>CM071857.1:20637771-21244924 GCA_036507275.1 Sicyos edulis | reverse complement strand
GCTCTAAATGGGCCTTTACCCCAATGCATGTAGTGAAAATAAAAGATATTAAGAAAAATACATTTGGATCCCAAGTAAAAGCAGAAACATTCAACAACCAAAACATACATTTCTAAAAGCATACTACGATCGGAGATTTATTTAAACCATTAAAACAATCCACAAGTACAAATATCTTTGGAATCCATAAAGCGTAAGAAAACATCACGGGGCTCTGTGCGTCTACATGCATTCGGAAATAACAAAAGTCAAGAGTCATGATAAATAAAATAGAATAATCGAGAGAGATGGCGGGATTCCATGATCACGGCTCCTCCATCGACCATCTGTCTCGCCTTGATTACTGTGGAAAACCCGAGAATAAGGGTGAGTAACGAATTACCAGTAAGAATCCCCAGCGGGGTACAATCGATATACATGATCATCTAGAAGAATGTATGCAAGCTATGAGTACAAACACGAGGCGGAGCACATAGCTAAGTCCACACTTGGACCTCGGATGCCATCTCGGGGTCTTAGTCGGAAATACCCACACACACTAAGCGCTATCACGGGAACAAGTCGGCCTCGGCACATCTCACATCGTCGAAAGGTGCACTAGCTCAAGATCGAGAGCTCTCGATCGTCGTTGTGTAATGGCGTAGCGCGCGCGCATGCTCACTGCAAACTGCGAAGTCTGGGTCTAGTGGCAAAATTTGCCCGGTTGATCACCATGCCTAACTAAATCTACGGATCGGTGTCAGCGACATAGGGGTGTGAGAGACTGGACACGTGAACTATGTCGGCTGTACCACACTTTGAGGCTAAAGGCCAGTCGTGGTAGGCTTACACGAGAAGCGGTCCTTGCCTAACAGTGGCAATCAAGGGCTCTGGCGAACACGGCGCGAGGGCGTGCCCATTGCCAGGGGCGAGGCAATGCCAAGTCATCATCCCGGCCGTTGGGGCATTTAACGATCTGCCACCCTCACCCAAGATTGCGGGGCCTACAGGTTGGGATAGCTAATCCCTCACGGGGTCAGGGCGGAGAAGCTGTCTCGAGCGTCCTTGCCATAGATACAAGATACTTTATGCATCGGGCGGATGATTCTATCTACCTCAATTCTAAACCTTAACAATAATAACGATTCAATCAATGCGGTCAATACGTGCTCATCGGATACAAAGAACCTAGCATGATACTACGAAGCAAGCGGATATCGAACATGCTAGAATAGAACAACCTAGCATGGGCTAACATGAGAAACAATACAAGAGTTCATGCGATCGGGAATTGAGCAGAGCACCTAGAGATAAACATGCTAGTAATCATACGCAGGCATACAAAACAACAATCACAAATATCTGCGAAGTCCACACAACCGGTAAGAAATCCTTACCTTGGTGGAAGACTTCTACACACAAATCTAAGGCTGCGGAACAATCCAGGAGCTAGCGGCGGGAACCTAGCAAACCAACAATAATCGGCATCTAAAATATCTAAACAACAATAGAGCGACAAGCTCGGCTCAAAGGGAACTCACGCGGCGCGGCGACCACGAGCTTAGAAATTGCTTGGCGCGGCCAGCAGGCAACAGGGCCTTGCTTGGTGGCTGCAACCTGGCTGCAGGCAGCTGCCATAGCTTGCTTGTGGCTGCTGCTGCTTGTCTGCCCAACTGCAGCGAGGCAGCAGCCAGCGTGTGCAGCTGGCAGCAACAGCCAGCCTGCGCGTGAAGCGGCGTGCGATCTGCGAACCGCAGCGCGGCTCAGCGAGGCAGCGGCGAAGCTGGCGTCGGCGGCGACGGCGCAAGCAGCGAAAGCGAAGCGAGCAGGCAGCAGGCGGCAAGCGAGCGCAGCGCAGCGGCGCGCGTGAAGCGGCTGAGCGGCAGCGCGGACCTCGCAGCGACCTCTGGCGTCGCGATCGACGATCGTCTTTCTGGCGAAGCGAGCAGCAAAATCTTCTTTGGGAGAGAATCTGAGCGTCTGGCGTCGGTGGGCGTCGCGGCAGCGAAGCGTCTGTCTTCTTTGAAGCGAGCGGCAAAGGCTTTTTGAGAACGAGAATCTGGCGTCGCGGCGATCGACGAAGCGTCTGTCTCTTCTGGCTCGGCTACACTCACGGTGTGTTGCAATCAACACAACACACACAACACACCTCTTTTCACTTGGCCAGCCCAGCGCACCAAGCGGATGAGAAGAAGAAGAAGAAGATCAATACCTACCGGAATGATGATGATCGAACCCAAGGAGATGCAAGGATGAAGAATCGGCAAGGCTATGGAGATGGAAGCTTGGGCGGCCAAGAGGTGTTTTGGAGAAGAAAATGGAATAACCTAATTCTATTTCATTTAACCAAATGCACCAAAACTCCAAAATCCAAGGTTAACTAAGATGTGATGCGAGAAAGAGCAACAAGAGCACCTAATGGCTCAATTGGCACACCTCTCTACAAGCTTCCCGGGAGACCGGGTTCAAACCCAGCTGCGGCCTAAATTCCTTTATTTTTACTTTTGCATCAAACCTTGCTCAAACCAAACCACAAACCCCTCCAAAACCTACAAAAACCATCCAATAATTTTAGTAGCTGGAAAAGACACAAGCGACCACGGCCCGACCAAATTACCAAATTACCCCTAGGGCATACGGAAGGCAGGGAAGAAAAACACAGGTCGTTACAATATTCCCTCCTTTTTATGACTTTCGTCCTCGAAAGTCCTTAAAACAGCTTGCACTCGAGGGTAATGCAACCTCATCTCGTCTTCCCGCTCCCAAGTGGCTTCCTCGAGAACCCCGAGCTCTTCCCTTTGAACCTTTACCAAGCGAATCTCGCGATTACATAGCGTCTTGGTCTCAAAGGCAAGGATCCTCAGCGGCTTTTCCTCGAAGTTCAAATCCTCATTAATTTGCAAAGGCTCAAAGTCCACAATGTGCGGCCAGGTCCGGCACATCTTGCCTCAACATCGATACATGAAAAACACTATATGCGCGTGATAGTAGCGGAGGTAGAGCTAGCAGGTAAGCAACTCTGCCAATCCTCTCTAGGATCTCAAGCGGACCAACAAATCGGGGACTCAACTTCCCACGCTTGCAAACCTCGGAACACCTCGCATCGGAGCAACCTTAAGGAACACATCTTGACCAACCTCAAACTCCAAATCTCGGCGCCGAACATCGGGCGTAACTCTCTCTGCTGCTACGGCGGTCAACATCACGAGCTCTAATCTTACGCCTTTGCACCATTGGTCAAGCTGCGATAACTCGGGACCAAAAACTGTCTATCACCAACCTCTTCCCGAACACGGGGCCGAAACAGCGCTTACCATACAATGCCTCGAATGGAGCCATCACAGATAAATCGGTAGTAGCTGTTGTTATAGGCAAACTCCATCAGAAATCTGAATCTTTGGTCCCAAGCTGTGCAGGAAATCCAACACACAAGCCCTCAACATATCCTCGAGAATCGATTCACTCTCTCGATCGACCATCAAATCGAGGGTGAAAAAACATCTTTGAAATTGCACTCTGTGCCCAAACCCATACGGGCGCTCTCGAAGCGAGAAGTGAACCGCGAGTCACGATCGGACACAATCCTCACCGGTACACCATGATAGCGGATGATCTGCTCCAAAAAGCAAGCTGCGCCTTTGTTCCACGGTATAAGTGTCTCGTCAGGGAATGAAGTGTGCGCTCTTGATCAAGCAGTCGACTATCACCCAAATGCGAGAGAACTTCCTCGGAGTCCTTGGCAAACCGGAGATAAAGTCCATAGAGATCTCTTCCCATTTCCCTTTGGGGTACACTCGGTCATTTTGCAACAAACGGTGGCCTCTGCAGGTGCCTTCACTGGCGACAAGTGAGACAGGCGGTGACAAACTCTGCCACATCTCTCTTCATCCCCATCCACGAGAAAGTGCGCTTAAGGTCTGATACATCTTGGTACCCCGGGGTGCCAAGCAAAAAAGGCTGTGGGCCTCAGAGGAGCAACTCTGCTCGCAAGCACTGCAATGTCGGGAACACTGGCCGGCCTCTATAAGTCAACCAGCATCTGGTGAATACACAAAGTCAAAGTCAAAGTCGGCCTTGACTCTGTCAACCAATCTCTTAAGTGCGGGGTCACCCAAGTGGGCATCTATAATCCATTTGCCGAATCGGCGGTGAGCAGATCAAGCCAGAGCTACCACAGCGGTAACCTCTCCCAACAACACTGCAACCTCGGCCGCTCGAACTCTCTGCAAAGTGGGGTGGGAACTCAACAACGCGCGCGAGTGCGGCGTCTTTACTGCTCAAAGCATCGGCCACTACATTGGCTTTACCGGATGGTACAAAATCTCATGATCATAATCCTTTACCGGCTCTAACCATCTCTCTGCCTCATATTCAACTCCTTACGAGTAAGCGGATACTTGAGGCTCGGTGATCGGTAAACATCACGAATCAAGCTCACCGTGCGGGTAATGCCTCCAAATCTTGGTGCAAACACCCACTCTTGCCAACTCCATATCATGAGTCGGGTAGTTACGCTCATACGGCCGGTGGCGGGAAGCATAGGCAATGACCTTCCGTCTTTGCATCAACACACAACCTAATCCAAACTTGGAAGCATCACTTTGTAGACCACGAAACCACTGTCCCCTCGGAATTTGCCAACAGTCTTTGAAGTCAAGCTGCGCTTGAGCACGGCAAAGCTCTCATCACCTCTTTGTCCCAAACAAACTCGACACCCTTCCTCGTCGGGCGAGTGAGTGAGGCGAGGCTAGCGAAAAGTCCTTAATGAGCCAAGCGGTAGTAACTGCCAAACCAGAAAATTTGCTGCGAATCTCGGCAAGTGAAGTCGGCTTGGCCCATGAACTCACGGCCTCAATCTTCGCGGGGTCCACGGCTATACCATCTCTCGAAACTCACGTGGCCTAGGAAGGCCACTGCTCCAACGAGAAATCACATTTGGAAAACTTCGCGCATAAAGTGGTTTTCCCTCAAAGTGCCAATACTACGCCTCAAATGCTCTGCATGGTCTTCTTTAGACCTCGAATAAATCGAATATCGTCAATGAACACGATGGCGAAAAGTTGTCAAAAATGATTTGAACACCCTATCCATCATGTCCATGAGCGCGGTGGGGCATTGGTCAATCAAGCGACATGACCACAAACTCATAGTGACCATATCTAGACTGAAAAAATTTGTCTTAGGAATGTCGGCATCACGATCATAGCCCGATGTAGTAGCAGGATCTCGAGATCTATCTTGGAGAACTGAAGCTCACTGAAGGTGATCGAACAAATCATCGATCACGGGGCAGCGGATACTTATTCTTCTTTGTCACCTTATTAAGCTCGCGGTAATCAATACATAAGCGCATAGAACCATCCTTCTTTTTCACAAGCAGGCCCGGTGCTCCCCACGGGGACACACTTGGGCGGATGAACCCTCGGTCTAACATCTCTGCCAAGCAGCTGAATCTTGGTTCCTTTAACTCTCATTGGCGCCATGCGTCACGGGCCCGAGATAGGGAGGGTCACGGCTCGAGGCTCAATAATGAAGTCAACCTCTCTCTTTGGGGGCAACCCGGTAACTCCTCGGGAAACACATCGCGAACTCTGCCTGGCCGGTTTGATCAGCAGGCGGCGAGGCGGCTCTTCCCGAACAACTTGGCTAGATAGCCCCAAGCTCCATGAGCTAGCAAGCAGCGAGCTTTCACGGTGACACCATCGGCGGGCAAACTCCACCTGGACTCCACGAAACTTAAAGCTAGGCCGACTGGCGGCTGAACACTACTCTTTTCGGTGGCGGTCAATCAGCGCGTGGTTATGACTAACCACTCCATACCAGAATCACATCAAAACCGCTCATAGGCGGAACTATGGCGTAGCCCTAACAACTCTCAGGATATCTCGTCGGCCATCCCTAATCTTATCTCTAGCCAACATATTAACTCCAGAAGGAGTTGCCTTGAGATAACTCAAAACCTAGAGGCTCTAGTCTTAACTTAGCATGCTCGGCCAAACAACACAGATACAAATGAATCGTGGAACCGAGAATCAAACAAGACAAATGCGCGATGATCTAAAACAAGAAGCGTGCACGCTTACGCAGCGGCATCAAATGCGCTCGGCCTCTGACAGTCGTAGCAAACACTCGACCTGCTGCTGCTGTTGTTGAAATTTGCCATATTGGTGATCACAAAAGCAGGCCATGTGACCCTCTCTACCACAGCGGAAGCACAATCTAGGTCGGTGACAAGCTCGGCGTGGACTTTCCCACAAGTAGCACAAGCGGGAACTGCTGGGTCCTCCTGCTGTCGGAGTGAAGCAATTTGGAGCTCTCGTGATCTGTTGCAGAAAGCGCCCTTGGCGTTTGGCGCCTCCCGAAAAATCAAACTTTCTCTTACGCCCCCACAGTTCTTTGGGACGGAATGGCCTGAGCAGGAGGCGGCAACAACCGCTCGGCGGGATACTTCCCATTATAGATCGTGGCTAAGCTGGGCTGGCCCCTAGCATAAGTGTCGGGGGCACGAGCCACGACATCACAGGAAACCACCTGCCTCAATCCGGATATGAACTTAGAATCTTGACTCTGGGGTGGCAATCAAGCGAGGAGCAAAATATCCATACTCACGAGAACTTGCGCTCATATTCCTCAATGGAATCGAGAACCACTGCTTGAGTTACGGAAGAGCTCCACCATCTTCTCTGAGCCTCATCAGCGATGAACTTTACCTTGAACTCGGCCTTGAAGAACTCCCAAGTAGCGGGTGGAGACCCGGTGGTCTCTCGCTCAAGGTGGACTCCACCACCATCTCATTTGTGCCTCCTAGCACATGAGCGCACATCTCGGCCTCTGAATATCGGGGCACACCATGATCGGGAAGGTGTACTCCAAATGGGCAATCACACAGCTGCGCTAACGCATCACCGGTGGCATCAAACTTCTCGGGCTTCCACTTCACAAAATCCTTGACCACCTACCCAATTCCTCGGCACCCTCTGCCATATACGCCTCTGGGGCTACTTGCTCTGTGGAGGTGGAGGTGCTCTCTGAGCTCTCTTTGAACCAATCGAGTCGGTTTGCTCGATCTGGGCTCGGGACTCTTCCGATTCTTGGCGCCAACAAGGCACAGGTCTACGCCCTCTGGTCACTCAACATCGCGACCATAAAAGCCCTCATAGACTCGGCAAACTCTGCTCCGGGGAAGCGATCTCCACGGCCTTCGATCGCCTCAGCGCCCGCTCTAGGCGTAACGGAGGCTTCTTTGGTGGAATGCCATCGATGTCGGCTTGGGGCGATGTCCTGCGATGTCGAATCGATCACGATACCTCGACACGCTCTCGAACCTCCTCTCGATGCGGGTGGTAGCATCTTTGGCGATCTACATCCAAACCAACAACGAATCAAAAAACACACTGTCACCATTCCACAACACCAAACAAGGCATACACTAGATGATAGGTATTGTAAATTCTTAACCCTTTTCCTTTCTAAAACAATAAATCTAGGCGTACTGATGGTGCCCAGATCTTGATGATCATGGAAAGCGACCTACAACAAAGGTCGGTCTCTGAGAATCTATGACTACGAGCTCACGATACCAAGCTGTAAAGGCAGAGCCAAAGGGGCTCTAAATGGGCCTTTACCCCAATGCATGTAGTGAAAATAAAAGATATTAAGAAAAATACATTTGGATCCCAAGTAAAAGCAGAAACATTCAACAACCAAAACATACATTTCTAAAAGCATACTACGATCGGAGATTTATTTAAACCATTAAAACAATCCACAAGTACAAATATTTGGAATCCATAAAGCGTAAGAAAACATCACGGGGCTCTGTGCCCGTCTACATGCATCGGAAATAACAAAAGTCAAGAGTCATGATAAATAAAATAGAATAATCGAGAGATGGCAGTGAGATTCCATGATCACGGCTCCTCCATCGACCATCTGTCTCGCCTTGATTACACATGGAAAACCACGAGAATAAGGGTGAGTAGCGAATTACCAGTAAGAATCCCCAAGCAGGGTACAATCACGATATACATGATCATCTAGAAGAATGTATGCAAGCTATGAGTACAAACACAGGCGGAGCACATAGCTAAGTCCACACTTGGACCTCGGATGCCATCTCGGGGTCTTAGTCGGAAATACCACAACACACTAAGCGCTATCACGGGAACAAGTCCGGCCTCGGCTGTCTCTCATCGTCACGAAAGGTGCAGCGGCTCAAGATCGAGGAGCTCTCGATCGTATTTGTAATGGCGTAGCGCGCGCGCGCTCTCTCTGCAAACTACGGAAGTGCGGGTCTAGTGGCAAAATTTGCCGAGTTTGATCACCATGCCTAACTAAATCTACGGATCGGTGTCAGCGACATAGGGGTGTGAGACACGGACACGTGAACTATGTCGGCTGTACCACCACACTTTGAGGCTAAAGGCCGTCGTGGTAGGCTTACACGGGAAGCGGTCCTTGCCCTAACAGTGGCAATCAAAGGCTACGGCCGAACACTGGCGAGGGCGTGCCGGCTGCAGGGGGCGAGGCAATGCCAAGTCATCATCCCGGCCGTTGGGGCATTTAACGATCTGCCACCTCACCCAAGATTGCGGGGCCTACAGGTTGGGATAGCTAATCCCTCACGGGGTCAGGGCGAGAAGCTGTCTCGAGCGTCCTTGCCATAGATACAAGATACTTTATGCATCGGGCGGATGATTCTATCTACCTCAATTCTAAACCTTAACAATATAACGATTCAATCAATGCGGTCAATACGTGCTCATCGGATACAAAGAACCTAGCATGATACTACGAAGCAAAGCGGATATCGAACATGCTAGAATAGAACAACCTAGCATGGGCTAACATGAGAAACAATACAGAGTTCATGCGATCGAGAATTGAGCGAGCACCTAGAGATAAACATGCTAGTAATCATACACGGGCATACAAAACAACAATCACAAATATCGCGAGAGTCCACACAACCCGGTAAGAAATCCTTACCTTGGTGGAAGACTTCTACACACAAATCCTAAGGCTGCGGAACAATCCAGAGCTAGCGGCGGGAACCTAGCAAACCAACAATAATCGGCATCTAAAATATCTAAACAACAATAGAAAGCGACAAGCTCGGCTCAAGGGAACTCACGCGGTAGCGCGACCACGAGCTTAGAAATTAGCTGCTTTGGCACGGCAGCAGGCTTGGCCTTGCTGGCTTGGCTTGTGGCAGCAGCTGCCTTGTGGCTGCCAGCTGGCCCATGGCAACCTGCTGCGGCAGCGAGCGTGCAGCGTCTGCGAGCGTGCAGGCAGCGTCTGCAGCGCAAAGGCGGCGGCGCGGCGTCGCGAACGACAGCAGCGGCTCAGCGAGGAGCGCGAGCGGCAGCGGCGTCTGGCGAGCAAGCGGCGGCAGCGGCGGCGCGGCGATGGCAGCGGCGCGGCGCGCGGCCGGCGATGGCGGCTGGCGGCGTGGCGAGACCTCTGGCGTCGCGGCGTCGAGGCGTCTGTCTTCTTTGCGAAGCAGCAAATTTCTTTGGGACGAATCTGGCGTCTGGCGAGCGATCGGCTCGGCGTCGCGGCAACGAGAAGCGTCTGTCTTTCTTTGGCGAGCAGCAAAAATTTCTTTGGGATCTGAGCGTCTGGGCGTCTGCGGCGATCGGGCGTCTGTCTTTCTTTGGCTCGGCTACACTCGGTGTTTGCAATCAACACAACACACACAACACACCTCTTTTCACTTGGCCAAGCGCACACCAAGCGGATGAGAAGAAGAAGAAGAAGATCAATACCTACCGGAATGATGATGATCAGACCCAAGGAGATGCAAGGATGAAGAATCGGCAAGGCTATGGAGATGGAAAGCTTGGGCGGCCAAGAGGTGTTTTGGAGAAGAAATGGAATAACCTAATTCTATTTCATTTAACCAAATGCACAAAACTCCAAAATCCAAGGTTAACTAAGATGTGATGCGAGAAAGAGCAACAAGAGCACCTAATGGCTCAATTGGCACACCTCTCTACAAGCTTCCCGGGAGCCGGGTTCAAACCCAGGCTGCGGCACAAATTCCTTTATTTTTACTTTTGCATCAAACCTTGCTCAAACCAAACCTCAAACCCCTCCAAAACCTACAAAAACCATCCAATAATTTTAGTAAGCTGGAAAAAGACACAAGCGACCACAATGGCAGAGACCAAATTACCAAATTACCCCTAGGGCATACACGGAAGGCCGGGAAGAAAAACACAGGTCGTTACAAAGCCAAGAGGAACTTTTACGGTTCACCAAGCGGCTATCACCACTCACACTAGTGAAACCCGACCGGCCTACCGAGCGACAAGGTCGAGAGCGAGGCTCCACTCGGCCAAACTAATAAGCTGCGGCCCCTCAGCGGCCGACAACAAACTTTCCAATGAAATCCGATCAGCCAGCGGCCTAGGTGAACATCGCCAAGCGGAAAACAAACAACATTCCTCTCCGGAAACCTCGGCGACAGAATAAAACAACACGCGGCTACTAGCAACATAATAGCTTGAGGATAGCAACTCAAGGTTTTACCAACCAATGCCCACGGCACCTCTGTGCCAACTCAATCAAGCTGTGGCTCATTTATAACGCATAGCTGCGACAGCACATCAACTAGGAACAAAGCCGAGAGGCTTGCTCTGTAGAAACTCAATCCAAGCTTAACGCGTGAAGCTCGCCTCCAAACTTCCACTCAACTCTTAAGTCCATCAAGGTTTGCTCCAAGGACTTCCTCCTTATAGCTTAGACCTAACTCTTCTTCCAATCCGAGAAACTCCACCCACGAAACATCGTGAGGAATAAGGATAGCGGCAACCACAAGCTTGTGGATCATGAACAACACGAGTCAGCAAGACTACCTCAAAAGTTAAAACTCGAGGCCGGCATCCACGGCACAACTCAACCACCAAGGAACTAGGGTTCTACAAACTCAAAGATCCAATAACTTTCGACGACTCAAGCACTTGGAAGTGGCAGGCCTCCGCCCTTGGAACAAACAACTTTACGCTTGCTAACAAACAAGCGCGAGGACACTCTGCATTGGGGGTGGCCATTTGCGCTACTCTAATCAACTACACAACTCGGGAGCTCTGGCGACTCCTTCTAACGGGAGCGATTTCCCGACAAGCGAACTCTGAAAGGCGTGAACTTCACAAGGGAAAACCCAAGGGAAAACCCAAGCCGATTGGACCACCAATCGAACTAGCGAGAACTTACTCAACCACCAGGGAGGGTCAACTCCGAAACCTCTCGACTAGAAACAAGTCCTCAGGGCAACGCCCTCTACTCGAACAGAGCTAGCTCTTGAAACAACAAGGGAACCAAATCTTGGTCAACACCAAGCACCAACTAGCCACCTCACCGGAACCAATCCGGACTCTACTCCAAACAAGCACTAGCTTGCTAGACTACCAAATCACACGCGACAACTCACCCAAGGACCTTTGCAGTGCATTGTAAAGACCCAACCCGAAGATGGGACTAAATCTAGATCTTTACTCAGCATGCAAGTGAAAAGCTTAAAAGGACCCGGCTGGGGTCGGTTTGTAAAACTTTTCAAATATAAGAGTGGAAAACATTAAAAACAAAGTAAACATTCATTAAGCAGAAACGAACCATTCAAATTAAAAATAGTGACTGATCAGTACTTTCCTTAAAACATAAAATAGTTCAAATCATAGTTTTCCCTACGGACCTAAGTCCAACTACATCTTTGAAATCCAAAAGCGATAAAATAAGACACGGCAGTGTCGGCGGCATCCATGATCTCGACTCTCTCCGCTAGCCACCTCGGTCTTTGTCCCAAGTTACCTGTGGAAGAAACCACGATAAGGGTGAGTATAAACATACTCGGTAGAACCCCGGCCAGGAGTGCGATCACGATGCAATCTATCATCTAGCAACCTAGTACACATGCCACAAATATCAACACGGATCTTAGCTCAGCGAGCTCACAAGGCAAATCCGGAATCCTCGGAAGTCTCCTACTTAGGCCTAATGATTGGCTCTCAAACCAATCCGGGACATCTCAAGGGTCTTTCTCCCTTGGCCAATTGATCAGCTCAAAAACCGATCCCAAGATGTCAGAGCACCCTCGAGGTCTTTCTCCCTCGACCAATTGATTAACTCTAAAGTCAATCCCAATGGGTGTCCTCAAGGGCCTCTTACCCTCGCTATAAATCTGGACTATCGGGAGAGTACCCGAAGTCGGCTCTAAGCAGGAAGAGGCTGGTGTACTCACGAACATTGGCAGGGAGCTCTCGGGCCGGCTACTAGCGCGTGTGCGCGCACCGCATGCTCTTCTGCACCCGGCGTAAATCACGGGGCCTAAGGGGCAAACTCACGCGGGCAGTCGCATGCCTAAGACTCGGAAGCGGTGTCCGCGAACACACGGTGGTCACGAGGCCCTCGGCACTCATCATGCGACTGTACCACCGACACGAAGCTAGAACCGGCCAAGGTAGGCTTGCAGTTAGCGGGGTTCCGCTCTAGCAGAGCTACAAACTAGGCTTATGCCAATGGGGTAGCTAATCCTCCTTTGGTGTGCTAGGGGAAGCAAGATGCGTTATGCTTCGCTCTACTCCCGGCCGGTGGGGACAAGGTACGTTATGTCCGCTCTCGGCCTCTAGATGATGACAAACCCTATCATACTAGCTTAGACTACCAAGTGCGTGATTCTGGCTAACATTCACAAAGACATCATCATACATAGCCTAGCATGATACTACGAGCTTAAAGCGGGAATCTCAAGCATCTTTGGAAGAACAAACCTAGCATGGCACTAACATGTACAAAAAGGCAAAACATGCTAGCAAGAATTCAATCACTAGCTATCCTATCCACTAACATGCTCATAAAGGTAAACAAGCATACAAGGCACAATTAAGAAAGCATAGCGGGGTCCACACAACCACGGTAGGAAGTCCTTACACTGGAAACAAGTGGAGAATAGCTATCACAACCAAAAGACCCTCGAGCTTAATCTGAACTCGAGCAACCTAGGCATAAATAAAGCATCCTAAGTAAATACATACAGTGACCGAAGCTTAGAAAACACAAAGGGATTGGTTCGGGAATTACCACCAGAAGACACGGGCCTCGCGGCAAGGAGGGTGGCTTGGTGGCTACTTTGTCAGTGCTTTGCAGAGAAGTATTGGCCTGTGTGACACGTCAGGCGGGCCTGTGAGGCGTGCGCAGTGTCTGGCTACAAAGCGGCAGCGGCAGCAGCTCAGCTAGGTTGGCGCGCTGGCGAGATCGTGGCTGGAAGCGTCGAAGCGGCGTCTGCGGCGGCGCGTCTGAGGGCTGCGTCCGGCCTTTGTCGCGACGACCAGCGGCGTCGGGCGGTCTTTGGCGACCCCAAGGCGGCGTCGGCGGCGATGGGTGTCGCGACAGTGGGGCCAGCTGCTGAGCGTCACGATGTTTGGCGAGAAGCGGCGCGGCGTAGAAGCGCAGTGCGCGAGGCAAGTGAGGCGGGCGAGGGTGGTGCGATGGACCAGGTGGTGCGTGCGGCTAGAAATTTTGGGTGGCTCGGGGTGGTTCGATGGTGTGGCTAGAAATTTTGCTCGGCTAGGGTTTTAGGAGAGAGAGAGAGAGAGAGAGAGAGAGAGAGAATGCGGCTATGAGGGGAAAATTAGGGGTTTTCTTGATTTTCCTTCTTTTCCTTATTTTTAAATAGGTTAGGAGACCTAAATTCCCTTCCCAAGGCTTTTCTCTTGCGGGTCGGCTAAAGCAACCTTCTTTTCTTTCTTTTTTTTTTTTAATTAAGACTCTTTTCTTAAAACTCCAAATTCACCATTTAGGGCAAGGTTCATATCCCAAAAGATTCAATTAATTTTCCAATTAATTTTGTTTTTAGCTTAGGGAAGGAAAAGCGGGGCCGTTACAATACTCCCCCTTAAAGACTTTCGTCACAGAAAGTCCTAAAGCTGGAACAACTCAGGGTAATGAGTCCTCATCTCATCCTCTAGCTCCCACGTCGCTTCCTCACGCCTCTGATGCCTCAAAGAACCTTTACTAAACTTATCTCTCGGTTGCGCAATACCTTGCGCTCATAAACAAAATTTGCACGGGCTTCTCCTCGAAGGATAAATCTTTACTCAACTCTAGGGGCTCATGCTCTAGCACATGCGAAGGATCGCCACGTACTTTCTCAACATCGAAGCGTGGAACACATTATATGCCGTGACAAAGCGAGGTAAAGCTAGCAGATAGGCCCCTTTGCTCCGTCAGCTCAAGGATCTCAAAGGCCCTACAAACACAGGGCTCGACTTGCCTCGCTTTCCAAACCTTAACACCCCACGCATAGGTGCTACTTTCGGGAAAACATGTTGACCCACCTCAAACTCCAAGTCTCTCGCCTCACATCGGCGTAACTTTTTGCCTACTCTGTCTTTGTCAACATGCGAGCCCTTATCTTACGCAGCTGCGTCGTTCGTCATCTGCGATAACTCGGGTCCCAGAACACTGCCTATCCCCAACCTCCTCCCGAACAACGGGATCTGCGGCGCTTACCGCCTGGCGCCTCGAATGGGGCCATTTGAATAGTCGCGCGATAGCATTGTTTGTTGTAGCGAACTCCATCAGAAATCACAGTCTTGGTCCCAAGCTGCACAGGAAGTCAAGACCACGGGCTCTCAACATGTCTTCGAATCGATTCACCCTCTCGGTCGACCATCGGTTTGAGGTGGAAAGCGATCTTGAAAAAGTTGCACTCGATTCCCAAACCCTTACGGGCGCTCTCGAGCGAGATGTGAGCCGAGAATCCGTCGATACTATCTTTGCGGGTACCCGTGGTACTGCACAATCTGCTCAAGGAACAAGCTGTGCCTTTGTTCCACGGTATAACTAATCCTCCGGGAATAAAGTGTGCACTCTTGGTGGCCGGTCCATTACTACCCGGATCTGCGTAAACCCTCTCGGTGTCCTCGGCAACCCAGAGAGATAAAATCCATCGAAATCTCGTCCCACTTCCTTTGTGGAACACTTAGCGGCTGCAATAAACTGCGGGCCTACGCTGGGAGCCTTCACTTGCTGGCGGCAGGTGAGACAGGCTAACAAACTCGGCTATATCCCGCTTCATGCCCATCCACCAAAGCGTGCGCTTGAGATCTGGTACATCTTGGTACCTCACGGGTGCCAAGTGAATGAGGAACTATGTGCCTCGGCGAGCAACTCTGCTCGATCTCTGTGTCATCTGGGGCGCGCTGGCCGAGCCTCTGTACCTTAAGCCTCCGTGCGGTGCCACAACAAAGTCGAAATCGCCATCGGCCTCAATTCTCTCGAGCAATCTCTTTATCTTGGGATCACTCGGTTTGTTGTCGATGATCCCTCTGTAAGTGGTGGTGAGCGATGATTTAGGCTGGGCCACTGGCGGTAACCTCTCCCAACAAAGCGCAATCCGGTTCGCTCAAACTCCTTCCGCAACTCAACTTGGGAGCTCGGCAGAAGGCTGCTTTGAATGCGGCGTCTTCCTACTCGGTGCATCGGCCACAACATTAGCTTTTAGGGGTGGTACAAAATCTCACGATCGTAGTCCTTTACTAACTTTCGAGCCACCTCCTCTGCCTCATGTTCAACTCCTTACGAGTGAAGAAATATTTGAGGCTACGGTGATCAAGTGAACAAGCTGAATCCTCTCACCATATAAGTAATGCCTCCAAATCTTTAGAGCAAAGACAAGCTATGACCAACTCCATATCATCGTTGGATAGTTTTTCTCATAAGGCTTTAAGCTGCAGGGAAGCATAAGCTATCACCTTCCCATCTTTGCATCAACACACAGCCTAAACCATATTTGGAAGCATCACTATAAACTCTGAAACCTCCTATTCCTTAGGAGCGCCAAACACAGTCTTTGTCGTCAAAGTGAGCTTAAAGGTGGGCAAAACTTTCCTCACATTTAGCATCCCAAACAAAGTCAACACCCTTCTTGGTGAGACGGGTTGGGAGTCTTGCCTTATGAGAAAAGTCTTTCACGAAGCGCCGGTAATAACTGCCGGACCCAGAAAGCTGCGTATCTCGGCGGCCGTCGTCGGCTGGCCCTGAGCTAAGCGCCTCTATCTTCGCGGGGTCCACCGCTATACCATCTGCCGACCACGATATGTCCAAGGAAGGCTACTTTCTCTAGCCAAAACTCACACTTAGAGAACTTTGCGAGCAGTGGTTCTCACGCAATCTTGTCAAAACTTGCCTCAAATCACGAAGCATGGTCCTCCTTAGTCTTGGAATAAATCAAAATGTCGTCTATGAATACGATGACAAAGTTATCCAAGAATGCCTTGAACACTCTGTCCATCATGTCCATAAGCAGCTGCGGGGCGTTTGTGAGTCAAAGGACATGACCACGAACTCATAATGACCATACCTCGATCTGAGCGCGGTCTTGGGATATCGCATCTCGAATCCTCAAGCGATGGTACCACGACCTCAAATCAATCTTAGAAAATCACGAGGCTCCCTGAAGGTGATCGAGCGAGATCATCTATCGCGGCGGGGATACTTATTCTTCAGTGACTTTATTCGATTCTCTATAGTCTATACACAAGCGCATGGATCCATCCTTCTTCTTAACAAGCAGGCGGGTGCTCCCCACGGGGACACACTCGGACGGATGAAACCTCGATCCGGCATCTCTTGCAATTGCACTTTGAGTTCTCTCAACTCGGTGGCGCCATACGATACGGGGCTTTGGAAATGGGAAGAGTCCACGGCTCCGGCTCAATGGTGAAGTCCAACTCGCGCCGGGGTGGCAAGCAACTCTTGGGGAAAACATGCGCAAACTCTTGCACCACGGGGACCATGTCAGCGATCAACCTTGATACTACTATCTCGGCGGCTTTGCCAAGAAGCCCCAAGCTCCTCGAGCCAACAATCTATGGGCTTTTTCTGCTTTGAGATCAATGGCGGGCAAGTTTCGCCCTGGACCTGCATGAAACTTGAAGCTCGGCCTCGAGGCGGCCTAAACACCACTTCTTTCGTGGCGGTCTATCAATGCATGGTTCTCTGCCAACCAATCCATGCCAAGGATCACATCGAAACCGCTCATAGAAACGGCACTATGAGGTAGCCTCTAAAATCTCATCGGATATCTGTATCGGCCATGCTTAACTCTCTGCTAGCTAACATACTCACACCAGAAGGAGTGGCAACACCACAGCTCAAACCCTAGAGGTTCGAGCTCCACACAAGCTTGTCTAACGAATGCATCGGAAACAAAGGAATGGGTCGAACCGAATCAAACAATACAAATGCATAGTCTTTGTAAGACAAGCGGCGTACTACAAGCTGTTGCATCATCGATGCGCTCGCCTCTGGCGAGTAGTGGCAAACACCGGCCTGCTTTGTTGGGCGGTCCGTCGTCTTTGCTAAATCACGAGTGCGAGAATCTGGCCAAATGCCCCTCCTTGCCACATCTGTAGCAAGCAAGCGCAGGCGATGCTCCACCTGAACCATAATGTGCCTTTCCGCACTTGTTGCAATGAGTGTGCTGCTGGCCCCGCCTGCTTGGCGATCACAGGCTCTACCCGAGGTCGGTGGCGATCTCGACCACTAGGCGGCCCTGCGAGTGAGTGCGACGAGTTGGCGGAAACCACTAGAAGTCCCGGACTTCCTCTTACGCCGGAATCTGCTGCTGGCGGAAATTTAGCAGAAAGTGGCGCCAGCGAGAATCTGCCTTTGGCGGATGCCGGGTTATAAATCGTGGCCAACTCTCTTTGCTCGATCATAACTCTCGGGAGGCGAGGGCTCGAACATCTGAGCAACCTCCTTCCTCGGCCCACAAATGAACTTCTTAGTCTTGAGCTCCTCGGTGGCAATGAGCTCGGTGCGAAATAGCTATACTCAGAGAACTACTTCTCATAGGCGGCAATACTATCTCGATCCTGTTTGATTTGAGAAGGCCTCTGCCATCTCTTTGAGCCTCGTCATTAACATACTTAGCTCGAACCGTTCTAAAGAACTCCCAGTGGTGGAGAAGACCCAGTGGTCTAGCTCTATCTGTGGACTCCCACCACCACTCGGTGTGTCGAGAGAGAACATGGGCGCACATCTCGGCCTCTGTACATCTGGGCATCCCATAACTCTAAAGATGTACTCCATTCTTGCCAACCACTGATTTGCCACAAGTGGGTTCTCTGAAGCATCAAATTCTCTTGGCTTCCACTTGGTGAAATCTTTCAACCACTTGCCAAACTCGGCGGCTCCTCTGCACTATCAAGTGAGTCGGGTGGTCTGATGACCCTGCCCCTCGGTTGAGCTCACAGGAGCTCACAGGGACTACTGGAGCTGCTGGGGGTTACTGCTTTGCATGAGTGTGTGTCAAGCCTGGGCTATCTGTGGCCTAGACTCCTATCTCTGCTGGTTGCTAGCATTTGCGCTGAGTCTCAGCTCTGCTGCTCGGCCATTAGGCCCATCATCATGACTCTCATAGCGAAAAATATCTCCACGGGCTGTACCTTGAGGCATAGCGGCCTCGCCCCTTCTGCAGGCAAGTTAACCTCTGGTGGTGCCACAGGCGCCTACGAGCTTTGATATACCACAGGCTGCGGCTCTGCGGCATCTCTATTTGCGAGTTCAGACGGACTGCTCCACTACGTGTGCAGGCATCTTTGGCGATCTACACGGAAACCACAGCAGGTTAGTCCACGCTCGGACTTTCTCTGCCAACAAAGATAACACATGTATCTTGCATATAGTATCATAAACAAAACCCTTAGCTTATTGAACTTAGACAAACTGGCGGCCTTGGAGTCTTTGGAGATCATGGGAACACAACCTACAAGCGAGGTTAGTCTACGAGAATCTATGACTACGTGCTCACGATACCAAGCTGTAAAGACCCAACCCAAATATGGGACTAAATCTAGATCTTTACTCGGCATGCAAGTGAAAAGCTTAAAAGGACCGGCTGGGGGTCGGTTTGTAAAACTTTTCAAATATAAGAGTGGAAAACATTAAAAACAAAGTAAACATTCATTAAGCGAAAGCGAACCATTCAAATTAAAAGCGATGGTGATCAAGTACTTTCCTTAAAACATAAAATAGTTCAAATCATAGTTTTCCCTACGGACCTAAGTCCAACTACATTTGAAATCCAAAAGCGATGTAAAATAAGACACGGCCAGTGTCAGCGACATCCATGATCTCGGCTCTCTCCGCTAGCCACCTCGGTCTTTGTCCCAAGTTACTGTGGAAGAAACCACGATAAGGGTGAGTATAAACATACTCGGTAAGAACCCCGGCCAGGGAGTGCGATACGATGCAATCTATCATCTAGCAACCTAGTACACATGCCACAAATATCAACACGGATCTTAGCTCAACGAGCTCACAAGGCAAATCTGGAATCCTCGGAAGTCTCCTACTTAGGCCTAATGATTGGCTCTCAAACCAATCCGGGACATCTCAAGGGTCTTTCTCCCTTGGCCAATTGATCGGCTCAAAGCCGATCCCAAGATGTCAGACACCCTCGAGGTCTTTCTCCTCGACCAATTGATTAACTCTAAAGTCAATCCCAATGGGTGTCCTCAAGGGCCTCTTACCCTCGCTATAAATCTGGACTATCGGGAGAGTACCGAAGTGCGGCTCTAAGCGGGAAGGAGGCTGGTGTACTCACGAACATTGGCAGGGAGCTCTCGGCAGGCTACTAGCGCGTGTGCGCGCACACCGCATGCTCTTACGCAGCCGGCGTAAATCACGGGGCCTAGAGGGCAAACTACGCGGGCAGTACGCATGCCTAAGACTCGAAAGCGGTGTCCTTTGAACCACGGTAGTGCGAGGCCCTCGGCACTCATCTGCATGCGGCTGTACTGCAGACACGAAGCTAGAGAACCGGCCAAGGTAGGCTTGCACCGTTGGCGGGGGTTCCGCTCTAGCGGAGCTACAAACTAGGCTTATGCCAATGAGGTAGCTAATCCTCACTGGCTGCCAGGGGAAGCAAGGTGCGTTATGCTTCGCTCTACTCCCGGCCCGGTGGGGACAAGGTGCGTTATGTCCGCTCTCGGCCTCTAGATGATGACAAACCCTATCATACTAGCTTAGACTACCAAGTCGTGATTCTGGCTAACATTCACAAAGACATCTGTCATACATAGCCTAGCATGATACTACGAGCTTAAAGCGGGAATCTCAAGCATCTTTGGAAGAACAAACCTAGCATGGCACTAACATGTACAAAAAGGCAAAACATGCTAGCAAGAATTCAATCACTAGCTATCCTATCCACTAACATGCTCATAAAGGTAAACAAGCATACAAGGCACAATTAAGAAAGCATAGCGGGGTCCACACAACCACGGTAGGAAGTCCTTACACGGAAACAAGTGGAGAATAGCTATCACAACCAAAAAGACCCTCGAGCTTAATACGAACTCGAGCAACCTAGGCATAAATAAAGCATCCTAAGTAAATACATACAGCAGCCGAAGCTTAGAAAACACAAAGGGATTGGTTCGGGAATTACCACCAGAAGACACGGGCCTCGCGCAAGGAGGGTGGTGGCAGGCGGCTGCTTTGAGTGCGGGTGGCGCTGCTGGGCGCGTGTGCACGTCAGGCGGGCCTTGAGGCAGTAGCAGAGTGTGTTGACTACTAAGGCGGCCAGCGGCAGCAGCTCGGCCCAGGTTTAGCGTGCGAGGATATTTGGCTGGGCGTCGGAGGCGTCTTGGCGGGCGCGTCGGGCTGCGTCCGGCCTTTGTCGCGACCACCAGCGGCGTCCGGGCGGTCTTTGGCGGCCACCGCGGCGACGTCGGCGGCGATGGGTGTCGCGGCGGTGGGGCCACAGCTGCGTCAGCGTGCGATGCATTGGCGAAGCGGTGGGCGGCGCGGCGGCGGCGCGAGGCAGTTGAGGCGGCGGGGGTGGTGCGATGGACCGGTGGTGCGTGCGGCTAGAAATTTGGGTGGCTCGGGGTGGTTCGATGGTGTGGCTAGAAATTTGCTCGGCTAGGGTTTTAGGGAGAGAGAGAGAGAGAGAGAGAGAGAGAGAGAGAGAGAGAGAGAGAGAGAGAGAGAGAGAGAATGGCTATGAGGGGAAAATTAGGGGTTTTCTTGATTTTCCTTCTTTTCCTTATTTTTAAATAGGTTAGGAGACCTAAATTCCCTTCCCAAGGCTTTTCTCTTGCGGGTCCGGCTAAAGCAACCTTCTTTTCTTTCTTTTTTTTTTTTAATTAAGACTCTTTTCTTAAAACTCCAAATTCACCATTTAGGCAAGGTTCATATCCCAAAAGATTCAATTAATTTTCCAATTAATTTTGTTTTTAAGCAGGGAAGGAAAAGCGGGGTCGTTACAATACTCCCCCTTAAAGACTTTCGTCCTGAAAGTCCTAAAGCTGGAACAACTCAGGGTAATGAGTCCTCATCTCATCCTCTAGCTCCCACGTCGCTTCCTCGCGCCTCTGATGCCTCCAAAGAACCTTTACTAAACTTATCTCTCGGTTGCGCAATACCTTGCGCTCATAAGCCAAAATTTGCACGGGCTTCTCCTCGAAGGATAAATCTTTACTCAACTCTAGGGGCTCATGCTCTAGCACATGCGAAGGATCTGCCACGTACTTTCTCAACATCGAAGCGTGGAACACATTATGCACTGCATTGACAAAGGCGGGGTAAAGCTAACCGATAGGCCTTTGCTCCGATCCGCTCAAGGATCTCAAAAGGCCCTACAAACACAGGGCTCGGCTTGCCTCGCTTTCCAAACCTTAACACCCCACGCATAGGTGCTACTTTGGGGAAAACATGTTGACCCACCTCAAACTCCAAGTCTCTCGCCTCACATCGGCGTAACTTTTTTTGCCTACTCTGTCTTTGTCAACATGCGAGCCCTTATCTTACGCGCTGCGTCGTTCGTCATCTGCGCGATGCTTTCGGGTCCCAGAACACGCCTATCCCCAACCTCCTCCCGAGAACTTTGGGGATCTGCGGCGCTTACCATACAGCGCCTCGAATGGGGCCATTTGAATAGTCGCTGATAGCATTTGTTGTTGTAAGCGAACTCCATCAATCACAGTCTTGGTCCCAAGCTGCACAGGAAGTCCAAGACACGGGCTCTCAACATGTCTTCGAATCGATTCACCCTCTCGATCGACCATCGGTTTGAGGGTGGAAAGGCGATCTTGCGCACTCGGTTCCCAAACCCTTACGGGCGCTCTCGAGCGAGATGTGAAGCGAGAATCCGATCGATACTATCTTTGCGGGTACCCGTGGTACGCACAATCTGCTCAAGGAACAAGCGTGCCTTTGTTCCACGGTATAACTAATCCTCCGGGAATAAAGTGTGCACTCTTGGTCGGCCGGTCCATTACTACCCGGATCTGCGTAAACCCTCTCGGTGTCCTCGGCAACCCGGAGATAAAATCCATCGAAATCTCGTCCCACTTCCAGCTGTGGAACACTTAGCTTGGTACGCAATAAACACCGCGAGCTTACGCACAGGAGCCTTCACTTCTTTGCAGGTGAGACACCGGCTAACAAACTCGGCTATATCCGCTTCATGCCCATCCACCAAAGCGTCGCTTGAGATCTGGTACATCTTGGTACCTCACGGGTGCCAAGTGAATGGGAACTATGTGCCTCGGCGAGCAACTCTGCTCGAATCTACGTGTCATCCTGGGACGCACAACCGACCTCTGTACCTTAAGCCTCCGTGCGGTGCCACAACAAAGTCGAAATCGCCATCGGCCTCAATTCTCTCGAGCAATCTCTTTATCTTGGGATCACTCGGTGGTATGTCGATGATCCTCTGCTTAAGTGATGGTGAGCTGATAGATTTGGGCTACCACTGGCGGTAACCTCTCCCAACAAGGCTGCAATACCGGTTCGCTCAAACTCCTTCCGCAACTCAACTTGGGAGCTCGGCAAGAGGCTGCTTTGAATGCGACGTCTTCCTACTCAGCGCATCAGCCACAACATTAGCTTTTAGGGGTGGTACAAAATCTCACGATCGTAGTCCTTTACTAACTCGAGCCACCTCCTCTGCCTCATGTTCAACTCCTTACGAGTGAAGAAATATTTGAGGCTCACGGTGATCCGTGAACAAGCTGAATCCTCTCACCATATAAGTAATGCCTCCAAATCTTTAGAGCAAAGACAAGCTGTGACCAACTCCATATCATGCGTTGGATAGTTTTTCTCATAAGGCTTTAAGCTGCAGGGAAGCATAAGCTATCACCTTCCCATCTTTGCATCAACACACTGACCTAAACCATATTTGGAAGCATCACTATAAACTACGAAACCTCCTATTCCTTAGGAGCTGCCAACACAGTCTTTGTCGTCAAAGTGAGCTTAAAGTGGGCAAAACTTTCCTCACATTTAGCATCCCAAACAAAGTCAACACCCTTCTTGGTGGGGACGGGTTAGGGTCTTTGCCTTAGCGGAAAAGTCTTTCACTAAAGCGCCGGTAATAACTGCCGGACCAGAGAAAGTCGCTGCGTATCTCGGCGGCCGTCGTCGGCCCTGCCCACGAGCTAAGCGCCTCTATCTTCGCGGGGTCCACCGCTATACCATCTGCCGACACGATATGTCCAAGGAAGGCTACTTTCTCTAGCCAAAACTCACACTTAGAGAACTTTGCGAGCATTTGGTTCTCACGCAATCTTGTCAAAACTTGCCTCAAATGCGAAGCATGGTCCTCCTTGGTCTTGGAATAAATCAAAATGTCGTCTATGAATACGATGACAAAGTTATCCAAGAATGCCTTGAACACTCTGTCCATCATGTCCATAAGCGCTGCGGGGCGTTTGTGAGTCCAAAGGACATGACCACGAACTCATAATGACCATACCTCGATCCGAACGCGGTCTTCGGGATATCTCGCATCTCGAATCCTCAAGCGATGGTACCACGACCTCAAATCAATCTTAGAAAATACGAGGCTCCTGAAGGTGATCGAGCAGATCATCTATACGCGGCGGGGATACTTATTCTTCACCGTGACTTTATTCGATTCTCTATAGTCTATACACAAGCGCATGGATCCATCCTTCTTCTTAACAAGCAGGCGAGTGCTCCCCGCGGGACACACACTCGGACGGATGAAACCTCGATCCGGCATCTCTTGCAAGCTGCACTTTGAGTTCTCTCAACTCGGTTTGGCGCCATACGATCACGGGGCTTTGGAAATGGGAAGAGTCCACGGCTCCGGCTCAATGGTGAAGTCCAACTCCCGCCGGGGTAAACCCAAGCAACTCTTGGGAAAACATCGCAAACTCTTGCACCACGGGGACCATGTCAGCGATCAACGCGAGTACTACTATCTCTCGGCGGCTTTGCCAAGAAGCCCCAAGCTCCTCGAGCCAACAATCTATGGGCTTTCATTGCTTTGAGATCAATGGCGGGCAAGTTCCGCCTGGACACCGCATGAAACTTGAAGCTCGGCCTCGAGGCGGCCTAAACACCACTTCTTTTCGTGGCGATCTATCAATGCATGGTTCTCGCCAACCAATCCATGCCAAGGATCACATCGAAACCGCTCATAGACGGCACTATGAGGGTAGCCTCTAAAATCTCATCGGATATCTCATATCTGGCCATGCTTAACTCTCTTTGCTAGCTAACATACTCACACCAGAAGGAGTGGCAACACCTGACTCAAACCCTAGAGGTTCGAGCTCCACACAAGCTTGTCTAACGAATGCATCGAAACAAAGGAATGGGTCGAACCCGAATCAAACAATACAAATGCATAGTCTTTGTAAGACAAGCGGCGTACTGCAATTGCATCATCGATGCGCTCGCCTCTGGCGAGTAGTGGCAAACACCCGGCCCTTTGTTGGGCGGTCCGTCTTTGCTAAATCCACGAGTGCGAGAATCGGCCAAATGCCCCTCCTTGCCACATCGCGTAGCAAGCACGGGCGATGCTCCACACTGAGACCATAATGTGCCTTTACGCACTTGTTGCAATGAGTGTTTGCTGGCCCCGCCTGCTTTGGCGATCACGGCTCTACCCTAAGGTCGGCGCCGATCTCGACCACTAGGCGGCCTGTGGTGAGTCTGCGACGATTGAGCGGAAACCACTAGAAGTCCCGGACTTCCTCTTTCGCCGGAATCTGCTGGGCGGTTTGAACCAGACCGAGTGGCGCAATGAGAATCTCTGCTTTGGCGGATACGCCGGGTTATAAATCGTGGCCAACTCTTGCGCTCGATCATAACTCTCGGGAGGCGAGGGCTCGAACATCTGAGCAACCTCCTTCCTCGGCCCACAAATGAACTTCTTAGTCTTGAGCTCCTCGGTGGCAATGAGCTCGGTCTTGAAATAGCTATACTCGAGAGAACTTCTTCTCATAGGCGGCAATACTATCTCGATCCTGTTTTGATTTGAGAAGGCCTCTGCCATCTCCTGCTGAGCCTCGTCATTAACATACTTAGCTCGAACTTCGTTCTAAAGAACTCCCAGTGGTTGGAGAAGACCCAGTGGTCTAGCTCTATCTGTGGACTCCCACCACCACTCGGTGTGTCGGAGAGAACATGGGCCGCACATCTCGGCCTCTGTACATCTGGGCATCCCATAACTCTAAAGATGTACTCCATTCTTGCCAACCACACATTGCCACAAGTGGGTTCTCTCAAGCATCAAATTCTCTTGGCTTCCACTTGGTGAAATCTTTCAACCACTTGCCAAACTCAGCAGACTCCTCTGCACTATCAAGTGAGTCCGACTGGTCACGATGACCACTGCCCCTCGGTTGAGCTCACCGGAGCTACAGAGACTCTTTGGAGGCTTTGGGGGTGCTCTTTGCATGCATGAGCTGTGTCCTGGGCTATCTCGTGGCCTAGACTCCTCTCTCTCTTGCTGCTAGCTGCGCTGAGTCTCGACTCTCTCTGCTCGGCCATTAGGCCCATCATCATGACTCTCATAGCGAGAAATATCTCCTCCTGGAGGTGTACCTTGAGGCATAGCGACCTCGCCCCTTCTCTGGGCAAGTTAACCTCTGGTGCCACGGGCGCCTCTGAGCTTTGATATACCTGGCTGCTGGCTCTGCGGCATCTCTATTTGCGATTTCAGACGGACTGCTCCACTACGATGTGCAGGCATCTTGGCGATCTACACGGAAACCACAACAGGTTAGTCCACGCTCGGACTTTCTCTCGCCAACAAAGATAACACATGTGTCTGCATATAGTATCATAAACAAAACCCTTAGCTTATTGAACTTAGACAAACTGGCGGCCTTGGAGTCTTTGGAGATCATGGGAACACAACCTACAAAGCAGGTTAGTCTCACGAGAATCTATGACTCGTGCTCGATACCAAGCTGTAAAGACCCAAACCGAAGATGGGACTAAATCTAGATCTTTACTCGGCATGCAAGTGAAAAGCTTAAAAGGACCGGTACTGGGTCGGTTTGTAAAACTTTTCAAATATAAGAGTGGAAAACATTAAAAACAAAGTAAACATTCATTAAGCGAAACGAACCATTCAAATTAAAAGCGTTGGTGATCAAGTACTTTCCTTAAAACATAAAATAGTTCAAATCATAGTTTTCCCTACGGACCTAAGTCCAACTACATCTTTGAAATCCAAAAGCGATAAAATAAGACACGATGTGAGTGTCGGCGGCATCCATGATCTCGGCTCTCTCCGCTAGCCACCTCGGTCTTTGTCCCAAGTTACTGTGGAAGAAACCACGATAAGGGTGAGTATAAACATACTCAGTAAGAACCCCGACCGGAGTGCGATACGATGCAATCTATCATCTAGCAACCTAGTACACATGCCACAAATATCAACACGGATCTTAGCTCAACGAGCTCACAAGGCAAATCAGGAATCCTCGGAAGTCTCCTACTTAGGCCTAATGATTGGCTCTCAAACCAATCCCGGGACATCTCAAGGGTCTTTCTCCCTTGGCCAATTGATCACTCAAAACCGATCCCAAGATGTCAGACACCCTCGAGGGTCTTTCTCCTCGACCAATTGATTAACTCTAAAGTCAATCCCAATGGGTGTCCTCAAGGGCCTCTTACCCTCGCTATAAATCTGGACTATCGGGAGAGTACCGAAGTCCGGCTCTAAGCGGGAAGGAAGCTGGTGTACTCACGAACATTAGCCCGGGGAGCTCTCGAACCGGCTACTAACGCGTGTGCGCGCACACCGCATGCTCTTCTCGCAACCGGCGTAAAATGCGGGGGCCTAAGGGCAAACTACACGCGGGCAGTACGCATGCCTAAGACTCGGAAGCGGTGTCATCGAACACGATGAGTGCGAGGCCCTCGGCACTCATCTGCGTGCGGCTGTACCACCGACACGAAGCTAAGAAGCCGGCCAAGGTAGGCTTGCACCGTTGGCGGGGTTCCGCTCTAGCGGAGCTACAAACTAGGCTTATGCCAATGAGGTAGCTAATCCTCCTTTGGTCAGGGGAAGCAAAGGTGCGTTATGCTTCGCTCTACTCCCGACCGGTGGGGACAAGGTACGTTATGTCGCTCTCGGCCTCTAGATGATGACAAACCCTATCATACTAGCTTAGACTACCAAGTCACGTGATTCTGGCTAACATTCACAAAGACATCTGTCATACATAGCCTAGCATGATACTACGAGCTTAAAGCGGGGAATCTCAAGCATGCTAGAAGAACAAACCTAGCATGGCACTAACATGTACAAAAGGCAAAACATGCTAGCAAGAATTCAATCACTAGCTATCCTATCCACTAACATGCTCATAAAGGTAAACAAGCATACAAGGCACAATTAAGAAAGCATAGCGGGGTCCACACAACCACGGTAGGAAGTCCTTACACGGAAACAAGTGGAGAATAGCTATCACAACCAAAAAGACCCTCGAGCTTAATACGAACTCGAGCAACCTAGGCATAAATAAAGCATCCTAAGTAAATACATACTGTGACGAAGCTTAGAAAACACAAAGGGATTGGTTCGGGAATTACCACCGAGAAGACACGGGCCTCGCGCAAGGAGGGTGGCTTGGGCGGCTTGGTGCGGGCGCCCATGGCGCCAGCGCCTTGCGACGCACGTCAGGCGGGCCTTGCGCGTAGCGGGTGTCTTGTTGCAAGACGACGCGCAGCAGCGCAGCGGCTCGGCTGGGTTGGCGCGTGGCGAGGATCGAGCTGGAGCGGCGAGCGCGGCGCGGGCGGCGCGTCTGGGCTGCGTCGCGCCAGCTGCGGCGACCACGAGCGACGTCCCGGGCGGTCTTTGGCGGCCACGCGGCGGCGTCGGCGGCGATGGGTGTGCGACGGTGGGGCTTCGTCTGCTGATGCGATCGCGATGGCCGGGCGAAGCGTAGGTCAAGCGCGGGGGCGAGCGCAGGGGTGTGCGCGGCGAGGGTGGTGCGATGGACCGGGTGGTGCGTGCGGCTAGTTTGGGTGGCTCGGGGTGGTTCGATGGTGTGGCTAGAATTTTGCTCGGCTAGGGGTTTTAGAGAGAGAGAGAGAGAGAGAGAGAATGCGGCTATGAGGGGAAAATTAGGGGTTTTCTTGATTTTCCTTCTTTTCCTTATTTTTAAATAGGTTAGGAGACCTAAATTCCCTTCCCAAGGCTTTTCTCTTGCGGGTCCCGGCTAAAACAACCTTCTTTTCTTTTTTCTTTTTTTTTAATTAAGACTCTTTTCTTAAAACTCCAAATTCACCATTTAGGGCAAGGTTCAAATCCCAAAAGATTCAATTAATTTTCCAATTAATTTTGTTTTTAACCGGGAAGGAAAACGGGGCCGTTACACTGACTGAGCTCTGGAGAGGCTCTCCACAACCTAGGGATCCTCCGATCACCCTCCGACACACATGGTAATCAAACGATCTAAACAGACAACCGGCTACACGGGCACAACCCTCTCCAGCATCTCAACTACGCTGGCCAACACCAACTTCTTGAAAACCAGGAGAACCGGAAACGCTACAGACTACGTCATCCTCCTACTCAAGCATCAGCCACAACATACCTTCTGCCCAAGGTAAGGATCCGTACAGCTCTCTTAGCCATGACGATCCGAAACTGCGCGGCTTTGCTACCACCGCTCTTGTTCAGTTCCAACTGAACTCTGACCAGGGCAAGGACCAACTAGCAAAACTTGCTTACGCAACAACCCGACTACCGGCACGGTAACCTCTCAACCCAAGTTAGGGCACTTGCCAAGAACTAAAGTCCTAACTCTGCAAAACTGAGCACTGGTTTCACAACCCGAAACCCCTCGTGGTTCTTGAAAAATACACCACGGAACGAGCTACACAAAAGTACACCGGCGTGTACAGCTCCAACTTGGTTCCTTAAGATCCAAACCAACAAGTACTCTCAAACAAGGCAACTTTTGCCTCCCAATAGAGCCACATCTAGCAAAGGAGCAACAAGAGTTCAAACCACTCGGGGTCAACTCACCACGAAAAGCTACGTTGGTCAACTTACTCTTACAAGAGCATAACTACACCAAGCTGACATACCTCATACCAATGTGCCCACTAAATGCTCCACTCAACCATCCAACTCATGGCTCCAACACTGGATCAATCACGCATCCTCGATGCCAACTCTACTCATATTAGGGTAGCTCTAGGGTAGCCGAAACACACTACCATCCAACTGGCTCACAAGCCCGCAACCCAGGCGCGAGAACTCGGACGTGCTAGCCCTTAACAACCAACAGCATCCTTTGTACCCAACTCTCGGTGACCCTGAAAGGCTCCTACTTATCCCTCGAACGGCCTCAAACTTGTAGTTCTCTGGCTACCACCAAGCTAGATCTCTTATGCAGCCCAAATAGATGCAATCTCATGAATGGGTACAAGACTAGTGGGGATGCTAAACTCCGGGCGGGTCCTGGAACCACCTGTACGAAAAGTGCCAACTGGCCTGAATCTAGGCCTCCTCTCAGAGCTTGGTGCCAACAGGCACTACTTCCTTTACAACACAAACATCCCTTTACGGGCTTTAAGCCCCTCTAAGGGTAGGGAAGGTCACACTCCAGGTGACAGGGCAATGGCACTCAACACAAGAGTCTCAACACTCGAGTAGACTACTCTCTGACATCACGTCTAACAGACAAGCCAAGGCCCACTCCTGCATCCCACTCGATGCTCAACGAATACTCAGGCCAACCCTCGGGTGGCAGCACCTAGCTCCACACCTGGAACATGCTAACAGAAGGTGCTTCTCTCTAATAGCCAGCTAAAAACCACAGACGGATTAAGTCTTGACAAGCAAACTCCACACTACCCCCTGGCTACGAGGGTACTCAAAGAACTGGCTGCAAAACAACTGCAGGCTTGCAGGAGGACAAGATGTCTCTACATCTTCCTCAAAAGCTACTAACTTGGCGGCTTGCCAATCGGCCGGGTGGGTGGTGGAGACTCTCTTTGGTCCGCCTCTCACGAGGACTTCCACCACCCACCGCTGCATGCATCAAGCGGCACGAGCGGCACGCCTCGACCTCACGAACATCAGGTCATCGGCCTCTGAACACCCGATTCATCACAACACTTGGATGATAAACTCGATCTTGGCCAACCACCTCATTTGCTAGCAGCGATGGGTCTAAAAACATCCAGCTCTCTGAGGCTTCCACTTGCCAAACTCGGCGGCTCGATCAACGCCAACTAACTTATCAGCATAACCTGCTGATCGAGCCCTCCCAGGAACCTCCGGGGCAACTGGAGCTACAAGGAGGTGTGTCTCCTAAATAAACTCTGCCAGCTGGGTTATCTGTGCCCAAGACTCCTCATTACGCGCTACAAACTGCGCCTGGGTCTCCGTTCTCTGTTAGCTAAAAGACCTGCCATCAACTCCCTCATGGCTGGAGCACACTCTGCTCAAGGAGTCTCACTTTGAGGCAGACTAGCCTCTACCCCCTTCTCTTGGCAACTCATCTGCCAGGGCCAAAGGTGGCCTACGGGTCTAGACAACCCTAGACGTGGTCTCATGATCAACATGAACAGTCCAACTCCTCGGTTGGAAACACCAAACGTCCCTGCTCCTCTAAGTGCAATCAACATACTAGCGATATACACAAAGCATAAAAGCTAGCCCACGCTGGGGCTCTCACTACCAAACAAGGGTAACACATGTATACTAGATGCAGTATTGTAAAATAAAACCCTTAGCTTAATGAACTCTAACAAACCTGACGGCCGCGGAGTGCTGATGATCATGGGGGCAACAACCTACAAAGCAGGTTAGTCTACAGAATCTATGACTCTGTGCTCTGATACCAACTGTAAGAACCCGACCCAAAACACGGTCCTAAACCTAGGTTCTCACTCAGCATGCAAGTTAAATACTTCATCAAGCGGTTTAGTGCTCATATTTAAAACCTTTCAAAACATTTAAAAGCAGGGACACTTAAAACATAAACAACAACCTTCATTTAAGCAAAGCCAACAAAGTAAAACAAGCCTGGCCAGTGTTTATAAAATCATATAATACAATTTAAACAACTTTTAAAAACGTCCCCTAGGACTCTGTCCGTCTACATCTTTGAACAAATTATGCAAACAATAAAAACAGAGTGAGTGCGGTGGCTCCCCATGATCAATCGGCTCCTCCGCTAGCCGTCCGGTCTTTGTCAGAGTTACACGGTGGAAAACCACAGAAATAAGGGTGAGTATAAACATACTCAAGTAAGAATCCCCAACAGGGGTACAATACGATACATCAATCATCTAGCACCCTAGTATACATGCAAAGCGATTACCAACACGGATCATAGCTCAACGAGCTTACAAGGTAGAATCTGGAATCCTCGAAGTCTCTACTTAGGCCTAATGATTGGCTCTCATAACCAATCCCGGGACATCTCTCGAGGGTCTTTCTCCTCGGCCAATTGATCGGCTCAAAACCGATCCCAAAGATGTCCGAGCACCCTCGAGGTCTTTCTCCCTCGACCATATGATCGACTCAAAAGCCAATCCCAATGGGTGTCCTCAAGGGCCTCTTACCCTCGCTAACAAATTTGGACTATCGGGAGAGTACCCGAAGTCCGGCTCTAAGCGGAAGGAAGGCTGGTGTACTCACGAACATTAGCCCGGGAGCTCTCGAACCAGGAGACTAATGCGTGTCTTGCGCGCACACCGCCGCATCTTGCTGCCGCAATCCGGCGTGAATGTGGGGCCTAAGTACAAACTACGTGGACCGGTACTCATGCCTAAAGACTCGAAAGCGGTGTGTCGAACACGGTGGTGCGAGGCCCTCGGCACTCATCCATGCGCACTGTACCACCGACACGAAGCTAAGAACCGGCCAAGGCGGGCTTGCACCTTTGGCGGGGTTCCGCTCTAGCGAGCTACAAACTAGGCTTATGCCGATGTGGTAGCTAAATCCACATCGGCCGCTGGGAAGCAATGTACGTTATGCTTCATTCTACTCCCGACCGGTGGGGACAAAGTACGTTATGTCCGCTCTCGGCCTGCGGATGATGACAAACTCTACTATACTAGCTAAGAGTACAAAATAAGCCGATTCTGGCTAGACATACATATCAACATCAATCACACATAACCTAGCATGATACTACGAACTTAAAGCGGGAATCTCAAGCATCTTTGGAAGAACAATCCTAGCATGGCACTAACATGTACAAACAGGCAAACATGCTAGCAAGAATGCAATCACAAGCTGTCCTATCCACTAATCATGTTAATAGAAGTAAACATGCATATAAGGCACAATCAAGAAAGCATCGCAGGGTCCACACAACCACGATAAGAAATCCTTACCTGGAAACAAGCAGAAAATAACTACCATAAGCCAACCAAGCGACTCCCGAGCTTCTAAGTGAACCCGAGCAACCTAAGCATTTAATAAAAATATCCTAATTAAATAACAACAACCAATCAACATAGGGTCCAAAAGAGTGGAGGCTCGGGAATTACCAACCGAGAAGACATGCGGTCTCGGCAGCAAAAAGGGCAGGAATGGGCGCTACTGGTGCGGCAGGGGCGCTGGCGCTGGGCGCTAAGCGCTGGGCGTTGGCGAGGCAGGCGCTGGCTCGGGCGCGAGGCAAGGCGAGCAGACGCGTTGGAGCGGGCGCGCGGGTGAGACGTCGGGTCAACGAGGACGGCGCGCGGGAGACGCGTCTGGGCTGCGGCGCGGCGGACGGCGAGGACGACGCCACGGAGGCGATTCTGGGCTGGTCGACGACGGGGCGCGATCTGGGCGGGTGGGTCGACGCGACGGAGACGCTGGCGGGCGGCGGCGGCGCGCGTCTGCTCAGGCGACTGGGCGAAAGCAATTTGGGTGGGTGGACTGGGCTTGGTGGTGCGGCTGGTGCAGAGCGGCTGGCCATGGGCTAAGCGATCTGGGCGTGGGTGTGTGTGCTGTGGTGGGTGCGGGGTGGTCTGTGTGGGCATGGCGTGTGGTCGAAAGCGGTGAGCGGCTGGTGCGAGGGTGCGGCTAGGGTGTGGTGGCTCGGTTGGGGTTGGTGCGGCAAGGGATGGCCATGGTGCGGCTAGGGTTTATAGAGAGAGAGAGAGAGAGAGAGAGAGAGAGAGAGAGAGAGAGGGAGAGAGAGAGAGAGAGAGAGTCTTGCAAAACAAGGGGGAAAGGGATTTTTCTTGGTTTCTTTCATTTTCTAAATTTAAATGGGTCTAAAATCCCTTCCCAAAGCTTCCCCTTTCAAAACCCGGCCCAAGCAAACTTTTCTTTTTTTTTAATAAAACTCTTTTTCCTACAGACTCCCAAAACCAATTAGGGCAAGGGTTCAAATCCCAAAGGAAGCACTCAAAAACCCATTAATTTTGCCAATAACTAAAATACCTCCAAACTCCCAAACAACTTGCCCAAACCTCTTGGGTCCTGCAACCAACAACCACCAAACTTCGATGAAGGCAGGAAAGGCCCTGAAATCTTGAAAATCCTCAAAACCCTGACCGGGGGCAAAAAGACCAAAATACCCCTAAGGGTTAAAACAGCTCTAATGGCCCATCCGAACATCCGAATAATGATCCGAAAACACCTGGGTAACCGAAATAGAAAACTGGGCCGTTACAGTGGCAGACTCGTCGCACGTGCTAGAGCATGAGCCCTTAGAGTTAAGTAAGGATTTATCCTTCGAGGAGAAGCCTGTGCAGATTTAAGCTCGTGAGCACAAGGTTTTGTGCAACCGAGAGATAAGCTTAGTGAAGGTTCTCTGGAGACATCAGAGGGCAGAGGAAGCGACGTGGGAGCTAGAGGATGAGATGAGGACTCATTACCCGGAGCTGTTTCAGTCTTAGGACTTTCGGGGACGAAAGTCTTAAAAGGAGGGAGTATTGTAACGGCCCAGTTTTCCGTTTCGGTTTCCCAGGTACTTTTGATTCAGTATTGGGGCAATCGGTTGGGCCGTTAGAGCTTTTAACCCTTAGGGGTGTTTTGGTCTTTTTGCCCCCCGGTCAGGGTTTGTGGATTTTCAGGATTCTAGAGTCATTCCTGCCTTGTCGAGGCTTGATTGTTGTTGGTTGCAAGACTCAAGAAGTTTGGGCTAGTTGTTTGGAAGTGGTTCGGTTATTGGCAAAATTAATATTAATTTGAGTGCTTCCATTGGGATTTACCTCGAGAACCGGAATAGAAAACTGGGCCGTTACAAGTTGCCTCCCCGCCCTCTCTGGCCAACACATCAGAAGGGCCTGTAGGCGGCCTCACATCAGCATCAGCTTGGGACGACGTCCCTCTAGTGTCAGAATCAATTCAAATGCCCTAGGTGGTCGGCCTCGAGCCTCCCTGCCCTCGACGAGTAACTGGCATGCTGACAATCTACACCCAAACCAACAATGAGTCAGAACCTGTTTTTCCCTGCTCTACAACAACCAGTCATGTACATGCTAAGTGCAAACAGTATTGTAATTCTTAACCCTTAACCTTAAACTTACAGACATACCTGATGGTTGTCGGAGCGCTAATGATCATGGAAAACAACCTACAACTGCAGGTCAGTCTATATAACCTATAACTCTGGGCTCTGATACCAACTGTAAGGACCCGACCCGAGAAACGGTCTCTAACCTAGATCCTTACTTAGCATGCATGATTAAGAATGTAAAACATCATTCAGAGTATTAAATTTAAATCTTTGCAATCAACACATTTTAAACAAAAATCGTAAATCCAATAAATAAAATCCACAAGTAAGTGACTGATCAGTACTTTCTTAAAACAAGTCAAAGGGAACGGTTCGAGAAACATAAAATAGTTTTTTAGTGCTATCCTAGGGACTCAAGTCCCACTACATGCTAAATCATAAAAACAATAAAAGAAACGTGCAACTCAGAATCAGCTATCCATGATCATCTAGCAGCCTCCTCTTAGCCATCCAGCCTCTGTCCCAAGTTACCTGGTGGAAAACCACAGAAAATAAGGGTGAACAACGAGTTACTCAGTAAGAATCCCCAACCGGGGTACAATACAAAAACATCTCATTTACCACACGGGCATGCAACCAAACAATGACTTAGAGCAAACAGTTGGGTTAATCCATACGCCCCTCCTGGAGCTTGCCTATTCGAAGGCTTACAGCTATAAACTACCCTAGGTTCTACACCTGGTTGCCCTTCGGACCTTACACAACCTAGGACTCAGTGCTGCCCATCGGGGACTTACACACCTAGGATGCCCATCGGGGTCTTACACCTCCAACTCAGTGATGCCCATCGGGGACTTACACACCTAGGATGCCCATCGGGTGCTTACCCGAGCGGGACCTAGACTAGTTACCCCTACAATCTTCTTCACCGTACATCGCCTGTCTAACCTTAACATGGATCTAAGAGCATATAACGGAAAACATGGATATGCCAGGAGGGAAGAACCTAGCCTGGAACTAATAGAATACAACATGAAGCATGGATATGTCAGGATAGGAAAACCCTAGCATGGAACTAACGGAACGCAAACATCACACGAACACGAGATCGAAAGCAAGCATGAATCCTATCGACTAGAAACTCATACAGTCACAATAATCAACATGCTATCAAGTATTCGCAGGGTCCACACAACCCCGGGTAAGAAATCCTTACCTGGAAACAAGTGGACAATAACTATCACGAATCAATTAACGACCCTCGAGCTTTAAAGCGAACCCGAGCAACCTAGGCATACAATAAAACATCCTAAATAAATAAACAGCAGCCAGCACCTTAAAATCTAAAAGGGGAAAGGCTCGAGAATTACAAACCGAGAAGACACGCGGTCTCGCGGCAAGGGGCGAGGAATGGGCTTCTTTGATGCAGCGTGGGGTGGTGGGCGCTGGCGCGGCGAAGCGTAGCGGCAAAGACAGCGAGCCTTATTGGCAGGCGCGCGCGGCAAGGCATCGGGACGGCGGGACAGCGTGCGGGCGACCAAGACTGCGGAGACGGCGCGCGAGCTGGCGGACTTCTTTGGGATGCGCCTGTGGCGAAGCGTTCGATCTCTTTGGGGTGTGCCGCAGCTGCGGCGACGGTCCGATCAGTAGGCGCGGCGACGGCTGGGCGTCTGGGCTAGGTGGTGGCTCGGTGCGGTGTAGCGCTGGGCGGCAGTGGGCGATGCAGGGCGTGCGACTTGGTGCGGGGCGGCCTGGGGCGGGCGACCTGGTACGGCGTGGAGGCTGGGCTGGGTTACCGGAGGCGAGGGTGCGGTTGGGTGCGACGGCGGCAAGGGTGCGGCTGGGTGCGACGGCAGCGAGGGTGTGGTTGGGGTGAGGGTTTGCGAGAGGGGAGTGTTTTTTTTCTTCTTTTTTTTTCTATTTCATTTTTCCTTAAAATAAATAGGCTTGGTGGTCCAAACCCCTTCCCAAGGCTTTCCTCCTTCAAATCCTAGCCAACGCATTTATTTTTTCCTTAATTAATTCCAATTAATTCCAAACTCCCACCCCTCTTTGAGGCTAAGGGTTCGAGCCCTCCAATTCACTTTTTTTTTCCTTTTTTTTTTTTACTAATTTTCATTTAACTGAGATCCGGGCTGTTACACTGCCTCAACATCGATACGTGAAAAACACTATGCACAGCTGACAACGACGGAGGTAAGGCTAACTGATACAAAACTCTGCCAATCCTCTCAAGAATCTCAAACGGACCAACAAATCTGGGACTAAACTTCCCTCGCTAACCAAACCTCAGCACACCACCCATCGGTGCCACTTTCAAGAACACGTGTTGTCCAACCTCAAACTCCAAGTCTCTACGCCGAACATCGGCGTAACTCTTCTGCCTGCTCTGCGTTGTCAAGATACAAGCCCTGATCTTCTCCACTACACTGTTGGTCAACTGTAGCAACTCAGGACTCAAAACCTGTCTATCTCTAACCTCTTCCCATAATATAGGAGACCGGCAATGCTTACCATACAAAGCCTCGAATGGAGCCATCTGGATTGTCGACTGATAACTATTATTGTACGCGAACTGCATCAGATACAAGTACTGTTCCCAACTGCCCGGGAAGTCTAACACGCAGGCTCTCAGCATATCCTCAAGAATCTGGTTCACCCTCTGAAACTGCACTCGGTGCCTAAGCCTTTCTGTAGTGCTCTCCAAAAATGGGAAGTGAACCGCGAATCACGATCCGACACAATCCTCACAGGCACCCCATGATAACGGATAATCTGGTCCAAAAACAACTGCGTCCACTGTTCCACGGTATAAGTGTCTCTACTGGGAATGAAGTGTGCGCTCTTAGTGAGGCAGTCAATAATCATCCAGATATGAGTCAAGCAGTCAACGGCTCGGCAAGGGCGTGCGACACGACTGGGCGGCAAGCAGACGTGGGGGCCTGCGGCATGCATGGGCGGGCGGCAAGCGCACGGGCGCGCAAAGGCCGGCAGCTGGCGCTGCTGCGCGCGCGGCGGCGTGGTCGCGGGGGCGTCTTTGCGCCCTCTTGCACGGCCGGGCGCGTCGCGGCGAGCGGCGATCAAGCGGCGAGGCGTAAAGTCGCTGTCGGGCATGCGTGCGAGGGGTTGCGATCGGTGGGCAGGCTGCGGGTGATGAAGGGTTGCGATCGATGGCGTGCGGCGATGCGGGCTGGAGCTTGCGGCTAGGCGGCGATGAGTGGCGATGGGGCTATTCTCGGCTGGGCAAAACACACACACACACAAGTCTTAGAGCTTGGCCAGTAAAGAAATCGACCACAACAACCAAGAGGAACAAATCGAGCAAGAAGAATGACTTACCCAGAATGGACGATCGGCGAAGGCTCTCGGGAAATGGTGGAATCGCAAAGCACGAAGAGGGAGAGGGAGAGGAACCAAATTCTGTATCCTGGAACAAATGAAACAACCCCCAACCCTTAGCTTCTAATTTTACTCAAAATCCCAAGCATCCATGGGATATGTCATACACCAATGAAACAAGAGCACAAACTACTTACCCAGCTCAACTAGAAACACCTCTTTTTGCTAGCTGCCACAACCAAGATAACCCGGGTTCGATCCTTGGCTCGAACACCTTTTCTTTTTAATTTATGATTTGGAAACAATGGCCACAAACCTCTCCAAACACTCCCGGGGCATAGAACCTGCACACACAGTAAATCCCCAAACTCAGCAAGGGACTCAAACAGCCTCAACGACCCAACCAAATTACCAAAATACCCCTAGCACATACCTGGGAGACTGGGATGAAAACCTGAGCCATAACACTAACACTAGCAATTTATTTTCCAGACAACCTGCAGAAGCCTATCCACTAACAGTTCAACATATAAACATACAACCAGAAGATATCAATGCAGTGCGCAGGGCCCACACAACCCCGGCAAGGAGCCCTTACCTGTCAATAGTAGAATCCAAACCCAGAAGTAATCCTTAAGCTGCAGAACACCACACAAGCTACCCTAATCACAGAACATCAAGTTACAACCAATTAACAACAATCCAGGCAACCAAACAACCAGGAAATAGGGCTTTACCGAAACCCGAGCAAGACTTCAATCTCCAAGAGTGGTCTCGGCCAAGGGAGTCCAACAACACACAAGAGAACTTCAAGCGCTTCCCACTTCACTCTTGGCTAGGTCATACAAAACAACATAAACAACACAAAGTTTAGCTTGGCTAAAGCTCATTCACCAACAAGCACCTATATGGGGCTCTCGACCAAGCAACACAAAACAGGAGACAACACAACTAGCTCACCCAACTCACCTAGGTGGATTCGGTAAGGCCTCCAAAGTAGCTATGATGTCTCGGCCAAGATGGAAGCACACCCAAGAAAATTCAGCTAGGGCTTGACTTGCACAAAAGTGAAGAACCAAGTTAGATTTACTCAACCAATCAACTAATCAAAGCAAACAACACCAACACTTACTCAAGGCACTCTCGGCAATGGAGGTTGGAGCAAGAGCAATGGAGATCTCGGCGAATCTAGACACACAAACAAAAGCAACTTAATTTAGCACACAACACCCAAACAACATTCACCTCGGCTAGATCTACAACTCCAAGCAAGCAAAACCAAACAAACACCTACTTGAGGCTTGACAAAGGAGGAGGATTGAAGGTGGAGATCTCGAGCTTGGCTAAATCCAACCCAATGGAGAAGAAGAAGCCCCACGGATCTACACTTGCAAGACAGAATGGAAGATGCAACAAGCTTGGAACAACAATGGAGGAGAAGTAGTTTGGTCGGCCAAGAGAGGAAGAAGAAGAAGAAGACAAAAGGAGAGGATAAGGGTGTCAGCTAGGGTAAGGGGGAAGGGAATAAATGTTGTCTTTTTCTTATTTTAAAATGCTCAAAATTCCTCCTTTGACAAGTGTCAAATGAGGTTCCCCCTTCGAGTCCCAACTCCAACACTTTTTAAAAAGAATTTCTGTTTAAATCCGGGCAAGCTCCAAACTCCTCCACTCAACTCCCAAACCGGGAACAAACACCAAATTAATTTTATTAACTCAAGACAAGGCTGGATAATTACCAAAATACCCCCGAGAGGCCAAATGACCAAAATGCCCCTAGAGCCTCAAGAAGCCCTAACAGCCCACAAACTAACTGAAAACCATCCAAATGTACCTAGAGAACCGAAAGGAAAACTTGGGTTGTTACATCATCATAATAATTAATACTTAGCTAGATTGATGCCAAACGTCCTTTCTAAACTTGTCACGCACTGTAAAGACCCGACCCGAATGGGGTCCTAAAATAGGTCTTTACCTCAATGCATGCATTCAAAACAAAAGTCAATATGCAAGAATGGTGTTTCGGATTCTAAGTAAAAAAAACTAAAATACATAACATCCATTTAAAAGTCAACATAGATTCTTGAAACCTGTCCCTGTTTCCAAGCACCTGTTCCAAGACAAATACATTTCCAAAACTTACTCTGATCAGAGATTTATTTAAAACATTCAAAACATCCAGAAGTTACAATAGTGCTAGAATCCGGAAAAGCATTCAGAAAACAACCTAGGGCTCCGTGCCCAACTACATGCATTCAAAGGAAAAATAAGACATAAAGAATCACAGATAAAATTCAGAGTTCGACAGCTGGTTTCCATGATCACAGCTCCTCCTTCAGCCATCCAGTCTCGCACCTTGGTTACCTGTGGAAAACCACAAAAATAAGGGTGAGTAATGAATTACTCAGTAAGAATCCACAATCGGGGTACAATACGATATACATGGTCATCTAGCAGAAAGGTATGCAAGCTATGAATATAAACACAGAAGAGAGCACATAGCTTAAATCCACACATAATCTACGGATGCCAACTCAGGGTCTTACTCCGGAATAATCCACCTCATGATACGATCCTATACGAGAAACAAGTCTTGGCCTCAGCCTGTCTACTGTCGATACGAAAGGTGCACTGGCTCAAGATCCCGAGGAGCTCTCCGTTCGGCGCTGTAATGAGCGTATGCGCACACCGCATGCTACTGCAAACCATGGGGAGTGCCGGGTCTAGTGGCAAGCTACCCAGGTCCAGTCACCATGCCTAACTAAATCTTTGGATCGGTGTCACTGACATAGGGGTGTGAGACCTGGACACGTGAACTATGTCAGCCTAAACCACCGTATTTGAGGCTAAGGAACCGGTCGTGGTAGGCTTACACCAGGAAGCCCTCCTTGCCCTAACAGGTGGCAATCAAGGGCTACGGCCGAACACGCTGAGGACGTGTCGACTGCTGGGGACAAGGCAATGCCAGTCATCATCCCGAACGTTGGGGCATTTAACAGTCTGAACCCTCACCCAAGATTGCAGGGCCTGCCATTAAGGTTAGCTAAACCCTAACGGGGGATCAGGGATGGAGTACTGTCTCGTACGTCCCTGTCGTGGATGCAAGTTACGTTATGCATCCTGGCCCGGATGATGCTACCTACCATATCTCAAACCTATAAACAGATACAGCAAACAATCCAATACGTGCTCAACAGATACAACGAACCTAGCATGATACTACGAAGCAAGAACAGATAATGACCATGCTAGAACGGAACAACCTAGCATGGACTAACATGAGAAACAACATAAGAAATCATGCCAGTCGGAAATTCAAAACAGAGCACCTATCACTAAACATGCTGATACACACAACAAGTATACAAACAACAATCGCATAATACATCGCAGGGCCCACACAACTCCGGTAAGAAATCCTTACCTTGGTCGGGAGGCAACTAGCTAACGAGAACCTAACAAACACAACAACAATCACAATCCATAGGCCTAAATATAATAAAATAAATAGGGCTCGGCTCGGGAGCAACTCACGCGGCACGGCTGACGAGCGGACGGACAGGCTGCACGAGCGTGGCTGTTGTTGGGCGGCAGGGCTGAACTCTGGGCGTGCTGGGCTGTGCGGCTGGGCGCGCTGACACGATGTTGGGACGCTGGCGTGTGCGGCTGGGCGTGCTGGCATGACTCTGGGGCGCGGACGCGGACGGACGAACGCAGCGTGGGACACAAGGGCGCGCGCGGGCTAGCGAAGCGAAGCGGCGGGGGATTTGGTGCGCGCGACGGCTGCGACGACCCTGGGGCGTGCGACAGAGGCGATCTAGGCGTGTTGGGCGATCTGGCTCGGCTACTGAGCTTCCCTCGGCTGGCTGCAACAAAACACACACACACACAACCTCTTTTTCACTCAGCCAGCAAGAACCCAAATCGGAGAAGAAGAAGAAACGAAGAAACTTACCCGGAAGGACGATCGAACCACGGAGCTGCTAAGGAAATGAAAAACGGCTTGGGGCTTGGGAGAGATTGGCTTGGGCGGCAATGGTGATTTTGGAGAAGAAAGACAAAAACCCTATTTTCTTTTCTTTTAATCAAAAGCACCCAAAACCCCCATGATCCAAGGCTAACCAAGATATGTCGCGGAAAGAGTAACAAGAGCTCCCAATAGCTCAACTGGCATGCATCTCAACAGGCTTCCAGGAGACCCGGGCTTGAATCCCAGCTGATACATAATTAATTCTCTATTTTACTTTTGCATCTTTCCATGCCCAAACACATCCACAAAGCCTCAAAAACCTACATAAGACCATCCAATAATTTTTAACAACTGGAAAAGACATAAACGACCCTGACGGCCCGACCAAATTACCAAAATACCCCTAGGGCATACCTGGAAGACCGGGATGAGAACCTGGGCCGTTACACGCACTTTGTACCTATCTGCTTCGCGGACTTTTGCATTGCTCTAGCTTTCCTCAACATCTTGACAACTTGCCTTAACATGTAGCAATAGAAAATATGGATAATCATGTATCTCACCTTAAGGCCTCAATATTCCACACAGTCATGCACAACAACCACAAAAACCTTTAGAAAACATCTCCTACACATAAAATCAAAGCGGTAGGCACAAATTGCTAAATCATGACACAAAAACAAAGGCTTTCTTAATCATTTAAACTCAATATTCTGCATAGTTTTCTCAAATGCTAACAATAAATTAGTAATTACTCTTAATGCTTGAGAATTGTCAGTAACCATGATTTATAGAAGGCCGGCTGAGCTTGACGGAACATGGGGGAGTCTATTGCATTGTCTCTACTTATTTATTGAGAACTTGATTCAGTTAACTCAAATTTTCATATGCCAATGTCACCAGTTTACTTAATATGGATATTAATAGCTCTCAAATGGGTCATTATTTAGGCTGATTTATTAAGATATCAAGAAGTTTATCGAGCTACTAGGAACATTTTGCGAATAAAAGTGTAGAAATCAGCGTGTCTACAGAAAATAGCATCATCAACACATTAACACTGATGTTGAAGGAGTGAAACAATGCGAGCGGTGACACACATAGAAGAATCACACTTTCACAAGGAGGTCGCGCTCGAGAATCACACAAATATGGAAATAAACAGAGAATCAATCAAGCAAATAAAGTGGTGTCAATCAAATAAATTGCAGCGAAAATCAAGAAATCATGCATTAATGAGGATTTTCCAGCTCACCTAGGCTTGTCGACTAAGTAAATCAACACTATAAATCACAAAAAGGAAGCCTAAGTTTGGTGAGCTGGTCGGATGGCCAGAAGCCGATCTAAATGAAAAAGGTGCTAAGTCATATGGTTAGAACATGATTCTTGGGAGAAGCAATTGGTGCTAACTGTAAGAATCGATGATAAGGGGACTACACACTTCACAGCCGTGCCAATTCTATTTTACTGTTTTTCTTAGTAGTAGTTATAATGATAAACATTTAGTAGTCATAATAAATCTCCTGATTTAAACTTCTTACTGTGTGTTCATTATTATGTCGCGTTATAAGAGTCTTAAATAAATTGTCATGGCTATCAACGTATATGACTTGTGGTGAGATGGAAAAAGGAACTACATGGAGATCCAGTATGCTACTACAGGTTAAATGCAAGTCTTTGCATCATTTAGGGAGTTAGGAATCTCACTATTGCTCTCGTTGCCCCGTTTTACTATGGAGATCACAGCTCAAGCTGCCCTTCCATAAATCACTAAATGCGAGAGCACTTCTTAGTTGAGGGAAGCAAGAAACTTGATAACTAGTCTCACATTCTTAACATCTTCTATAACTATTTATTTTTCTTTACTCATTCAATTCATATTTATTTCTGTCCAGCATTTGCATATTTTTATTTGGGCATTCAAAACCCAAATCAAACACACTTTTTCAACCCATTTATTACTTTTCAGCATAACTCTCGTTTTAACAGTATTATTTCTAGACATCAATCTTTGTGGGATCGATAAATTATATACTTTGCTGCAGTTTCGACTGAGTATACTTGCGTGTAAGCGATTCTGAGTCATACTTAATGATGTGATATTTCAGTGCAGTATAATAAATAAGCAAATGATTAATTCTAAGAGTGAAACTAAATTCTACACTTCGAATCACATTAATTGTAACGACCCAGGTTTTCATCCCGGTCTTCCAAGTATGCCCTAGGGGTATTTTGGTAATTTGGTCGGGCCGTCAGGGCCGTTTATGTCTTTTTCCAGTTGCTAAAATTATTGGATGGATTTATGTAGGTTTTTGGAAGGATTTGTGGTTTGGTTTGAGCAAGGTTTGGTGCAAAAGTAAAAATAAAGGAAATTGTGCTGCAGCTGGGGTTTGAACCTGGGTCTCCTAGGAAGCTTGTGGGGATGTGTACCAATTGAGCCATTAGGTGCTCTTGTTGCTCTTCCTGCATCATTTTATGGTTAGCCTTGCATTTTGGGAGTTTTGGAGCATTTGGTTAAATGAAATAGAAATTAGGTTTGTCTCATCTTCTTCTCCAAAGTGTGTGGCCGCCCAAGCTTTTCTCTCCATTGCCTTGCCGAGTTCTTCATCCTTGCAGCTCCCTTGGTTCAATCATCATTCCGGGTAAGTCTTCATCCTCTTCATCTTCTCGATTGGGTGTTCTTGTTGGCCGAAGGTAAGGAGAAGAGCTTGTGTGTGTGTGTGTTTGTTGCAGTCGCCCAAGCATGCCCAGATCGCCGCAAAGAAGCAAGCCCAGCCGCCCGGATCGCCTAGCGGCAAGCCCAAGCTGCCCAGATCACGCAGCAGCAGCGAGCACCGAGCCGCCGCCAGACCGCCCGGCCCGTCGCGGCTGTCGCGAGCACCATCCGGCAGCCGCGCGCCCGCCTCGCTGCGCCGTGCGCCGCATCGCGTCGTCGCGCGCCTCGCGCCGGCGCGCGCTCGTCCGTCCACTTGCGCGCGCCCGTGCGCCTGCGCCAGCCAGCCGTCTCGCGCGCGTACAGCGCGCAGCCTGCCCGCCGTCGGCGCCCGGTGTGCGGTCCCTGCGCCCCTTCGCCCCCCTGCTGCGCCCGTCAGCGCCCAGAAGCAGCCCGCCGTCTTTGCTGCCCGTCCGCGTGTCGGCCGAGCGCGTGAGTTGCTCCCGAGCCGAGCCTTGTTTATTTTATTATATTTAGGCTTATGGATTATGATTATCATTGTTTTTGTTAGGTTCTCGGTAGCTAGCTCGGGTTCGATCGCGGCTTAGGTTTTGTGTGTAGTTGCCCGGCTGTAAGGATTTCTTTACGGAGTTGTGTGGACCTGCGATGTTCTATGTGATTGTTGTTTGTATGTTTGTTTGTGATTATCAGCATGTATAGTTTAGGTCCTCATTTCTGAATTCACGACTAGCATGACTTCGTATGTTGTTCTCTCATGTTAGTCCATGCTAGGTTGTTCCGTTCGGCATGCTCATATCATTTTCTTGCTTCAGTAGTACCATGCTAGGTTCGTTGTATCTCATTGAGCACGTTTTGGATTGTATTGGATTATATGCTATTGAAATGATATGTTAGAGTGTAGGTAGGTAGCGACATCGGGCCCGATGCATAAAGTATCTTGCATCCATGGCGGGGACGCACGAGGTAATACTCCGCCCTGGACCCCGTGAGGGTTTAGCTAACCCGACCGGTAGGCCCCGCAATCTTGGGTGAGGTGGTGGATCGTTAAATGCCCCAACGGTCGGGATGATGACTTGGCATTGCCTCATCCCCGGCGATCGACACGTCCTCGGCGTGTTCGGCCGTAGCCCTTGATTGCCACACGATAGGACAAGGAGGGCGGCTTCACGGTGTAAGCCTACCACGACCGATTCCTTAGCCTCAGTGCGGTGGTTGGTGACATAGTTCACGTGTCCAGTCTCACACCCTATGTCGGTGACACCGATCCGAGAGATTTAGTTAGGCGTGGTGATCGACATGGGCGACTTGCCACTAGACCCGGCACCCCCCATAGTCTGCAGTAGCACGCAGTGCGCGCTTACTCTCATTACAGCGCCGACCGGAGAGCTCCTCGGGATCTTGAGCTAGCGCACCTTTCGTATCGACGAGAGATGAAGCGGTGAGGCCGGGACTCGTTTCTCGTATAGGGCGTATTGTGTGGTGGATTTATTTCCGGACTAAGACCACGAGTTGGCATCCGAGGTCCAAGTGTGGACTTAAGCTATGTGCTCTATTCTCGTGTTTATATTCATAGCTTGCATACACTCACCTAGATGACCATGTGCATCGTATTGTACCCGGTTGGGGATTCTTCTTGAGTAATTCGTTACTCACCCTTATTTTGTGGTTTTCCACAGGTAACCAAGATGCGAGACAGGATGGCTGAAGGAGGAGCTGTGATCATGGGAACCTGCTGTCGTCTCTGATCTTTTATTTCTATGACTCTTGTCTTCTATTTTTCCCCTGAATGCATGTAGTAGGGCACGGAGCCCTAGGATGTTTTCTGAATGTTTTGTGGATTCCCGCTTTATTGAAATTGAGGATGTTTCAAATGTTTTAATAAATCTCTGATCAGAGTGTACGTTTTGGAAATGTATTTGCCTTGAAACAGGTGCTTGGAGACAGGGACGAGTTTCAAACAAACCATCTTGATTTACGATTGAATCTCTTTTGTTTTTAATTGGGAATCCGAAAACCTATCTGCATATTGTTCTTTACTTTGAATGCATGCATTGGGGTAAAGACCTATTTTGAGCCCTTTTTGGGTCGGGTCTTTACATTAATACGCAAGTATATGCAGTTGAGTATGCAGCAAATGATAAGTATTTATATTTTATCGTTCTCCACAGGATTGATGTCTACAATTAGTTAATTAATCTAAGAGTCGTGCAAGAAAAGTAAAATGAATGGTGTTGAGATTTTTTATTTGTTTTATATCTAAAAGCGAAAGTAAAATAAAATGGGAAATGAACTAAGTAAGGCTCAGGCTATGGTGATGGGATGCATATAGCAGTTCCTAGGATAAAATGCGGTAAGTAATAATTGCCATACTTCACCTAACAAGCGTCCACTTCCACTTCCGTTTGCATCAAGTCTGACTTCCATCGCAACTCGATGTAATGATAAACCGGCGCTACATATGCAATAGTTACGCGTTTATTCCTAAACTCCGATTTAAAGTACTAAACTGTCAAAATACTAACTGATTGAACATGTAAACTAGCCTTAGGTTATTCCTCTTCCAATTTACAACCTATTAACGAATGTGGATGATTGGTCGACATTTGCTATTTAATTAAGATCCTAATTTAACATGCTTCAATTAACAACTCCCTTTACCCTAGTACATCATATCTACAACCCGCACCCTTAACCTCTGCCTAAAATGCTTAGCTAGACATGTAAAGACCCGACCCCAAAGAGGTCCTAAACTAGGCCTTTACCTCAATGCATGCTTTTATAACTTAAAAGTAATATGCAAGATTGCTTCCCAGATTCTGAATGAAAATAAAAACTTGTAAACATTCATGAAATAATCAATTACAAAATGTCCTGAAACCTGTCCCTATTTCCAAGCACCTGTTCCAAGCTAAAAGCAGTTTAAAACGTACTCTGATCAGAGATTTATTCAAAACATTCAAAACCCAAACAGTTTACAACAGTGCCAAAATCCAAGAACAATCAGAAAACATCCTAAGGGCTCCGTGCCCAACTACATGCATTCAGAGGACAAAACCAAAAACATAAACATAAACTCAGAGTTAAAAGACAACAGGTTTCCATGATCAGCAGCTCCTCCTTCAGCCATCATGTCTCACGCCCTGATTACCTGTGGAAAACCACAAAATAAGGGTGAGTAACGAATTACTCAGTAAGAATCCCCAACCGGGGTACAATACGATATAACTGATCATCTAGCAGAAAGTATGCAAGCTATGAATACAACACAGAAGAGAGCACATCACTTTAATCCATACATATATATATACCACGGATGCCATCTTACGGTCTTACTCTGGAAAACCACAACGCATCTCGATACTCGATGAGAAACTAATCTCGGCCTCAACTTTCATACTACTGTCGATACGAAAGGTGCACTGAACTCAAGATCCCGAGGAGCTCTCCGTCGGCGTCAGAATGAGCGTGCAGCGCCTTTGCATGCTCTTGCAAACCAAGGAGGTGCTGGGTCTAGGGCATGCTGCCCTGGTTTAGTACGCATGCCTAAAAGAATCTCTATGTAAAGACCCGACCTGAAAGAGGTCCTAAACTAGGCCTTTACCTCAATGCATGCTTAAAAACTTAACAAATAATATGCAAGATCACTTTTCAGATTCTGAATAAAACTAAAAAGCGATAAACATCCATTCAAAAACAAACATAAAATGTCCTGGAACCTGTCCCTGTTTCCAAGCACCTGTTCCAAGCTAAATACAATTTAAAACTTACTCTGATCAGAGATTTAGTCAAATCATTCAAGAAAACCCAAACAGTTTACAACAGTGCCAGAATCTAGAAAAATGATCAGAAAACATCCTAAGGGCTCCGTTCCCAACTACATGCATTCAGAGGACAATAAAAACATAAAAACATCAACTCAGAGTTTTCAAAACAGCTGTTTCCATGATCAGCAGCTCCTCCTTCAGCCATCCTGTCTCGGGCCCTGGTTACTTGTGGAAAACCACAAAATAAGGGTGAGTAACGAATTACTCAGTAAGAATCCCCAACCGGGGTACAATACGATATAACTGGTCATCTAGCAGAATGTATGCAAGCTATGAATATAAACACAGAAGAGAGCACATCACTTTAATCCATACATATACCACGGATGCCATCTTATGGTCTTACTCCGGAAAACTATAACGCGATACGATACTGTACGAGAAACTAGTCTCGGCCTCAGCTTTCCTACTACTGTCAATATGAAAGGTGCACTGAACTCGAGATCTCGAGGAGCTCTCCAGTCGGCGCTGTAACAAGCTTGTACGCGCACCGCATGCTGCTGCAAACCAGGGAGGTGCTGGGTCTAGGGCATGCTGCCCTGGTCCAGTACGCATGCCTAACAAATCTCTGGATCGGTGTCACTGAGCATAGTGGTGTGAGACCAAGACACTATGACTATGTCAGCCTGTACCACCGCACCTGAGGCTAAGAAACCGATTGTGGTAGGCTTACACCAGGAACCAGTCCTTGCCCTATCAAGTGGCAATCAAGGGCTACTGCCGACACGCTGAGGTCGTGTCGACTGTTGGGGACAAGGCAATGCCTCATCATTCCCCCAACCGTTGGGGCATTTAACAGTCTGCCACCCTCACCCAAGATTACACTGGGCCGTTAGGGTTAGTTAAACCCTAAAGACGGATCAGGGACGGAGTACTACCTCGCACGTCCCTACCACGAATGCAAGTTACGTTATGCATCCTCGCCCGGATGATGCTACCTATCAGAATTCTAAACTATAAATAGATATCAGCTAACAATCCAATACGTGCTCAGCAGAAATAATGAACCTAGCATGATACTACGAAGCAAGAACAGATAACGAGCAAACCAGAACAGAACAACCTAGCATGGAACTAACATGAGAAACAACACGGGAATCATGCCAGTCAGAATTCATAACAGAGCACCTATCCACTAATATGCTGATAAACATAAACAAGTGTAACGACCCAGGTTTTCATCCCGGTCTTACAGGTATGTCCCAAGGGTATTTTGGTAATTTGGTCAGGCCGTTAGGGTCGTTTCTGTCTTTTTCAGTTGATAATATTATTGGATGGTCATATGTAGGGTTTGTTGCTTTATGGGTGTGTTTGGGCTTGGAGAGAAGCAAAAATAAATTAGAGTTTTAATTGTGCTGTTGTTGGGTTTCGAACCCGGGTTGCCAAGAAGTCCGAGGAGTGGTGTTGCCGGTTGTGCCACAAGATGTTATTGATGCTCATTCTGCGTTATGTCTTGGTTAGCTATGGGTCTTTAGGATTTTAGTGTGTTTGATTAAATGAAGAGAAAATAGGTTTGTCATCTCTTTTGTTTCTCCAAGACCTCTAGCTGCCCAACCCATTCGCTCAAGCTTCTTGTCGTGTGTCTCCTTCCAAAGCTCCATCGATCGTCGTCCCGGGTAAGTTTCTCTATCTTCCTTTCTCTCTTTCGTTTTGGTGCTGTTCTTGCCTGCCGAGAGAAGAAGAAATTGAATTTCTTAGTGTTGTGCAATTTCATGAAAAGAAATTTCACCACCACTGTGGTGATCGCCCACCGTCGCACGCCCAGGCATCCATCTCACTAGCCAGCCGTGCAGCAGCCCCATCGCCCTGCCCGACGCCTGTCCATCACACCAGCAGAGCAGCAGATCGAGTCGCCCATCTCCTGCAGCAGCCGATCGCAGAGTCGAAGCCCCGCGTGCCCCGTCCCAGCGCGAGCGTGCCTGCGTCACTAGATCCTGTCCGTGCGCAGCCCCAGCGCCCGCACGCCGTCACCCGTCCGCGCTCAGCCCCAGCACCTGCGTCGCCTCGCACGCACGTGCAGCTCAGCGTCCTACCGATCCTCGTGCCCAGCTCCAGCGAGAGCTTGTCCGCGCGCGCAGCCGCTGCCTCGCCAACAGCGCTCTGCGCGCCGAAAGCGCCGCCGTCCCTCGCGCAGCGACTGCTGCGCACCAACACGCCCGATGCAGAGTGCAGCTCAACGTCCGCACACTGCGTCGTCGCGCCACCCATGCCGTGAGTTGCTCCTGAGCTGAGCCCTGTTTGTATTATTATATTTAGGCCTATAGATTGTGATATTTATTTTTGCTTGTTAGGTTCCCGTTAGCTAGCTCGGGGTCGATTGCAGCGTAGGATCTTTGTGTGTAGTTGCCTTCCGACCAAGGTAAGGATTTCTTACCAGAGTTGTGTGGGCCCTGCGATATATTCTGTGATTGTTGTTTGTGTGCTTGTTTATGTTTATCAGCATGTTAGTGTATAGGTGCTCTGTTCTAAATTCCGACTGGCATGATTTTCGTATTGTTTCTCATGTTAATTCCATGCTAGGTTGCCCTGTTCTGCCATGCTCGTTATTTGTTCTTGCTTCGTAGTATCATGCTAGGTTCATTGTTTCTACTGAGCACGTATTGGATTGTTTGATGTTATCTGTTATAGCTTAGTGTTCTGATAGGTAGCATCATCCGGGAGAGGATGCATAACGTAACTTGCATCCGTGGCAGGGACGTGCGAGGCAGTACTCCGTCCCTGATCCGTCGTTAGGGTTTAGCTAACCCTAACGGCAGCCCAGTGCAATCTTGGGTGAGTGTGGCAGACTGTTATATGCCCCAACGGTCGGGGGAATGACGAGGCATTGCCTTGTCCCTGACAGTCGACACGTCCTCAGCGTGTCGGTCGTAGCCCTTGATTTCCACATGATAGGGCAAGGACCGGTTCCTGGTGTAAGCCTACCACGACTGGTTTATTAGCCTCAGGTGTTGTGGTACAGGCTGACATAGTTTTCGTGTCCTGGTCTCACACCACTATGTTCAGTGACATCGAGCCAGAGATTTGTTAGGCATGCGTACTGGACCAGGGCAGCTTGCCCTAGACCCAACACCCCCTGGTTTGCAGCAGCATGCGGTGCGCACACACGCTCATTACAGCGCCGAATGGAGAGCTCATCGGGATATTGAGTTCAGTGCACCTTTCGTATCGACAGTAGGAAGGCTGAGGCTGGGACTAGTTTCTCGTATAGTATCGTATCGCATGGTAGTTTTCCGGAGTAAGACCGTATGATGGCATCGGAGGTTTATGTATGGAGTAAACTGATGTGCTCTCTTCTATGTTGATATTCATAGCTTGCATACATTTCTGCTAGATGACCAGTTATATCGTATTGTACCCCGGTTGGGGATTCTTACTGAGTAATTCGTTACTCACCCTTATTATGTGGTTTTCCATAGGTAACCATGGTGCGAGACATGATGGCTGAAGGAGGAGCTGCTGATCATGGAAACCAACTGATTAAACTCTGAGTCTTTGTTGATGTTCTTATGTTTTTAAATGTCCTCTGAATGCATGTAGTTGGGCATGGAGCCCTAGGTTGTTTTCTGGATTCTGGCACTGATGTAAACTGTTTTGGATTTCGAATGTTTGAATTAAATCTCTGATCAGAGTACGTTTTAAATTGTATTTAGCTTGGAACAGGTACTTGGAAACAGGGACAGGTTCCAGAATATTTTATGTTTGTTTTGAATGAATGTTTACCGTTTTTAGTTTTATTCAGAATCTGGCATACAACCCTGCATAATGTTTTCTAAGTTTTTAAAACATGCATTGAGGTAAAGGCCTAGTTTAGGACCCCATTCGGGTCGGGTCTTTACAACAAGCATACAAACAACAATCACAGAATATACCGCAGAGCCCAAACAACTCCGGTAAGAAATCCTTACCTTGGTCGGAAGGCACAACACACAAAAATCCTATGCAGCGATCGACCCCGAGCTAGCTATCGGGAACCTAAAAAACATCCAACAAATATCACAACCTATAGGTGTAAAATAATAATACAAACAGGGCACGGCTCCGGAGCAACTCACACGGCACGGCTGACACGCGGACAGACAGTCAGACGGCGCTCTTGGCTTTGGCCAAGCATGACGGACGGATAATACACGCGCGCTTCTTTGGCGTCTTTGGCGCGGCATGGGCTGCGCGCGAGGAAGGACGACGGCACGGGCGTTGGGCTGCACGCAGACGGGTGGCGTTGGCATGGGCGTGCGACGCGACGGCTGGGCGCTGGGCTACGCACGGACGGCGATGCGACGCTGGGCGCTGAGCTGGGCTGCGACGCGATGCAGTTCACTGGGCGTGCGACACTGCTTGTAAAGACCCGACCCAAAAGGGGCTCTAAATGGCCTTTACCCCAATGCATGTATTGAAAATAGAAGACATTATGAAAAACACATTTCGGATTCCAAGTAAAAACAGAAACATTCAACAGCCAAAACATACATTTCTAAAAGCATACTCTGATCAGAGATTTATTTAAACCATTAAAACAATCCACAAGTACAAATATGCTTTGGAATCCATAAAACGTAAGAAAACATCCACGGGGCTCTGTGCCCGTCTACATGCATTCAGGGAAATAACAAAAAGTCAAGAGTCATGATAAAATAAAATAGTCGAGAGATGACAGCAGGATTCCATGATCACGGCTCCTCCTTCACCATCCTGCTCTCGCGCCTTGGTTACCGTGGAAAACCACAGAATAAGGGTGAGTAACGAATTACTCGGTAAGAATCCCCAACCGGGGTACAATACGATATACATGATCATCTAGAAGAATGTATGCAAGCTATGAGTATAAACACAGAATAGAGCACATAGCTTAAGTCCACACTTGGACCTCTGGATGCCAACTCAAGGTCTTAGTCGGAAATAAATCCACCACACAATACGCCCTATACGAAGCGAGTCTCGGCCTCGGCACATCTCTCGTCGATACGAAAGGTGCACTAGCTCAAGATCCCGAGGAGCTCTCCGGTCGGCGCCAGTAATGAGCGTAAGCGCGCACCGCATGCTACCGCAAACTCGGGGGTGTGGGTCTAGTGGCAAGTCGCCCGAGTTCGATCCACCACGCCTAACTAAATCTCCGGATCGGTGTCACCGACATAGGGTGTGAGACTGGACACGTGAACTATGTCGGCTGTACCACCGCACTTTGAGGCTAAGGAACCGGCCGTGGTAGGCTTACACCGAGAAGCGGTCCTTGCCCTAACAGTGGCAATCAGGGCTACGGCCGAACACGCCGAGGACGTGCCGATCGCCGGGGACGAGGCAATGCCAAGTCATCATCCCGACCGTTGGGGCAATAAGCGATTTGCCACCCTCACCCAAGATTGCGGGGCCACCGTTAGGGTTAGCTAAACCCTAACGGGATCGTGGACGAGTACCATCTCGCACGTCCACGTCGGGGATGCAAGTTACGTTATGCATCGGCCGGATGATGCTACCTACGAACTCTAAACCATAGCAATAATAATAAATCAATCAATGCGGTCAATACGTGCTCAACAGATACAAGGAACCTAGCATGATACTACGAAGCAAGAACAGATATCGAACATGCCGAATGGAACAACCTAGCATGGGCTAACATGAGAAACAATACAAGAGTTCATGCGATCGAGAATTGAACACGAGCACCTAGGGCTAAACATGCTAATAATCATACACAGCATACAAAACAACAATCACAAATATACCGCAGGCCCACACAACTCCGGTAAGAAATCCTTACCTTGGCCGGGAGGCAACTACACACAAAATCCTACGCTGCGATCGATCCCGAGCTAGCTAACGAGAACCTAACAAACACAATAGAAATCACCATCATAGCCCTAAAATATAATAAAAAAAGCAAGCTCGCGCTCGGCAAGGGCACTCACACGGCACGACGACACGGGGTGAGTCTTCTGCCGGGCAGCTGGTGTGCATTGGCTGGCTGGCGCTGGGCAGCGCTGGGCGCGGACACGCTACTGGAGCACGGCGACACGGGCGGCGCGCGGCGCTGGCGTGCGTGCGATGCGGACACGGCGAGCGGCTCAGCGAGGACGACGCGCGCGCGCGAACGTCTGGCGAAAGCGCGCGCGCGCGCGGGCGCTGGCTCTTCTGCTGCGCATAATCGTGCGTGCGACGACGCGGCTGCGCGCGAATCGGGCGGCGATGGGACGGATCTGGGCGGCTGCTGGTGCGCGACGGCGATGTGGCTGACCGACGCGCGTTCGGGCGTCTTTGCTCGGCAGATCCGGACGGGCTGGCGCGCGGCGGGCTCTCAGTGCGATCTGGGCGTCTTTGCTCAGCGGTCCGGCCGGTGGTGGGCGATCCGGCGCTGGGCGACTCCTGCAACAACACACACACACATGGGCACCTCCTCTTACCTTCGCCAAAGCAAAACAACCTATCGAGAAGATGAAGAAGATGAATACCTACCGGAATGATGATCGAACTACGGAGCAAGCAAGGGGATGAAATTCGGCTAGAGAAAGTTGGGGAAACAAGCTTGGACGGCTAGGAGGATGTGTTGGAGAAGAAGAACAAAACCTAGCTTTTCTTTTCCATTTAACCAAATGCACCAAAACCCCAAAATCCAAGGCTAACCATAAAATGACACGGAAAGAGCAACAAGAGCTCTCAATAGCTCAACCGCCACACCACCCACGACTTCTCGGACCACACCGGGTTGAAACCCACCAAACACACTTTTAACACACAATTTCCTTTTGCATCTCCCCATGCCCAAACACATCCACAAAGCCTCAAAACTTACATAAATCCATCCAATAATTTTAGCAAATGGAAAAAGACATAAGCGGTCCCTGACGGCCCGACCAAATTACTAAAATACCCCTAGGGCATACCGGAAGACCGGATGAAAACACTGGTCGTTACGCTGCTTCTTTGGTGCGATGAGCGCGGCGACGACGCTTCAGCGATGCGATAGGAGGAGGCTGCTGCAGTGCAGCAGCTGCTTCACAAGGCGTCAAGGGCGTGCGGCGACGGGGTCTACTCGGCTGGGTTGCTCGACTGGCCGGGACAACGGACGACAAAGCTTGGGAGAAGACACACGGCAAGGAGCTTGAAAGAGTGGGGTTGGGCGACTAGGGAATTTGGAGAAACCCAAGATGAAAATCTATTTTCTCTTCTTTTAATCAAACTCACCTAAATCCCAAAACCAAAGCAAACCAAGACATAACGCGGAATGAGCAACCAAAACAACTTGTGGCCCAACTAGCAAGACCACACCTCTAACTCCCTGGCCACCCGGGTTTGAAACCCAACAACCACATTTTAAAACCTCTAATTTATTTAAGCATCTCCCCATGCCCAAACACATCCACAAAACAACCAAACTCTACATTGGACCATCCAAGAATAATATCAGCTGAGAAAGACAGAACCGGCCTTAAATACCCTTAGGTCATACCTGGAAGTAGGTCAGACAAGATTACATTGATAAAGTACGAATTGAATGGGCGAAGTTTGTTGCCGCCCACCTACACTTCACCTAGGAAGTGTACTAGACTTTTTTGTGATGTATTGAAGGACTAATGTTTTAAGTAAATGCATTTTCTTGCCTTCACATTCCTATCTCGGAGATATATGGTCATAAAACATTTTGTTGATGCATAAGAACGTAGCAAGTGTCAATAGTTGAAAGGATACTCATTGCACCAAGTGGTAAACTGAAATGAGGACTATTGCTTCTTTTTTTTACATATTAGAGATATATACTTATAAAAAATATTGAGTAGTATCGTTCTTTTTTTTTTTTTGTTAAGGGATATCACGGATGAAAGTTCTCATAAAAGAATGGGTTGTTGAGATTGTAAAAATAATACACAAAACATTTTATGTCCGACAAGTACTTTTATAATGTATTTACTTAGACATATTAAGTTATGGGTATCTTGCAGTTATGGTAGCTATGTTTACATTGTTAACTAGTGGAATATGTATATCATTGAATGCTTGTATGATTATGTTGTGCTTATCTTAAGCACGAATGTGTTGGTTTTATTAGATTTTAGTATTGCTTTATTTTGTTTGATGTCTTGTATTTGTGGTAAAATTGTGAGGGGCTTGAGATGATTTGTTTGTTGCCGTCTTGCATTTGTTAATGAACTTGATGGAAAATTGATGGAGAAACATGTTACGCTAGATTAGTGAACATGAATATTACCTCTAATGTAAAGCATATCGGATTTTAGGGTTACATCAAACCATGCTTATGTTTATTTTATGGTGCTAGAGTTTTTTTTTTTTTTTTGCCAAGTTATTCGTTAGTTTTCTATGAGTTATGTGTTTTATGATAGTGTCTTGAATTTCACACGATCTGTTTTTGTCTAAACTAATATGATATATATTGGTTTGAGTTAACTGAATCCATTTTGTTGTTTTATCGTAAGAACTACAAATTCAATATAATTCGAGATGATTTGATGATAGATATGTTGCATCATCCTCAATATGTGAAGATAATGCAATTAGCAAAGAACTCATGTCCTGATTTTAGTGCAACCATGAATATTTTCTATGTATCTTACATATATCGGAAATGGTTTATATGTACCCCATGAACGATTAGACAACATTTACAATTATATGTATAAATTACTACCTTGATTAATATTAATCTATAATGTATGTTATGGAAAAGGTTCTTACAACAATTTTGTTAGAGACTATTTTATTTTAATAGTTGTAGATGTAGTTACAAATACGAATACGAATACGAATAGAAACAAACGTACTAAATGTAATTATTTCATGCACCTTTTTTACAAAATTTTATTGTCAACAATTGAATATATTTGACTAAAATGAATGATTATATTTAAATATTTAGTGATGACAAAGAAGTGTCATAGATAAATTGTTGAGGATTTATTTTATGTATCATCTATTGCTCATATATGACAGAACATTAATGTCATTTAAAACGAATTAATGATTGTTGAAAAACACCTTTCAATAATAACAATAAAGTATCATCTATCATCTAAATAATAATACATGATTTGAGCTATAATGATAGCAGTAAAGTATCATCTAAAGTTTTTGCATGACACTTCTTAATAAGCGTCATCTTAAAAGAATGGATTATGTGCGATAGAATGATTGTAGATAAGTATTATCTTAAGTTTATTGATGACACTTCAATGAAAGTATCATCTAAAAGCAATAGATAATGTGCGATACAATGATGGTAAAAAAGTATAATATCTAAACTGTTTGTGATACATTTTTAGAATCATCATATCCCAATTTTGAAATAATGATATTATTAAACTGCATCTGGTTTTAACTAAAAATCGTTTAAATTGAATAAAATAATTCATATAACCTCACCTTTTAATATGTGATCCAGAACAAATATCTCATTTTAAAAAGGATGTTTTACATGTTACCGCATAACTATAGCCTCAGTTGATCGTTATAATTAAAATATATATATATAGAGGTAAGCTTATTTTATTTTTATTTTTATTTTGAGACACGGGTAACCTTATTTTATAGAGATGAATATAAAGCGAAAAATCCTTTATTTCCTCCCAATCTTTATATTAAATATAAAGAGAAAAAAAACCACAACTCAGTTGGGGAAGTTCTAAATAAAAATGATTAATTTCTAGCACAATTGGATTTGGGAGGCAACAAACACAATTATGTGCTCACTTTGGATTCTACTTCGGCAATTGAATTTGAGTACTAGTAATTATAACATGATGGTCCTGTGATGAAGCCTCCTCACCCAAACCCTTCTGCTCGGTCGGAGTTACACCGGACTGCTGCAGTGCGAAGTTCAGCCTAGCAAGGGAAACAAACTCGTTTACAGAATCGACCATCTTCTCAATACAAGAGAAGGAATCAATGAGCAGTAAAACCAAAGTTGTAGTTGAAACCAAGTTTATATGGCCATTAAAATTGCTACTAGTTAGAAGAGACATGAGCTCGTGGGCGATCTTCTTTGCCATTTCGATGTGGGACTTAGCCAACGCCGGTGGAACTATATCTTTTATTGCCATTGCAATGGCCTTTAAGGCTCTGCTTGATTCAGTGCACACTTGAACGCACTGTTCTTTGTATTGCCTCTCAATTTCCAACGGTAACTGTGTACAAAAAAAAACTGAGTCTTTATTTGATGCAACTAATTGTAGCATGTTATGTATGGCTTCTTTTGTTTTATTTCTGAATACATATCTGAGGAGGAGGGACAAGTAGTGTTATCCAGATCGAACCTGTGATAATGGTGTTGAACTGGTATACAACCAAACAATGAAATTATTGCGCCACTGATCCATTCGATTATGCTATGGCTTTGAATTACAAATAAAGTTGGGGCAATTTTGAAAATTTTATAACATAAAGTTCGAATTAGATCTTAAAGTTTTACTTGATTCGATTTTTCTATATTTTTATCTAATCCTTAGGTTTTATTCAATTTATTGACTACAAATATTTCTATAAGATAAAGTTTGAATTAAATCTTAAAGTCTTTATTCGTTTGTCTAAACGTACCTTTCTTTTCATTCTAAAAAAATGTACCTTTCTTATTATCTAATGCTTATTGACTTTGCCAATCGAGCTGTAGCTCAAACGGCACCGGTGTACATCTAATGACCAAGAGGTCTTAGGTTCGAGTCTCCCCCACCCCTAATTGTTGTAATCTCAAAAAAATGCTTATTGACTTTAAATTTTCTTTTAGATTTAAAATGAATAACCATTAAATAGAAATTATGTAAGGAGCTTCTGCATGTATATTATAAAAGGGTCAAAATATTCCATGAAAAAAATGTAAATTGATAGACTTCTATATTGATAGATTCTATCAATAGAGGTCGATAAAATCAATTACTAATACATAAAGTAAATTGATAGACTTCCATTAGATTCTATCAATAAGGACAGATAGAATCAATTATTAAATAAAATTGATAGACTTCCATCACTAGAGAATAATAGATTTTATAAAGTTTTCGATAAAAAAAGTAAATAGATATTTTTAAAAAAATATAGGCAAAATTTGCTATAAACGAATTATTTTAAAAAGTTGCTATAATTGTAAACTGTGATCAAAAAGTTGCTATGCACTGCAAATTCCCTAGAATATACAAGATGAAATTTATCACATATAATAAATGGTAGGATCTACATTTTAATTATAGAAATTTTCTAAAAATATTTATATAGCAAAATCTTTAAACATTCATGAATCAATTTTTTTTTTATTATTTTCAACTAGTTTAACTTAATTGAAGTCATTTATATTGATTTGATTGTAGCTAGAAATTAAACTTGATTTAATTCAAAGGAAAAAAATAAAAAAAATTAAACCTGATTATTTTGTCATATTTGAATTTTTTCTAAAATTTTTACATTCATAGAATTTTTTTTTATTCATAAAAAATCCTCTCAATAGACATGTATACCTCAAAAAAATTTGGGTTTGGAGAGATTTTCTTATACTTTGTTGGAGTTACTCGTGGCATTTGAAACTTGAAAAGATGAGAAAGTCATCTATATCTGTTCACACGAGATTTTCAGAGAAATTTAAATTCGTGGAGTTGAACTTCAGTTTAAGATGATTTTGTGTGAAAGTGGTTCAATCTCTATGCTTTGATCATCTAATTCGTTCTCTCTCAATGTATGTTCTTGATATGAAGAATAAGATGCTCATTTTTCGTAATCGGTTGTTTGCTTGTGGAATTGCTTCACTTTTGAAGTGATTTTAGACTTTAAAGGCTGTTTGATCCTTGAAAATTTGTAGAGTCTTCGATTTGGTGGAATTCTCTTTGGAGCTTCAAAATTTTGACCCCTTTCAAATGAAAAGATCTCCTCTATTTATAGAGCTCCTATGACCGTGGGCTTAGGCCTTGATGGGCTCGTGGGCCTGGCCCAAGCCCAAGACTTTGGGTTTGGTTTTTTAAATTTGGACTTTTTGGTTCAGTTTTCTAAACAAACTTAGTTCTGGTTTAATTTTGACTAAAATTTGATATAAACCAACTTTTGGCCCGAATTAATTTTGAGAAATTTTTTTTTCTCAAAATTTAATTTAATTTCGCCATTAAATTTGGGATAATGACGTGGCGATCTATGACTAGTCGAAATTTCTCAATCAACAAATGCCCCTTTTCGAGGTTTATGCGTGAACATGTGTGGATAAATATAAAAAATTATAATATTGAGTCAAAACACGAGCTTGTTTATTTTCTGCTTCTAGCTTCGACTCTATGAAGTGTCCATTTAATCGAAGTGTAAGAATTTAGGTCATAATTTCGATTGTTTATCTGGACGCATTTTCTCCGTGCCGATCAATCACATTCTGGAACTTGATCAAAATTATAATTTTCTTTACTCGACATGGAAATATTGAAATATAGTAGAATTTATGTTCCACTTAATTTCGACTTAGCTTATGGAAACTTCAAAATTTTTACCCAATTTTATATTTGAAATAAGTAAAATTTAGAACAAGCCTATATCTTTCATAAAATTTAAATTCTATACTTTGGATAGAATTGATTACATCAAATTCTGAATTGGACTAAGATTTGAATTATATCCAACTTTTTAATAAATTTTACTTAATTTCGGTGTAAAATTTGAACTTAATTTGTTCACACGAGATTTCCAGAGAAATTTAGTTTCGGGAGTTGAACTTGAATTTGAGATGATTTTGCGAAAGTGGTTCGATCTCTATAAATTTGATCCTCTATTTCGTTCTCTTTAAATGAATTTTCTTAACTTGAAGAACAGGCTTCGTGTTCTTCATATTTGATTGCTCGTTCATGGAATTTCTTGACTTTCAAAGTGATTTTGAACATCGAAAAACCGTTTGATCTTCAGAAATTTGGAGAGACTTCAGCTTAGGCGAATTCCCTTCTAGAGTTCTAAAAATTTTCCACCAAGATCTTGAATCAAATGTGTGTATATATATATATACAATGCTGAATATCTCGTTTCACAATCACTATTTGAGAAATTATTTAAAGTTAATTCAAATAACTCCAACATTCAAATCTTCTTGAACCTCAAAATACATCCCACAACACAAGATTTTTTTTTTTTTTTTTTTCATTCAAAATTGAGATGATAGAATATTAAATCATTGAAGATAAAAGATCTTCTTATCTAAAACCCCTATAAATACTTGAAGCTTACAAGGTCATAAAGTCATTGCAACATTGAGCTTCACACACCTACATTCAAAGCCACCGCAGAGTCCGTCTGAATCATTCTTCAAGCTCGCCTGAGACGTTGCTTAAAGCGCATCATTGCGAACGTCTTTTTGCTTCTTATTTTTCATTTTTTCGTTTCCAACTTTTTTTTTTCAATTTCAAACTCTTTTTTTTCTATGTATATCTATTTTTTTCCATGTGCATTTCTTTTTTTTTTCCATCAGAATTTAGAGTTTCTATTTTGTTTTGCTAACTTTTTTTTATTGTAGGGTTACGCTTTTGCAACAATTCAACCTCGTCCCTGATTTCATATCATCCATGACATCCTTCAAATTTTGAAACGAAGTCAAAGTCATGTCATTCATGTCATCCAAAACTTGAAAACAAAGCAATCCTTCAAATTTTGAAGATGAAGTCCAAGTCATGCCATTCATGCCATCCATGAAGTCGAAGTCATGCCATCCATGCCATCCATGAAGTCAAATTCATGCCATCCATGAAGTCGAAGTCATGTCATCCATGTCATCAATAAAGTCGAAGTCATGTCATTCATGCCATCTCTTGCCACCATGCCATCTCTTGTTCCTAGGCTAACCCATATCGCCATGTCGTCTCTTGTCACCATGCCGACTCATGTTGCCATACCGACTCATGCCGCCATTCTGACTCATGCCGCCATTCTGACTCATGCTTCCATTCTGACTCATGTTGCCATGCTGACTCATTATGCCATGTTGAATCTTGTCGTCATGTCGTCACTCCGTACCTTGCCTTCATGCCACAACGCCCTATCTTGCCATTATGCCGCCACCCCATATCTTGCTGACATTCCGCCATCCCAATTCTTGCCATCTTTTTCCGCCATGACGTCTCTTACCACCATGCCGACTCATGCCGTCTCTTGTCGCCATGTCATCTCTTACCGCCATGTCGTCTCTTGTCACCATGCCAACTCATGATGTCATGCCATCTCTTGCCGCCATGCCGACTCATGCTGACATGACGTCTCTTGCCACCATGTCGACTCATACCGTCAATGCAGCGGTGGTCAACATTCTTCTTTCAGTGAAGTCACTATAGCGTATCTGCAGCGTTGGTCAATGAACCTAGGAAGAGATGTCAGTGACGTTTGGAAGCTCTCATCTGCCAGAACTTATGAAGCTGTAAGGCAACATATGCTTTTTGGGTGAAATAAAGACAACGCATGCACCTGCTCCACTTTTTCGTGCTGCACCATCAAAATACATGGTTCACGGGTTTGTGACATCGACAATGAATACTTTCCCTAAGGGAACAAGTTGGTTTGCTAGGAAATCTACCAATGCTTGTCCTTTAATAGCTTTTTGCGGGACATAAACAATGTCGTATTGCTATAGAAGAACTGCCCATTTATCAAGGCGTCCCGAAATTATTGGTCAAGACAAAATATATTTGATTGGATCAACCTTTGTAACTAGACGTACGGTGAACGCCTGCATGCAATGCCTTAGCTTATCGATGGAGAAGAATATAGCCAAACACATCTTTTCGATGGGAGAGTAGTTTTGTTCTGCTCCTGTAAGAGTTCGACTTAAGTACTATAGTGCTCATTCTTTTCCACCTTCTCCTTCCTGGGAAAATAATGCCCCCAGTCATCGTTCTTGCGCGGTGATGTACAAAAGCAATGGCTTTCCAGCTATAGGGACGCCCAAGACAGGAGGGTTAAGTAAATATTTCTTTATGCTTTCGAAGGCATTTTGACATGTCTCATCCCACTCAAATTTTTCTCCTTTCTTCATCAATCTTTGAAAGGGATGACATCGACCAGCTAGGTTTGAGATGAACCTTCTAATGTAAGATAGGCACCCTTGAAGACTTCTAAGCTCATGCAAATTCTTTGGTGGCAACATTTTTTGTATCGCATCAATCTTGAACTGGTCTATCTTAATTCCCCAATGTCTTACGATGAACCCTAGAAATTTTCTCGAAGTTACTCTAAATGCACATTTGAGAGGATTCATCTTCATTTGATACTTTCTTAGTCGATCGAAGACTACCTTAAGCTCTTCTAAGTGATCTTGTCGCTTTATATATTTAACCACAAGATCGTCAACATAGCATTCAACATGTTTGTGCAGCATGTCATCGAAAATTTTATGCATTCCTCACTGATAGGTTGCACCAGCATTCTTTAGTCCGAACAACATGACCTTGTAACAGTATATACCCTTTGGAGTTCGGAAGGCAGTCATTTCTACATCTTCAAGAGTCATCCTTATCTGATTGTAGCCTAATAATCCATCCATGAAAGATAGAGCTTTATTATAACGTCCCAGGTTTTCGTTCTGGTTCTCTAGGTATGTTCTGCAGTTTATTCGGTTGTCTAGTTGGGCCGTTAGGGCAGTTGGAGCCTTCAAGGGCATTTTGGTAATTTGGCCTTTAGAGAAAGTTTTGTATTTTTCCATGGCTTCTGGGTTATTTTCTATCATTTTCTGAGTTGGGGTTAGTCCTTCGGTTTCAGGTCTCCAGGGATGGAGTTGCATGTTGATAAGTTTGGAGGTTTCTTTAGGTTAAAAGAGAAAAAAGGTGAAAAAGATGTCGTTGCCAGGACTCAAAGCCTGTTGGTTAGAGATTTGGAAGTTTTATAAAAAAGAAGAGATAAACGAAAAATTGTGTCTTCGCTGGGACTCGAAGGGTGGTAATTGACAAGGGATTTGGAGTTTAATTAAAAAGAAAAACAAATAAAGGGAAAAAGTGTCTTCGCTGGGACTCGAAGGTGGGTGGCCAGGGACACGTGGCATTTGGTGGGTCATTTAAGGATTAAAAGAAAGGGGTTTTTGCAATTCCTCTACACCATGCCGAGAAGTTCTTCCCCAAACTCTTGTTCTTGCAATTCCATCATCTCCAAGGCCTAGCCGCAAGCTTTTTCTCTTTTCCCCTCTTGGTTGTCGATTCCTCTTCCTTCTCCCCTTTGTTCTTGTCGATTTTCTCTTCTCTCAACTCCATTGCAATCGAGAAGAGCCCAAGCCAATCCTCCATCCTTGTCACACATCACCATCTCCCCTAGCTGAGGAGATCACCTTGTCGTGAGCATCACCATCGTCAAGCCTCTTGGTCGTACACCTCAGCCGCTCGTCTCCTTCACCATCACCAAACGCAGTCGAGCCCAACCGCATCATGCTGCAAGCACACGCTCGAGTTCGAATGCCGCCCACTGTCGCACACTGTCGAGGATTGTCGCACCACCTAGTGGAGCCTGCTCTTACCGAGGCTGTCCTTGCCACAACTAAGCCTTGTTCTTCGGTTTAGGGTAAATGACTTTTTGGGCCTTTGTGTGTTGCTCATTGCTATTCGATTGATTAGGAATTGATTGTTCATTGTATTTTTCTGTTAGGTTGCTTGTGTTGATTCCGAAGCTCGAGGAGCAAATTTCCTGTTGTTATATATCTTTGTTTTTCAGGTAAGGGTTCCTTGCCGGGGTTGTGTGGACCTTGAGCTTGTCATTGATAGTTCCTTAGCTGATTATTACTGTGTTATTGATCTATTAGTGGATAGGTTGAATGATAGTTATTTCTGTTGTTGAGCATGCTAGTGGACTAGGCTTCTGGATATTGTATTGTTGAATGAATCTGTTAATGGATAGGCTCTTGCAGGTTTATTTATGCTTATATGCTAGTGGATAGGGTTGTGTGGCTTGTCTGCTAGGACCTGGCATGTAGAATTGTTGAACCCGAATTGCACGTTTCTGTTTACAGTGACTGCTAAGTGTATTGACTGTTGGCATTTTGTATGTTATTGTGCAATATTATTATGTTGTTGATGTTGATATTTTATCCTAGTTGTGGTATGTTTGTGCCTAACTCTTTTAGCTCTAGAATACTTCATCTTAGATAGATCCTGTTAGAGTTGTCTTGGGTTGGCCCAGTGTGTGCTGACTTAGTTTGCTCAGGACTAGCCCAGTGTGTGCTATCCAAGGTTAGCCCAGTGTGTGCTAACCAAGTTTGTTCATGATTAGCCCAGTGTGTGCTGATCTTGGGCTGGCTTAGTGTGTGCTTCCAAGGTTTACTCAAGACTAGCGCAGTGTGTGCAGTCCAAGGTTGGCCTAGTGTGTGCTGACCAGGTTGTTCAGGATTGGCCCAGTTCCCGAGGTTACTTAGTTAGTCCTCCTGTTTAGTCAGCTCAGTGTGTGATGACCCTGTCTAGCTATGAGCGTAGACTTTTGATGTTGAGCATGTTGTTGTTTGAGCTAGTATGAGCTTGCCTATTGAGATGTTTGTTATGATTGTATGCTAGGATGCTAGATAATGTGTCTTGCGTATTGTACCCCGATTGGGGGTTCTTACTGAGTGCTTTTGTACTCACACTTTATGTGGATTTCCACCAGGTAACTTGGCATTGCATCGAGGTGGCTAGAGGAGAAGTTGGATGATCATGGGAGATTCCACCAAGTAAGTTGTCCCCACGGGTCGGGATCGCGAGTTCCATAACGTATGATGCTTCTGCCCCAGTAGGCGGTACAGATTAGCTCTCATTTTGGCATAAGCCTAGTTTGTAGCCTACAAGAGCGGAACCCAGAATATGGTGCAAGCCTGCCATTACCGGTTCTTAGCTTCAGGTGTAAGCCTGCTAGACCTAGCACTGTTGTTCGTTCAGTGACACTGCTCCGAGTCGTAGGCATGCGTACTTGGACTAGTGTAGCACGTTTAGGTCCCACGTCCTTACACGATTTGTAGCAGCATGCGGTGTGTGCTCACGGGCATTAGGCACCTGGAGGAGAGCTGCCCCGAGATAATGCTTACAGTACACTTGTAATGGCCCAGATTTTCGTTCCAGTTCTTCAAGTGCTTCCGGTTCATTATTCGGATGCTCGGTTGGGCCGTTAGAGCTATTTTAACCCTTATAGGCATTTTGATCATTTTACTCTCAGGACCGGGTTTGTGGATTTTTAGGATTCCAGGGTTATTCCTGTCTTTTGTTGAGGCTTATTTGTTGTTGGTTTTACAGACCCAAGAGGTTGTGTCGCTTGTTTTGAAACTTGAAGGTCGTTCGGGAAATTATAATTTAAAAAGGAATTAAAGTGCTTCCATTGGGGTTTGAACCCTTGACCTAAATGGATTTGGAGGCTTGGATTAAATGGGTTTATTAAGGAGAAAAAGATTGTTTCCGCTGGGACTCAAAGGGGGAAAGCCCAGGGAAGGGAATCACTTAACCTAATTATTTTTTAAAAAAGAAAAATCGTTCTTTTCTCTCCCAAGAAGTTGCAGCACGTTCTCCCAGATTTTCCCCACCTTCTTCTTTCCGTATCCAAGAACTCTTCTCCTCTTTGCCATTTCTTCAAGAACCCGAGCCAAGAATCGAGAGGTAAGACTCCTTCTTGCACTCCCCTAGTCAAAATTCTCTTGCTTGTGGCTGGCAGAGCCCCTGATCGTCTGTGTGTGTGTGTGGTTGCCGCCCAACCGAGACCAGCAGCAACAACTACTGTCGCCAGCCCCAGCGTCGAACCAAGCCCTGCCCCATCGCTAAGCAGCCATCACTAGAGCCTTGTCGAGTCGCCCTCACACTGCTTCACCAGTTGAGAAGCAGCAGCGCTTCGCACCCGACCGCTCGCCCATGCACCAGCCTCTTCGCTCAATCGCAGCTGCGAGCGTCCAGCCCGCGACGCAGCACCCATTCGCCCTTCACGACCAGAAGCTCACCCCTGCCTTTTGTTCTCTCTCCCCCACGCCCAGTAGCCGCACGCCCTCGCTGCTCACCTCGCACGTCCCAGCAGCAGCGAGCCGCAAGCTCGACGTCGCCCCGTCGCGCCTTAGCGAAGCAACGCGAGGACAGCCCCCTACTAGCCGATCACGCCCAAAGGCAGCGCAACTCAGCACTTCGTTCCTGCCTGCTTTCTGCCTAGAGCCTACCTTGTCGAGTGTTTGGGCCGAGACCTAGTGCCTTCTCGATTGGTTTTTCCAGAGCTTTAACTCTTGACCCTTAGATTTTTTAGCTGCTTGTTTTACTTAGGTTGACTTTATTCATTACTTAGGTTATTCTGGTTGATTTTGCAGCTCGAGGGGTCGTTTGTTATTGTTGTGATTATTTGTCGCATATTTCCAGGTAAGGATCTCTTACCGTGGTTGTGTAGACCCTGCGATGTTATCAGGATTGCACCTTGTATGTTTGTTTACTGTTATGAGCATGTTAGTGGATAGGACAGCTTGTGTTTGACTTCTTGCTAGCATGTTTGCTTGTTGTACATGTTAGTGCCATGCTAGGTTTGTTCTTCCCGCATGTTTATGATTCCTGCTTAAGTTTGTAGTATCATGCTAGGTTATGTATTTATATTGTTGAGCATGTATGTTTAGCGAGGAATCGTTTACTCTATACTCTTAGATAGAATAGTAGGGTTTGTCATCATCCAGAGGTTGAGAGCGGACATAACGTACCTTGTCCCCATCGGTCGAGATCCAGTGCGAAGCATAACGTACTTTGCTTCCAGCCCGGCAGCCGATGCGGATTTGCTCCCGCATCGGCATAAGCCTAGTTTGTAGCCTGCCTCTTGTGAGTGCTTGGCCAAGGTTTGGTCCTCTTTAGGGTTTAGGGTTTAGGGTTTAGGGTTTAGGGTAAGGGTTTAGGGTTTAGGGTTTAGGGTTTAGGGTTTAGGGTTTAGGGTTTAGGGTTTGCGGTGCAGGCGAGCGTGGGGCTGGTGGCTCGGTGTGAGGCTGTGCGGCGCGGTTGGGCGGTCTGGTGCAGAGCCGTGAGGCGCGACTAGGCAACCTGGTGCAGAGCGGTGTAGCTTCTGAGGTAGTTTTGCTGATTCGTGTGGCTCAGGATCCGTAAGCTTTGAGGTTGTCGTTATCCGTTTTCCTTGCGAGGTTTCAGGAGTGGAGCTTCTGGTTGGAAGATGAGTTAGGCCTAAGCTAAAAGGAGGAAGTCCTTGAGTAGCCAGTTGGATTTTAAGAGTTGAGTGGTAGCTTGGAGGCGAGCTTTGCTCGTTATAAGCTTGGGTTGAGTTCTGCTGAGCAAGCCCTTCTCGGGCTTTGTTCCTAGTTGTTGTGCGTTCGCAGTTGGCGTTTAGCGGAGCCACATTTGAGTGAGTTGGCACAGAGGTGCCGTGGCATTGGTTGGTAAATCTGTTGAGCTGTTTTCCTCAAGGTGTTGTGTCGCAGATAGCTGCGTGTTGGTTTAGTCCTTGCTTCCCGAGTTTTCCTTGAGGGGAATGTTGGTGGTTTCCTTGCTTGGCAATGTTCTCTTTGGACGAGTGGAGCCTGTGCCTGGCCCTTGTCTTTTAGAGGTGGTCGTAGCTGAAGTTTCAGCTGGTGTGAGTGTTGTTAGCCGTCTGGTGTACCAGGATGGTGCCCCTTGCCTTTGGTTCGGTGATTTCTCTTTAAGATGGTTGCTTAAGTGTTGTGGTCGTGTTCTAGTTGGAGAAGTTTGCCTTTTGGATCATTCGCCAGTTGGTGGTTCATTTGTATCTCGTTAAGGCTGTAGGCAAGATTTGAGGTTCGCTGGTCTCTTGTGAAGTAAGAGTAGGCCGTTTAGTTTTCTGGAACCTGGGAGGTGCAATTGTTTGGCCAGCTTGTTGTAGGGTTGAGGCTATTTGTTAGCAGCTGTGAGCTTCCAGAGGAGTTTGCCAGTGCGTGGTGTAGAGTTTCAGAGCTTGTGGCCAGTCCTCGAGTTTGCTGAGAGTAGCACCGTTTGAGAGTTGGTGCGAGTTGAGGATGTGGTTTGCCGTCTATTCCCTTCGGAGTTCAGTGTATGCCCAGTCTTGGTTGTGTGGCAGTCTAGATGGCATTGTGGCTTTGAGCCTTTGGGAACCCAAGAGGGTTTAGTTTTCGTTGAAGGGCTAGTGTTGTCTTAACCGAGAAGTTCAGTTGGTTTGGAATCAGTGGAGATTTCCTAGAGCTGTTTCGTCTTAGGACATTCGAGGACGAAAGTCTTTAAAGGAGGGAGTATTATAAACCCGATTTTCTATTCCGGTTTTGAGGTGCCTTTGGTTCAAGATTGATTGTTCAGGATTATGTCGTTGAGCTGCTTTTTGACCTTAGGGGTATTTTGGTCTTTTGGCTCCCCGGGCAGGATTTATGGATTTTCAAGTCTTCAAGGTAGCTCTTGCCTTTGTCGAGGCTTGTTTGTTGTTGGTTGCGAGTCCCGAGATGTTTGGGCTAGTCGTTTGGAAGTTCGGTTGTGGTTTGGGTTTTGGAAACGTTATGGTTGGTTGAGTGCTTCCTTTGGGATTAGAGCCCTGGCCCTTAATGTTGATTTGGGAGTTCGATTTAAGTGAGTTTTATTTATTGGAAAAGATTGCTTTGGTCGGGTCTCGAAGGAGGAAGCCGAGAAATGGGATTTTAGGGATTTTAAGGTTATTTAAAATGGATAAGGATGGATATTAAGGAAAAAAATCCCATTTTTCCCTTTTCTCTCTCTCTCTCTCCCCTAGAGCCTAGCCCTAGCCCAAGCCTCCCAGCCCGAGCCTAGCCCCAGCTCGCCCATGTATGTTGACCAGCTTTTCTATCCGGTTCTCGAGGAGCTTCCTGATTGGATTGAGTGGTTTGGTTGGGCGTTAGAGTCATTTGGACCCTTGGGGTATTTTGGTCTTTTGGCTCTTCGGGCAGGATTTGTGGTTTTCAGGGCTTCGAGGTAGCTCCTGCCTTGGCCGTGGCTTGTTTGGGTTGGACTGCAAGTCCCGAGATGTTTGGGCTAGTTGTTTGGAAGTTCGGTTGTGATTTGGGATTTTTGCAAAGTGATGGTTGGTTGTGTGCTTCCTTTGGGATTCGAGCCGGGCCTTCAGTATTGGTTTGGGAGGTTGATTTCAGTGAGTTTTGTTGTTTGGAAAGGTTGCTTCAGTCGGGTCTCGAAGGAGGAAGCCGGGAAATGAGATTTAAGGATTTTAAGGATTTTTGGAAAAATTGGAAAATGGATAAATTGGATTTATTTGGATAAGTTTGGTTTTTAAATAAAAGAGAAAAAGAAAAGAAAAAAAAAAAAGGAAAAATTTCATTTTCCCCCAATTTCCCTTTCTCTCTCCGCCAGCCCGAGCAGCCCCCCTTGGTCGCCCCTTGCCCGAGCAGCTCAGCCCCTTGGCTCGCCCGCCCGATACTGCTCGTGTCGCCTCGCCGGCTCGCCACCAGTCGTCGGCCGGCGAGCAAATTGCAAACTGTTTCGAGCATCGCCGCGCGCGCGCGCCATCGCGACCGACCCCTCGCGCGCCCGGATCGCGCGCGCTTCGCGCCGCCAGTCCGAAGTCGCGCGGCCCCTGTGCCGAGCCGCACCAGATCGGACGTCCTTGTAGCTCGCGAAGTCGCTCGTCCTCGCGCGTCCTCAGTAGCGTGTCGTCGCTCCGCGCGCCCTCGCCCGCTGCCGCCGTGCGCGCGCGCGCCGCTCGCCAGCCGTGCCCAGCGCGCCTCGGCGCCCATGTCACCGCGCCCCTGGCGCCGAGCAGCGCGCTGATGCCGTGTCGGCGCGCGCCCGGCGCTGTGCGGCGCCATTGCAGCGCTGCCGCTAGTTTAGCCGAGCAAATGCCCGTTCGCGTGTCGGCCGTGCCTCGTGAGTGCTCTGAGTGAGCCCCTGTTTGTTTTATTATTTTTGGGCCTTTTGATTGTAATTATTGTTGTTTTTGTTAGGTTCTCGCTAGCTAGCTCGGGTTCGATCGCACTTAGGTTTCTTGTGTTTAGAGGTCTTTAGGCGGTGTAAGGATTTCTTACCAGGAGTTGTGTGGACCTGCGATATATTATGCGATTCTTGATTGTATGCTTGTTTGTGTTTATTGACATGTTTGGTGATAAGTGCTCTAATCTGAATTCCGATTAGCATGACTTTCTGGTTAATTCTCATGTTAATCCATGCTAGGTTGTTCCTTCTACGGCATGCTCAGACTGCTCCTTGCTTCGTAGTATCATGCTAGGCTCGTTGTATTCTCTTTGAGCACGTATTGGATTTTATGGAATTGTTTGCTGTTTGCTAGGGCAGGTTAGAAGTGCAGGTAGATAGCATCATCCGGCCTGATGCATAAAGTACCTTGCATCCATGGCAGGGACGTCGAGCAAGTCATTCCGTCCCTGGACCCCGTGAGGGATTAGCTAACCCAAGCGGTAGGCCCTGCAATCTTGGGTGAGGGAGGCAGTTGTTAATGCCCCAACGGTCGGGATGATGACTTGGCATTGCCTCGTCCCCGGCGGTACGGCATGTCCTCGGCATGTTTGGCAAGAGGCCACGATTGCCACTGTTAAGGCAAGGGCGGCTTCTGGTGTAAGCCTACCACGACCGTTTCTTGGCCCAAAGTGCGGTGGTTCAGCCGACATAGTTTACGTGTCAGTGTCTCACACCCTATGTCGTCGTGACACCGATCCAAAGATTTAGTTAGGCGTGGTGATCGGATATGGGCGGCTTGCCTTGGACACGGCAACCCCCATAGTCTGCGAGAGCACGCGGTGCATGCTTACGCTCATTACACACCGGAGAGCTCCTCGGGATTGTGAGCCGCGGTGTACCTTTCGTCGACGATGAGACAGGTGAGGTCGAGACTTGTTTCTCGTATAGGGCGACTTGTGTGATGTGTTGTGTGGTGTTTGATTTCGGACTAAGACCACGACTTGGCATCCGAGGCCCAAGTGTGGGCTAAGCTATGTGCTCTATCTGTGTTTATATTCATAGCTTGCATATCTTTTCTCGCTAGATGACCATTTATATCGTATTGTACCCCGGTTGGGGATTCTTCTTGAGTAATTCGTTACTCACCCTTACTTATCTTTCAGAAACCATGGCGCGAGGCGGGATGATGGAGGAGGAGGCGTGATCATGGAAACCCGTTGTTCAACTCTCGAGATTTATGTTTATGATTTAAATGTCCTCTGAATGCATGTAGTTGGGCACGGAGCCCTAGGGTGTTTTTTCGAATGTATTTTAGGATTCTAGCATTGTTGTAAAGTTTGTATGTTTTAAATAAATCTCGATCAGAGTATGTTTGGAAATGTATTTGTCTTGGAGCAGTGCTTGGAAACAGGGACGAGTTTCAAGAATTTTGTATTGACTTTTAAATGAACTCTTGCGGTTTTTGGTTTTACTTAGAATCGAAACAACCCTATTGCAAATTCTAGTGTTGATTTCTATGCATGCATTGAGGTAATGGCCTATTTAGAACCCCATTCGGGTCGGGTCGTTCATTATATTGACCCAGACGCCCGACTCACCGAGCACGGACCCTACACGCCAGTCGCTGCCCGAGCCTGCGCGTACCGTGTCGCGTCGCCCAGCCTCGAGTTACCCCGCACAGTGCCGCGTCACTCATCCCCGCGCCAGGCCGTCCCGTCAGCGCCCTAGTCGCCCAGATCCGAGCCGCCCCGTGCTAGATCGCGCGACCCATGTAGCTCGCCGTGCCAGATTGCTCGTCCTTGGACCAGTCGCGTCACGTCGCCCCACGCGCGTGTCCCTATAGCTCATCGTGTCGCCCAGCCCGCGCGCGTTCTCTGTGCGAGCCGAGCGCACGACTCCGCGCCATCGCCACCCGAGAGCTCGTGCCCTTGTGTCGCCCCGGCCGCTCACAAGCAAAGAGCAACCTGGCGCCCAGCCCTCGCCGCCTGCGCCAAAGAATGCCTCGCCGTCTGCGACTGCCCGTTCGCGTGTCAGCCGCGCCTCGTGAGTTTCTCTCGAGGTGAGCCCTGTTTATTTTATTATATTAAGGCCTATGGATTGTGATTATTGTTATGTTTGTTAGGTTCTCGTTAGCTAGCTCGGGTTCTATCGCAGCTTAGGTTTCTTGTGTGTTGTTGCCTTCCGGCCAGGTAAGGATTTCTTACCGGAGTTGTGTAGGCCCTGCGATATTATCATGATGTGCCTTGTATGCTTGTTGACTGTTATGAGCATGATAGTGATAGGGCAGCTATGATTGATCTCTTGCTAGCATGTTTACATGATTGTACATGTTAGTGCCATGCTAGGTTTGTTCTTCCAGCATGCTTATGATTCCTGCTTTAAGTTCGTAGTATCATGCTAGGTAAGTGTGATTGATGTCGATTATTGTTTGCTAGCCAGGAATCATTTTCTTTGTACTCTTAGCTAGTGTTGTAGGGTTTGTCATCATCTAGAGGCTGAGAGCGGACATAACGTACTTTGTCCCCACCGGTCGGGAGTAGAGCGAGCGAAGCATAACGTACATTACTTCCACCCCCCCCCCCCCCCGTCCGCCGATGTGGATTTAGCTACCACATCGGCATAAGCCTAGTTTGTAGCCTGCTAGAGCGGAACCCTGCCAACGGTGTAAGCCTGCCTTGGCCGATTCTTAGCTTCAAGTCTGTGGTACAGGTTGCACAGATGAGTGCCGAGGGCCTCGCACTCATCGTGATCGGTGACACCGCCTGAGTCTTAGGCATGCACCGCCCGCGTAGTTTGTCCTTAGGCCCCCACATTTACGCCGGTTGCAGCAGCATGAGGTGTGCGCGCACACGCGTTAGTTGCCGGTTCGGAGAGCTCCCCCGGGCTAATGTCGTGAGTACACCAATTCCTTACAGTTTAGAGCCAGACTTCAGGTACTCTCCCGATAGTCCAGATTTATTAGCAAGGGTAAGAGGCCGTTGAGGACATCCTTGGGATCAGTTTTTGAGCTGATCAACTGGCCGAGGGAGAAAGACCCTCGGAGATGTCCAGGGATTGGTTAGGATAACCAATCTTTAGGCCGGAAGTAGGAGACTTCCGAGGATTCCAGATCTTGCCTTGTAAGCTCGTTGAGCTATGATCTGTGTTGGTAGCTGTTTGCTTGTGGTTTTCCACAGGTAACCATGGTGCGAGACAAGATGGCTGGAGGAGGAGCTGTGATCATGGAAACCCGTTGTTCAAACTCTGAGTCTTGTATTTATGTTTTGATGTTTTAAATGTCCTCTGAATGCATGTAGTTGGGCACGGAGCTCTAGATTGTTTTCTGAATGTATTTCCGGATTCTAGCATTGTTGTAACTATTGGAAAGCTTGAATGTTTTAAATAAATCTCTTATCAAAGTGAGTTTTGTAAATGTATTTGTCTTGGAACAAGTGCTTGGAAACAGGGACAGGTTTCAGGAAATTATGTTGACTTTTAAATGGATATTTTATGTTTTATTTTTTACTTAGAATCCGAAACACCATTTTGCAAATTGTCTGTAGTTTTGAATGCATGCATTGAGGTAAAGGCCCGTTTAGAACCCCATTCGGGTCGGGTCGTTACAGTTACAGATGATGTTTTAGGGCCTCGCACTACTGTATTCAGTGACACCGCTTTCGAGTCTTAGGCATGCGTACCTGGCCCGTGTAGTTTGTCCCTAGGCCCCCACATTTACGTCGGTTATAGAAGCATGCGGTGTGCACGCACACGCTTTAGTCGTCGATTCGGAGCGCTCCCCTGAGCTAAAGTAAGTTGTCCCCACGGGCCGGGATCGCGAGTTGCACAACATATGATGCTTCCACCCCGGTAGCCAGTACTGATTAGCTCCCGTTTCGACATAAGCCTAGTTTGTAGCCTACTAGAGCGGAACCCAGGAGACGGTTTAAGCCTGCCTTGGCCGGTTCTTGGCTTCAAGTGTGCGGTGGTCTTATGCTGCTTACAGTTGAGTGCCGAGGACCTCGCACTGCTGTTCGTTCAGTGACACTAGTCCTAGTCGTAGGCATGAGTTCTCGGACCGGTGTAGCACGTTTATGTCCCACATCCTTACATTGTTTGCAGCAGCATGCGGTGTGAGTGCATGGGCATTAGGCATCGGGAGGAGAGCTCCCCCGGGATAATGCTTATAGTACACCATTCTTTTCCGAGTCTAGAGCCAGACACCGGGTACTCTCCCGGGTGTCCAGGACCAGTTTGGAGAGCTGGTCACCAGTTGATTGGACATTCGTGTCCCAGTTGTTTGGACCTTCGGGTCCCAATTATTAGACAGTGATGTCCTAGTTTCAGGATCAGTTATTGAGCTGATCACTAGGTCGGTGGTAAGAGACCCCGATGATTCAGGAGTCACTTGGTTGACTCAAAGGTTTGATATGTGTTGGTAGCGGTTATATGCATACTAGTATGTTATATGATTGATGTTCGTACTGTACCCCGGTTGGGGATTCTTACTGAGTATGTTGTACTAACCCTTATTTTCTGTGGTTTTCCACCAGGTAACTTGGGACAGCACCGAGACAGATAGTGGAGGGAGCTGAATGATCATGGGAGCTACCGGCGTTTTACTCTGTGTTTATGTATGAGTCTTTTATTGTGTTAATTCAGCATGTAGTCGGACACTGAGTCTGTAGGATTTGCATATGGAACTTGATATTGTATTTTGAAAGTCTATTTCTAGAATTTTCAATCTATATTTTTTATACTCTATTTCTGAATGTTTTAAATATATACCCTGGCCAGGGTTATTTATATGATTTGAACAGGGATCATTTTTTTAAGAATTTTTAAATAGGTTCCTCAGGATTGATTGTTTTAATTATGCTTGTTATTATGTTCAAATGAATTTTTATTCACTTTTGTCACACGCATGCTGAGTAAGAACCGGGTTTAGGACCATGTTTAAGGGCGGGTTCTTACATGTAGTGTACGGTTTCCAAGCTTGGTTTGGGGTTGCGTTTTGATGCAACATGGTAAGGTGATGATGTTGCTTTGAAAATCTGGAGGCACCACTTATATGGTAAGAGGATTAAGTTGTTTACAACTCACTAGAGCCTTAAGTAATTCTTCACTTAGAAGGAGTTAGACATGAGGTAGAGAAGATGGTTGAAGTTAGATAAGGACTATGATTGTGAGATTGTGAGCCATCCAGAAAAGGCCAATGTCGTGGCCGATGCTCTAAGTAGAAAAACTTCGCACTCCGCAACTTTATTGAGTTCTCAGGTTTATCTGCAGAAAGAGTTCAAGCGAGCCAGTATTGTAGTGTTATTGAGAGAGGTTACCGCTAGGGTAGCCCAGTTGACTGTTTAGCCTTTGATCAGGCAGAGGATCATTGAAGGCCAGCTGAGTGATCCCAAGTAGAGCCGATTGATTGCCAGAGTTCAGGCCGACGGAGACTTTGACCTTGTGGTAGCGCCAAATGGTGGTTTGAGGTTTGGGGGATGCCTTTGTGTGCCAGCCGACGCTGGACTGCGAGCTGAGTTACTCACTAAGGCTCACAGTTCCCTGTTTACTTGGCACCCAAGGGTACCAAGATGTATCAGGGTCTCAAGCAGACTTTCTGGTGGAGTATTATGAAAATGGACATAGTAGAGTTTGTTAGCCGGTGTCTCACTTGTCAGCAAGTGAAAGCTCCTAGATAAATACCCACAGGTTTGTTGCGGCCACTAAGCATGCCTCGGTGGAAGTGGGAGGAGATCTCCATGGATTACATTTCTGGATTGCCAAGGACACCGAATAGGTTTACTCAGATCTGGGTGATTGTTGACTGTCTCTCAAAGAGTGCACACTTCATTCCTGGTAGGATCACCTATACTGTGGAACAGTGGGCATAGTTATTCTTATAGCATATTGTTCGGTACCATGGGTACCAGTTAGGATTGTGTCTGATAGAGATTCCCGCTTCACTTCTCGTTTCTAAAGGTCACTTCATAAAGGTTTAGGTGCTGAGTGTAGTTTCAGTACTGTGTTCCACCCTCAGACCGATGGGCAGATACAGAGGGTGAACCAGATTCTTGGGGACATGTTGTGAGCATGTGTACTTGATTTCCTGGGCAGTTGGGACCGATATTTGTATTTGATGAAGTTTTCTTACAACAACAGTTATCAGGCGACGATTCAGATGGCGCCGTTTGAGGCTTGTATGGTAAGCATTGTAGGTCTCTAGTGTTTTGGGAAGAGGTTGGTGACAGACAGGTTCTGGGTCCCGAGTTGCTACAGATGGACTAATGACGCAGTGCAGAAGATCCGGGCTCGAATGTTGACAGTGCAGAGCAGGCAGAAGAGTTACGCCAATGTTAGGCGTAGAGACTAGAAGTTTGAGGTGGAACAACATGTTTTCTTGAAGGTAGCACCGATGTATGAGGTTTGGTAAGTGGGGGAAGTTGAGTCTCAAGTTTGTGGGACCTTTTGAGATCCTTGAGCAGATCGGTCCAGTGGCGTACCAATTGGTCTTGCCCCTGTCTTTGGCAGCTGTGCATAACGTTTTCCATGTATCGATGCTTGACAGTATGTTACGGACTCGTCTCACATTGTAGATTTTAAGCCATTGGAGCTTAACAAGGACTTGAGCTTCGAGGAGAAGCCTGTGTAGATTCTACCCTGGTTCTGTGGAGAAATTAGAGGGCAAAAGAAGCGACTTGAGAGTTAAAGGTCGACATGAGAACGCACTATCCAAAGTTGTTACAGTGTTAGGCTTTCTAGGACGAAAGTCTTAAAAGGAGGGAGTATTGTAACGACTTAGGTTTTTATTCCAGTTCTCCAGGTACGTTCGCTAGTTTATTCGGTTGCCTGGTTGGGCCGTTAGGGCAATTAGAGGCCTTTAGGGACATTTTGTTAATTTGGCCTTTAGGGACAGTTTTGTATTTGTCCAGGGCTTTCAGGTTGTTTCTTGTCATTTGCTGAGTTGGGGTTAGTGTTTCGATTTTAGGTCTCTAGGGATGGAGTTGCATGTTGAGAAGTTTGGAGGTTTCTTTAGGTTAAAAGAGAAAAAGGTGAAAAAGATGTCGTCGTCAGGACTCGAAGCCTATTGGTTAGAGATTTAGGAGTTTTATTTAAAAATGAGAAAAAGGAGAAATTGTGTCTTCGCTGGGACTCGAATGGTGGTAATTGACAAGGGATTTCGAGTTTAATTAAAAAGAAAACAAATAAAGGGAAAAAGTGTCTTCGCTGGGACTCGAAGGCGAGTGGCCAGGGACATGTGGCATTTGGTGGGTCATTTAACGATTAGAAGAAAAGGGTTTTTGCTATTCCTCTACACCATGACGAGAAGTTCTTCCCCAAACTCTTGTTCTTGCGATTTCATCCTCTCCAAGCCCTAGCCTCAAGCTTCTTCTCTTTTCCTCTCTTAGTTGCGAATTCCTCTTCCTTCTCCCCTTTGTTCTTGTCGATTTTCTCTTCTCTCAACTCCATTGCAGCCTAGAAAAGTTCAAGCCAAGCCTCCATCCTTGTCGCGCATCACTACCTCCCCTAGTTGAGGAGATCACCTTGTCCCGAGCATCACCATTGCCAAGCCTCTTGGTCGCACACCCCAGCCTCTCGTCTCCTTCCCCATCGCCGAACGAAGTCAAGCCCAACCTCATCACGCCGCAAGCACCCACTCCCGTCCGCACGCTCGCAGCGCCGGGACACTCTATCGAGCAGCCTCGCTCATCTGCACGCCTGCACTCCTCCCACTATCGCACGCTGCCAAGGATTGCTGCACCACCTAGCCGAGCCTGCCCTTATCGAGGTTGTCCTTGCTATAGCCAAGCCTTGTTCTTCGGTTTAGGGTAAATGACTTTCTAGGCCTTTGTGTGTTGGTCATTGCTACTCAATTGATTAGGAATTGATTGTTCATTGTATTTTTCTGTTAGGTTGGTTGTGTTGATTCTGCAGCTAGAGGAGAAAATTTCCTGTTGTTATATATCTCTGTTTTTAAGGTAAGGGTTCCTTGTCGGGGTTGTGTAGACCCTACGCTTTTCATTGATAGTGCCTTAGCTGATTGTTACCGTGTTGTTGATCTGTTAGTGGATAGGTTGAATGATAGTTATTTCTGTTGTTGAGCATGCTAGTGGACTAGGCTTCTGGATGTTGTATTGTTGAATGAATTTGTTAGTGGATAGGCTCTTGCAGGTTTATTTATGCTTATGTGCTAGTGGATAGGGTTGTGTGACTTGCCTGCTAGGACTTGGCATGTAGAATGGTTGAACCCTGAATTGCACCATTTTGTTTACCACTCCTAAGTTTATTGACTGTTGGGATTTTGTATGTTATTGTGAAATATTATCATGTTATTGTTGTTGATATCTTATCCTGGTTGTGCTATGTTTGTGCCTTACTCTATTAGCTCTAGGGTACTTCATCTTAGATAAATCATGTTAGGGTTGGCCTAGTGTGTGCTGTCCAAGGTTGGCACAGTGTGTACTGACCATGTTTGTCAGGATTAGCCCAGTGTGTGCTGATCTCGGGCTGGCCCAATGTGTGCTGCTCGAGTTTTCTTAGGACTAACCCAGTGTGTGCTTTCAAAGGTTGGCCTAGTGTGTGCTGACCAAGTTGTTCAGGATTGGCCCAATATTCGAGGTTACTTAGTTAGTCCTCCTGTTTAGTCAACCCAATGTGTGCTGACCCTATCTAGCAATGAGCAGAGACTTTTGATGTTGAGCATGTTGTTGTTTGAGCTAGTATGAGACTACTTATTGAGATGTTTGTTATGCTTGTATGCTAGGATGCTAGATGATGTGTCTTGCGCATTGTACCCCGGTTGGGAGATTCTTACTGAGTGCTTTTGTACTCACCCTTTCTGTGGATTTCCACTAGGTAACTTGGCACAACATCCAGGTGGCTAGAGGAGAAGCTGGATGATCATGGGAGAAACTGCTGCATATTCTTATTTCATTTCACAGACTTTATCATGTTGGAAAGTTTTAAGGAACTATTTGTAATTTTTGTTTCTTGTTATACTCTAGCTAGGGGCTGAAACTGTTTTCTTGGATTTAAACTTTTGCATAATTGGAATTTGATTTATCTTGTGAAGTGGATGTTTTAATCTGTTTTAAGCCACATGATTTAAAATGCATTTGTTGAGTAAAGGCAATTTAGGACCATTTAGAGTCGAGTTTTTACATTCATGTCCTGTAGTGGCATCATCCATGATTTCAGTAATAGGCCATGGAAAATCATCCTTCGGACATGCATTGTTCATATCACAAAAATCAACACAGACACGAGTTACCCATTCTTTTTCCTTACTGGAACAATGTTGGCAATCCATGTTGGGTATTTCACTTCGCGGATGAACCCAGCTTCAATCAACTTATTCATTTCGGCCTCTATTTGTGGGATAAGTTCTTGTCTGAATCGTTACTGAGTTTGCTTGATTAGTCGAGATCCAGGTTTAACAGCTAGGTGATGGACAGCGACCTTTGAGTCAAGTCCTGGCATTTCTTTGTATGACCAAGAAAAATTGTCCTTGTATGTAGTAAGTAGACTTAGATACTCGATCTCTTCCTCGAGCGTAAGCAAGGTGCTTATGAAAGTTGGGTGCAGCTCCTCTTTCGTTCTAAGGTTTACTTCTTTAAGCTCATCTACCGTCGATTGAATGTCATCTTCCAACAGGAGTGGCACTTCATCAACATCTTGTTCACCTACCTCAATCTCTGTCTCTTCTACGACGGTGATGTGGTGACATAATGTAACAGCCCAGGTTTTTATCCCGGTCTTACAGGTATGCCCTAGGGGTATTTTGGTAATTTGGTCTGGCCGTCAGGGCCGTTTATGTCTTTTTCCAGTTGCTAAAATTATTGGATGGGTTTATGTAGGGTTTTGAGGCTTTGTGGATGGGTTTGAGCAAGGATAGATGCAAAAGTTAAAATAAAGGACAATTGTGTTGCAGCCTGGGTTCTAGCCAGGGTGGCCATGTGTGCTAGAGGAGAGCCTTGCCAAGTAAGCCACTAGGTGTTATTGTTACTCTTTCCGCGTCATATCTTAGTTACACTTGGATCTTTGGAGTTTGGGTGCATTTGGTTAAATGAAAAAGAAATTAGGTTTTTTGTTCTTCTTCTCCAAACTCCATGGCTGCCCAACCTTTTTCTCCCTAGCTCCCAAGCCGAGCTCCTTCTCCCCTTGCAGCCCCGTAGTTCGTGCGTCATCCCGGGCGAGCAGCCCAGCTAGGCGCCAAGCACCAGGCTGCCCAGACGCCCAGACAGCCCCAGATAGCAGCCCAGTGTAACAGCCCGGATTTCAGTTAAATGGAAGCAGTTTAAAAAAAAAAAAAAAAAAAAAAAAGAAGGAAATGGGAGTTGGAACTACATAAGAAAAAAATAATAATAATAATAAATGCGTTGGCCAGGGCTCGAAGGGGGGAAGCCTTCGGGAACGACATTTGAGATTCCCAAGTCTATTTTAATTTAGGGAAGGAAGGAAAAGAAAAAAAAAAAAGCCTCTCTCTCTCTCTAGCAAAACCCTAACACACTCGCCCACGCCGCCGTCGCACCCAGCCGCGCCCACGCCGCCGTCGCCCCAAGCCGCACCTGCACAACCAGCCCGCAGAGCCAGCCAGCCCATCGCCTACACCGCAAGCCCAGCGCGCCGCGTCGTCGCCTGCACCGCGGCGCCCAGCGCCAGCGCACCGCTTCCGTCGCTTCGCGCATCCGCACGACCACGCACCAGCCGCGTCGCTCGTCCATCCGCGCCCGCGCGCCAACGCGCCGATGCGTTTGCGCGCCCGTCGCTTCCCGACCACGCCGCTGCTGCCGTCTTTGCCGAGGGTCACGCGCCGCCGCCTTGCCCAGCGCGCCAGCGCCCCTGCTGCACCGATCGCCCGGCCAAAGGCGCGGCCCGGTGCTCTCGACCACACGCGCAGCGACATTGCCGCTCGCAATCTCACTCACTTTGCTGCCTTGCCCAGCCCGGTGCCTTCTCGGTCGCTCGGGTTCGCTTAAAAGCTCGAGGGTCGGTTGTAGATTCGTGATAGTTACTTTCCACTTGTTTCCAGGTAAGGATTTCTTACTCGGGGTTGTGTGGACCCTGCGAATACTTGTTAGCATATTGATTTTTCATAACTGTATGAGTTTCTAGTGGATAGGCTTCATGTTTGCTTCTGATTCATGTTCGAGTTAAGTTTGTATTCCGTTAGTTCCATGTTAGGTTTTGACATGTTAGATTTAGTATAGAAGATAGTAGGAGGGTCTAGTGTAGGTCCCGCTCGGGTAAGACCCCGATGGACAGCAGGAGGTGTAAGGCCCGATGGGCATCCTAGGTGTGTAAGGCCCCACTGGGCATCACTGATTCTGGAGGTGTAAGGCCCCACTGGGCATCACTGATTCTGGAGGTGTAAGGCCCGATGGGCATCCTAGGTGTGTAAGGCCCCACTGGGCATCACTGATTCTGGAGGTGTAAGGCCTGATGGGCATCCTAGGTGTGTAAGGCCCCACTGGGCATCACTGATTCTGGAGGTGTAAGGCCCGATGGGCATCCTAGGTGTGTAACGCCCCACTCGGCATCACTGATTATAGAGGTGTAAGGCCCGATGGGCATCCTAGGGTGTAAGGCCCCACTGGGTATCACTGAAACCTAAGTGTGTAAGGCCCCACTGGGCATCACTGTGTCCTAGGTTGTGTAAGGCCCGAAGGGCATCCAAATGTAGGACTTAGGAGAGGTCAGAGACGGAAGCCCTTGAGTAGGCTCGCCCTTGAAGTAGCTCATAGCCTAAACCAACCGTTTCCGCTCTAAGTCATTGTATGGTTGCATGTCCATGTGCTAGATGAGTTGTTTCGTATTGTACCCCGGTTGGGGATTCTTACTGAGTATTTTGTTGCTCACCCTTATTCTATGTGGTTTTCCATCAGGTAACTTGGGACAGAGGTTTGGATGGCTAGGAGGAGGTCTTTGGATGATCATGGATAGTGACTGAGTTGCACGTTTCTTTTACTGGTTTCTTTATGATTTAGCATGTAGTGGGACTTGGGTCCTTAGGAAAAACACTCAAAAACTATTTTATGATTCTCGTACCGTTTCCCTTGATTTGTTTTAAGAAAGTACTGATCAGTCATTTACTTGTTTTATTTAATTGGAATTATGGATTTGTTTTAAATATGCCTACTGCAAAGTTTTAAATCTCAAGCTCTGAATGACGTTTTACATTCTTAATCATGCATGCTAAGTAAGGACTTTAGGTTAGAGACCGTTTCTTGGGTCGGGTCCTTACAGTTGGTATCAGAGCTCAGAGTTATAGGTTCTGTAGACTGATCTGCAGTTGTAGGTTGTTTTCCATGCTCATCAGCGCTCTGCCAGCCATCAGGTATGTCCGTAAGTTTAAAGTTAAGGGTTAAGAATTACAATACCGTTTGCACCTTGCATGTACATGACTTGTTGTAGAGTAGGGAAGACAGGTTCTGACTCATTGTTGGTTTGGGTCCAGATTGCCGGTATGCCAGTCACTCGTAGAGGGCAGGGAGGCTCGAGGCCGACCACCCAGGGCATTCGTATCGATTCTGACACTGGGGGGACCTCGTCCCAAGCTGATGCTGATGTTAGGCCACCGTCAGGCCCTTCAACTGTGTTTCCCGGAGAGGGCGTAGAGGCAAATGAGCCTCGAGAGGCTGCACCGGGAGCTGCTTTTGTGGAGTCTATGAGGGCTCTTATGGTTGGGTTGCTAGCTGACCAGAGAGCCGAGTAGAGAGCTGAAACGCAAGCTTTGTTAGCTGCTCAGAGGGAGGAGTCCCGCGTTCAGATAGAGCAGCTGACCGACTTGGTTTCAGAGAGGATGCAGATGCCACCCAGACCGCTGACTCCGCAGAGCCAATTGTGAATGAGGCCGTTATGGCGGAAGGTGCTGAGGATCTAGGCAAGTGGCTGAAGGATTTTGTGAAATGGAAGCCGGAGAAGTTTAGTGCCCCTGAGGAACCGTTGGTAGCTGCCACGTGGATTGTTGAGTTAGAATATACGTTTATGGTGATGGAGTGTCCCGAGGTGCATCGAGCTCGGTGTGCAGCTCATGTGTTAGCCGGTACAGCTAAGTGGTGGTGGGATTCCACTTTAAGTGAGAGACCGGCTGGGTCTCCACCTGCCACCTGGGAGTTCTTCAAGGCTGAGTTCAAGGCGAAATTTATCAGTGAAGAAGCCCAAGAAAAGATGATTGAGCTGTTTTCAAACCTTAAGCAGGGGTCTGACTCGATCGAGGTGTACGAGAAGAAGTTCTCAGAGTATGGATACTTCGCGCCACAGTTGATTGCTACCCTGGAGCTGAAGATCAGGAAGTTTATTGCGGGTTTGAGACAGGGAGTGTCTCAGGATGTTAGGGCACAGGCCCCAGAGACTTTTGCCAAGGCAGTACAGGTATCCAACGAGTCTCTACAGGTTACGCTCATAGTGTTAGCTATGAGTGGTTTCGATGTGATCCTCGGTATGGATTGGTTAGCTGATAACCACGCTTTGATTGACTGCCACCGGAAGGAGGTAGTGTTTAGACCGCCGAGCAAGCCCAGTTTTAAATTTCGGGGCACCCAGAGTGGGGTGTGTCCGTCAGTGATTTCGGTAGCTAAAGCCCACCGTTTGCTAGCTCGAGGGGCTTGGGGTTTCTTAGCTAAGTTATCCGGGGAGGACCGTGATCGGGTATCTGTCGAGAAAGTGCCCGTTGTGTGTGAGTTTGCAAATGTTTTTCCTGAAGAGTTACCTGATCTGCCGCCAAAGAGGGAGGTGGATTTCTCAATAGAGCTTGAGCCAGGGACTCGTCCTATTTCAAAGGCTCCTTATCGTATGGCGCCAGCTGAACTGAAGGAGTTAAAGGATCAGCTGCAGGAGTTGCTTGATAAAGGATTTATTAGGCCGAGTGTGTCCTCGTGGGGAGCACCCTTGCTATTTGTTAAGAAAAAGGATGGCTCGATGCGTCTATGCATCGATTACAGGGAACTGAACAAGGTGACCATCAAGAACAAGTATCCACTGCCACGTATCGATGATCTGTTTGACCAGCTCCAAGGGGCTTGTGTGTTTTCGAAAATTGATTTGAGGTCGGGCTACCACCAGTTGAGGATTCGGGATGCAGATATCCCCAAGACAGCGTTCAGGTCGAGGTATGGTCATTATGAGTTCGTAGTCATGTCTTTCGGATCGATTTAACGCCCCAGTGCATTTATGGACATGATGGCCAGAGTGTTCAAGGCCTTCTTGGACCGCTTTGTCATTGTGTTCATATAGATGACATTCTTGTGTACTCAAAGTCTAAGGAGGACCATGCTTCGCACCTAAGGCAGGTTTTGGCAACTTTGCGCGAGAACCAGCTTTATGCGAAATTTTCAAAGTGTGACTTTTGGCTTGAGGAGGTAGCCTTTCCGGGACACGCGTTGTGTCTAAGGAGGAGTGGTGTGGACCCTTCCAAGATAGAGGCCGTTAGTTCATGGGCTAGACCGACGACTGTGTCAGAGATTCGCAGCTTTTTGGGTGTGGCCGGATATTACCGCCGCTTCGTTCAGAACTTTTCTGCTATAGCCACCCCGCTTACTCGATTGACAAGGAAGGGTGTCGATTTCGTTTGGGATAGGAAGTGCGATGAGAGTTTTGCTAAGCTAAAGAGTAGTTTGACGTCTGCGCCAGTGTTGGCAGTTCCATAGGGAACTGGGGGTTTCTTGGTGTACAGCGATGCCAACAAGTTTGGTTTGGGTTGCGTTCTGGTGCAACACGGTAAGGTGATAGCATACGCCTCGAGGCAGTTGAAACCGCACGAGCAGAACTATCCGACTCATGATATGGAGTTGGCAGCGGTCGTCTTTGCACTTAAAATCTGGAGGCACTACTTGTATGGGGAAAAGATTCAGATTTTCTCGGACCACCAAAGCCTCAAGTATTTCTTCACTCTCGAAGGACACGAACATGAGGCGCAGAGGAGGTGGTTGGAGCTTGTAAAGGATTACGACTGTGAGATCTTGTATCACCCTGGAAAGGCAAATGTTGTGGCCGATGCACTAAGTAGAAAGACCTCGCACTTGGCATCATTGGCAAATCCCAAGAGTATCATAAGGAAAGACCTCGGGAGAGCAGAAATAGCAGTGTTGTTAGGAGATGTTACGCGCGAGAGATAGCTCGATTGACCATCCAGCCGATAAGGCAAAGGATTATCGACGGCCAGTTGGGTGATCCTAAGTTAAAGAGTTTGTATGAGAGGGTTCAGGCTGATGGTGACTTCGATTTTGTGATATGCGCAGATGGTGGTTTGAGATATAAGGGTCGGCTATGTGTCCCAGCCGATGCTGGTATTCGTACAGAGTTGTTGACCGAGGCTCACACCTCGCCTTTCGCATGGCACCCAGGGGGTAACAAGATGTATCAAGATCTTAAGCAGACTTTTTGGTGGATGGGGATGAAGAGGGAGATTGCCCAGTTCGTCAGTCGGTGTCTCACCTGTCAACAAGTGAAGGCGCCTAGGCAGAAACCAGCAGGTTTGTTGCAACCGCTCGGGGTGCCACAGTGGAAGTGGGAGGAGATCACCATGGATTTTATTTCGGGTTTGCCCAGGACTCCTAGAGGTTATGCACAGATTTGGGTGATCGTTGACAGGTTGACCAAGTGTGCACACTTCATTCCCGGCAGGATAAACTATACCGTGGAGCAGTGGGCACAGTTGTTCCTTGAGCAGATAGTCAGGTACCACGGGGTGCCAGTTAAAATCATCTCCGACCGGGATTCCCGTTTTACATCACGATTTTGGAAAGCCCTTCAGCGAGTTTGGGCACGAGTGCGACTCTGATCTGACCTTCCACCCCTGAGATCGATGGCGACCGAGCGGGTAAATCAGATCTTAGAGGATATGTTGCGAGCATGTGTGTTGGATTTTCTGGGTATTTGGGACCGAAGACTGCACTTGATGGAGTTTGCCTACAACAACGCTTTTTGATCGACCATTCGGATGGCACCGTTTGAAGCGTTGTATGGTAAGCGCTGCAGATTCGGCGATTCGGGAAGAGGTTGGAGACGAGCAAGTGTTAGGTCCGGAGTTGCTTGATTGACCAATGAGGTCATCCCGGAAAATCGAGCTCGTATGTTGACCGCTAGAGCAGCACGCAGAAGAGCTACGCCGACGTTAGGCGTAGAGAGTTGGAATTTGAGGTTGGCCAGCATGTTTTCCTTAAGGTAGCCCCGATGCGTGGGGTTCTGAGGTTTGGTAAAAAGGGGAAACTGAGCCCTAGGTTTGTTGGACCTTTCGAGGTCCTTGAGAGGATTGGGGCTGTGGCTTACCGGTTAACTTTGCCGCCGTCCTTGGCTGCAGTACATAGTGTGTTCCACGTTTCAATGCTCCGCCAGTATGTGGCAGACCCTTCGCACGTCATAGATTTTGAGCCTTTGTAGTTGAACCATGACTTGAGCTTTGAGGAGAAGCCCATAAAGATCCTGGCATTTGAGAAAAAGGTTTTGAGGAACCGAGCGATTGACTTAGTGAAAGTGCAGTGGCGGAATCAGGGAGTTGAGGAAGCTACTTGGGAGTTGGAAGGGGAGATGAGGAGAAACTACCCGGGGTTGTTTTGATGCAGCTACTTCCGAGGACGGAAGTCCTCCAAGGAGGGAGTATTGTAACAGCCCGGATTTCAGTTAAATGGAAGCAGTTTAAAAAAAAAAAAAAAAAAGAGGAAATGGGAGTTGGAACTAAATAAGAAAAAAAAATAATAATAAATGTGTTGGCCAGGGCTCGAAGGGGGGAAGCCTTGGGGAAGGACATTTGAGATTCCCAAGTCTATTTTAACTTAGGAAGGAAGGAAAAAAAAAAAAAAAAAAAAAAAAAGCCTCTCTCTCTCTCTAGCAAAACCCTAACACTCGCCCACGCCGCTGCCGCGCACCCGCGCCGCCCACGCCGCTGTCGCACCACCCGCGCCACGCCGCCGTCGCCCCAAGCCGCACTCGCACAGACACCAGCCATTTATCGCCTGCACCGCACGCCCCCAGCGCCGCCCGTCGCCTGCACCGTGCGCCCCAGCACACCGCCTGCACCGCTCCGTTCGGCCGCATCCGCACGACCACGCACCAGCCGCGTCGCTCGTCCGTCGCGGCCGCATAGCGCTAACGCGCGCGCTGCGCGTCAGACGCCCGTCGCCCCGCGCCGCGCCACGCTTGCCGTCTTTGCCGAAGGTCACGCGCCTCGCCCTTGCCCCCGCGCCCAGCGCCCCTGCTGCACCAGTCGCCCAGCAGCGCAGCCCCAGTGCTCGACCACACGCGCAGCAGCCTGTCGCTCTGCACGCCTCACCTGCTGCCTGCCTTGCCCAGCCCGGTGCCTTCTTGGTCGCTCGGGTTTGCTTAAAAGCTCGAGGGTCGGTTGTAGATTCCTGATAGTTACTTTCCACATGTTTCCAGGAAAGGATTTCTTACCCGGGGTTGTGTGGACCCTGCGAATACTTGTTAGCATATTGATTTTTCATAACTGTATGAGTTTCTAGTGGATAGGCTTCATGTTTGCTTCTGATTCATGTTCGAGTTAAGTTTGTATTCCGTTAGTTCCGTGTTAGGTTTTGACATGTTAGGTTTAGTATAGAAGATAGTAGGAGGGTCTAGTGTAGGTCCCGCTCGGGTAAGACCCCGATGGACAGCCGGAGGTGTAAGGCCCGATGGGCATCTTAGGTGTGTAAGGCCCCACTGGGCATCACTGATTCTGGAGGTGTAAGGCCCGATGGGCATCCTAGGTGTGTAAGGCCCCACTGGGCATCACTGATTCTGGAGGTGTAAGGCCCGATGGGCATCCTAGGTGTGTAAGGCCCCACTGGGCATCACTGATTCTGGAGGTGTAAGGCCCGATGGGCATCCTAGGTGTGTAACGCCCCACTCGGCATCACTGATTATAGAGGTGTAAGGCCCGATGGGCATCCTAGGGTGTAAGGCCCCACTGGGTATCACTGAAACCTAAGTGTGTAAGGCCCCACTGGGCATCACTGTGTCCTAGGTTGTGTAAGGCCCGAAGGGCATCCAAATGTAGGACTTAGGAGAGGCTGTAGACGGAAGCCCTTGAGTAGGCTCGCCCTTGAAGTAGCTCATAGCCTAAACCAACCGTTTCCGCTCTAAGTCATTGTATGGTTGCATGTCCATGTGCTAGATGAGTTGTTTCGTATTGTACCCCGGTTGGGGATTCTTACTGAGTATTTCGTTGCTCACCCTTATTCTCTGTGGTTTTCCATCAGGTAACTTGGGACAGAGGCTGGATGGCTAGGAGGAGGCTGCTGGATGATCATGGATAGCTGACTCTGAGTTGCACGTTTCTTTTACTGGTTTCTTTATGATTTAGCATGTAGTGGGACTTGGGTCCCTAGGAAAAACACTCAAAAACTATTTTATGATTCTCGTACCGTTTCCCTTGATTTGTTTTAAGAAAGTACTGATCAGTCATTTACTTGTTTTATTTAATTGGAATTATGGATTTGTTTTAAATATGCCTATCGCAAAGTTTTAAATCTCAAGCTCGAATGACGTTTTACATTCTTAATCATGCATGCTAAGTAAGGACTTTAGGTTAGAGACCGTTTCTTGGGTCGGGTCCTACGGCCCAAGCCGCCGCCCAGATCGCCTGGCGGCCCCTGTCGCACGACGCCTAGCCCGTCGCGGCCGCCCAGTCGCTTGTCGCGGTATCGCGCTGCGCGCTGCCGCATCGCGTGATCGCCGCCGCATCACATCGCTCGCCCGCGCGCGTCCTCGCTCGCGTCGCGTCGCGCGCAGCGCCGCGCGCCCTCGCCTCGGCGCGCCGTCGCACGCAGCCCGCACCCAGCGCTTTGTCCCAGCGTGCGCGACCTCTGCCACCACCGGTGCCCCAAAGCCAGAGCCTCGGCCAGGCCGCCTGCCCGTCCGCGTGTCAGCTGCGCCGCGTGAGTTGCTCCCGAGCCGAGCCTCATTTATTTTTATTATATTTAGGCCTATGGATTGTGATTATTATTGTGTTTGTTAGGTTCTCGGTAGCTAGCTCAGGTTCGATCGCAGCTTAGGATTTGTGTGTAGTTGCCTCCCGGCCAGGTAAGGATTTCTTACCGGAGTTGTGTGGGCCATGCGATATATTATGTGATGTTGTTTGTATGCTTGTTTGTGTTTATCAGCATGTTTAGTGATAGGTGCTCTGTTCTGAATTCCCGACTGGCATGATTTCTTATGTTGTTTCTCATGTTAGTTCATGCTAGGTTGTTCCGTTCTGGCATGCTCGTATCTGTTCTTGCTTCGTAGTATCATGCTAGGTTCCTTGTATCTGTTGAGCACATATTGGATTGTTTGCTGTTGATATTATAGGTTAGAGTTCAGGTAGGTAGCATCATCCGGGCCGGATGCATAACGTAACTTGCATCCACGACAGGGACGTACGAGACGGTACTCCGTCCCTGGGCCCGTTAGGGTTTAGCTAACCCTAACGGCTGGCCCTGCAATCTTGGGTGAGGGTGGCAGACTATTAAATGCCCCAACGGTCGGGATGATGACTTGGCATTGCCTCGTCCCCGGCAGTCGGCACATCCTCAGCGTGTTCGGCTGTAGCCCTTGATTGCCACCTGTTAGGGCAAGGACCGCTTCTTGGTGTAAGCTTACCACGACCGGTTCCTTAGCCTCAAGGTGCGGTGGTACAGGTTGACATAGTTCACGTGTCCAGTCTCACACCCCTATGTCAGTGACACCAATCCAGAGATTTAGTTAGGCATGGTGACTGGACCTGGGCAGCTTGTCACTAGACCCGGCACCCCCCAGAGTCTGCAGTAGCATGCGGTGCGCGCTTACGCTCATTACAGCGCCGACCGGAGAGCTCCTCGGGATCTTGAGCTCGTGCACCTTTCGTATCGACAGTAGACAGGCTGAGGCCGGGACTTGTTTCTCGTATAGGGCGTATTGTGTGGTGGATTATTCCGGACTAAGACCTTGAGTTGGCATCCGAGGTCCAAGTGAGGACTTAAGCTATGTGCTCTATTCTGTGTTTATATTCATAGCTTGCATATCTTTCGGCTAGTTGACCATGTATATCGTATTGTACCCCGGTTGGGGATTCTTACTGAGTAATTCGTTACTCACCCTTATTTTGTGGTTTTTCCACAGGTAACCAAGGTGCGAGACAGGATGGTTGAAGGAAGAGCTGTGATCATGGGAACCTGCTGTTGTCTCTGATTTTTATATTATGACTCTTTGCCTTTTTATTTCCCCTGAATGCATGTAGTCGGGCACGGAGCCCTAGGATGTTTTCTCATTGTTTTTGTGGATTCCAGCATTGTTGTATCTGAGAAGGTTTTGAATGATTTTAATAAATCTCTTATCAGAGTAAACTTTTGGAAATGTATTTGTCTTGAAACAGGTGCTTGGAGACAGGGATGAGTTTGATAAAGCTGTATTGATTTACGATTGAATCTTTGAATGTTTTAATTTTAATTGGAATCCGAAAACATATTTGTATAATGTCCTTACTTTGAATGCATGCATTGGGGTAAAGGCCCATTTATAGCCCCTTTTGGGTCGGGCCTTTACACATAAAGTCTTGCTTTCTTCTTGTTTTATTTTCTCTTTTCCTAGGTTAGTGAAAACAACACCACGACGCTTTCTCTCAACGAACCTTCAGTTTCAACTGTAACAAACATCCTTCTCTTCATGCGAGATGGAACAATGCTGCAGATGTCTTTATTGCTTCTTATTTTACTTGGTGACTTGTCTTTGACAATTCTCCCTAAGCTTCTATGAGAGATTTGGTCAAATATAGACTTAGGATTCCCTGGGTCCTTTTTTGTAGTTACGCTTAATCTATGAAAAACTGATGGTCGGGACATATCTGTAGTTGAACTTGTATCTTCCTTTCTGTTTGCTCGTCTGCTTACCCTTTGAAAGATGGATGGTCGTGCTTCTGCTCAAGATAGTGTTTCTTTCTCCTCTATGGGCTTACTTAATCTTTTGAAGATTGATGGTTCCATCTTATCAGTGATAACAAATGTTTCTTTATTTTTTCCTGTTACCGTACCCAACCTTTGAAGCGCTGAAACACGAGAAGTTGATGATCCAATGCGTTTAAGGGCAGCCACCTTGCGACTGACATTCTTCCCTTCCTTTTATTCCGCCTCCTCTTGAATTGTTATGTTGTTGGCATCTTCCACATTTACCTTCTCTCTTCTTGTTATGCAAACTGGTTTAGGTGACTTATATCCAAATCCTTTTCTTAACGTTGGTAGAGCGTAACCTTTCTTCAACAGTTTCTTTTACGTCGAAGAAAGCTCGGCTTCGTCATCAAATATACTTAGCCATTTGAACTCAGTATGTGTCTTGAAATCGTATCCTGTATTAGCTAAAAGTTTGAATGCATTGGGGTCAAATCCATCCTTTGTTCGTTTCTCTGAAAAAGCAACATTCTTCTCATCTCCTTCGTTCCTCTGAATCCATTTCTTTTTCATCTTTGTCAAATGAGTGGTGAAACTTTCCTTTAATACTTCGACATCACCTACTTTCAAAGTTTTATAACATTCGGTCAAAGGTGCTTCACCCTTTTTCCGTCTAGACAAAGGGACATAGTGTAAGATGGGTGGAGTTGAAAATTTCTTGTCTTTTAGAATCTTAGGAGCTTCTAGACTCATTGAAGCCTCACTTTTTACGTGGCACGACTTGTCTTCTCCCACTAAACTTTTCTTTTTTACATCGGCCTCTAGCTCTAACTTAGTTTTATCATTCTCGTTTATCGAAGTGATCTCTTCTGCAACTATTTTTCCCACGTTCTCGTTCTTCATGTAAAACTTTATGTCTGCAAAATGAGACTTGGCTTCTAAGAACGGATTTGTGTGAACTTCGACTTTGTTGACATCGTCCTGGTAAAACTTAAAGCATTGATGCAACGAGGAAGTGACAACTCAATTTTAATGAATCCAGGGTCGTCCCAATAACAGTCGATATGTCATTTTACAGTCTATAACATGGAATAAAGCATTTGCACTCAGCTCGCCAATGATGACTTCATGGCATATCATGCTAATTGCCCGTTGTCCCGCCTTGATTGAAGCCTTTGATTAATAACTTGTTGTCAGATAGCTCTTCCATGGAGATGCCTAGTTGCTTCAAGGATTCCTTAGGCATTATGTTGTCAGCCGACCCATTATGAATGAGGATCCGTCCAACTCTTTGCTCTCGTATATAGCTCGAGACATACAAAGGATGATTATGAGGCATTGATCCCAATAATAAATCCTCATCCGTGAAACTTATGGACATAAATGTCGAACCGTGTGCCTGAGTTGCATATATTTTGACGTTCTTGCTACTTGGGTCTAGCAATGCCTCGATAAGAGAGTTTTTATCCTTTTGAGGGAGTGATATCAAATCCTCTATGTTGAAGGTGGACGTAGCTTTAGGCTCAATGACAGCTTTTTAAGAACTAGCCAAGTCATCACTTGTGCAAATTGCATGACATGTGGCAAGGTCCCTCGCTTCATCTTCTCCATCACGCAAAAATTTCCGTGGAATGAAATCAGCCAACATTATAGCATGACGCGCTCGAAGAAAATCCTCGCACTCCTCTATGATGGGCTTAGATTTCCTTACTAATCTCTTACCTTGTTTGTTAGGCAATCTCTTCCTCTTTGGCTCTTGAAATAAGCGTGATTCTTTCTGAACATAAGTCTGTTTTTGTTTCTTGCGATGGGTTACAACAGTCCAACCTTCATTCTCATCTACGGTTGGCTCTAAAATACAACTTTCTTCGATGGAAGCTTGTTGAAGATTTTCCCTTTGAAGGTTGTAGTCCGAGGATCTCTTTTGACATTGAACAACAACTCCACTTCGAATTGAATAAATAATTGAGACCAACGCGGTGTTGCACCCTTAGGTTGTTGTACTTTAGGCTGAGGAACCACAACGACATGATTTGCTTGAGCTATTTCCTCTAAGTCAAACTCAATTTTCTTTTCTCTAGCTAGCCTCAAAATCAACTTTTTCAGAACGAAGCATTTCTCTATGGGATGACTGACGACATGACGATATTTACAATAGTCAGGATCATTTACCATGCCTAACTCCTCGGAACGCTTGCATTCGGGCAATTAGATGAGTTTTGTTTCTAGCAGTTGCTCTAACATATTAGTAACATCAGAGTCTAGAAATGGATAGATTTTTTCTTGCCTCTCCTGCAATGTTAGACGACATCTTTGATCTGTAAAAAACCACCTCGCAAGTTTTGCTCTTTTCTCTTTTGAGAAAAGCTTTAATAGGGTCGCATTGACCGTCATTGATTCTTTTGCCACATTTTTTTTTACAGCTTTTTCTATGGCCTTGAAATCCTTCTTTTCCTTGTGCGTTTCTGAGACTAGAGAATCTTTATTTCCCTTCTCAGCAATGCTCAACTCCATATCGTGAGCTCTAGTGGCCAGCTCCTCAAAAGTACGAGGCTTGATTCCCTTCAGGATATATAAGAGTCCCCAATGCATACCCTGAATACATATATCAATTGCAAACATCTCAGTGAGTTGGTCCATACAGTCTAGACTTAGAGCTTGCCAACGGTTAATATACTCGACGACAGGCTCGCCCTTCCGTTGCTTTGCATTTGTTAATTCTATCATGCTGAGAGTCTATCTCATGTTGTAAAATTGGTTAAGGAACTCTCTCTCCAGCTCTCCCAACTATCTATTGTTTAAGCTTCCAGATCAGTATACAAGTAAAACACGTTCCCTTTTAATGTTCGGACAAACTGTCTGATGAGAAGATCTCCTCGAGTGCTAGTGGTTTCACAAGTTTCTATGAAATGACCAACATGTTGCTTAGGGTTGCCTTTTCCATCAAACTGCTGGAACTTTGGTGGCTGGTACCCTGCAGGCATTCTTAAGTAGTCTATTCTCTTTGTGTAAGGTTTGGAGAACAAAAGAGAACCTTGAACTAGCCCACCACCTTGAGTACTAAAAGTGTTTACAATCATGTCGTGCAGTTGTTGGACAAACAAGGAAGCGACCGAGGTTGAGTGTTGACAAAGGTGTGGTTGTGGTTGTCCCTCTAGGAGAGTGTTCTTTCCTTTATCATTAACTCGCTCATGGGGGCTCTGGCTTGATTCGGCCGTCTCTCGGTTCTGCATCTGATTTTTTAGGTATGCGATCTCTAAGTCCCTTTCCTCGATTGTTCTCATCATTTGTTCAAGCTTTCTTTTGATCTCTGTCATTCGATCATCACTTCCCTCGCCAGCCATCATAATAGACATCACATCAGGATTCGACATCTCTTTTTGTTGATTGACGGTAGGAGTGACTTGATCAAACAACAGATTATCTTTGACGATGATTTCATCAGAAGTCCCATCTAGTAGTTTTGTGATTATGTTCTCGATCGCAATAGGTGTTTCTTGAGGTTCATTGCTCTTGATGGACTTGGAACGACTGCACGTGATAGGTCCAGTGTAGATTCTTGGAGCAGTGTAACGGCCCAGTCTTCTATTCCAGTTCTCGAGGTGCTTCCGGTTCAGATTCAGTGGTTCGGTTGGGCCGTTAGAGCTGTTTTGACCCTTAGGGGTATTTTGGTCTTTTTGCTCCCCGGGCAGGATTTGTGGATTTTCAGGGCTTCGAGGCAGCTCCTGCCTTCGTTGAGGCTTGTGTGTTGGTGGCTGCGAGTCCCGAGATGTTTGGGGTATTCGTTTGGGAGTTCGGTTGTGATTTGGGTTTTGGGCAAAGTGATCTTTGTTTGGGTGTTTCCTTTGGGATTCGAGCCCAGGCCCTTAGAGATGATTTGGGAGTTTGTTTTATGTGAGAGTTATTGTTTGGGAAAGGTTGCTTTCAGGGTCTCGAAAGGAGGAAGCGGAAAGGGGATTTAAGGACTTTAAGGCTTGTTTTAATTAGGAAAAAGGGAAGAAAAATCAAGAAAGTCCCTTTCCCCTTGTTTTGCAATCTCTCTCTCTCTCTCTCTCTCTCTCTCTCTCTCTCTCTCTCTCTCTCTCTCTCTCTCTCTCCCCTAGCCGACCTCACCAAGAAGACCCAACCCTAGCCACCCAGCCATGCCCTAGCCGCACCACTCCCTGGCCGCATCAGACCGCTCAGCCCAGCCATGCCCTCGCCGCACCAGACGCCCTGCATCGCCCAGCCCAGGTGCGCCCAGATGCGTTGCATCGTCCAGCCCATGCCGCGCCGTGCCGAGCCACCCCAGCGCCCGATCGCGACGCCCTCGCCCTAGCCGTGCCGAGCCACCCCAGCGCCCGATCGCGTCGCCCTCGCCTTGGTCGCGCCGAGTCCAGATCGCATCGCCCTCGCCTTGGTCGCGCCGAGCCCAGATCGGCATCGCCCAGGCCGTCTCCGTGCCGAGTCGCTCGCCCCTGCAGGTCGTCGTGCCTTCCCGAGCGCCCCCGAGCCCATCGCGTCGCGTCGCCTCGCGCGCGCGCCCGCGCGCGCAAATCCTCTGTCAAGCGCGCGTGTGTCGCCGTCGCCCGCCCGAAGCTCGCGCTCGCGCGCCGTGCGCGCTTTGCCGCCGCCCAGCGCGCCACGCTGCTGCGCGCGCCACGCGCCTGCGTGCGCGTGCGTGCGCTGCGCCTGCTGTGTGCAGCGCTTGGCACTGCTGTTGTGTCTTTGGTTGGCCCGAGCCTTGTGGCTTCTCGGATGGTATTTCCCGAGTCTTTTCTTCGTTGGGCCCCGATTTGTTGGCTGTTGTTTAGGGATTTATTTGGGCTGTTTTATATATTTGATTTGGGCTGCTTTATCTTATGTTTAGGTTGTTTGGGTTCGATTAGAGGCTCGAGGATTGCTTGGTTGATTTGTGATTATTTTCGCTTGTCCCGGTAAGGATTTCTTACCGTGGTTGTGTGGACCTGCGATATGTCTCGATTGTGCCTTGTATGTTTGTTGATTGTTATGAGCATGATAGTGATAGGCGACTTTGTTTGATCTCTTGCTAGCATGTTTGTTGATTTTACATGTTAGTGCCATGCTAGGTTTGTTCTTCCAAAGATGCTTGTGATTCTGTTTAAGTTGTAGTATCATGCTAGGTAAACGTGATTGATGTCGGTCATTGCTTGCTAGCCAGGAATCATTGATTTACTCGGTATTCTTGGATAGAGTAGTAGGGTTTGTCATCATCCAGAGGCTGAGAGCGGACATAACGTACTTTGTCCCCACCGGTCGGGAGTAGAGCGAAGCATAACGTACATTGCTTCCCCGCGAGCCGATGTGGATGTAGCTACCACATCGGCATAAGCCTAGTTTGTAGCTGCTAGAGCGGAACCCCGCTAACGGTGCAAGCTCGCCTTGGCGGTTCTTAGCTTCCAGTCGGTGGTACAGCCGCGCAGATGAGTGCCGAGGGCCTCGCACCACTCGTGTTCGGTGACACCGTTTCGAGTCTTAGGCATGCGTGCCTGGCCCGCGTAGTTTGCCCTTAGGCCCCCGCATTTACGCCGGTTGCGAGAAGAGCATGCGGTGTGCGCGCACCTGCGCGTTAGTAGCCGGTTCGGAGAGCTCCCCCGGGCTAATGTTCGTGAGTACACCAGTTCCTTCCAGTTTAGAGCCGGACTTCGGGTACTCTCCCGATAGTCCAGATTGTTAGCAAGGGCAAGGAGGCCCTTGAGGACACCCATTGGGATTGGCTTTTGAGCTAATCAATTGGTCGAGGGAGAAAGACCCTCGAGGGTGTCGGACATCTTAGGATCGGTTTTTGAGTGATCAATTGGCCGAGGAGAAAGACCCTCGGAGATGTCCCGAGGATTGGTTATGAGAACCAATCATTAGGCGGAAGTAGGAGACTTCGATGACTCGGAAGTAAGAGACTTAGATGTTTCCAGATCTTGTGTTATGAGCTCGTTGAGCTATGATCTGTGTTGGTAGTTTGTTTGCTTGCATATTGAGGTGCTAGATGACCGATGTATCGTATTGTACCCCGGTTGGGGATTCTTTACCGAGTATGTTTATACTCACCCTTATTTATCTTTCGGGTAACTCGGGACAACACCGGGAGGGCTAGCGGAGGAGTGATTGATCATGGGGAACCGCCGGCACTCTGTCTTTTATTATTGCATTGTTTATTCAGCATGTAGATGGACAAGAGTCCTAGGGAACATTGTTTAAAACGTTGCTTAAATTGTATTGTACATTTTATTAAACATCGCGGGATGTTTTACTTTGTTGGATTGTTTAAACTTAAATTGTTGGTTATGTTTTAAGGGCTCCCCCTTCTCATATGTTTTTGAAAGATTTTTAAATATAAGCTCTAAACCGCTTGCTATCATATTTAACTTGCATGCTGAGTAAGATCCCAGGTTTAGGACCATGTTTTGGGTCGGGTTCTTACAAGCAGGCACCCTTCGATGTAGTGTTTCTTCTTGTGATTGAGCTTTCCGGAGCAGCGGTCTTTGATGTGGCTTTTCCAGACATGGTAGCTTGATTTATGCGAGAGATTGAGATGAGAGGTAGAAATGTACTAATTTTCAGAGAAATTTAAATTCGTGGAGTTGAACTTCAGTTTGAGATGATTTTGTGCGAAAGTGGTTCAATCACTATACTTTGATCCTCTGATTCATTCTCTTTCAATGTATGTTCTTGATATAAAGAACGGGATGCTCGTTCTTCGTAATCGATTGTTTGCTTGTGGAATTGCTTGACTTTTGAAGTGATTTTGGACTTCAAAGGTTGTTTAATCCTTGGAAATTTGGAGAGTCTTTGATTTGGTGGAATTCTCTATGGAGCTTCAAATTTTTTACCCCTTCAAATGAAAAGAGCTCCTCTATTTATAGAGCTCCTATGATCATGGGCTTGGCCTGACCCAAGCCCAAGACTTTGTCTTTGATCTTTTGAATTTGGACTTTTTGATTCGATTTTCTAAGCAAACTTAGATTTGGTTTAATTTTGACCAAAATTTGATATAAACCAACTCTTGACCCGAATTAATTCTAAGAAGTTTTTTTTTTTTGTCAAAATTTAACTTAATTTCGTCATTATATTTGGGATAATGACATGGCGATCTATGACTGTTCGAAATTTATAAGTTAACAATATCGTTATAAGAGATATAATTACTAAATGGCTACCAATTAATTTTGAGGTAAACAATATTATTTAATATACTTTACATTTTAAAAGAAATTGATTTATTATAGAAATATTCACGTACTTGGATTTGGTCAGTGTTGAGGTAGCAGTTAAGAATTTCAAAGCGGCAGGCACAGTCCCTTGAAAAGTTACCAATGTTGCGATAATGTTTCCAAGGATGGTCAACTCTGAACTTTCCATGTGGAGGTTCCCATCTAGCTTGGTAAGTCTACAAACGTAATATATTGTTACCTAGTTAAGTCAAAATTTTGATTTGGATTTTAATTCACATTTTCATTCCATTTAGATTTTTAATGGGGGCTTTTGCATGTATATTACAAAATTTATAAAATATTACATGAATAGTACAATAATGAAAATATTTACACGTATAGCAAAAATTGTAAATTGATAGACTTCATATTGATAGATTTTATCGATAAAGGGTGATAGAATCAATTACTAATAAATAAAGTAAATTGATAGACTTTCATTAGATTCTATCAAGAGTCTATCAATAAAAGCCGATAGAATCAATCACTGATAAAATTGATAGACTTCCAATACTAGAGAATGAAAGATTCTATCAAAGTCTTCTATAAAAAAGGTAAATAATTTTTTTAAAAAAAATTGCAGAATTTGCTATAAAAGAATTATTTTTAAAAATGTGCTATAATTGTAAACTGTGGTAAAAAAGTTGCTATGCAGCGCAAATTCCCTTTTTAATTTCGTTTTTTATTAATCTATGAGAACAATTTTATGCTCCAAAATCTGTAGAATTATTATATACTTTATCAGATAATCTAGATCTATGAATATATTTTAATTTTTAAAACTAAACTGACTTTATAACTTAAAATTCTATTCTTCTAAAAAAAACTTGAAATTCTATTATTATCTAAGTTCTTATTTATAATTTTATATTTTAGAATTTCAAATTAAATTATGGATATATACAATAAAAATGAAAATGTGTGTTTTCAAATTTTTCTACCTAGTTTGAATGCGTAACATTTTATTTAACCTACAACTTTTTTTTAATGCAAAATGAGTTAATGGCACAGTGATTATTTTGATTTATGATAATCTCAATTTTGAAAGTTGGTATCTGATTTTTATCTTGTTTTAAAGTGGTATATAAAGTTTGTGTCTTCCTCTCTTAATTAAAAAAATGTTTCTTTTACTCAAAAACCTAATTTTGTTTTTTTGTCTCATTATTTTCTGGGTCAGAAATTAAAAACAAAAAAAAAAACATTTTTTTAACTTTTTTTAGAATCACTATTGAAGTCAACTACTTTAATAAACTTTTAGTTGACATACAATAAAGTGAATGCATTGAACATTTATTTCCATATTTATCATCTCTTTTACGTAAAAGTTTTAAAATGTACTGCTGCCAAACTCATTAATTTATTAATATTAAATAGTGAAACACTTTTGAGCTAAAAGCATACGACCATTTAGCAACGTTCTCATTTCTAATTTCTTATTTTTACTTCTTTCTTTTTTAGAAATAGACTTATTTAATAATTGTTTCTATTTTTTATTTTCAAAATTTTAAAGAAACATTTGTGTTATTTGGTTTCAAAACGAGAAACTCCAAAGGGGTTTTCCCGTTTTTGTTTCTATTTTTTTGTGTTGTTCCTTTATGTTTCAAACGCTGCTTTATAAAACAAAGTCCATTATTTAAAGAATATTATCATGTGGTGGCAAGTGATAACTTAAAAAGTTGTGTATTGACTTTGATATCCAAGGTTTAAATTTATGTACAACTTTATTTTTACTAATTTTAATTGGGCTATATATGTTAAAAGTTCATCACTAGCCTAATGGAGCTTAACCCAATAATTATGAGAGCCCAAATTATCAAAAATATTAATTAGGCCACTTAGAGTAGAAGTCTATAGTCTAGAAGCTTCTTAGCAAAGTGTAGAAGTATTTAGAATTTTAGAGTGTTGTAGACATTGAAAGAATGTTCTAGAAAGTGGTAAGTATCTAGATATTCTTAGTAAGTCTCTAGATAAATGTGGGAGAAAATATCTAGATTTATATTTCTATAAAATTAATTTAAAAATGTACTAATTTTATAGAAATTATTTCATGAGTAGCAAAAAAATGTTCGAAATTCTACTGATGTAAAAACTTTAGAAAAAAAAAATAATTTGTAGAAAAAATTATTCAATCGTGTTAAATTGATAGTTACAAAAATGTTAGATTTTAATCATGTGAAAACGATTGTAACGGCCCAGGTTCTCGTTCCAGTTCTCCGGCTATGATTTTCAGTTAATTCAATTGTTGCGTTGGGCCATTATTGCAGATTTAGTCTTGAGGGGCATGTTATGTAATTTCATCTTTACAGCCGGTTTTCTAATTTAATGGGCTTCAGGGTCGTTTCTCTATTTTATTGAGTTGTGCGTTTTTGTGATTCTCGATAAGTAAGGCTAGTTTTGCATTTTTTAGGGAAAGCCTTTTATTTAGAATTAAAAGAAAAGGAAAAAAAGAGAAAGAAAATAGTTTCATTAAATAGGAAAAGGTTTTAGATCGATCAGTTTTCACGATCAATCCATTCCTAGAAAGGCCGGAAACTTTCCTCTCCATCCTTCTTCTTCTAGTCGAGTTCTGCCGACGAAATTGATTTTTGCCGAAATCGGTTTTTCTTCCCATTTTCTTTCAATTTTCAGCCGAAATCAATTGTTGCCTATTTTCTGCCGAAATCAATTTCTTCTCATTTCTGCCGACGTCGATTTCTATTGTTCATCGTTCTGCCGTTCAAGAATTGTATAATTTCGAATTCCCTGAATTCATGTAGTTTAGTTAATAATAATTAATATTAATTTGTTAGAATTAATTATCTTGGTTGTGATTTGTTCGTGATTGATGTGCAGCTCAATGAGCATTAGACTGTTTGTTCTGTATTTGATTTCAGGTAAGGATTTCTTGTCCTGGGTTGTGTGGAACCTGCATAAATATCCATTGATAGTATTTATGCTTGCTTGTTTTACTGTATTATGAGTATGTGATTAATGGATTGGTTTGATGTGGTGATCTGACTATATTGTTGGCATGTGTTGATTTCATGAATTATATTTATTAGTATCATGCTAGGGTTGTATGTCTGTGCTACTTAGCATGTTGTGATCTGTTAGGAATCAAGCTTGTTGTAATCTTAGCATGTTTTGCAGATAGATTTTCATCATCTAGAGGTTGAGAGAGGACACGACGTATGTTGTCCCCATAGGTCGGGACCAGTGAGGATTGTTAGGGATTGTGCCCTAAATGCCTAGAAGTTTGTAATTCAAGAACAAACATTTAATGTTATATTTAAGTTATTAATAAAAGGTTATTATTTTCATTAATTGCGCACTTAATATACAAAAGTCGTTCAACTTTATCGCACTAATTGGATTAATAACTATATTTTCATGGTTATTTGCATGTACACTTGGACAAGTATGGGAGACATACAAGTAGATCTAGTTTCAAGTTAATAATCTAAAACGTCTATAGTATATGGACTAAAGTTGGGCGCCTAAGTCTTGGTGACACTGTTGGTACGACCACCTTTGCAAATGTTGCAAACAACTTGATCCTAGTTGTTCAGGTGGAGACATGTGAGTGGGGATGCATATACGAAAATGAGTTTTTTTTCCATAAGATGGGACCAGAAGTTTTATGATCGATCTAGTAATTCCGTTATAGAATCGTATCAAATACTTCACTAAGGAAGATCGTATATCGATGTGATCTTAATCTTGAGTGGGTTGTGAACTCCTGCTTTGTGAAGGCATTCTTTGATGTGCATGGGTGAGACCAGCCAAATAGCACTACGTCAATAAACCTCTCACGTTGGGGATTGCCGTAGTGAGTGGCTGGGAAAGCAACATCATAAGAAGGAATTCATGCATTCTCGAAATTTGAGGAAGATGTCGAGTTGTTCCCTTAAGAACTAATTCCGGGGCTTGTACAAAGGGATCTCGCCTCTCATTGGTCCGAGAGGACATTGATTTGTAGTTGGACTATATGCACTTGTTCATTAGAGGAATCAATGACGCTTAAGGAGAAAGATGTAATCACAGGGGTAGAACGAATTTCTTGTCTCAACTATGAATTACGAACAAGCTCGTGAAAGATCATATGACAGATGACCGATTATATCCGTGGATGTTAACTTGTCCTATAGTGTGAAAGAGTTCAACACATGCCTTTAGTGGAATAAGCCTGATGTTAACGAATAGGGATTAGATCCTGGGTCGTTGAAGCTTTCAACCTATAGGTTCACTTATCCCTGGGCTAGCTCATACTTGCTGGTACACTGTTTTATTAGATAGTGAGTTTGAACAGTTCAAATTCACATATTAATTATGTGGGACATAATTCATAGGAGCATAAATTTTAAATTATTAAACTTGCAAATTAATATATTGGATATATTAATTTATTATTTATTGAATAAATATTAATAAGGAGAAATTAATTAATTTGATAAATTAGTTATAAATAATTATTGAATAATTATTTAATTAACAGATCACAGTAAATTAATATATTGGACATATTAATTGGTTTAATAATTATTGGATAATTATTAAATGAAGAATATTGATTAATATGTTGGACATATTAATTGGGTTTATAATTATTGGATATTTATTAAAGTAGAGAATTAATATATGGGATATATTAATTATATATTTATTTATTTATAATATATTGGATATATTATGGAATTGATAATTATTGGATAAATATTAATTAAAATAAATAAAACAAAATATGGATTTTTATCGAAAATTAAATGGGAAAAATGCATAATGTTTTGTCCCACATCGGAAAGCTCTAAGTTAAACCCTCCATCACTCCACTATAAATAGGAAGCCTTGGAGGTTTTCATTCTCATCCCACTCACTTTCAGAGTAACCTTTCTCATAACTTGAAAAACCTCTCTAAAAGCTGAGATCTCTTTTCTCCTCCATAGTCAGACTATTATGACAAAGTTTATAGCTCGCTTCGCTAAAGGATCCCCACCAAGCACTTAGTGGTAGAAAAGAAGTCATAGCCTGGAAGAGCGGAGAAGATCATTCGAGTTTTTCCACGGGAAACAATCGATCCTACTCAACATAAAGACCCGCCAGATTAGAATAGAGGTGACAGTCAATGTAAGTATTCTTTTTCCAATAACACAAGTCAATCACCAAGGGTATTGAATTTAGATTAATTTGATTAATCAAAGATAATTAATTGGATTATTTATTGTGAATTTTTTATTATTCACACGCTTCCGCCGCACTAAATGCATGCTCCTACCCCCATATTCCCAACTAGAATTGATTCCCACCCCCAACAGTTAGGTTGCAGTGTAGCTCACTCCCCCGGCGAAGCCTAGTTTGTGGCCTGCTAGAGTAGGATCCTTTCCTTGGTGTAAGCCTACCTTGCAACGATCCTTATCCTAAGGCGTAGGTGTGAACAAGCTGCCATAGTTGGGTGCGAGGCCCTCCCACCAGTTGTGTATCAGTGGACACCTTTTCGTATAGTTAGGCATGTGGACCTGAACCAGTGTAGTTTGTGTAGGCCTACAGTTATCCCGATTTGCAGCAATATGTAGTGTGCGTGCACACACATTAGATGTCGAGAGGACGGCTGATCCCTTGGCCTAATGTCGTCAGTACACCATTCCGGTTTCAATTTAGAGCTTGACACTTGGGTACTCCCAAATGACCAAGATCAACATAGCGAGCTGATCACTTAGCTGGGAGTTAGAAACTCTCGAGGTTTTGGAGTTATGTTGATGACTCATTTGGAGATCCATTGGTAAACTATATTGCATGTATGCTAGGATGCTAGACGATGTGTTATTTACGTAATGTACCCCGGCTGAGGATTCTTATTGAGTGCCTTTGTACTCACCATTATTCTGTGGTTTTCCACCAGGTAGCTTGAGACAACACCAGATCGGTTAGAGGAGGAGCTGATGGATCATGGAAGTCCATTGCAGTTGCTAAATGTTTATTCTTTGTGTTGATGTTGTTTCAACATGTTGATTACGAATTGAGTTTATTTGTTTTCATTCTTGAACTGTTTTAAATCATCTCTACCCAAAGGTTTGAGCGATGAGGTTTTAGTTCTGATTGAACTGCTTGTGGATTTAAATAAAGAAGTTTTTCTTTTTTACTTTTTTCATCATAAAGGTATTTAATTCATGCATATTGAATAAGAACCGGGTCTAGGACTATTTTTAGAAGTTGTGTTCTTACAATGATAGGGTTCAATCTTTGTAAAACTTGAAATTCATAAACTTCAATCAAGTTAAGTATTTCATATTTTATTACATATAAAATATTTTTTTTAAAGTTTAAAATAGGAACTTTTAATTAGTATAAAATAGTATTTACATTTATGTTTATTTTATTTCTTCATTTTACTATTAGTATAAACTCTTATTTCAAAAAACCAAGAAAGCTTTCACTTTATCTTAATTAGTATAAACTTTTGATAATATATATATATATATATATATATATATATATATATATATTTATTTAATTAATGCATGTTATATCTTTAAAAAATAAAAAAAATGAAAAACAATTATATAAACAAGAAATAGTTATCAAACATGTTTCTTTCTGTTTTTTTTAAGAAACAAGAAATAAAAATTATTAATCAAACATTCTTGCTTATTATTTTAAAAAATCAAGAATCAAAGAACAAGAAACAAGAAATGAGAGTGTTACCAAACACGCTCATAGTAATAAATTTTCTTTTCTTCTTATTTATTATTATTGTTATATATATATGACTTACCAACGTTTCTTCATTTTGTTTAGAAGAAAGAACCCCCTTATACTTAAGCATGTATTCTCCCCCAACAAACACTCCTTGAGATGCTCCAAAGTACTCACTCCCAAAACCTGCCATAGAATGCGAAATTATTAAAAGAAAATTCTATAAAACAAACTTGTGTTGAGTTAATGGAGCCAAAATAATGTTTATTTATTGGTTTTATTAATGACCATATTTTTCTCTCTTGTAACCGTTCACACAAAATGAATGGAGTTTATATTTTAAAAAAAATTAACTGCAATTGTGGTGAGTGTGTGCAAATGACAGAAAAAGAAAATAAGAAAGGCAGTAGATTTTGTGTGTTCTCCATGGGTTATGAAAAAAATACAGTGAGTAAAAAAAAAACTTAAGAGAGTTCTTGTATGATTTTTATGCTTGGGTATTGAAGAGTGTTTCAAACGCTTATAATTTCTCCATCGATTTTGTGGAACCTGGAATTGATAGCAGAGACTGGCCAATATAAATTGGTGTCAAATCTCTTCCCTAAATTTTTTATTATCATTCTTGTTGTTTATTAATTTAGATTCATTTATGCATGTTTTTTTTTCAAATTGTTGGTTCCATAATTTGATTTGAAAAACAAATTAGATCTTGGAAAAGACTTGAATATATTTTTGTTTGAGTTGCTGGAAATTTGGATTGATTATATATTGTTGATATTAGCCTAACTAGTTGAATATATAAAATGTACTTATTTGAATAAAAATTTTGAATCTCACGTCAACTTCATTCAATAATTAATTTTAATAGTGTATGGTTGGTAAAGCTGACCTTCAATGAATATCCCGAGGTTTTCGACATTTGTGGCAACCAAATGGTGAAGATCAGCACCAGCCCAAACAGGTTTTACAAGGATACAAATAAGCATAGCAACAAAGGCACCCACAAGAATGTTGGCGAGCCTATGCCAAGCAAGTTTCAAGATCTCACTATCTCTGAAACCAGACACTGCTACCATATCAAATGTCATCATGAATATCAATAGCCCATAATCGTATTTCGCCTTCAGCTTCGGGATGAATCGATAATATGATGTTATTGCAGCTGTATTAATACAAAACTAATTAATCCTAGTACTTCATTTCTTTTTTCGTTTTATTTTTCCTTTGTTTGGTCACGGTGAAATCTATTTGAAAATTAAAGTATATGGAGTAGTAAATATATTACATATTATGTATACCAAGATCCCAAGTAATATGGGATGGCAAATCTTTCCACTGACACTTGTAATGTAATGAGCTCCGAACCCTAAACCTCCAGCTAGTGATGTTGCTAGTGTTCTATTCAACCCTTTTCCAAGTGTTGCTCCTGTCATTCAGAATCAAAACCCAAGACTTCATGGAAAATAAAAGAAAATTCCTACAGATCTACTGATAATTAGTTAGTTCTTTATTTTTTAATAACAAAAAATTATATGTATATTCGATAACTATTTTTTGTATTTTTTTTTTATAAAAAGATAATTTAACTTTATTACAACTGTTTTTAGTTTAAGCTTGAAAAATTAGAGACATCAATAAATTTCTTATAAAGGAAAAATGTGCCAGAGACACAAGAACAAGAAAATTTAGAAATTTAAAGAAATGTTTTAAAGAGAAAATTTTGAAACAAACTAAATTTTGGGTTATAGAGAAAAATGAAAGAAAAATGTCACGAAATAGACAATTTTTTTTAAAAAATTGTAAAATTTGGGTAAAGTAAAATTAATAGTAAAGTTGTTAAAAATATATAATTATTTAAGAATTGCATCACGTGTGGTTGGTCATTAACACTTCAATTTACTGATTAAGTACCTTGATAACACACATAATGTAATTATTGACACAGACTTATTAAACACCATAAACAGAACTTTCAAGTTCAAGAATTTGTTCTAATCTTTTAAAGTACAATAGATGAAGCAAATTTTAAAACTTCAAGAACAAAACTAAAAATTTAATCTATTGGGATCAAAACTCAACGAAAATTAACGTGTGCCCTATCAGGTATTTGACTCTTATTTATTTGAGAATAATCTCTAGGTAGGATTTGTAGGCCCCTCTTCCAATTTATATTTAAAAAAAAATAAACATGTGTACCATCTGTGCTTGGTATTATGGATAACTTACCTACAGAAAACTCAAAGACGACGATGACAGTAATGATGGCCCATAACGAAGATGCACCAAGGTTGTCGTAGAGAGGCTCAAAATAGAAGAACAAAGAAACAATGGTGACGGCTAAACCAAGCTTGAAAGAGTGAACTATTCTTCTTGGGTCGTCTTTCCCTACCTTCTTTGTATTGTTTGATAATTCAACCATTTTTTTCTCAGCCTTCAAAGCTATGGCTTTGAAGCAACCATGGCGATCATCATTGGTTAATATATCTTTAGATCCCTCCACCATGATCTTAGAGAGAGAATTTTATTAGTGATGCTGGAGTTGGGTTTTGGTTGGTTTCTCTAGATAATTTCCAAGAAATAATAATGTGGATAGCTACAATTTGCTTACCTTTTAAATTGATGTCAAAGATAAAAATTAAGGTGTGATTTATATTTACTTCTTCAAATTACTCCCAACATTAAATTAATGAAATTTATTATAGGTAACAAATTCTAGCATCCCTATTTTAATTTTGATAATATTTTAAATTTGATATATTGAAAAATTTTGTACTTTTTAAAAAAAATTCCAATTCTATCGGTTCAATCAGCTTCAATTTGTTTTCAATGAGTATTATCTATTGCCTTCTGATAACTCTCAAGCACTGAGAGTTTAATAGTTAGGGCAACACTATTTCGCTCGAACTTTGCTACATTTAATTAAGAACCTAGTTCCAATTTCTCGATAGCATCATGTTTAGGACGAACTATCAATTCTAGTTTTCTGATTAGGATATCATTTCTAGAAGTTTGTTGTGGCAAAAGCGCATGATTGTGTGAAACTTGTTGTGTTTTTAAAAGCTCTTATATTTCTAGTTTGCTGCACCATTTCATGGAGCGAAGCATGATGATGCGAAATGAGCCTCGCCGAAGCGAAGATAATTCCTGTAAAGACCCGACACTAAATGGTCCTAAATGACCTTTACTTGACAATGCATTTAAAGATCACTCGGCTCAAAATAGAAATTATAATATCTCTTCATAAATAATTTCAATCTCAAAATGCATAAGTCAAAAAGAGGGAAAAACAGTTTCAGCCCCTGGCTTGAGTAAAATAAAAAAGTTATAAAAGTTCAATAACTTGAACGTTTCAACATGACTACTCCGTGAAGTAAAACATATTTATGTAGTGGTCTCCCCATGATCATCCAGCTCCTCCTCTAGCCACCTCGATGGTGTCCCAAGTTGCTTGGTGGAAAAACCATAGAAAAGGGTGAGTACAATTGCACTGAGTAAGAATTCCCCAATTGGGGTACAATACGCAAGACATATCATCTAGCACCCTAGCATACAAGCATAACAAGACACAAGCAGGCAGTCTCAAGCAAGTTCAGACAACAAGTCTCAAGCGGGGTTAACACACACTGGGCTGATTAAACAGGAGGACCAACTATGTGACCTCGAGAGCACTGGAGTCTCTAGCTCTAAGACAATCTTGGTTAGCACACAACTGGGCTTGTCCTGGACATACTTGGGCAACACACAACTGGGCTAAACCCTAGATCAGCTCATACCTGGCTAATCATGGATCGCACACCACTGGGCTAGTCCGGAGCAAACTTGAAGAGGCACACAACTAGGCCAAACCTTGGATCAGCACACCATTGGGCCAACTTGGACCGCACACAATTGAGCTAGTCTTGAACAACTCACACATGGCTAATCTTAGACTGCACACCTCGGGGCTAGTCTTTGGACAACACACAAGTAGACTTGTCTTGAGCAAACTCATTCAGCACACAACTGGGCTAACCTTGGACAACACACATTGGGCTAGTCCTGAGTAAATCGTGTTAGCACACCACTGGGCCAACTGGGACAACCCTAACAATATCTATCACAACTAGAGTACCTTAGAGCTAACAGAGTTCAAAAACTAACGGTGCACAATCAAGACAGGATATTACAATCATATCGAGCAGTTTGTTAAAACAGGGAAGTGCAACCAATCAGAGTACAACATTCTACATGTCATGCCCTAATAGACAGAACATACACTTCCTATCCACTAACATGCTTAACAACAATCATTCCAGAAACAGTAGCATTTCAACATCCAGACAATCTGCATGAACCCATCTACTAACATATAATTCACCCAGACATAACAAATATAACCTATCCACTAAGCATACACAACAATCAGGACAATTAACCAGGAGCTATCAAAGCCAAGCGCAGGGTCCACACGACCCAAGGAACCCTTACCTGGAAGACAAGAAGAACAAACAAACAATTTATGCTCCTTGAGCTGCAAAACCAACACGAGCCTAGCAAATATAAAAACAAGCTTACAAATCAACCTCTAATAATTAATGTAACAAACAACCAACGCAACAAGCCTGAGAAACAGGGAATTACCCAACCGAGAAGGAACAATGCCCTCGACTACAAAGTAGGCGATGCTCTCGGCAATGACAAGGGATGGTTGGCAACTCGGCTGCTAAGGGGTGCAATAAGGACAGACGCGTGCTCACGGCGTGGGACAAAGCTCCTACTGCTACGGCTTGCTCGCAGGTGGACATGTACGACACACAAGGCCCCTTGGCTAGGGCGGCGCAAAGGGGCTGCTATCCTCGTTGATCAAAGGCTACGCGTGCAATGGCTCGGCTGTGGTTGGCGACGAGGTGATGCGGTAAGGCTTGGAGAAGGCTATTGATCTCGGCTATGGGGCTGTTTGCTACAAGGTTCGATTGATGATGGTGAAGGCTAGGGTTTGCGGCCAAAAGAGTTGATGAAGCTTGGAGATTTCCGCAACAAGAAAAGCTTGAGGTGGAAGGAGAAGAGTTGATGATGGAGATGAGAGAAGAGGAAGAGGAATCGGAAAAGTGAGATGGAGAAGATGACGTTTGGCTACGGGAAGGGAACGATTGCAAACCCCTTTCATTTTAATCGTAAAATGAATCCTCTCTCGCCCCGTGTCTCTGACCACCCGCCTTCGACTCCCAGTGAAGACACCTTTTTCTTATATTTTTCACAAATAACCTCCAAGCCTCTCAAATGCAAAACCAACAGGCTTTAAGTCCTAGCGACAACATCTTTTTCACCTTTATTTCTTCTTTTTAAAACAAGTCTCCAAATGCCTTGTCCATCACTACTTGGAGTCCTAGCAATCACCCAATTAAATCCTATTTTTCTCTTTTAACCAAATGACCTCCAAACTTCTCAAAATGTCCCTTTAGCTCTGGAACCTGAAACTGAAGATTAACCATACTCAATAAATGGCAGAAATATCCCTGAAACCCTGGTTAAGCACAAAACCAGCCCTGAGGGCAAAATGACCGAAATGCCCCTAAAGGCTCAACTGCCCTAACGACCCAACCGAACTACTGAATAATTAACCAAACATACCTGGAGAATCAAAATAGAAATCTTGGGCCGTTACAAGAATTTCCTCTCTTTATTTAGATTCGCATAAAATTGGTGAACCCAATCTTGTCTAGTGTCCAGTCTTGGTGTGGCCAGGCTTCTCCATCCTAAGCTTTCTACCTTTTGGAATGTAGCCTGGCTCATGAATGCGTTAGGCCAGCCTTGATCTCTCCAGAACCTCTTCTTCAGCACTGCATCATGTTCCGTTCTCCTTTCACCCTTCTGTCCCTTGCGGTGCAGGGCATTGCTTGAGGCCATTTTAGGAGGATGTAAAACAGTTAACTTTTGAATGAGACAATTATGAAGCGTAGTGATTGAGTTTTCTTCACACCGAGTTTATATAGAGGTTGGGTATTCAATTCAGAATCCTCAAATAATAAAAGCAATCAATGTTCAAGGAAATTATCTAAAATTATTCATTCCAATTCCTTACTAAATCAAAATGGAAAATTTAGAAAATAGAAATAATTCATAAAATTACGAAATGAAATAAAATTTCCTAATAAGCAAATAAATTTTGTGTGCAAAGTTAGAGATACCGAATTTTCGCATTCTAGGAATGCTATTGAGCTGATCTGGGCAGAATTTTTGCATTAATTCTGTCCGGCATAGTTCATCCATGTTTTGGTCATATTATAATTTATGGGGCGACGCCATCTTTAGTCGCCTTCTCCTGCCTTTCTTCTCAATGCGCCTTAATGCGTAGACCTCATATCACATATAGTACTGATAGGATGTAAATTATGTGCAAACTTGGTTGAATTGCCCATGTGTCGCTGCTTCGACAGATCAATTCCTGCGATGTGTGCTCTGTTGTTAACGAGAAGAACTCAGTTACCATTGATGGTAGATTGAGATTTTCAACGTTATACTTTTCTTCCTGCAGTTGGGTAGAGTTCACATCTCCCATTTCGGGTTGATGTGTACTTTCTTCTTCTATATCTATGGTTCATCACCTGGTATGCCCTCATATTGACTTTTTTCACCTTCAGTTGTATTTTCAAGATCGATCATGGAGCTTTCCTCGCTGTTTGCTTCAACATATTCTGTTTCGTCTGCTTCTGAAACTGCTGGAGTGGCGAATCTTGCCCAAGCTTCTTCTTGTTCCCTGTATCGTCGCTCCTACTTTCTTTCTATTTCTGCAGTTGTAGTTCTCTAGCCTCTTGTGCTTTGCTATAGTGGCAGCTCGAAATTCCTCCCATGAGAGATCTTTCTCATAGAGCAAATCCAAAGCCTCCTCGTTAAGTATATTAGCCTCTAGATATGCTTCTTCTTCTTGACTACTGCTTGTTGCATAGGTTCTTTCTGGTTCCCGCAAAGAGTACCTAATTGTATTATGGGGCTGTTGAGGTTGTGATATGATACCATTATCCCTCAACCATTGTGTTCTTCTTAGGCGTTCTTCTTCTTCTACAGTTATATCCATTAGAGACTGCCCAGAAGTATACATGTGATTCCTAGGTTCATGACTCCTAGAATCCCATGCATAGCCCCTGTTGTTGTGATATCTTTGTGAATTAAACTATTGCTGATAGAAGTTGTTATCATCTTCCCAATAGTACGACTGGAAAATTTCAGTCGAACAAAGATGTGCTGTGTTAAATTCCTCCGCATATCCTTCTTGCTGTAAGTTGTCTAACTAGTGCGGAATATAATACTTCATCCATTGCTGATTGGTAAATTGATTAGGCTCCATTAAATTGTCGTGGTGATCAATTTTCTCTAGGACTCTGTTCCCTATTGATCAAATTGGTTTGGACCTCACGTTTCCCTAAAATAAAAAAGAATTTAATCTTAAACAATTAAGAACTACTCCTTTCTAAGTATATCAACTTTAACTAATCAATCCCCAACAGGGTTGCCAAAAACGTAACCGGATGATTCCACTGCTAATATATTGAACAGTAACTAATCCTTATGCGAAATGCAATTGGAATTATTTACACGCAAGTATACGCGGTCGCGAATTGCAGCATGTAATAAGTATATAAATTTTATCGATCCCACAGAGATTGATGTCTAAAGCAAATACCCTTAAGTCAAAGTCGTGCGAAAAAGTAATAAGTGAATGTGTGGAGTGGTTTTGTTTTGTTTGATAAGATAAAATAAAATTCAGTAATGAAATAAAATGCATGCAATGAGTAATGCTAACTACGTATTCCTAGAAAATGCTAAAAGTGCGGACCAGCCAGTGAATCTCTTACTTCCCTAACAATTATCACTTCCATGGCTCATGATTTATGGGTGAACCAGCTTCCGCCCGAACACTATACTAAGCACAGAGCGACATTAGAAATAGTGGGGTTATTCGTAACTCTCTAAATGATGAACAACTGTTCAGTCATGTAACAGCCCGACCCATCGCTAGCCAAGATATTGTCCGCTTTGGCCCACTGGCCTCACGGATTTGTTTCTCCCCCTATGGGAAAATGCGTCTTGTTAGGGAAAGGTGTCCACACCTTTTATAAGGAGTGCTTTGTTCCCCTTCCCAACCGATGTGGGATTCCCCTATGGGTTTCCACCTCCCCTTAGAGGTCCAGCGTTCCGACGGACCCGGCACACCGGTCCGATGCCTGGCTCTAATACCATCTGTAAGGACCGGACACTAAACAACCCTAATGGCCCTTACTCAACATGTAAAATTCAGTGAAAATCATTCAAGGGCTAGGAAGAACATCTTTATTAAAAATAAAGAAAACATAAAATCTGTTTGGAAATTCTTCAAAGGAAAACAATAAACACTCTCTGGCCAGAGTTTACAAACATTACAAATAACAAAAACATAAATCCAAGTTCAACAGTACAAAGTTCCCAAAACACTTTCAAGATGTATTATAAGACTCAGACTATGCAGCGGCCTGCCCATGATCCATCAGCTCCCTCCTCTTGCCACCTCGATGTTGTGCTAAGTTACCTGGTGGAGAAAACCACAGAAAGGGTGAGTACAAATTGCACTCAGTAAGGATCCCCCAACCGGGGTACAATAGGCACAAAAAATCACCTAACACCCTAGCATATCAACAATAGAACATAACATGGCAGTCTTAACAGTACAACAGGATAATCATCAACATGGTCTAAGCTCACAGCCAGACAAGGTTAGCACACACTGGGCTAACTAACAGGAGTACAATTCGAGTAATTCTCAAGCTATGACAACACGGTAAACAAGATTATTACACCCTGGGCTAACTAAGGACAGCAACACACTGGGCTAGTCCTGGCTGCAACACACTGGGCAGCCCAAAACTGCAACACATTGGGCAGTTCTGCTCTACCTAATTAGCAACACCCTGGGCTAATAGGGACAACACACACTGGGCTAGTCGTGGAGCAACATGGGTAGCAACACACTGGGCCAATCCTAGCAACTGGTCAGCACTCCCTGGGCCAACAAGGGACAGCTCATACTGGGCTAGTCCTGGACTGCAACACACTGGGCTAGTCTTGGACTGCAACACACTGGGCAGTCCTAAGAAAATCGAGCCAGCACACAACCCGATTGACACTCGGGACTCTCTAATGACTCTAACACACTATTACAGTCATGGTATAATAATTACTATGTTCAGGATACAAGAATGTAAAGCGGATAGATAAACAGTCAATAGGTAGAGAAGCACATAAACAAGCTATATTCTACATGCCAACCCTAATAATAATCCAAGAAGAACCTAGCTACAATCATGCTAAAGCATACATCACCACATAACATATACAGCATACAATTCCATTTTACACACAAGAAAGAATAGACAGGGCTAAACATCTACAAGCACAATGTGACGAACCCGACCCAAAACATGGTCCTAAACCGGGGTTCTCACTCAGCATGCAAGTTAAATATGATAACAAGCGGTTTAGTGCTCATATTTAAAAACCTTTCAAAACATATGAGAAGGGGGAACCCTTAAAACATAACCATCAATTTACATTTAAACATCCAACAAAGTAAAACATCCTGGCCAGTGTTTATAAAAACATACAATACAATTTAAACAACTTTTTAAACAATGTTCCCCTATGACTCCTGTCCATCTACATGCTGAATAAACAATGCAATAATAAATGACAGAGTGCCGGCGGCTCCCCATGATCAATCAGCTCCCTCTGCTAGCCCTCCTGGTGTTGTCCCAAGTTACCTGAAAGATAAATAAGGGTGAGTATAAACATACTCAGTAAGAATCCCCAACCGGGGTACAATACGATACATCAGTCATCTAGCACCTCAACATGCAAGCAAACAGCTATCAACACAGATCATAGCTCAACGAGCTCATAAAACAAGATCTGGAGTCATTGGAAGTCTCCTACTTCCGGCCTAAGGATTGGATACACTGACCAATCCTGGGACATCACCGAGGTATCTGTCACTCGGGGGGAATACACTGATCCCTAGAATGTCCTCAAGGGCCTCCTTGCCCTTGCACTAAACTGGACTTACGGGAGAGTACCCGAAGTCAGGCTCTAACAGGAAGGAATGGTGTACTCACGAACATTAGCCCGGGGGAGCTCTCCGAACCGGCGACTAACGAGTGTGCCCGCACACCGCATGCTGCTGCAACCGGCGTAAATGCGGGGGCCAAAGGGCAAACTACGCGAGCCAGGTACGCATGCCTATGACTCGGAAGCGGTGTCACTGATCACAGTAGCGCGAGGCCCTCGGCGCTCATCTGTGCAGCCTGATCCATCGACCTGAAGCTAAGAACCGGCCAAGGTAGGCTTATACCGTTGGCAGGGTTCCGCTCTAGCAGGCTACAAACTAGGCATACGCCAATGAGGTAGCTAAGTCTCATTGGCTGCCGGGATGGGGGAGAAAAAGAAATGTATGTTATGCTTTGCTCTATATCCGACCACTGGGGACAAAGTACGTTATGTCCGCTCTCAACCCCTGAAGCAATGCTTCGCTTTACTCCCGACCGGTGGGGACAAAGTACTTTATGTCCGTTCTCAGCCTCTAGATGATGACAAACCCTACAACTCTATCTAACAGTACAGAGAAAATAAATGATTCCTGGCTAGCAAGCAATGACCGACATCAATCACATTTACCTAGCATGATACTACAACTTAAGCAGGAATCATAAGCATGCTGGCAGAACAAACCTAGCATGGCACTAACATGTAAAATCAGGCAAACATGCTAGCAAGAGGTCAATCAAAGCTGCCCTATCAATATCATGCTCATAACAGCAAACAAGCATACAAGGCATATCGAGATATATCGTAGGGTCCACACAACCACGGTAAGAAATCCTTACCTGGGACAAGCAGAAAACAATAATTAATCATCAAGCAATCCTCGAGCCTCTAATCGAACCCGAACAGCCTATACATTTCAAATAAAGAACCCAAATCAAAAACATAAACAGCCCAATAAAATCCATAACCAGCAGCCAACAAATCAGGGCCCAACGAAGAAAAGACTCAGGAAATACCATCCGAGAAGCCACAAGGCTCGGGCCAAGCCAAACTGGTAGGCGGTGTCGGCGAGGCGAATCGGCCGGGCGCGGCGCTGGGCGCGCGCAGCGCGCGAGGCTGCGTCTTGGCGAGCTTTGGAAGCGAGGGCGGCGCGCGCGCGCGCGGCTCGGCACATGGGACGGCGCGCGGTCGCGAGCTTGGCAAACACAAGGGCGCGCGAGCGAGGCGATGGGCTCTGGGCGCTTGATCTCTGGAACAGCACTGTGCGGGGGACGGCGACGCGACATGTCGCGGCGCGCGCTCGCACGAGGCGGTGGGCAACACGGACCTAGGCCAGGTCGGGCGATGCGGGCCTAGGCGAGGGCTGAGCGACGCGGGGACGGTCTGGGCGAGCTGGGGCTGGGCGCGGCCGGGCTGAGCTGGGCGAGCTGGGGCTCGGGCGTGGGCGAGCTGGGCGGCCAGGGGGCTCGGGCTGGGCTAGCTGGGTGACCAAGGGGGGCTGGGGTCGGGCTGGAGGAGAGAGAAAGGGAAGAAAAGGAAATTTTGGGGATTTTGGGAAAAAATAGGAAAAATGGAAAAATGGGGAAAAATGGGGATTTTTTTTTTAAAAAAAGAAATTCCTTTTTCTCTTTTAAATTTATCCTTATCCAAAATCCAAACTTATCCATTTTTTTTCCAATTTTCCAAAAATCCTTAAAATCCTTGAATCCCATTTCCCGGCTTCCTCCTTCGAGACCCGACTGAAGCAACTATTTCCAATCAACAAACTCACTTAAATCAACCTCCCAAATCAACATCAAGGGCCCGGGCTCGAATCCAGAAGGAAACACCCAAACAACCATAACTTTGCCCAAAACCCAAATCACAACCGAACTCCCAAACGAATAATCCAAACATCTCGGGACTCGCAACCCACAACAAACAAGCCTCAACAAAGGCAGGAGCTGCCTCGAAGCCCTGAAAATCCACAAATCCTGCCCGGGGAGCAAAAAGACCAAAATACCCCTAAGAGTCAAAATAGCTCTAACGGCCCAACTGAACCACTGAATCTGAACCGAAAGCTCCTCGAGAACCGGGATAGAAAACTGGGCCGTTACACACAAACTCTTCTAGGGTACCTGCAAAAGCCTATCCACTAACAGTTTATATTGTCCAGACAACCAGCACAAAAGCCTAATCCTCTAACAGTTATAAAGTCCAGACAACCTACATAAAAGCCTATCCACTAACAGTTTATATTTTCCAGACAACCTGCACAGAAGCCTAATCCACTAACAGCTCGAACAACGCACAACTAGGAGTTATCAATGAGGTGCGCAGGGCCCACACAACCCTGGCAAGGAACCCTTACCTGTCCACAGTAGAATCCCAAATCCCAGAATGAATCCACAAGCTGAAGAACACCACACCGTTAACCTAACAACAGAACAATCAAGTCACAACCAAACCACAACAACCAAACACCAGGAGTTAGGGCTTTACCGAAACCCGAGCAAGACCTCAACCTCCAAGGGTGGTCTCGCCCAAGGGAGTCCAACAACAACCAAGAGAATCTCAAGCCCTTCCCTCTTCACTCTCGGCTAGGGCAAACAACACAACACCAAGCATAGGTTAGTTTTGCCTACACACAACACACAAGCCAAACCCTTCCACATGGTGCTCTCGGCCACCAAGGGGATTTAGGGAAAAATTCAAACATGAACATCACACCAACTCACCTTGTAGTCTCGGCCAAGGAGAGAACACAAGAGGTCTCGGCAACACACCACAAGCTTGAGATTTCGGCTAGGCTTCAACTTACACAAATAAGAAGAACACTTGAGTGAACCAACCTCCAACCATTTGGACAACAAAACAAGAGCAAAGATACAACCCACTCACCTAAGGAACTCGGCCAAGTAAGTGTTGCAAGAGCAAGGGAGATCTCGGCTAGGCTATGCAAAAACAACAATAAGGGCTTGGTTAGAACACACACACCCAACAATGGTTGTCTCTCAGCTAGATCTACTCTTCAAGCAAGCAAAACCAAACAAACACCTACCTTGAGGTCTCGGCAATGGAGAAGGATTGAAGATGGAGATCTTGAGCTTGGCTAAATCCAACTCAATGGAGAAGATGAAGCCCTTCGAATCTACACTAGCAAGAGAAAAAGGAAGATGCACCTAGCTTGGAACAACAATGGAGATGAAGGATTGCTTGCTCGGCCAAGAGAGGAAAAGGAAGAAGAAAAAGAGAGAGGGAGGTGAGGTGGTCGGCTAGGGTTGGGAAAGGGAAGGAGAAAAAGGCTGATTTTCTTATTTTAAAATCCTAAAAAATCCCTCCATGTGACAAGTGTCAAATGAGGTTCCCCCTTCGAGTTCCAACACCAACACCTTTTTAAAAACATTTTATTTTCCCTCTACACTTGCCTCCAATTTGACCACCAGACACCCAGGATCAAATCCTAACTCAACCCCAATTTATTTTAATTTACTCCTCTTTCCCAAGAGACCACCAAACTTTCCTAAAATGGAACTCTTGCCCTGGAAAACCAAAACCGGAGGAAACTGAAGTCCAAAACCCACATAGACATTCCTGAAACCCTGAGATACTGTGAGAACAACCTAGAGTGCAAAAATGACCACAATACCCCTGGAGGGTAAAATGACCAAAATACCCCTAGAAGCACAAAAAGCCCTAACAGCCCAACACTCACTGGATGAACAACCTGTCATGCCTGGAGAGCCGGAAGGAAAACTTGGGCTGTTACAAGTCAATCCTAAAGTAGTGTACTTGGTCAACATGCGATTCCTCTTCCGATTCTTCGCAAGGTACATGCTAGCTAATCGACACATGTATATAATCAATAAACATTCAACAGTGTAACAGTCAAAGACCTACATTAACAACATGCTCTATTCATATTTAATCATCATAAACTCCTATAACGCAATCATTGTAAATAAACACAAAATAGAAGTTTAAATGAGATGATTTTATTACGACTAAAATACTGTTTAAACACTACAACTACTCCTAAGAAAACAATAAATGGAATTGGCACGGTTGAAGGTGAGTAGTCTCCTTCTCATCAGTTCCCACAGCACCACCAGCAGCTTCTCTACGATAGTCCCTCGACCGACTTATGGCCAACTGACCAGCTGAATGGATTGACTTTCGTGATCCACAAGTAGAGGTGAGTTGTATAAATCGTCATCAATGCATATTCCATGATTTCCTTCTGGATTTATTCGATTGACATTGCCTTGATTGCATAATTGATTATTGTAGATGAATCTTTGTCGATCTTAATTCCTTCTTGGGTTCAGCGTACTTGCATTTTTCGATCAGCGTTCGCATCATTGCCGTTTTCTTCGATGCTGCACGAAATCCTGCTAAAAAGCGTAAATTAGGCACAATTGCTTTGCGAATTAAGCTAAAGCGTGGATTCATGCTTTTGATGCGATGTTATGAATGCATGTTGATTTCCTAAGTTAATTCTCCGTATTTCTTCTAAGCACATAGATATTCTTTACCTAAATATTAAAATAATGCATCCTAAATAACCTAAGAGCGTGTTTTAAGTGTGGGAAAGAGAGGCACTTAGCTAGAGGGTGCCCGTAGGTTAGAACGGATGCTAGACCGGCTCAGAAGTAGGGCTGTGTATTTGCCAAGACTCGGCAGGAGGCTGAGAAGACTGACGCAGCTGTCGTAGGTACCTTACTTGTCCTGGATCATTATGCTTATGTTTTTTTTTATTCAGGCTCGTCCCAGTAGTTTATCTCTGCGATGTTTGTTAGTCAAGCTTATTTGGAATTGGAACCTTTAGGGTTAGAGTTGTGTGTTGCCACTCCTTCGAAGGTTAGTATGATTGCTAGTGTAAGATTAGAGACGGTCAGATCCTAGTATTCGGAGAGTCATTAGCAGCCACCCTCATAGTATTGCCTATGAGTGGGTTTGATGTGATCCTAGGTATGGATTGATTAGCTGAGCACCATGCATTAATTGACTGCCGCCAGAAAGAAGTTGTCTTTAGGCCGCCTAAGAAACAGAGTTTCAAGTTCCGCGGTGTCCAGAGCGGAGGTTGTCTGCCATTGATTTATGTAGTAAAAGCCCAACGTTTGTTAGCTCGAGGAACTTGGGGCTTCTTGGCGAATTTTTTTGGAGGAGATTGTCCTCCGCTGTCAGTTGATCAGGTATCTGTGGTACAAAAGTTTCCAGATGTGTTTCCACATGAGCTACCTGGTTTACCACCTCAGAGGGAGGTTGACTTCACCATAGAGGTCGAGCAGGGGACTCTCCCTATCTCGAAGGCTCCTTACAGGTTGGCTCCAGCAGAACTGAAGGAGTTAAAAGTTCAGTTGTAGGAGATGTTGGACCGAGGGTTCATTCGTCCTAGTGTGTCCTCGTGGGGAGCACCAGTCTTATTTGTGAAAAAGAAAGACAGTTCGATGTGCCTTTGCATAGACTATAGGGAGCTAAATAAAGTTATGGTGAAGAACAAGTATCCATTGCCCCACATTGACTATCTGTTTGATCAACTCCAGGGAGCTTCTGTATTCTCTAAGATAGACTTGAGATCTGGTTACCATCAATTGAGGACCAGGGATGCAGACATCCCCAAGACAGCTTTCAGGTGGAGGCATGGCAACTACACGTTTGTTGTCATATCGTTCGAGCTGACCAATGCCCCAACAGCGTTTATGGACATGATGGACAAAGTGTTCAAGGCATTCTTTGACAACTTTGTCATTGTGTTCTAAGACCAGAGAGGATCATGCCTCACATCTGAGGCAAGTACTGACAGCCTTGAGAGAAAAGCAGTTGTACGCCAAGTTATCCAAGTGTGTTTTCTGGTTGGAGCAAGTGGCTTCCCTTGGACACATTGTTTCGAGAGAAGGTATTATAGTGGACCCCGCGAAGATCGATGCAGTGAATTCTTGGGCCAGACCGACTACGGTCTAAAGATTCGAAGCTTTTAGGTCTGGCAGGCTATTAACATAGGTTCGTCAAGGACTTTTCTGCCAAAGCAGCTCCTCTTACTAGATTGACGAGGAAGGGTGTTGAGTTTGTTTGGGATGGCAGTTGTGAGGAGAGCTCTGCCCTGTTGAAGCATAGTTTGTCCTCTGCCCTAGTGTTGTCAGTTTCAGAGAGAACATGTGGTTTGTGGTGTACAGTGACGCTTCCAAGTTTGGCTTAGGTTACGTTTTGATGCAGCACAGTAAGGTTATTGCTTATGCTTTGAGACAGCTGAAACCTTATAAGAAAACTACCCGACACATGACATGGAGTTAGCATCAGTTGTGTTTGCTTTAAAAATCTGGAGGCATTACCTGTATGGTGAGAAGATTCAGATGTTCACAGACCACCAGAGCATCAAGTACTTCTTCACTCAGAAGGAGTTAAACATGAGGCAAAGGAGATGGCTTAAGTTGGTCAAGGATTATGACTGCGAGATTTTGTACCATTCGAGCAAGGCTAATGTTGTGGCTAATGCCTTGAGCAAGAAGACTTCACATTTTGCAGCCTTGGTGAGTTCATAGATTCCATTGCGAAAGGAGTTAGAGCGAGCCAGTATAGCAGTGCTGTTGGGAGAGGCTATCGCAAGGGTAGCCCAGTTGACTATTCAGCCTTCGATCAGGCAAGGGATCATTGAAGGCCAACTGAGTGAACCCGAGTTGAACCGACTAATTGCTAGAGTTCAGGCCGATGGAGACTTTGACTTTGTGGTAGCACCAAATGGTGGTTTGAGTTTTAGAGGACGCGCGGCAGCCGACGCTGGACTGCCAACCGAGCTGCTTACTGAGGCTCACAGTTCCACGTTTACTTGGTACCCAGGGGGTACCAAAATGTATCAAGATCTCTCTGGTGGAGTAATATGAAAAGGGACATAGCAGAGTTTGTTAGGCGATGTTTCACTTGTCAGCAAGTGAAGACTCCCAGACAGTGCCTCAGTGGAAGTGGGAGGAAATCTCCATGGATTACATTTCTAGATTTTCGAGGGCACCGAGAAGGTTTACTCATATCTGGGTGATTCTTGATCGTTTAACTAAGTGTGCACACTTCATTCCCAGTAGAATCACTTATACCGTGGAATAGCAGGCACAGTTATTCTTAGAGCAGATTGTTCGGTACCATGGGGTACTAGTTAAGATTGTGTATGATCGAGATTCCCGTTTCACATCCTGTTTCTTGAGGACACTTCATAAAGGTTTGGGTGTTAAGTGTAGTTTCAGTATCGTGTTCCATCTTCAGACCGATGGACAGACAGAGAGGGTGAACCAGATTTGGAGAACATGTTGCGAGCCTCTATACTTGATTTCTCGGGCAGTTGGGACCAATATTTGTATTTGATGGATTTTTGTTACAACAACAGTTATCAGTTGACGATTCAGATGGCGCCGTTTGAGGCTATGTATGGTAAACTTTGTAGGTCTCTAGTGTTTTGGGAAGAAGATGGTGACAGGTAGGTTCTGGGTCCTGAGTTGCTTCATATGACTAATGATGCAGTGCAGAAGATTCGGGCTCGTATGTTGATAACACAGAGCAGAAAAAAGAGTTACGCCGATGTTTGGAGTAGAGACTTAGAGTTTGAGGTGGGTCATCATGTTTTTCTGAAGGTAGAACCGATGCGTGGAGTTTTGAAGTTTGGTAAGCGGGGGAAGTTGAGTCCCAAGTTTGTGGGACCTTTTGGAATCAATTGAGCGGATCGGTCCAATGGCGTACCGATTGGCCTTACCCCGTCTTTGGCAGCTCTGTCTAACGTACTCCACATGTAGATGCTACGTTAGTATGTTGCGGACACGTCTCAGATTGTTGATTATGAGCTGTTGGAGCTGAACAAGGATTTGAGCTTCGAGGAGAAGCCTGTGCAGATTTTGGCCAGGGAGAGCAAAGCCTTGCGTAACTGGAAGATCAACCTGGTTAAGGTTCATTGGAGAAATCAGTAGACAGAGGAAACGACTTGGGATCTAAAGGACGAGATGAGAACGCACTATCTAGAGTTGTTACAATCTTAGGACTTTCGAGGATGAAAGTCTTAAAAGGTGGGAGTATTGTAACGGCCCAGGTTTCCATTTCGGTTCTCCAAGTACATTTGGTAGTCTATTCGGTTGTCTTGTTGGGCCGTTAGGGCAGTTTGAGCTTTTAAAGGCATTTTGGTAATTTGGCCTTCATAGACAGTTTTATAATTATTCAGGGTGTTCGGGTTGTTTCATGCCTTTTGGTGAGTAAGATTTGTGTTTCGGTTGCAGGTTTCAGGCTTGGGTTTATTTCTGAGTGAATTGGAGGTCGTTTAGTTCAAATGGAAAAATAAGAAAAATATTGTGCTTTTGCCATGGCTCGAAGGGGGAATCACTTTTGACTTGTGGCATTTGGAAGTTTTTCAAAAGAATAAAGAAAAGAATTGAAAGGAGAAAACTCTTTTTTTAGCCTCTCCCTTTTCCCTAGCTAACCCTCACTTTCTCCATCTTCTTCTCTTCTTCTTCTTCCTCCCTTGGCCGAAATTCCCTTCACCAAACTGTAGCTCCATCACCAAAGCTCTCCATTGCAGCCCCTTTGCCGAGCAGCCCGCACACGCCACGCCTGCGACATCCAAGCCCCACGCTATCGAGCACAACCGCACGCCCAAACGCTTTCCAGCCCTTGGATCTGCTCTCTCGTGCGCAGACGCCTCACACAAGCAGCCCATCCCGCACAGCCACACATGCTGCCGAGCAGCCTCGCCCAACCTTTCTGCTTCCACGCCTGCATCACCGAACCACATTGCCAAGCAGCCTCACCCTTCCACAGCCCCATGCACGCACGCACGTACATTGTAGAGGGTTGCCACACCACCTTGCTGTCGAGAGCCTTGAGCTCTTCTTGGTTTAGGGTTAAATCCCTACTTCCCGAAATTGTGTTGTTGCTTGTTTGTTCATAGACTTGTGGCATTAATTTATTGTTTGTTGTTATTTGCTTAGGTTATTGCTTGTGTTAATTCTACAGATCGAGGAGAAAATCTTTATTATTGTTTGTCTTTGTTTTCAGGTAAGTGTTCCTTGTCGGGGTTGTGTAGACCCTGCGCTTGGCTTTTATAGCTCCTGGTTGTTTGTTCTATTTACTATGCATGCTTAGTGGATAGGTCTTATTTACTATGTCTGGCTGGAATGTATGTTAGTGGATAGGCTTGTGCAGGTTGTCTGATTGATGTGATGCTAATGAATATGCCATGTTCTTGAATGACTATGGTTAAGCATGCTAGTCGATAGGATATGCATGAATTGCCTGATAGGACTTGGCATGTAGAATGCATGTAGAATGTTGTACTCTGATGTTTGCACTTCCCTGTTTTAAATGACTGCTCGTTATGATTGTGATATCCTGTGTGGATTTTGCAATGTTAGATGTTGAACTCTGTTAGCTCTAGAGTCCTTCATCCTAGGTAGATCTTGTTAGTGTTGTCCCGGGTTGGCCCAGTGTGTGCTGACTCAATTTGCTCAGAACTACACTAGTGTGTGATGTCCAAGGTTAGCCCACTGTGTGCTGACTAAGTTTATTCAAGATTAGCCCAGTGTGTGCTGACCAAGTTTGTTCAAGATTAGCCCAATGTGTGTTGATATAGGGCTGGCCCAGTGTGTGCAGACCAGGTTTGCTCAAGACTAGCCCAGTGTGTGTTGTCCAAGGTTGGCCCAGTGTATGCTGACCAGGTTTGTTCAGGATTGGCCAAGTGTGTGCTAATCTAGGGTTAACCCAGTTACTGAGTGCTTTCGTACTTACCCTTACTATGGTTTTTCCACAAGGTAACTTGGCATAGCATCAAGGTGGCTAGAGGAGGAGCTAGATGATCATGGAAGAGTCTGCTGCATGATTTTATTTTACTTCACAAACTTATCATGTTGGAATATTTTTATGGAACTTTTGTAACTGTTTTGATTATACTCTGGCCAAAGGCTGAAACTGTTTTCTTGGTTTTAAACTTATGCATATTTGGAATTTATTCATTTTGAGAAGTGGATGTTTTTATCTGTTTTAATCCACATGATTTAAAATTCATTTATTGAGTAAAGGTCATTTAGCACCATTTAGAGTCGGGTCTTTACAGCAATGCACTGCTGCACTATGTCGTCCCACCCACATGCCCAGCCTCGCTGTCGCGCATCCGTGCCACACACACCCTTGCACAGACGCCCAGCTGCACGGCCCCAGCTGCTCACGCCAGCAGGACACGCCCTTCCATTCCCAGCAGCTCAGTGCCGCAAAGCCCAGCGCAGCCAGCCGCGTCACTTGCCCTCACGTTGCCGCACACGCTCGCCCGTGCTAACCCGTGTTAGTGCATTAGTGCCTTGTCCTTGCCCCAACCTTGGCCTTGTGGTGTCGAGCTTGCCGTTTGGTTTGGGTAACCTCTATCCCCAAGCCTTGTTTCTTTTGGTTGGCCTAGATAAATAGTTAACTGTTTAGATATTAATTACCTATTATTGCTCTTTAGGTTGTGTTTGTACGTGTTGGTATCTACACCTCAAGGAGCATCTATTGTCTGTTTTGTAATTTTTTCAGCTAAGGGCTCCTTGTCGTGGGTTGTGTGGACCTACGTGATTTCCATTGATTGTATGCTGCCTGCTTGCTTTACTAGCTTACGAGCATGTATTGTTGGATAGGTTTCTTGTGGTGATGGTCTGTATTGATTATTGTTTGATTATGTTAGAACCTTGTGAATGATTTGTTAGGGCATGGCATATAGCACCGATGTAACTTGAGACATTAGTATCCTATTAGGGTATCTTGTATGCACGTTCGATGATTATTGGTTTTCTGTTTAGAATTTTTCATATCATTGTTCGTTAGAGTTTGTCAGGTTGTCATCATCTAGAGGCTGAGAGTGGACACGACGGATGATGTCCCCACAGGTCGGGACTAGTGAGGATTGATTCCCACCCCCGGCAGTCGGGTGTGGAGTAGCTGCCACCCCGACATAAGCCTAGTATGTTGTAACGACCCAGGTTTTTCTTCCCGGTCTTCCAGGTATGCCCTAGGGGTAATTTGGTAATTTGGTCGGGCCGTCAGGGTCGTTTGTGTCTTTTCCAGTTACTAAAATTATTGGATGGTTTTATATAGGTTTTTGGAGGAGTTTGAGGTTTGGTTTGAGCAAGGTTTGATGCAAAAGTAAAAATAAAGGAAATTGTGCTGCAGCCGGGGTTTGAACCCGGGTCTCCTGGGAAGCTTGTAGAGAGGTGTGCCAAATGAGCCATTAGGTGCTCTTGTTACTCTTTCTGCATCACATCTTAGTTAACCTTGGATTTTGGAGTTTTGGTGCATTTGGTTAAATGAAATAGAAATAGGTTATTTCATCTTATTCTCCAACAACACCTCTTGGCCGCCCAAGCTCTCCATCTCCATAGCCTTGCCGAGTTCTTCATCCTTGCATCTCCTTGGGTTCGATCATCATCATTCCGGGTAAGTCTTCGTCTTCTTCATCTTCTCATTTGGGTGTTTGTTGGCCGAATGTAAGAAAAAGGGGTTGTGTGTGTGTGTGTGTTGTGCGGCCCGGTAGAGAGGAGCGACCATCATCCCAGCCCAGCTCGCTACGCGCCGATCGGTCGGCCGAGCCAGCCTGTCATGACGCCCAGATCGGCCGAGCCAGCCCTGTCGCACGCCCAGATCGGTCGAGCCAGCCCTGCCGCACGCCCAGACCTGTTCCGCAGCAGCCTCGCCGTTCGCCCAGCAGCAGCCTCGCCGTTCGCCCAGCAGCAGCCTCGCCGTTCGCCCAGCAGCAGATCGCCCGATCGCTCGCACGCCCTCGCCGTGTCCGCTTGCCGAGCCGCTTCGCCGCGCGCCGCCGCTCGAACATTCGCCCGCGCGTGCGTCCTCGCTGAGTTGCTCGCCGCGCGCGCCGCCCAGACGCCGGCGCCCGCGCGGCGCCGTCGAGCGCTTCGCCCCGCGCGCGTGTCCCGCTGCCGTGCGGCCAAGACGGCCCAGCGCCCACCTTGCCGAGCGGCTTGCAGCTGGCCCCAAAAGCTCGTGTCGTCGCGCGCGTGAGTTCCCCCGAGCCGAGCTCTTTGTTCTATTGTTGTTTAGATATTTTAGATCTCGATTATTGTTGGTTTGCTAGGTTCCGCTCGCTAGCTCGGGATTGTTCGCATGACTTAGGATTTGTGTGTAAAAGTCTTCCGACCAAGGTAAGGATTTCTTACGGGGTTGTGTGGACCTGCGGTATATTTGTGATTGTTGTTTTGTATGCTGTGTATGTTTACTAGCATGTTTAGCCTAGGTGCTCGCATTCAATTCTGATTGGCATGAACTCTTGTATTGTTTCTCATGTTAGCCCATGCTAGGTTGTTCTATTCTAGCATGTTCGATATCATTCTTGCTTCGTAGTATCATGCTAGGTTCTTTGTATCGATGAGCACGTATTGGGTGCATTGATTGAATCGTTATTATTGTTAAGGTTTAGAATTGAGGTAGATAGAATCATCAGGGCCCGATGCATAAAGTATCTTGCATCTATGGCAAGGACGTTCGAGACGATTCTCCGTCCTTGGACCCCGTGAGGATTAGCTATCCCAACCGGTAGGCCCCCCGCAATCTTGGGTGAGGGTGGCGGTGTTAAATGCCCCAGCGGTCGGGATGATGACTTGGCATTGCCTCGCGTCGGCGATCGACACGTCCTCGGCGTGTTCGGCCGTAGCCCTTGATTGCCACTGTTAGGGCAAGGACCGCTTCTGGTGTAAGCCTACCACGGCCGGTTCCTTAGCCTCAAAGTGCGGTGGTGCAGGTGACATAGTTCACGTGTGTCGAGTCTCACACCCCTATGTCGGTGACACCGATCGAGAGATTTAGTTAGGCATGGTGATGAACACGGGCGACTTGCCACTAGACCGGCACCCCGAGTTTGCGGTAGCATGCGGTGCGCGCTTACGCTCATTACAGCGCCGGCCCGGAGAGCTCCTCGGGATCTTGAGCGAGTGCACCTTTCGTATCGGCGATGAGAGCGAAGTGAGGCCGGGACTTGTCCCGTATAGTGCGTTTAGTGTGTTGTGGTATTTTCCGGACTAAGACCACGAGATGGCATCCGAGGTCCAAGTGTGGACTTAGCTATGTGCTCCGCTCTGTGTTTGTTCTCATAGCTTGCATACATTCTTCTAGATGATCATGTATATCGTATTGTACCCCGGTTGGGGATTCTTCTACTGGTAATTCGTTACTCACCCTTATTACGTGGTTTTCCACGGGTAATCAAGGCGGGAGAGCGGGATGGTGAAGGAGGAGCTATGATCATGGAAACTCTCTTGTCATCTCACGATTATTTATTTTAATTATCATGACTCTTCACTTTTTATTATTTCCCCTGAATGCATGTAGGCGGGCACAGAGCCCCGGGATGTTTTCTTACGTTTTATGGATTCCAGCATATTGGTACTTGTGGATTGTTTTAATGGTTTAAATAAATCTCGATCGATCAGTGTGCTTTTAGAAATGTATGTTTTGGTTGTTGAATGTTTCTTTTTACTTGGAATCCGAAATGTATTTTTCATAATGTCTTTTATTTTCACTACATGCATTGGGGTAAAGGCCCATTTAGAGCCCCTTTGGGGTGGGTCTTTCTGATTGGTATCGAGCTCGAGTCATAGATTCGTAGACTCGACCTTTTGTTGTAGGTCGTTTTCCATGATCATCGGCACTCAAGCGGTCATCAGTACGCCTAGATTTATTGTTTTAGAAAGGAAAAGGGTTAAGAATTTACAATACCTATCATCTAGTGTATGCCTTGTTTGGTGTTGTGGAATGGTGACAGAGCGAGTTTTGATTCGTTGTTGGTTTGGATGTAGATCGCCGGCATGCGATCACCGTCATCTGGGAGAGGAGGCTCGAGAGCGGCGGTCGAGGTATCGAGGATCGGATCGACATCTGCGAGGACATCGTCCCAAGCGACATCGATGGCATTCCACCACCAGCTCCTCCTCTGTTACGCCTAGAGCGGGCGTTGAGGCGATCGAAGCGCCGTGAGGCGCTCCTGGAGCAGAGTTTCTTTGAGTCTATGAGGGCTTTTATGGTCAGCATGTTGAGTGACCGGAGGCGAGAGACCGAGCCTTGTTGGCGCTGCAGCGGGAAGAGTCCCGAGCCCGGATCGAGCGGTGACTCGATTGGTTGTGAGCTCGGTAGCTCCTCGGCTCCACGAGAGCAAGTAGCCCCCGAGGCGAGATATGGCGAGAGGTGCCGAGGAATTGGGTAGGTGGTGAAGGATTTTGTGAAGTGGAAGCACGAGAAGTTTGATGCCACCGGTGATGCGTTAGCGGCGGCCAGTGGATCGCCCATTTGGAGTACACCTTCACGATCATGGTGTGCCCCGATATTCAGAGGCCGAGATGTGCGGCTCATGTGCTAGGAGGCACTGGCGAGATGGTGGTGGGAGTCCACCTTGAGCGAGAGACCGGTGGGTCTCCACCCGCTACTTGGGAGTTCTTCAAGGTGAGTTCAAGGTAAAGTTCATCGATGAGGCTCGGGAGAAGATGGTGGAGCTCTTCCAGAACACAGGCGAGGTTACGATTCCATTGAGGAATATGAGCGCAAGTTCTCGGAGTATGGATATTTTGCTCCTCGGTTGATTGCCACCCCGGAGTGAAGATTCGGAAGTTCATATCCGGATTGAGGCGGGGTGTTTCCCGAGATGTCGGGCTCGGGCCCCGACACTTATGCTAGGGGCTGCCCGATTAGCCACAATCTATAATGGGAAGTATCCTGCCGAGGCGTTGTTTGCCGCTCTGTTCGTCTGCCCCGGTCCCGGTGTGGGGCGTAAGAGGAAGTTTGACTTTCGGGAGGCGGCGGCGCCGCCAAGGGCGATTCTGAAGCAGAGGCGGAGAGCTCGATCCGTTTCGGCCCGAGCAAAGCGAGGAGGACCCGAGCGATTTCCGCTTGTGCTACTTGTAGGAAAGTCCACGCCGGAGCTTGTCGGCTGGACCTAGATTGTGCTACCGTTGTGGTAGAGAGGGGCACATGGCCCGTTTTTGTGATCGGCCCGGCTATGGCGGCTCGGCCAGTAGCAGCAGGCAGAGGTCGAGTGTTTGCTACGACCCGTCGGGAGGCCGAGCGTCACGGATGCGGCTGTATGGCGAGCACGCTTCTTGTTTTAGATCACTGCGCATTTGTCTTGTTTGATTACGGTTCTACGCATTCATTTGTATACGTGTTGTTTTTGAGCATGCTAAGTTAAGACTAGAACCTCTAGGTTTTGAGTTATCTGTTGCAACTCCTTCGGGAGTTAGTATGTTGGCTAGAGATAAGATTAAGGATGGCCGGATCGAGATATCCAGGAGAGTTGCTAGTAGCCACACTCATAGTTACGCCTATGAGTGGTTTTGATGTGATTCTTGGTATGGAGTGGTTAGTGCTAACCACGCGTTGATTGACTGCCACGGAAAGAAGTAGTGTTCAGCCGCCGCGGTCGGCCCACTTTAAGTTTCGTGGAGTCCAGGGTGGAGTTTGCCCGCCGATGGTGTCACCATTGTGAAAGCTCGTCGTTTGCTAGCTCATGGAGCTTGGGGCTATCTAGCCAAGTTATGCGGGAAGAGCGCCCCTCATTTGTCTGTCGATCAGTGCCGGTCGTGCAAGAGTTCGCGGATGTGTTTCGAGGAGTTCTGGGGTTGCCCCAAAGAGAGAGGTTGACTTCATTATTGAGCTCGAGCAGAGGACCCTCCCTATCTCGAAGGCTCCGTATCGCATGGCGCCAGTGAGTTAAAGGAATGGAAGATTCGATTGCGAGGAGATGTTAGACCGAGGGTTCATCCGTCCAAGTGTGTCCCCGGGGAGCACCGATTCATTTGTGAAAAAGAAGGATGGTTCTATGCGCTTGTGTATTGATTACCGCGAGCTTAATAAGGTGTGATGAAGAATAAGTATCCGTTGCCCCGTATCGATGATTTGTTCGATCGGCTTGAGGAGCTTACGTGTTCTCCAAGATAGATCGAGATCCGGTTACCATCGATTTGCGGATCGGGGATGCCGACATTCCTAAGACGACTTTGAGTCGGATATGGTCACTATGAGTTTGTGGTTATGTCGTTTGGATTGACCAATGCCCACCCGCGTTCATGGACATGATGGATAGGGTGTTCAAATCATTTTTGGACGGCCGTCATCGTGTTCATTGGCGATATTCGATTTATTCGAGGTCTAAAGAAGACCATGCGAGCATTTGAGAGGCGAGTATTGGCGGCTTTGAGGAAAACCGGCTTTATGCGAAGTTTTCCAAATGTGATTTCTGGTTGGAGGCGGTGGCTTTTCTAGGCCACGTGGTTTGAGAGATGGTATAGCCGTGGACCCCGCGAAGATTGAGGCCGTGAGTTCATGGGCCAAGCCGACTTCGATTGCGAGATTCGCGGCTTTACGGGTTTGGCGAGTTACTACCGTCGGTTCGTCAGAGACTTTTTCGCTTTAGCCTCGCCCCTCACTCGTCGGCGAGGAAGGGTGTCGAGTTTGTTTGGGACGGCAGGTGTGATGAGAGCTTTGCGGGCTCAAGCGTAGTTTGACTTCGGCAGGTGTGTTGGCGATCCGGAGGGGACAGTGGTTTCGTGGTCTCTGATGATGCTTCCAAGTTTGGTTTAGGTTGTGTGTTGATGCGGCACGGGAAGGTCATTGCCTATGCTTCCCGTCGGTGGCCGTATGAGCGAGAACTACCCGACTCATGATATGGAGTTGGCGGCAGATGGTGTTTGCGAAGATTTGGAGGCATTACCTGTATGGTGGCGGATTGAGATGTTTACCGATCACGAGCCTCAAGTATCTGTTTACTCGAAGGAGTTGAATATGAGGCGAGGAGATGGTTAGAGTTGGTAAAGGATTATGATCTGCGAGATTTTGTACCATCGGGTAAAGCCAATGTAGTGGCCGATGCTTTGAGCGAGAAAGAGCGTCGCACTCTGCGGCGTTGTTGAGTTCAGCCGGTTTGCGAGAGAGAGTTCGAGCGGGGTGAGGTTGCGGTGTTGTTGGGAGAGGTTACCGCTAGGGTAGCTCGATTGATATTCACCGTCGATTCAGCGGCGGATTATAGACAGCCGGTTGGGTGACCCGCACTTAAGAGATTGGTTGATAGGGTTAGTCTTGACGGTGACTTTGACTTTGTATATTCACGAGGCGGTGGGTTGACTTATAGAGGCGGTTGTGTGTTCCGGACATTGCGGGTTTCATGAGCCGAGTTGCTCTCGGAGGCCCACTGTTCCCCCTTTTGCTTGGCACCCGGGGTACCAAGATGTATCGAGACCTTAGCGGACTTTACGGTGGATGGGGATGAAGAGAGATGTGGCAGAGTTTGTCGGTAGGTGTCTCACTTGTCGACAAGTGAAGGCACCCAGCAGAGGCCAGCGAGTTTGTTGCAACCCACCGAGTGTACCCAGTGGAAATGGGAAGAGATCTCTATGGACTTCATCTCTGGTTTGCCAAGGACTCAGGAAGTTCTCTCGATTTGGGTGATAGTCGACCGTTTGACCAAGAGCGCACACTTCATTCCGGTAGAGACACTTATACCGTGGAGCAGTGGGCGTGATTGTTTTTGGAGCAGATCATCCGTTATCATGGTGTGCTTGCGGTGAGGATTGTGTCCGATCGTGACTCATGGTTCACTTCTCGTTCGGAGAGCGCTCGAGAAGGGTTTGGGCACAGTGCGATTCCAAAGCCTGACTTTTCACCCTCAGACGGATGGTCGACCCGAGAGAGTGAATCGATTCTCGAGGATATGTTGAGGGCTTGTGTGTTGGATTTCCCGAGTGATTGGGACCGAGATATCAGATACTTGATGGAGTTTGCCTATAACAATAGTTACCGATCGGCGATTGGATGGCTCCATTTGAGGCATTGTATGGTAAGCGTTATCGGTCCCCGTGTTTGCAGGAAGAGGTTGGTGATAGACAGGTTTTGGGTCCCGAGTTACTGCAGATTGACCAATGGTGCGGTCTGCGAGAAGATTAGAGCTCGTATGTTGTGGCTCGAGCGAGAGCGAGAAGAGTTCGCGCCGATGTTCGGCGTCGAGATTTGGAGTTTGAGGTTGGTCGGCATGTGTTCCTTAAGGTTGCTCCGATGCGAGGTGTTACGAGGTTTGGTAAGCGTGGGAAGTTGAGTCCCGTTTTGTTGGTCCATTTGAGATCCTAGAGAGGATTGGCGAGTTGCTTTACCGGTTAGCCCTACCTCCGTCACTATCAGCGGTGCATAGTGTTTTCCATGTATCGATGTTGAGGCGGTATGTGCCGGACCGTCGCACATTGTGGACTTTGAGCCTTTGCGGTGAATGAGGATTTGAACTTCGAGGAGAAGCGGTGAGGATCCTTGCCTTTGAGACCAAGGCGTTGCGTAATCGCGAGATTCGTTTGGTAAAGGTTGGTGGAGGAGTCGGAGTCGAGGAGGCCACTTGGGAGCGGGAAGGCGAGATGAGGTTGCATTACCACAGTACATTTTTGTCTTAAGGACTTTCGAGGACGAAAGTCATAAAAAGGAGGAATATTGTAACGACCAGTTTTTCTTCCGGTCTTCGGTATGCCCTAGGGGTAATTTGGTAATTTGGTCGGGCCGTCGAGTCGTTTGTGTCTTTTTCGATTACTAAAATTATTGGATGGTTTTATATAGGTTTTGGAGGAGTTTGAGGTTTGGTTTGAGCAAGGTTTGATGCAAAAGTAAAAATAAAGGAAATTGTCTTTGCAGTAGGGTTTGAACCGGGTCTCCAGGAAGCTTGTAGAGAGGTGTGCCAAATGAGCCATTAGGTGCTCTTGTTACTCTTTTGCATCACATCTTAGTTAACCTTGGATTTTGGAGTTTTGGTGCATTTGGTTAAATGAAATAGAAATAGGTTATTTCATCTTATTCTCCAACAACACCTCTTGGCCGCCCAAGCTCTCCATCTCCATAGCCTTGCCAGAGTTCTTCATCCTTGCATCTCCTTGGGTTCGATCATCATCATTCCGGGTAAGTCTTCGTCTTCTTCATCTTCTCATTTGGGTGTTTGTTGGCGAATGTAAGAAAAAGGGGTTGTGTGTGTGTGTGTGTTGTGCAAACCCGGTAGGAGGGCGACCATCATCCCCGGCCCGGCTTCGCACGCCCGGATCGGCCGAGCCGGCCACATCGCACGCCCAGATCGGCCGAGCAGCCACTGTCGCGACGCCCAGATCGGTCGAGCGGCCTGCCGCGACGCCCGGACTGTTCCGCGGCGGCCTCGCCGTTCGCCCAGCCAGCGGCCTCGCCGTTCAAAGAAGCGGCCTCGCCGTTCGCCAGCAGCGAGATCGCCCTCGCTCGCACGCCCTCGCCGTGTCCGCTTGCCGAGCCGCTCGCCCGCGCGCCGCCGCTCGAGACATTCGCCCGCGCGTGCGTCCTGCGCGAGTTGCTCGCCGCGCGCCGCCGCCCGAGACGCCGGCGCGCGCGCGCCGTCGAGCGCTTCGCCGCGCGCGTCGTGTCCCCACTGCTGCCGTGCGGTATACGGCCAGCGCCCGACCTTGCCGAGCGGCTTGCAGCTGACCCCAAGCTCGTGTCGTCGCGCGCGTGAGTTCCCCGAGCCGAGCTTGCTGTTCTATTGTTGTTTAGATATTTTAGATCACCGATTATTGTTGGTTTGCTAGGTTCCCGCCGCTAGCTCGGGATTGTTCATGACTTAGGATTTGTGTGTAAAAGTCTTCCGACCAAGGTAAGGATTTCTTCACAGGGGTTGTGTGGACCCTACTTGGTATATTTGTGATTGTTGTTTTGTATGCTGTGTATGTTTACTAGCATGTTTAGCCTAGGTGCTCTGCATTTCGAATTCTGATTGGCATGAACTCTTGTATTGTTTCTCATGTTAGCCCATGCTAGGTTGTTCTATTCTAGCATGTTCGATATCTGTTCTTGCTTCGTAGTATCATGCTAGGTTCTTTGTATCGATGAGCACGTATTGGGTGCATTGATTGAATCGTTATTATTGTTAAGGTTTAGAATTGAGGTAGATAGAATCATCCAGGGCCCGATGCATAAAGTATCTTGCATCTATGGCAAGGGCGTTCGAGACGATTCTCCGTCCTTGGACCCCGTGAGGGATTAGCTATCCCAACCCGGTAGGCCCCGCAATCTTGGGTGAGGGTGGCGGATCGTTAAATGCCCCAGCGGTCGGGATGATGACTTGGCATTGCCTCGTCCCCGGCGATCGACACGTCCTCGGCGTGTTCGGCCGTAGCCCTTGATTGCCACTGTTAGGGCAAGGACCGCTTCACGGTGTAAGCCTACCACGGCCGGTTCCTTAGCCTCAGTGCGGTGGTACAGGTGACATAGTTCACGTGTCAGTCTCACACCCCTATGTCGGTGACACCGATCCGGAGATTTAGTTAGGCATGGTGGTGAACCCAGGCGGCTTGCCACTAGACCCGGCACCCCGAGTTTGCGGTAGCATGCGGTGCGCGCTTACGCTCATTCTGGCGCCGATGGAGAGCTCCTCGGGATCTTGAGCAGTGCACCTTTCGTATCGGCGATGAGCAGTGAGGCCGGGACTTGTTCCCGTATAGTGCGTTTAGTGTGTTGTGGTATTTTCCGGACTAAGACCACGAGATGGCATCCGAGGTCCAAGTGTGGACTTAGCTATGTGCTCCGCTCTGTGTTTGTTCTCATAGCTTGCATACATTCTTCTAGATGATCATGTATATCGTATTGTACCCGGTTGGGGATTCTTACTGGGTAATTCGTTACTCACCCTTATTACGTGGTTTTCCACAGGTAATCAAAGCGGGAGAGCAGGATGGTGAAGGAGGAGCTATGATCATGGAACTGCTTTGTCATCTCACGATTATTTATTTTAATTATCATGACTCTTCACTTTTTTTTATTATTTCCCTGAATGCATGTAGGCAGACACAGAGCCCCGGGATGTTTTCTTACGTTTTATGGATTCCAGCATATTGGTACTTGTGGATTGTTTTAATGGTTTAAATAAATCTACGATCGAGTGTGCTTTTAGAAATGTATGTTTTGGTTGTTGAATGTTTCTGTTTTTACTTGGAATCGAAATGTATTTTTCATAATGTCTTTTATTTTCACTACATGCATTGGGGTAAAGGCCCATTTAGAGCCCCTTTTGGGTCGGGTCTTTCTGATTGGTATCGAGCTCGAGTCATAGATTCAGCCAGGATCGACCTTTTGTTGTAGGTCGTTTTCCATGATCATCAAGCACTCAAGCGTGTCATCAGTACGCCTAGATTTATTGTTTTAGAAAGGAAAAGGGTTAAGAATTTACAATACCTATCATCTAGTGTATGCCTTGTTTGGTGTTGTGGAATGGTGACAGTGACGAGTTTTGATTCGTTGTTGGTTTGGATGTAGATCGCCAAACATGCGAGTCACCCGTCACGGGAGAGGAGGCTCGAGAGCGGTCGAGGTATCGAGGATCGGATCTCGTCATGCGCAGGACATCGTCCCAAGGCGACACCGATGGCATTCCACCAGCGGCTCCTCTGTTACGCCTAGAGCGGGCGTTGAGGCGATCGAAGGCCGTGAGATCGCGCTCTGGAGCAGAGTTTCTTTGAGTCTATGAGGGCTTTTATGGTCGCATGTTGAGTGACCAGAGGCGAGACCCGAGCCTTGTTGGCGGCGCAATGGAAGAGTCCCGAGCCCGGATCGAGCGGTGACTCGATTGGTTCAAAGAGAGCTCGGTAGCTCCTCGGCTCCACAGAGCAAGTAGCCCCGAGGCGGATATGGCAGAGGGTGCCGAGGAATTGGGTAGGTGGTGAAGGATTTTGTGAAGTGGAAGCCCGAGAAGTTTGATGCCACCGGTGATGCGTTAGCGCGGCGGCGGTGGATCGCCCATTTGGAGTACACCTTCACGATCATGGTGTGCCCCGATATTCGAGAGGCCGAGATGTGCGGCTCATGTGCTAGGAGGCACAGCGAGATGGTGGTGGGAGTCCACCTTGAGCGAGAGACCGGTGGGTCTCCACCCGCTACTTGGGAGTTCTTCAAGGTGAGTTCAAGGTAAAGTTCATCGGCGATGAGGCTCAGGAGAAGATGGTGGAGCTCTTCGGAACACGAAGCGAGGTTACGATTCCATTGAGGAATATGGCGCAAGTTCTCGGAGTATGGATATTTTGCTCCTCGGTTGATTGCCACCCCGGGTGAAGATTCGGAAGTTCATATCCGGATTGAGGCGGGTGTTTCCCGAGATGTCGGGCTCGGGCCCACGACACTTATGCTAGAAGCTGCCCGATTAGCCACAATCTATAATGGGAAGTATCTGCTTGGCGGGTTGTTGCCGCTCTGTTCAGCGTCTGTCCCAGCGTGTGTGGGGGGCGTAAGAGGAAGTTTGACTTTCGGGAGGCGGCGGCGCCGCCAAGGGCGATTCGAAGCGAGACCGGCGGAGAGCTCCGGTCCGTTTCAGCCCAGCAGCAGGAGGACCCGAGCGATTTCCGCTTGTGCTACTTGTGGGAAAGTCACGCGCGAGCTTATCGGCTGGACCTAGATTGTGCTACCGTTGTGGTAGAGAGAGGGCACATGGCCCGTTTTGTGATCGGCCGGCTATGGCGGCTCGGCCAATAGCAAGAGCATAGGTCAGTGTTTGCTACGACCGTCAGAGGCCGAGCGTCACGGATGCCGCGTGTGGCGTGCACGCTTCTTGTTTTAGATCACTGCGCATTTGTCTTGTTTGATTAGTTCTACGCATTCATTTGTATACGTGTTGTTTCTTTGAGCATGCTAAGTTAAGACTAGAACCTCTAGGTTTTGAGTTATCTGTTGCAACTCCTTCGGGAGTTAGTATGTTGGCTAGAGATAAGATTAAGGATGGCCGGATCGAGATATCAGGAGAGTTGCTAGTAGCCACACTCATAGTTACGCCTATGAGTGGTTTTGATGTGATTCTTGGTATGGAGTGGTTAGTTGCTAACCACGCGTTGATTGACCGCCACCGGAAAGAAGTAGTGTTCAGCCGCCGGTCGGCCGTGACTTTAAGTTTCGTGGAGTCCAGGTGGAGTTTTGCCGCCGATGGTGTCACCGTGAAAGCTCGTCGTTTGCTAGCTCATGGAGCTTGGGGCTATCTAGCCAAGTTATGCGGGAAGAGCCGCCCCTGTCTGTCGATCAGTGCCGGTCGTGCAAGAGTTCGCGGATGTGTTTCCGAGGAGTTTCCGGGTTGCCCCAAAGAGAGAGGTTGACTTCATTATTGAGCTCGAGGCAGGACCCTCCCTATCTCGAAGGCTCCGTGACGCATGGCGCCAGTGAGTTAAAGGGCGAAGATTCGATTCATTGCGGGAGATGTTAGACCGAGGGTTCATCCGTCCAAGTGTGTCCCCGTGGGAGCACGGGCCTGTTTGTGAAAAAGAAGGATGGTTCTATGCGCTTGTGTATTGATTACCGCGAGCTTAATAAGGTGTGAGTGAAGAATAAGTATCCGTTGCCCGTATCGATGATTTGTTCGATCGAACGAGGAGCTTCGTGTTTCCAAGATAGATCGAGATCCGGTTACCATCGATTTGCGGATCGGGGATGCCGACATTCCTAAGACGACTTTCGAGTCCGGATATGGTCACTATGAGTTTGTGGTTATGTCGTTTGGATTGACCAATGCCCAGACGCGTTCATGGACATGATGGATAGGGTGTTCAAATCATTTTTGGACAACCGTCATCGTGTTCATTGACGATATTACGATTTATTCGAGGTCTAAAGAAGACCATGCAGAGCATTTGAGACGAGTATTGGCGGCTTTGAGGGAAAACCGGCTTTTATGCGAAGTTTTCCAAATGTGATTCTGGTTGGAGCGGTGGCTTTTCTAGGCCACGTGGTTTTGAGAGATGGTATAGCCGTGGACCCCGCGAAGATTGAGGCCGTGAGTTCATGGGCCAAGCCGACTTGATTTGCCGAGATTCGCGACTTTACAGGTTTGGCGAGTTACTACCGTCGGTTCGTCAAGGACTTTTCTCGCTTTAGCCTCGCCCCTCACTCGTCGGCGAGGAAGGGTGTCGAGTTTGTTTGGGACAGCGAGTGTGATGAGAGCTTTGCGAGGCTCAAGCGTAGTTTGACTTCAAAGCACGATGTTGGCGATCCGGAGGGGACAGTGGTTTCGTGGTCTCTGATGATGCTTCCAAGTTTGGTTTAGGTTGTGTGTTGATGCAAAGACGGAAGGTCATTGCCTATGCTTCCCGTCATTTGAAGCCGTATGAGCGAACTACCCGACTCATGATATGGAGTTGGCGCAGATGGTGTTGCAGACCGAAGATTTGGAGGCATTACACCGTATGGTGAGCGGATTGAGATGTTTACCGATCACGAGCCTCAAGTATCTGTTTTTACTCGAAGGAGTTGAATATGAGAGAGAGGAGATGGTTAGAGTTGGTAAAGGATTATGGCTGCGAGATTTTGTACCATCGGGTAAAGCCAATGTAGTGGCCGATGCTTTGAGCGAAAACGCGTCGCACTCTGCGGCGTTGTTGAGTTCCAGCCAGTTTGCGAGAGAGAGTTCGAGCGGGCTGAGGTTGCGGTGTTGTTGGGAGAGGTTACCGCTAGGGTAGCTCGATTATTTATGCTCACCGTCGATTTGGCGGATTATAGACGGCCGGTTGGGTGACCCGCACTTAAGAGATTGGTTGATAGGGTTAGTCCGACGGTGACTTTGACTTTGTATATTCACCGGACAGTGGGTTGACTTATAGAGGCCGGTTGTGTGTTCCGGACATTGCGAGTTTGCGAGCCGAGTTGCTCTCGGAGGCCCACTTGTTCCCCTTTTGCTTGGCACCAGGGGGTACCAAGATGTATCGAGACCTTAGCAGACTTTACGGTGGATGGGGATGAAGAGAGATGTGGCGAGTTTGTCACCGGTGTCTCACTTGTCGGCAAGTGAAGGCACCTGCAGCAGAGGCCAGCGAGTTTGTTGCGACCATCGAGTGTACCCCAGTGGAAATGGGAAGAGATCTCTATGGACTTCATCTCTGGTTTGCCAAGGACTCCGAGGAAGTTCTCTCGATTTGGGTGATAGTCGACCGTTTGACCAAGAGCGCACACTTCATTCCGGTAGAGACACTTATACCGTGGAACAGATGGCGCAGATTGTTTTTGGAGCAGATCATCCGTTATCATGGTGTGCCGGTGAGGATTGTGTCCGATCGTGACTCATGGTTCACTTCTCGTTTACGGAGAGCGCCCAGAAGGGTTTTGGGCACGAGTGCGATTTAAGACTGACTTTTCACCTCTCGACGGATGGTCGACCGAGAGAGTGAATCGATTCTCGAGGATATGTTGAGGGCTTGTGTGTTGGATTTCCCGAGCGATTGGGACGATATCAGTACTTGATGGAGTTTGCCTATAACAATAGTTACGATCGGCGATTGAGATGGCTCCATTTGAGGCATTGTATGGTAAGCGTTGTCGGTCCCCCGTGTGTTCGGGAAGAGGTTGGTGATAGACAGAGTTTTGGGTCCCGAAATTCTGCAGTTGACCAATGGTGCGAGTGCGAGAAGATTAGAGCTCGTATGTTGACAAAATTTCAGAGAGCAGGCGAGAGAGAGTTACGCCGATGTTCGGCGTCGAGATTTGGAGTTTGAGGTTGGTCGGCATGTGTTCCTTAAGGTTGCTCCGATGCGAGGTGTTACGAGGTTTGGTAAGCGTGGGAAGTTGAGTCCCCGTTTTGTTGGTCCATTTGAGATCCTAGAGAGGATTGGCGAGTTGCTTTACCGGTTAGCCCTACCTCCGTCACTATCGCGGTGCATAGTGTTTTCCATGTATCGATGTTGAGGCGGTATGTGCCGGACCCGTCGCACATTGTGGACTTTGAGCCTTTGCGGTGAATGAGGATTTGAACTTCGAGGAGAAGCCGGTGAGGATCCTTGCCTTTGAGACCAAGACGTTGCGTAATCGCGAGATTCGTTTGGTAAAGGTTGATGGAGGAGTCGGATTCGAGGAGGCCACTTGGGAGCGGGAAGACGAGATGAGGTTGCATTACCACGAGTGTTAAGTTGTCTTAAGGACTTTCGAGGACGAAAGTCATAAAAAGGAGGAATATTGTAACGACCAGTGTTTTTCTTCCGGTCTTCGAGGTATGCCCTAGGGGTAATTTGGTAATTTGGTCGGGCCGCCGTGGTCGTTTGTGTCTTTTCCGATTACTAAAATTATTGGATGGTTTTATATAGGTTTTGGAGGAGTTTGAGGTTTGGTTTGAGCAAGGTTTGATGCAAAAGTAAAAATAAAGGAAATTGTCTTTGCAGTAGGTTTGAACCGGGTCTCTGGGAAGCTTGTAGAGAGGTGTGCCAAATGAGCCATTAGGTGCTCTTGTTACTCTTTCGCATCACATCTTAGTTAACCTTGGATTTTGGAGTTTTGGTGCATTTGGTTAAATGAAATAGAAATAGGTTATTTCATCTTATTCTCCAACAACACCTCTTGGCCGCCCAAGCTCTCCATCTCCATAGCCTTGCCGAGTTCTTCATCCTTGCATCTCCTTGGGTTCGATCATCATCATTAGGGTAAGTCTTCGTCTTCTTCATCTTCTCATTTGGGTGTTTGTTGGCCGAATGTAAGAAAAAGGGTTGTGTGTGTGTGTGTGTTGTGCGGCACCGGTAGAGAGGAGCGACCATCATCCCCACCCGGCTCGACGCCCGGATCGGCCGAGCCAGCCTGTCGCGCGACGCCCAGATCGGGCCGAGCCAGCCTGTCGCGACGCCCAGATCGGTCGAGCCAGCCCTGCCGACGCCGGACACATTCGCAGCAGCCTCGCCGTTCGCCAGCCAAGGCGGCCTCGCCGTTCGCCCCAGCGGCCTCGCCGTTCGCCAGAAGCGAGATCGCCCGTCGCTCGTGACGCCCTCGCCGTGTCCGCTTGCCGAGCGCTCGCCGCGCGCGCCCGCTCGGACATTCGCCGCGCGCGCGTGCGTCCCGCCGAGTTGCTCGCGCGCGCGCGCGCCGCGCGAGACGCGCCGCCGCCCGCGCCGCCGTCGACGCTTCGCCGCGCGCGTCGTGTCCTCGCTGCCGTGCGGCAACACGACCGGCGCCCGGCCTTGCCGAGCCGGCTTGCAGCAGCCCCAAGCTCGTGTCGTCGCGCGCGTGAGTTCCCGAGCCGAGCTTGCTGTTCTATTGTTGTTTAGATATTTTAGATCACGATTATTGTTGGTTTGCTAGGTTCCGCTCGCTAGCTCGGGATTGTTCCATGACTTAGGATTTGTGTGTAAAAGTCTTCCGACCAAGGTAAGGATTTCTTACAGGGGTTGTGTGGACTATGGTATATTTGTGATTGTTGTTTTGTATGCTGTGTATGTTTACTAGCATGTTTAGCCTAGGTGCTCATTTCGAATTCTCGATGGCATGAACTCTTGTATTGTTTCTCATGTTAGCCCATGCTAGGTTGTTCTATTCTAGCATGTTCGATATCTGTTCTTGCTTCGTAGTATCATGCTAGGTTCTTTGTATATCGATGAGCACGTATTGGTGCATTGATTGAATCGTTATTATTGTTAAGGTTTAGAATTGAGGTAGATAGAATCATCGGGCCCGATGCATAAAGTATCTTGCATCTATGGCAAGGACGTTCGAGACATTCTCCGTCCTTGGACCCCATGAGGGATTAGCTATCCCAAGCGGTAGGCCCCTGCAATCTTGGGTGAGGGTGGCATCGTTAAATGCCCCAACGGTCGGGATGATGACTTGGCATTGCCTCGCCCCCGGCGATCGACACGTCCTCGGCGTGTTCGGCCGTAGCCCTTGATTGCCACTGTTAGGGCAAGGACCGCTTCTGGTGTAAGCCTACCACGGCCGGTTCCTTAGCCTCAGTGCGGTGGTACAGGTGACATAGTTCACGTGTCGAGTCTCACACCCCTATGTCGGTGACACCGATCCGGAGATTTAGTTAGGCATGGTGGTGAACTCGGGCAGGCGGCTTGCCACTAGACCCGGCACCCCGAGTTTGCGGTAGCATGCGGTGCGCGCTTACGCTCATTCTGGCGCCGGCATTGGAGAGCTCCTCGGGATCTTGAGCCAGTGCACCTTTCGTATCGATGGCGATGAAGCAGCCGAGGCCGGGACTTGTTCCCGTATAGTGCGTTTAGTGTGTTGTGGTATTTTCCGGACTAAGACCACGAGATGGCATCCGAGGTCCAAGTGTGGACTTAGCTATGTGCTCCGCTCTGTGTTTGTTCTCATAGCTTGCATACATTCTTCTAGATGATCATGTATATCGTATTGTACCCGGTTGGGGATTCTTACTGGGTAATTCGTTACTCACCCTTATTCTCGTGGTTTTCCACGGGTAATCAAGGCGGGAGACAGGATGGTGAAGGAGGAGCTATGATCATGGAACTCTGCTTGTCATCTACGATTATTTATTTTAATTATCATGACTCTTCACTTTTTTATTATTTCCGAATGCATGTAGACAGGCACAGAGCCCGGGATGTTTTCTTACGTTTTATGGATTCCAGCATATTGGTACTTGTGGATTGTTTTAATGGTTTAAATAAATCTCGACGATCAGTGTGCTTTTAGAAATGTATGTTTTGGTTGTTGAATGTTTCTGTTTTTACTTGGAATCCGAAATGTATTTTTCATAATGTCTTTTATTTTCACTACATGCATTGGGGTAAAGGCCCATTTAGAGCCCCTTTTGGGTCGGGTCTTTACATATGTGGCCTGATAAAGCAGGGTCCTTTCCTTGGTGTAAGCCTACCTTGGGATGACCTTAGCTTCAGGCGTTGGTGTGAACAGGCTGCCATAGTTCGGTGATGAAGGCCTCCCACCAGCTGTAGATCAGTGAACACCTTTTTGAGTCTTAGGCATACGTACCTTGATCGGTGTAGTTTGTGCAAGCCTACAATTACCTGATTTGCAACAGCATGCGGTGTGCGCGTACATGCACTAGAGGCCGAGAGGACGCCTCCCTCGGGCTAGTGTCGTTAGTACACCATCCTTGTTCAGTTTAGAGCCAGATACTTGGGTACTCTCCCAAGTGTCTAGGACCATTTAACGAGCTGATTACTTAGTCGAGAGTTAGAGACTCTCGAAGTTTAGGAGTCATGGTGATGACTCATGTTGTGTTCCTGTTGGTAATCTGTATTGCATGTATGCAGATGCTAGATAAAGTGGTTATTACGTACTTGTAACGACCCGACCCGAATGGGGTTCTAAAATAGGCCGTTACCTCAATGCATGCATACAAATCTACAGAAAATTTGCAAGATGGTGTTCGGATTCTAAGTAAAAACTAAAACATAAAACATCCATTTAATTTCCTGAAACCTGTCCCTGTTTCCAAGCACCTGTTCCAAGACAAATACATTTACAAAACTTACTCTGATCAAAGATTTATTTAAAACATACATTCTTTACAACAATGCTAGAATCCGGAAATACATTCAGAAAACACCCTAGGGCTCCGTGCCCAACAACATGCATTCAGAGAACATTTAAATCATAACATAAACATAAGACTCAGAGTTGAACAACGGGTTTTCCATGATCACAGCTCTTCCTCCAAACCATCCCTGTCTCGCACCATGGTTACCGTGGAAAAACCACGAAATAAGGGTGAGTAACGAATTACTCAAGAAGAATCCCCAACCGGTACAATACGATATAATCAGTCATCTAGTACCAAAGCATGCAAGCAAACGACTACCAACACGGATCATAGCTCAACGAGCTCATAAAACAAGATCCGGAGCCATCGGAAGTCTCTTTCTTCCGGCCTAATCGGGATTGGATACATCGACCAATCTGGACATCACCGAGGTATCTGTCACTCGTGGGGAATACACTGATCCCTAGAATGTCCTCAAGGGCCTCTTTTCCCTTGCACTAATCTGGACTTATGGGAGAGTACCCGAAGTCAGGCTCTAACGGAAGGAATGGTGTACTCATGACATTAGCCCGGGGGAGCTCTCCGAACCGGCAACTAACCAGTGTGCGCGCACACCGCATGTTCCTCTCGCAACCGGCGTAAATGCGGGGCCTAAGGGCAAACTACGCGGGCAGTGCACATGCCTATGACTCGGAAGCGGTGTCACCGATCACGAGAGCGCGAGGCCCTCGGCGCTCATGCATGCAAACTGATCCACCGACTGAAGCTAAGAACCGCCAAGGTAGGCTTACACCGCTTGGTGGTTCCGCTCTAGCAGGCTACAAACTAGGCTATGCCGAAGTGGGTAGCTAAGTCCACAACCGCCGGGTCGAGGGGGGGGGGGTAGCAAGATACGTTATGCTGCGCACACTTTACTCCCGACCTGAGCTACTAGGGACAAAGTACGTTATGTCCGCTCAGCCTCTGGATGATGACAAACCCTACAACTCTATCTAAGAGTACAGAGTAAAAAGCAATGATTCCTAGCTAGCAAACAAAGACCGACATCAATCACACTAACCTAGCATGATACTACGAGCTTAAGCAGGAATCACAAGCATGCTGGCAGAACAAACCTAGCATGGCACTAACATGTAAAATCAAGCAAACATGCTAGCAAGAAATCAATCAAAGCTGCTCTATTATTATAATGCTCATAACAGTCAGCAAACAAGCAAGGCATAATCATGAAAATATCGCAGGGCCCACACAACTCCGGTAAGAAATTCTTACCTGGTTGGAAGGCAACAACACACAATAAAATAACTGCGATCGAACCCGAGCAACCTATAACGAGCCAAACAAACACATCAATAATCATAAAATAACCCTAAATAATAATAAAATAAATAGGGCTCGGCTCGGGAGCAACTCACGAGGCGCGGCTGACACGCGAACGAGCCGGCTGCACGGGCTAGGCAGCCAAAGGGGTTGGCTGGGCGCGCTGGGGCCGCAGGGGGCGCTGGCGCGCGCGGACGAGCAGGGGCAACACTGGGCGCGGGAGCTTGCTCGGCTGGGCGACGGCGCGCGGCGTGGCTCTGCAAGCTATAGGGCGAGAGCGCGCGACACGGGCGCGGGGACGCGCGATCTGTCACTGGGACGCGCGACTCGAGCTGGCCTCGGCACAGGGCGACGCGGCTCAAGGTTGGGCGACTCGAGCGCAGACAGACACGAGCTTGGTGAGCTCGGACTGGCGACGCGACGGCCTGGGCGATGGCGAGGGCACGCGGGCTGGGCGACGGCAGATCGCGGCGACTTCGGGTGGGGCTTAGGCGAAGCTGGGGCGAGTGGGGCTCGGACTAGGCGAGGCTGGCCGGTGAGGGCGAGTGAGGCTGGGCTAGGCTAGCCTGGCCGGGGCTGCCGCTGGCAGGGAAGTGGGCGAGCCAAGGGGCTGCTCGGGGAGAGAGAGAGAGAGAGAGAAAAAAAAAAGAGAAAAATAAAAAGAAAAGAAAATGAATTTGGAAAAGAAAAGGAAAATGGGAAATAAAAAGGAAAAAAAGAGGATTTTATCCAAAAATCCAACCTTATCCACTTTTAACCTTAAAATCCCATTTCCCGGCTTCCTCCTTCGAGACCCGACCGAAGCAATCTTTTCCAATAAATAAAATCACTTAAATCCAACTCCCTAAGCAACACTAAGGGCTCGGGCTCGAATCCCAAAGGAAGCACACAACCAACCATCACTTTGCCAAAGCCCAAAGCACAACCGAGCATCCAACCGACTAGCCCAAACACCTCGGGACTCGCAACCAACAAGAAACAAGCCTCAACAAAGGCAGGAGCTTCCTCGAAGCCCTGAAAACCACAAATCCTGCCCGGGGAGCCAAAAGACCAAAATACCCCCAAGGGTCCAAACGGCTCTAAAACCCAACCAAACAACCGAATCTTGACCCGAAGGCACCTCGAAAACTGGAATAGGAAAATGGGCTATTACAATACTCCCTCCTTTTAAGACTTTTGTCCTCGAAAGTCCTAAGACGAAACAGCTCCAGGAAAACTCCACTGATCCAGCCAACTGAACTTCTCGGCCAACAACACCAACCTTCTTCGAAAACAAAACCCTCTTGGGTTCTAAAAAACTCAAGGCCACAATGCCATCCATACTGGGCATACGCTGAACTCCAAAGGAAATAGACGGCAAACCACGTCCTCAACTCGCACCAACTCTCAAACGGTGCTACTCTCAACAAACTCGAGGACGGGCTGCAAGCTCTGAAACTCTCCACAACACACTGGCCAAACAACTGAACCTCCCAGGTTCCAGAAACCAAACGGCCAACAACACTCACACCAGCTGAAACTTCAGCTACGGCCACCTCTAAAAGACAAGGGCCAGGCACAGGCTCCACTCGGCCAAACCAACAAACTAGAGCTCCTCATCGGCCGAACGCAAACTTTTCGGAGCAAACCTACCAACAACTGGCCAAAGAGAACACTGCCAGGCAAGGCACAACCAACATTCCTCTCAAGGAAAACTCGGGCTGCAAGGACTAAACCCTCACGCAGCTCTCTGCGGCACAACACCTTGAGGAAAACATCTTAACGGCTTTACCAAACAAAGCCACGGCACCTCTGTGCCAACTCACTAAAACGGCTCTGCTACGCCAACTGCGAGCGCACAGCAACAAGGAGCAAAGCCCGAGAAGGGCTTGCTCAGCAGGAACTCAAACCAAGCTTATAACGAGCAACGCTCGCCTCGTAGCTACTACTCAACTCTAAAAATCCAACTGGCTACTCAAAGGACTTCTCCTTTAAGCTTAAGCCTAACTCAGCTTCCAACCAGAAGCTCCACTCCCGAAACCTCACGAGGAAAACGGAAAACGACAACCTCAAAGCTTACGGATCCTGAGCCACACGAATCCGCAGGACTACCTCAGAAGCTAACACTCAAGGCTGACATCCAGGGAGCAACTCAACCACCACAGAGACTAGGACGAAGGAAAATCTTCAATCCCCAAAGAACCAACAACTTGCCAGAAACAACTCTTACTGGCAGGCCACCGCCCTTGCGGGGACAAACAACTTTTGCTTGCTAAAAACACAAAGCAGGGACCCTCTCGCTGGGCTGACCGCTGCGCTACTCTGACCAACTACACAACTCAGGAGCTACGCTGACTCCTGCCAAATGGGAAACGACTTTCCCAGCAAGCAAACTCTGAAGGGCAGCGAACTTCACACAAGCTCGTTGACTTGCTCAAACCCAAGGCGACAGCAACCAACTCTCTTGGAAGCAACACCCAAGGGGAAACTCAACCATTCGGATCACCAATCCGAAACCAACAGCACTTGCTCAACTGCCGAGGGAGGGGTCAACTCCCAAAACTTCCTGACTAGGAAAAAGACCTCAGGGCAACGCCCTCCAGCTAGAACCGAACTAGCTCTCAAAACAACAAGAGGACCAAACCTTGGCCCAACACTCACAAGAGGCAAAACAATCCTTACTGCAGCCTCTAGAACACCATCCAAGAGTCCACTTAACTGGACAACCAACTGCTTCCAAGCAGCCAACAAACTTTTCCTTCAAGCTAGCACCTCTACCATTAACTCATGGCTACGGGAGAAATATGACAACTCCCAAAAGGAAACGGCTCTTACAAGCAGACAACCGAAGGACAGAGAGCTCCACATACGCTCACTGTCTTGCTCCACTAGAGCAACAACATCTAATCTCACGGGGCAACAACAGGGGTCCATCTCAAACTGAACCTCCAAATGCCAAACGGGGCAACTCAACATCCTGGAAACAGGAAAGCCACCAACAGGGCACGAACCATTCGTCCCACGAGCAAAGCTAATCTCTAGCAGCTCCAAACCACACCTTGGTCAACACCAGGCATCAACTTGCCACCGCACCGGAACCAATCCGGACTCTACTCCAAACAACCACTGGCTAGCTAGTCTACCAAGACTGCTAGCAACTCAACCGAGGCTACAAACTTCACGCCTCTAGCTAGCCAACTGAAACTCACTAGCTCGGCCTGACTGAGCTCTGGAGAGGCTCTCCACAACCTAGGGTTCTTTGGCAACCCTCGACACACACTGTCGACAAACGAGCTAACAGCCAACTGCCTGAACAGGCACAACTCACTCCAGCATCTCAACCATGCTGGCCAACTCCAACTCCTTGGGAACCAAGAGGACCCGAAACGCAACCGAATGCGTCGTCCTCCTACTCAAACATCAGCCTCAACAAGGCTTCTACCCAAGGAAAGGATCCAAACAACTCTCTTAGCCAAGGCGATCAGAAACTGCGCGGCTTTGCTACCACCGCACTTGTTCAGTTTCCAACTGAACTCCAACCGAAGGAACACCAAAAGTTCCTTCTCCACACGATGCTCAAAGCTGAGGCAACCTTGCTCTACCAAGGCATAACCATGCCACACCGAACTTACTTTATACCAAGCCTCTACCAAGGGTGCTTACCCATAAGGCATCTAAATCCTCTCGCAAGGCATCAACTCATCTCGCCTCAAAGGCATCCAACTCATCTCATGAGCATCCAACTCAGGGTCCCTCTACTGGACCGAACTCGCATCCACGATGCTCAACTCTCCTCAGATTAAGGCACTCGAAGGTAGTTGACCGCACTACCAACCACAAAGAATCTCTTGGCCTTAACACTAGCGCGAGACTCACGCGCACCAACACTTACCAACTGCCAACTTGCTGACTTACTCAACCTCCAGAAACACTGGGAAGAGGCTCCGGCTCCTCTCGAGCATCCTTTCGCTTGTAGTCCATCGACTACCACTGAACTAGCCCTCTGGCACGACCTAAACATGTGCAACTGCCATAAACGGATCCAAGGCTAAAGGATTGTGCTGAACTCCGGACGGCATAGAACCATCTGCTATGCCCAAGCCAAACTCAAGCTTGAACCAGACTTAGTGCCAAAGTGGCACACCAACCAATGCACCTCAAGTGCTACTACTACCAAATCCACATCTTACTACAGATGGGGCCAACAAGGTCACTACCTCAAGTGACAACAACTCTGGCTAGGCATACAAGGGCTCAACTCAAACAACCATGCCTATGGCATCTCATCAAACCGAAGGCTCACAGCCTACTCTTGCATCTCCTCATGATGCTCAACAAAACTCGCCGGATCTCTCAACAAGCAAAGCAGACTAGCTCCACTCTAGGAGCTCACCAAGGAAGAGTGCTCAACTCTACAAAACATCTCGAGAAAGCGGGTCATTAAACAACAGCAGGCTTGCAAGGGGCAAAGATGTCTCTACATCTGCCTCAAGCCACTAACACGGCAACTTGCCAATCAATCGGACGACTGGTGGAGACTCTGCTAGTCCACCTCTCACAAGGGACTTCCACCACCAACTGTTGTACCAAATAGCACAGGAACGGCACACCTCGGCCTCTGAACAGCAGGGCATCCCAACACACGGATGCTAAACTCAAACCTGGCCAACTGCTTTACTACTAGCAGCAGGACTTACTAAAACATCGAGCTCTACATGCATCCATTTGCCAAACTGGGCGACTCCATCATCGCCAACAATCTCATCTGAATAAACCTGCTAATCATGCCCTCCCGGGAACCTCCGGGGCTACAAGAGCTATTGGGGGATGCTGAAACAAACTCTGTTAGCTGGGCTATCTGTGCCCGAGACTCCTCACTACGCGCTACAAACTGCGCCTGGGTCTCCGCTCTCTGATAGCTAAAGACCTGCCATCAAATCTCTCATGGCTGGAGCACACTCTGCTCAAGGAGTCTCACTCTGAGGCGCTGCTAGCCTCTACCCCCTCCACTAAGCAACTCAACTGCCAGGGCCAACTCTGGCCAACGGGTCTAAACGACCCTGGACGCGGCCTCAACATCAACACGATCAGTCCAACTCCTCGGTCGGACATGCCAAGCGTCCTGCTCCTCTGGGTGCGATCAACATACTAGCGATCTGCACAAAGCACCTCCACCCTCTCACTAGGGGAAAAGCAACAACTGGGCCACAAATGGCCAATGGGAGTCTAAGCTCTACCTCCCTCGGGGACGACGTCCCAGGGCATCCGAACCTATCTGGATACCTCAACAAGTTGCTAAATCATGCTCTTGATCATGAAAGTTGGCATGATGGCTCTCTAAGCCCAAACCAACAACGAGTCAGAACCTGCTCGTCTCCGCTCCACAACTCTACACAAGGCAAACACTAGATGAAAAGTATTGTAAATTCTTACCCCTTTCTTTAAAACAGTAAACTTAGGCGAACCTGATGACTGTCGGAGTGCTGATGATCATGGAAAAATGACCTACAACAAAGGTCAGTCTACAGAATCTATGACTCTGAGCTTTGATACCAGCCTGTAACGACCCGACCCGAATGGGGTTCTAAAATAGGTCGTTACCTCAATGCATGCATACAAATCTATAGAAAATTTGCAAGATGGTGTTCGGATTCTAAGTAAAAGCTAAAACATAAAACATCCATTTAATTTCCTGAAACCTGTCACTGTTTCCAAGCACCTGTTCCAAGACAAATACATTTACAAAACTTACTCTGATCAGAGATTTATTTAAAACATACAATCTTTACAACAATGCTAGAATCCAGAAATACATTCAGAAAACACCCTCGGGCTCCGTGCCCAACTACATGCATTCAGAGAACATTTAAATCATAATATAAACATAAGACTCAGAGTTGAACAACGGGTTTTCCATGATCACAGCTCCTCCTCCAGCCATCTGTCTCTCGCACCATGGTTACCGTGGAAAACCACCACGAAATAAGGGTGAGTAACGAATTACTCAAGAAGAATCCCCAACCGGGGTACAATACGATATAATCGGTCATCTAGTACCAAAGCATGCAAGCAAACAGCTACCAACACAGATCATAGCTCAACGAGCTCATAAAACAAGATCCGGAGCCATCGAAGTCTCTTTCTTCCGCCTAAGCGGGATTGGATACATCGACCAATCTCGGACATCACCGAGGTATCTCGTCACTCGGGGAATACACTGCGATCCCTAGAACGTCCTCAAGGGCCTCCTTGCCCTTGCACTAATCTGGACTTACGGAGAGTACCCAAGTCGAGCTCTAACGGAAGGAATGGTGTACTCACGACATTAGCCCTGGGAGCTCTCCGAACCGGCAAGAACTAACTTGGCGTGCGCGCGACACCGCATGCTCCCTCTCGCAACCGGCGTAAATGCGGGGCCTAAGGGCAAACTACGCGGGCCAGTGCACATGCTAATGACTCGAAGCGGTGTCGATCGATCACGAGAGCGCGAGCCCCCGGCGCTCATCTCATGCGGCACCGATCCACCGACGAAGCTAAGAACCGGCCAAGGTAGGCTTACACCGTTGGCAGGGTTCCGCTCTAGTAGGCTACAAACTAGGCTATGCCGAAGTGGGTAGCTAAGTCCACAACCGGCGTGTCGGGGGGGGGGGTAGCAAGATACGTTATGCTGCGCACACTTTACTCCCGACACGAGCTCATCGGGGACAAAGTACGTTATGTCACTCACGGATGATGACAAACCCTACAACTCTATCTAAGAGTACAAAGTAAAATGCAATGATTCCTGGCTAGCAAACAAAGACAGACATCAATCACACTAACCTAGCATGATACTACGAGCTTAAGCAGGAATCACAAGCATGCTTGCACAACAAACCTAGCATGGCACTAACATGTAAAATCAAGCAAACATGCTAGCAAGAAATCAATCAAAGCTGCTCTATTATTATCATGCTCATAACAGTCAGCAAACAAGCAAGGCATAATCATGAAAATATCGCAGGGCCCACACAACTCCGGTAAGAAATCCTTGCCTGGTCGGAAGGCAACAACACACAATAAAATAACTGCGATCGAACCCGAGCAACCTATAACGAGCCAAACAAACACATCAATAATCATAAAATAGCCCTAAATAATAATAAAATAAACAGGGCTCGGCTCGGGAGCAACTCACGAGGCGCGGCTGACACGCGAACGAGCCGGCTGCACGGGCTAGGCAGCCAAAGGGGCTGGCTGGGCGCGCTGGGGCCGTAGGGGGCGCTGGGGCGCGGGCGCTGAGCGCGAGCTGCGCGCGCGACAGCGGGGCGACGACGGGCGCGGCGCTACTCGGCTGGGCAGCGGCGGCGCGCGCGCGCCGCAAGGTGCTGTGGCGAGGGCGCGATCCGCGCTGGACGCGCGACTTCGGAGCCGGCTCGGCATGTGGCGACGCGAAGTTGGGCGACTCGAGCGCGGACGGACACGAGTTGGGCTCGCCAACGCCAACAACGCGCGCAGCCATGCCGCCATATCTGCGGTCATCAACGCCAACGCGCACCCTATGACCCATCTGCGCCCAAGAAAGCCGGCCCACCGTGCGACTGTCCATCCACGCATCAACCGTGCCGCATGAGGTGCTCCCGAGCCGAGCCCTGTTTATTTTATTATATTTAGGCCTATGGATTGTGATTATTGTTGTGTTTGTTAGGTTCTCGTTAGCTAGCTCGGGATCGATCGCAGCTTAGGACTCTTGTGTGTAGTTGCCTTCCGACAAGGTAAGGATTTCTTACAGGAGTTGTGTGGGCCCTGCGATATTATATGTGATTGCTGTTTGTATGCTTGGTTGTGCTTATCAGCATGTTTAGTGATAGGTGCTCTGTTCTGAATTCCCGACTGGCATGATTTCTTATGTTGTTTCTCATGTTAGTCCATGCTAGGTTGTTCCGTTCTGGCATGCTCATTATCTGTTCTTGCTTCGTAGTATCATGCTAGGTTCGTTGTATCTGTTGAACACGTATTGGATTGTTTGTTGTTGATGTTATAGTTTAGAGTTCAGATAGGTAGCATCATCAGGGCCAAGATGCATAAAGTATCTTGCATCCACGGCAGGGACGTACGAGGCAGTACTCCGTCCCTGGACCCCGTTAGGGTTTAGCTAACCCTAACGGTAGGCCCTGCAATCTTGGGTGAGGGTGGCAGACTATTAAATGCCCCAATGGTCGGGATGATGACATGGCATTGCCTTGTCCCCGGCAGTCGGCACGTCCTCAGCGTGTTCAGCAGTAGCCCTTGATTGCCACCTGTTAGGGCAAGGACGGCTTCCTGGTGTAAGCCTACCACGACCGGTTCCTTAGCCCTCGTGAAGTGGTGGTTGGTGACATAGTTCACGTGTCCAGTCTCACACCCCTATGCGTCGTGACACCGATCCGGAGATTTAGTTAGGCATGGTGATGGACTCGGGCGGCTTGCCACTAGACCGGCACCCCACGGTTTGCAGTAGCATGCGGTGCGCGCATACGCTCATTATAGCGCCGACTGGAGAGCTCCTCGGGATTGTGAGCTAGTGCACCTTTCGTATCGACAGTAGACAGGCTGAGGCCGAGACTTGTTTCTCGTATAGGTCGTATCGTGTGGTGGATTTTCCGTAGTAAGAACCTGAGATGGCATCTGAGGTTTATGTGTGGATTTAAGCTATGTGCTCTCTTCTGTGTTTATATTCATAGCTTGCATACCTTTCTGCTAGATGACCATGTATATCGTATTGTACCCCGGTTGGGGATTCTTACTGAGTAATTCGTTACTCACCCTTATTTTGTGGTTTTCCACGGGTAACCATGGTGCGAGACGGGATGGCTGGAGGAGGAGCTGTGATCATGGAAACCCGTTGTTCGAACTCTGAGTTTATGTCTATGATTCTTTGTGTTTTATTTTCCTCTGAATGCATGTAGTTGGGCACGGAGCACTAGGTTGTTTTCTGTCTGTTTTCTGGATTCTAGCACTGTTGTAACTAGTGGAAAGTTTTTAATGTTTTAAATAAATCTCTGATCAGAGTGAGTTTTGGAAATGTATTTGTCTTGGAACAGGTGCTTGGAAACAGGGATAGGTTTCAGGAATTTTATGTTGACTTTTCAAATGGTTGTTTGTATGTTTTAGTTTTCACTTAGAATCCGAAAACTATTCCTGCATATTGATTTTAGTTTTGATTGCATGCATTGAGGTAAAGGCCTATTTTAGAACCCCATTCGGGTCGGGTCTTTACAGCAGGGATTCGAACTCATGACCTCCTGTCTGATACCATGTGTTATGGACAATGGGCAACCACAAATTTCCACATTGATATGATATTGTTCACTTTGAGCTAGGCCCTCATGGCTTTGTTTTTGGGCTTCCCCCAAAAGGCCTCATACCAATGGAAGTTGTGGTCATCCCATTTATACCCAAGAGCTTTCCCTTTCTTTCTCATGTACGATGCAACCACAAATTTGAGCCTCTGATATCATATCAATGTGGAAGTTTGTGGTTGCCCATTGTCCCTAAGAACATGGTATCAGAGTCTCAAATTTTACCTTAATCCATCAGTTTCGTTTAAGCGATATTTAGGTATGATGGGGAAAAATTCAATATTAAATTAAATAAATATAAACAAATTCTTATAAAAATATATTCTTCTAAGCTACTTTAACTCTCAATTCTTGAGAGTTATCAATATTTTAACTTATTTTTAGAATATTTAAATTAGGAATTAGTTGGTAGACAATTAAGGAATTATTTTATTTTCAATTTAGGAGAGTAATTAAGGAATTAGTAGATTTTATTGTTTTAATAATTTTTGTAAGAACTTGGAGACCAAGTTTGTAATAGGCTATAAATAGAGTGTTCCTTCTTTGTGAATTGTAGAGAAAAAGCAAGAGAAAGTGCTAGAGAGAAAGCGAGAGAATTGCAGAGAGAGTTATAGATAAATAAAGAAAAGTGTTGTAAAGAAAGTTTGTGTGCAATGTCTCTCCAATCCCGAAGTCAGGGGCGAAGTTACGTTGAGACTACGGGGGCCATGGCCCCCCAAAGTTTTTAAAATATATGTTTTTATTATATAAATTCACTATAAATTTGTATTGATCAAATGCTTTAGTGGCATTTTGGCCCCCTCAATTATATCTCTTTAGTCGTGGCCGTTAAAATATTTTTCTTTTCTTTTTGTTTAGTTTTTCCCTCCCAACTCTAGGTTCGAATCTAGAGGCCATTAAAATGTTTTTCTTTTCTTTTTGTTTAGTTTTTCTTTTTACAATTTTACTTTTCCCAATTTAAAATGCTTTTCAATGTCTTGGTTAAGTCTCATCAGCAATTTTTTTGTTTGTTATATATCTTTATATTATTCCATACATTCTTTTATTAATTTATTTTATATTTTTTTCTTATATATATTTTAAAATATATTTTTTTTTATCTTTTCTATTGATCTTTTTTTTTAAAATTAAATATACTTTTCTTTGCTCTATCTATCTTTGTGGACTATATATATATATATATATATATATATATATATATATATATATATATATATATATATATATATATATTTTTCTTTCTATATATGTTTATTAAAAGAAATACTATTTATTTTAAAATATATCAACTCTATTTTTATAACTATAAACACGATCCTTTAACATTTCAAATATTGTTTTTTATTGAGTATTGGCCCCCCCAAATATGAAATCATGTGTAACGTCCCAGGTTTTCATCCCGATCTTCCAGGTATGTCCTAAGGGTATTTTGGTAATTTGGTCGGGCCGTTTCTGTCTTTCTCAGCTGTTAATATTCTTGGATGGTCAAATGTAGGGTTTGGGTGCTTTTTGGATGAGTTTGGGTATGGAGAGATGCAAAAATAAAAATAAGAGTTTTGCTTGATTAATTATGCTTTAGTTAGGATTCAGGCCCGGGTGGCTAGGAAGTAAGCAGGGAGGTTCTGCCAGTCGAGTCACAGGTAGTTACTGATGCTCATTCTGCAGGTTATCTTGGTTTGCCTTGGTTTTCGGGATTTAGGTGAGTTTGATTAAAAAGAAAAGAAATAGGTTTTCTTTTCCTCCTTCCCCAAACCTCCTTGCCGTCCAACCAATCTCTCCAAGCCCTCTTGCCGTGCGTCTTCCTCCCAAGAGCTCAGTCATTTCGTTCGTCCCGAGTAAGCGTTCCTCGATCTCACCTTCTCGTCTTTTTGGTGTTGTTCTTGCTGGCCGAGAGAAGGGGATGGTTAAGTTTTGTGTTTGATTGTAAAGACCCGACCCGAATGGGATCCTAAACTAGGCCTTTACCTCAATGCATGCTTTAAAACTTAGAAAAATAATATGCAAGGTTGTATGCCAGATTCTGATTAAAACAAAAAGTAGTAAACTTCCATTCAAAACAACAACAAAATGTCCTAGAACCTGTCCCTGTTTCCAAGTACTTGTTCCAAGCTAAATACAATTTAAAACGTACTCTGATCAGAGATTTAATTCAACATTCAAATCCAAAAATGGTTTACATCAATGTCAGAATCCGGAAAAAAACCAGAAAACAACCTAAGGGCTCCGTGCCCAACTACATGCATTCAGAGGACATTTAAAACATAAAAACATAAATAAAAGACTCAAAGTTCGAAACAATGGGTTTCCATGATCACAGCTCCTCCTTCAGCCATCCTGTCTCGCACCATGGTTACCTGTGGAAAACCACAAAATAAGGGTGAGTAACGAATTACTCAGTAAGAATCCCCAACCGGGGTACAATACGATATAACTGGTCATCTTGCAGAAAGTATGCAGCCATGAATATAAACATAGAAGAGAGCACTTTACTTCAATCCACACATAAACCTCGGATGCCATCTTAGGGTCTTACTGCGGAATACTACAACGCGATACGATCCTATACGAGAAACTAGTCTCGGCCTCAGCCTGTCTACTGTCGATACGAAAGGTGCACTGAACTCAAGATCTCGAGGAGCTCTCCAGTCGGCGTTGTAATGAGCGTGTGCGCACACCACATGCTGCTGCAAACCAGGGGGGTGCCGGGTCTAGTGGCAAGCTGCCCTGGTCCAGTACTCATGCCTAACAAATCTCTGGATTGGTGTCACTGACATAGAGGTGTGAGACCTGGACATGTGAACTATGTCAGCCTGTACCACCGCACTTGAGGCTAAGGAACCGATCGTGGTAGGCTTAAACAAGGAAACGGACCTTGCCCTATCAGGTGGCAATCAAGGACTACGACCGAACACGCTGAGGACGTGTCGACTGCCGGGGACAAGGAAATGCCTTGTCATCATCCCAACCGTTGGGGCATTTAACAGTCTGCCACCCTCACCCAAGATTGCAAAGGGCTGCCATTAGGGTTAGCTAAACCCTAACGACGGATCAGGGACGGAGTAATGCCTCGTACGTCCCTGCCACGGATGCAAGTTACGTTATGCATCCTCGCCCGGATGATGCTACCTATCATGATTCTAACTATAACAGATACAACAAACAATCCAATACGTGCTCAGCAGAGACAATGAACCTAGCATGATACTACGAAGCAAGAACAGATAACGAGCATGCCAGAACAGAATAACCTAGCATGGAACTAACATGAGAAACAACACGAGAATCATGCCAGTCGGAATTCATAACAGGGCACTTATCACTAAACATGCTGATAAACATAAACAAGCATACAAACAACAATCACATATTATATCGCAGGGCCCACACAACTCTGGTAAGAAATCCTTACCTTGGTCGGAAGGCAATGACACACTAAGGCTCTATGCTGCAAACGAACACCGAGCTAGCTATCGGGTAGCTATCGGGTACCTAGCAAACAACAACACATTTTACAATCAATAGGCCTAAAATAATAAATCAAACAGGACTCGGCTCAGGAGCACTCACACGGCACACGCGCGGGCGCGCTGGATCGACGGCCGCGACGGCAGTGTTGGCGCGCAAAGCGGCAAGCAAAGGCTACGCTGCAGACGGACGGGCTCGGGCTGGGCGCTGAGCAAATGGGAGCTGGGGTGCGGGCGTGCAGTAGCGGACTAGCGCTGGGGCGCACGCGTGCAGACGCGGACGAGCAACGGGCGTGCGGGCGTGCTGGCTGGCGCGGCGTGCAGACACGATTCGGGCATGACGCGGGCGTGCGGACGAGCTGGCGCGGACGGGCGACGCGATCTGGGCTGCGACGATAGGCAGGGGCGCTGGGCGATCGTGAGCTGCTGCTGCTGGGCGATGGGCTGCTAGCTGCGACGACGTCTGGGCTGCTCGACTGGTGCTCTCCTCTCGGCTAGCTGCAACAAAACACAAATCTCACCTCCTTTTTCTCTCGGCCAGCAAGAACACCAAACGGAAGAAGAAGAAGAGAACGAGAACTCTTACCTAGGATGACAATTGATCGAAGGGCTGCTTGGGGAGATGATGCACGGCAAGGAGCTTGTGGAGAGAGAGCTTGGGCGGCTAGGGTGGATTTGGAGAAGAATGAATAAACAAACCTAATTCCCTTCATTTAATCAAATGCACCAAAACCCCAAAGACCCAAAGCTAACCAAGACATGCCGCGGAAAGAGCAACAAGAGCAACCAATGGCTCATCTGGCACACTACTCAACTGACTTCCTGGAGACCTGGGTTCGAAACCCAACACCTACACTTTTAATTCCCTAATTTACTTTTGCATCTCTCATTGCCCAAACAAATCCACAAAGCATCAAAGCCCTACAAAAGACCAACCAATAATTTTACTAGCTGGAAAAGACAGAAACGGCCCGACCAAATTACTAAAATACCCCTAGGGCATCCTTGGAAGACCGGGATGAAAACCTGGGCCGTTACATTGATGCAGCCCAGCCCAGCAGCTCAGTAGCCAGAATGGCCAATGAAAGCGATCCTATCGTCGGCTGTTGCCGTTCGCCGCCACCGCGCGCAGCCGTCCCCGATCCCGCGCGCGTCGCGTCGCCTGTAGAGCCCAGCGTCGCACGCCCAGCCTGCAGCGACCCAGCCAGATCGCATCGCTCGCAGCCCCTGCCTGTCGCGATCGCCCGCACGCCCACCGTACCGTCTCCGATTCCCGCCGTCGCCGCTTGATCCCGCCGCCGGCCGCGACGCGACCACGCCCCCAATCCCGAACGCTCGCATCGCATCACCGTCTCGCACGCAAGAACCCCAGTGTAAAGACCCGACCCAAAAGGGGCTCTAAATGGGCCTTTACCCCAATGCATGTATTCAAAATAAAAGACATTATGAAAAATAAGTTTCGGATCCCAAGTAAAAACAGAAACATTCAACAATCAAAACATACATTTCTAAAAGCATACTACGATCGAGAGATTTATTTAAACCATTTAAACATTCCACAAGTACAAATATTTGGAATCCATAAAACGTGAGAAAACATCCTAGGGCTCCGGCCCGTCTACATGCATTCAGGGGAATAACAAAAGTCAAGAGTCATGATATAATAAAATGGTCGAGATGACAGCAGGATTCCATGATCACAGCTCCTCCTTGACCATCCCTGTCTCGCGCCTTGGTTACTGTGGAAAACCACAGAATAAGGGTGAGTAACGAATTACTCAAGAAGAATCCCCAACCGGGGTACAATACAATATACATGATCATCTAGAAGAATGTATGCAAGCTATGAATATAAACACAGAGCGGAGCACATAGCTAAGTCCACACTTGGACCTCGGATGCCAACTCGTGGTCTTAGTCCGGAAATACCACAACACACTATACGCCCTATACGGGAACAAGTCCGGCCTCACTGCATCTCATCGTCAATACGCAAGGTGCATCGCTCAAGATCCCGAGGAGCTCTCCGATCGCGCTGTAATGAGCGTAAGCGCGCACCGCATGCTACCGCAAACTCTAGGAAGTCTTTGGGTCTAGTGGCAAGCGCCCGTGTTCAGCCACCATGCCTAACTAAATCTCCGGATCGGTGTCACCGACATAGGGTGTGAGAGACGGACACGTGAACTATGTCACCAGTACCACCGCACTTTGAGGCTAAGGAACCGGCCGTGGTAGGCTTACACCGAAGCGGTCCTTGCCCTAACAGTGGCAATCAAGGGTCGCGCGCGAACACGCCGAGGACGTGCCGATCGTCGGGGCGAGGCAATGCCAAGTCATCATCCCGACCGTTGGGGCATTTAACGACCGCCACCCTCACCCAAGATTACAGGGGCCGTTAGGGTTAGCTAAACCCTAACGGGATCGTGGACGAGTACCATCTCGTACGTCCCTATCGGGGATGCAAGTTACGTTATGCATCCGGCCCGGATGATGCTACCTACCTGAACTCTAATCCATAGCAATACTAACAATTCATTCAATGCAGTCCAATACGTGCTCAACAGATACAAGGAACCTAGCATGATACTACAAAGCAAGAACAGATATCGAACATGCCAGAATGGAACAACCTAGCATGGGCTAACATGAGAAACAATACAAGAGTTCATGCCGATCCAGAATTGAAACAGAGCACCTAGGGCTAAACATGCTAATAATCATATACAGCATACAAAACAACAATCACAAATATACTGCGCAGAGGCCACACAACTCCGGTAAGAAATCCTTACCTTGGTCGGGAGGCTTCTACACACAAATCCTAAGCTGCGGAACAATCCCGAGCTAGCGAGCGGGAACCTAGCAAACCAATAATAATCAGCACCTAAAACGTCTAAACAACAATAGAACAGCAAGCTCGGCTCGGGGCACTCACGCGCACACGGCGACACGAACTTGGAGTTGTTGGCGGCCGGGCGGCGCAGGCTGGTGGCGCCGCCGCCGCCGCTGGCGGCTGGCGGGCGCGTCTGGCTGCTGCGGATGGATGGGGCGCTGGGCGTGGCGCGCGCGCGACGGAGAGACGGGACTCGGGCAGCGAGCGGCACGGCGCACGGCGCTGGCGTCGCGATGCGGACACGCGCGAGCCGCCGCGCAGGGACGCGCGCGCTGGCAAGCGTCTGGGCGTGGCGGGCGAGCGGCTTCGGCAAGCGACACGGTGAAGGCGCGCGGGCGTCAGCGCTCTTCTGCGCGCGCGATCGGGCGTGACGTCCGGCCTGGCGATGGCCGGCAGGTGGCCGGGCGATTCTTTGTCTGCGAGATCTAGGCGCGACAAGGGCTGCGGACAATGCAAGGGCGATCCGTGTGACGGCAGCGGGCGATCTGGGCCGCTGGCTTGGCGCGATCTGGCGTCGGCGTAGCCGCCGGTGGGCGTGCGACGATGGCTGCTGGCTGGGGCTTCTCTCGGCTGGCTACAATCAACACAAACACACACAACACTCCTCTATTCACTTGGCCAAACAGCACACCAAACGGATGAGAAGAAGAAGAGGGAGATCGATACCTACCCGGAATGATGATGAACGATCCAAGGGAGCTGCAAGGATGAAGAATTCGGCAAGGCAATGGAGAGCAAAGCTTGGGCGGCCACACACTTTGGAGAAGAAGATGGACAAACCTAATTTCTATTTCATTTAACCAAATGCACCAAACACCAAAGATCCAAGGTTAACTAAGATGTGATGCAGAAAGAGCAACAAGAGCAACTAATGGCTCAATTGGCACACATCCCCACAAGCTTTCTAGGAGACCCGGGTTCAAACCCCAACTGCAGCACAATTTCCTTTATTTTTACTTTTGCATCAAACCTTGCTCAAACCAAACCAAAAATCCCTCCAAAAACCTACATAAATTCATCCAATAATTTTAGTAACTGGAAAAGACACAAACGGCCCTGACGGCCCGACCAAATTACCAAATTACCCCTAGGGCATACCTGGAAGACCGGGATGAAAAACCTAGGCCATTACAATATTCCCTCCTTTTTATGACTTTCGTCCTCGAAAGTCCTTAAGACTGTAACAGCTCAGGATAATGCAAGCTCATCTCGTCTTCCCGCTCCCAAGTGGCTTCCTCAGAACCCTGACTCTTCCACTGAACATTTACCAAACGAATCTCGCGACATGCAGCGTCTTGGTCTCAAAGGCAAGGATCCTCACCGGCTTCTCCTAGAAGCTCAAATCCTCGTTCACCGCAAAGGCTCAAGTCCACAATGTGCGACGGGTCCGGCACATATACGCTCAACATCGATACATGAAAAACACTATGCACCGCGATAGTGACGGAGGTAGGGCTAACAGGTAAGCAACTCGCCAATCCTCTCTAGGATCTCAAATGGACCAACAAAACGGGACTCAACTTCCCACGCTTACCAAACCTCAAAACACCTCGCATCGGAGCAACCTTAAGGAACACATGCCGACCAACCTCAAATTCCAAATCCCGACGCCGAACATCGGCGTAACTCTTTCGCACGCTCCGAGTTTGTCAACATACGAGCTCTAATCTTACGCAGACCGCACCATTGGTCAAGCTGCAGAACTTCGGGACCCAACACTGTCTATCACCAACCTCTTCCCGAACACGGGGGACCGACAACGCTTACCATACAAAGCCTCGAATGGAGCCATCGAGATCGTCGATCGATAAATCTGTTGTTATAGGCAAACTCCATCAAGTCTGAATCTTTGGTCCCAATCGCTCGGGAAATCCAACACACAAGCCCTCTTCGAGATCCAAAACTCTCTTGGGTTCTCAAAACTCAAGGCCACAATGCCCAACAGATCGGGCATACACTGAACTACAAGGGAGCAGACGGCAAACCACGTCCTCAACTCGCACCAACTCTAAAACGGTGCTACTCACAAGAACTCGAGGGTGGCCAAAAGCTCGAAACTTTACCCCACGCTGCGGCTAAACTCCTCTGGAAGCTCACAGCTGACAACAAACAAACTCAGCCCTTCAACAAACTGGCCAAACAACTGAACCTTCCAGATTCCAGAAACCAAACGGCCAAAAGCAAACTTTTCCATGCAAATCTACTAGCAACTGGCCAAAGAAAACACTGCCAGGCAAGGAAACCACCAAAATTCCTCTCAAGGAAAACTCGGGCTGCAAGGACTAAACCATCACGCAGACTCTCACGGCACAACACCTTGAGGAAAATACTCAATGGCTTTACCAACCAAAGCCATGGCACCTCTGTGCCAACCCACTCAAGCGGCTCTGCTACTCCAACTGCGAGCGCACAACAAGGGTCAAAGCCCGAGAAGGGCTTGCTCAGCAGAACTCAACCCAAACTTATAACGAGCGACACTCGCCTCCAAGCTACCTCTCAACTCTTAAAATCCAACTGACTACTCAAAGGACTTCTCCTTTAAGCTTAAGCCTAACTCAACTTCCAACCAGAAGCTCCACTCCCGAAACCTCACGAGGAAAATGGATAACGACAACCTCAAAGCTAACTCTCGAGGCTGACATCCAGGGAGCAACTCAACCACCACAGAGACTAGGGGAAAGGGAAATCTTCAATCCCCAAAGAACCAACAACTTGCCAGAAACAACTCTTACTGGCAGGCCACCGCCCTTGCAGGGACAAACAACTCTTGCTTGCTAACAACACAAAGCAGGGACCCTCTCGCTGGGCTGACCGCTGCGCTACTCTGATCAAATACACAACTCTGGAGCTAAGCTGACTCCTACAAAAACAGGAAACGAATTTCCCAGCAAGCAAACTCTGAAGGGCAACGGACTTCACACAAGCTCGCTGACTTGCTCAAACCCAAGGCAACAGCAACCAACTCTCTTGGAAGCAACACCCAAGGAATATCTCAACCAATCGGATCTCCAATCCGAAACAAACAGCACTTGCTCAACTGCCGAGGGAGGGGTCAACTCCCACAACTTACTGACTAAGAACACGACCTCAGGGCAACGCCTTCCAGCTAGAACCGAACTAGCACTCGAAACAACAAGAGAACCCAATCTTAGCCAAACACTCACAAGAGGCAGAACAACCCTTACTGCAGCCTCTAGAACACCATCCAAGAGTCTGCTTAACTGGACAAACGACTGCTTCCAAGCAGCCAACAAACTTTTCCTTCAAGCTAACACCTCTACCATTAACTCATGGCTACGGGAGGAATCTGACAACTCCCAGAAGGAAACGGCTCTTACAAGCAGACAACCGAAGGACAGAGAGCTCCACAAACGCTCACTGTCTTGCTCCACTAAAGCAACAACATCTAAATCTCACGGGGCAACAACAAGGGCAACTCAACATCCTGGAAACAGGAAAACAACCAACAGGGCACAAACCACTCGCCCCACGAGCAAAACTAATCTCTAGCAACTCCAATCCACACCTTGGTCAACACCAAGCATCAACTTGCCACCACACCGGAACCAATCCGAACTCTACTCCAAACAACCACTGGCCTGCTAGCCTACTAAGACTGCTAGCAACTCAACCGAGGCTACGAACCACACGGCTCCAGCTTGCCAACTGAAACTCACTACCTGGGCCTAACTGAGCTCTGGAGAGGCTCTCCACAACCTAGGGTTCTTCGGCAACCCTCGACACACACTGCCGACAAACGAGCTAACAGCCCAACCGCTCGAGCAGGCACAACTCTCTCTAGCATCTCAACCATGCAGGCCAACTCCAATACCTTGGAAACCAAGAGGACCCGAAACGCTACCGAATGCGTCGTCCTCCTACTCAAACATCAGCCTCTCAACAAGGCTTCTACCCAAGGAAAGGATCCAAACAACTCTCTTAGCCAAGGCGAACAAAAACTGCGCGGCTTTGCTACCACCGCTCTTGTTCAGTTTCCAACTGAACTCCAACCGAAGGAACACCAAAAGTGTAAAGACCCAACCCGAAGATGGGACTAAATCTAGATCTTTACTCAGCATGCAAGTGAAAAGCTTAAAAGGACCCAGCTGGGGTCGGTTTGTAAAACTTTTCAAATATAAGAGTGGAAAACATTAAAAACAAAGTAAACATTCATTAAGCAGAAACGAACCATTCAAATTAAAAACAGTGACTGATCAGTACTTTCCTTAAAACATAAAATAGTTCAAATCATAGTTTTCCCTACGGACCTAAGTCCAACTACATGCTGAAATCCAAAAATAGTAAAATAAGACACGACAGAGTGTCAGCAGCATCCATGATCCCCCAGCTCTCTCCGCTAGCCACCTCGGTGCTGTCCCAAGTTACCTGTGGAAGAAACCACGATAAGGGTGAGTATAAACATACTCAGTAAGAACCCCCGACCGGGGTACGATACGATGCAATCTATCATCTAGCAACCTAGTACACATGCCACAAATATCAACACGGATCTTAGCTCAACGAGCTCACAAGGCAAATCCGGAATCCTCGAAAGTCTCCTACTTCTGGCCTAATGATTGGCTCTCAAACCAATCCCGGGACATCTCCAAGGGTCTTTCTCCCTTGGCCAATTGATCAGCTCAAAAACCGATCCCAAGATGTCCGACACCCTCGAGGGTCTTTCTCCCTCGACCAATTGATTAACTCTAAAGTCAATCCCAATGGGTGTCCTCAAGGGCCTCTTTACCTCGCTTATAACTGGACTATCGGAGAGTACCCGAAGTCTGGCTCTAAACGGGAAGGAATTGGTGTACTCACGAACATTAGCCGGGGAGCTCTCTCGAACCGGCTACTAACGCGTGTGCGCGCACACCGCATGCTCTTCTTGCAACCGGCGTAAATGCGGGGCCTAAGGGCAAACTACGCGGGCGTGCACGCATGCCTAAGACTCGAAAGCGGTGTCATCTGAACACATTAGTGCGAGGCCCTCGACACTCATCTGTGCGGCTGTACCACCGACACTGAAGCTAAGAACCGGCCAAGGTAGGCTTGCACCGTTGGCGGGGTTCCGCTCTAGCGAGCTACAAACTAGGCTTATGCCAATGAGGTAGCTAATCCTCACTTTGGCTGCCGGGGAAGCAAGGTACGTTATGCTTCGCTCTACTCCCGACCGGTGGGGACAAGGTGCGTTATGTCCGCTCTCGGCCTCTAGATGATGACAAACCCTATCATACTAGCTTAGACTACCAAGTACGTGATTCTGGCTAACATTCACAAAGACATCTGTCATACATAGCCTAGCATGATACTACGAGCTTAAAGCGGGAATCTCAAGCATCTTTGGAAGAACAAACCTAGCATGGCACTATGTAACGACCTGTGTTTTTCTTCCGGTCTTCCGAGTATGCCCTAGGGGTAATTTGGTAATTTGGTCGGCCCGTCGTGGTCGTTTGTGTCTTTTCCAGATTACTAAAATTATTGGATGGTTTTTGTAGGTTTTGGAGGGGTTTGAGGTTTGGTTTGAGCAAGGTTTGATGCAAAAGTAAAAATAAAGGAATTTGTCTTTGCAGCCTGGGTTTGAACCAGGGCCTCCCGGGAAGCTTGTAGAGAGGTGTGCCAATTGAGCCATTAGGTGCTCTTGTTGCTCTTTCTCGCATCACATCTTAGTTAACCTTGGATCTTTGGTGTTTGGTGCATTTGGTTAAATGAAATAGAAATTAGGTTTGTTGTGTTTTCTTCTCCAAAAGAGTTGTGGCCGCCCAAGCTTTCTCCCAAGCTCTCCTTGCCGATTCTTCATCCTTGCATCTCCTTGGGTTCGATCATCATCATTCCGGGTAGGTATTGATCTTCTTCTTCTTCTTCTCATCCGTTTGGTGTGCGTTTGGCCAAGTGAAAAAGAGGTGTGTTGTGTGTGTTGTGTTGATTGCAACCACCGAGTGTAGCCGAGCCAAGAAGACAGATCGCTTCGATCGCCGATCGCTCGCAGACGCCAGATCTGTCCAAAGAGCCTTGCCGTTCGCGGCCAAAGAAAGACAGATCGCCTCGTTGCCGCGACGTCCACCGACGTCGCTCGCGACGCCAGATCTGTCCAGCAAGAGCCTTGCCGTTCGCCCAGCAGCACAGATCGCCCGATCGCTCGCACGCCAGGAGGTCCTCGCCAGCGCCCGCGTCGCCCATCGCGCGCCCTCGCCGTGTCCGCTTGCCGAACTGCTCGCCCGCGCGCCTTCGCCCAGACGTTCGCGCGCGCGTCCCTGCCGAGCTGCTCGCCGTGTCGCGATCGCACGCCGCGCCGCGCCAAGCGCTTCGCCAGAGACGCTCGCCGCGCGCGCTGCGTCCCTGCCGTCTTGCCGTGCAGGCGCGGCCGGCAGTTGCAGCGTCCGTGCTGCGGCCAGCGTACGCAGCAATGTAGCGTCCTTGCCGTGCCGGCTCGCGCCAGCTGACCCCAAAGCTCGTGTCGTCGCGCGCGTGAGTTCCTTTGAGCCGAGCTTGTTGTTCTATTGTTGTTTAGATATTTTAGATGCCGATTATTGTTGGTTTGCTAGGTTCCCACTCGCTAGCTCGGGATTGTTCCGCGACTTAGGATTTGTGTGTAGAAGTCTTCGACCAAGGTAAGGATTTCTTACGGGGTTGTGTGGACCTGCTGCGGTATATTTGTGATTGTTGTTTTGTATGCTGTGTATGATTACTAGCATGTTTATCTCTAGGTGCTCTGTTCAATTCTGATGGCATGAACTCTTGTATTGTTTCTCATGTTAGCCCATGCTAGGTTGTTCTATTCTAGCATGTTCGATATCTGTTCTTGCTTCGTAGTATCATGCTAGGTTCTTTGTATCCGATGAGCACGTATTGGGTCGCATTGATTGAATCGTTATTATTGTTAAGGTTTAGAAATGAGGTAGATAGAATCATCAGGCCCGATGCATAAAGTATCTTGCATCTATGGCAAGGACGTTCGAGACAGTTCTCCGTCCTTGGACCCCGTGAGGGATTAGCTATCCCAACCGGTAGGCCCCGCAATCTTGGGTGAGGGTGGCAGATCGTTAAATGCCCCAACGGTCGGGATGATGACTTGGCATTGCCTCGTCCCCGGCGATCGGCACGTCCTCGGCGTGTTCGGCCGTAGCCCTTGATTGCCACTGTTAGGGCAAGGACCGCTTCTCGGTGTAAGCCTACCACGGCCCGGTTCCTTAGCCTCAAAGTGCGGTGGTACAGCCGACATAGTTCACGTGTCAGGTCTCACACCCCTATGTCGGTGACACCGATCCAGATTTAGTTAGGCATGGTGGATCGAACTCGGGCAGCTTGCCACTAGACCCGGCACCCCCGAGTTTGCGGTGAGCATGCGGTGCGCGCGCTTACGCTCATTACATCGCCGATTGGAGAGCTCCTCGGGATCTTGAGCCAGTGCACCTTTCGTATCGACGATGAGAGCAGCCGAGGCCGGGACTTGTTCTGTATAGCGCGTTTAGTGTGTTGTGGTATTTCCGGACTAAGACCACGAGTTGGCATCCGAGGTCCAAGTGTGGACTTAGCTATGTGCTCCGCGCTCGTGTTTGTACTCATAGCTTGCATACATTCTTCTAGATGATCATGTATATCGTATTGTACCCGGTTGGGGATTCTTACTGGGTAATTCGTTACTCACCCTTATTCTCGTGGTTTTCCACATGTAATCAAGGGGAGACAGGATGGGTGATGGAGGAGCCGTGATCATGGAATCTGTGTCATCTCGATTATTCTATTTTATTTATCATGACTCTTGACTTTTGTTATTTCCCCGAATGCATGTAGGCGGGCACAGAGCCCCAGGATGTTTTCTTACGTTTTATGGATTCCAAAGCATATTTGTACTTGTGGATTGTTTTAATGGTTTAAATAAATCTCTCGATCGAGTATGCTTTTAGAAATGTATGTTTTGGTTGTTGAATGTTTCTGTTTTTACTTGGGATCCGAAATGTATTTTTCTTAATATCTTTTATTTTCACTACATGCATTGGGGTAAAGGCCCATTTAGAGCCCCTTTTGGGTCGGGTCTTTACACACTAACATGTACAAAAAGGCAAAACATGCTAGCAAGAATTCAATCACTAGCTATCCTATCCACTAACATGCTTATAAAGGTAAACAAGCATACAAGGCACAATTAAGAAAGCATAGCAGGGTCCACACAACCACGGTAGGAAGTCCTTACCTGGAAACAAGTGGAGATTAGCTATCACAACCAAAAAGACCCTCGATCTTAATACGAACTCGAGCAACCACCGAGAAGACACGGGCCCTCGCAGCAGAAGAAGGGTGCTTGGGCGCGCTGCTTGAGTGCGGCAAGCGCTGCGCTGCGCTGGGCGCCTTGGCGCGCGTCGTCAGGCGGGCGGACGCGCAGGCGGCAGTAGCAGTGTGCGCGGTTGCAAGGCGACGCGCGAGCGAAGCTCGCTCGGCTGGGTTAGCGCGACGGCGAGGGATCGCGCTGGAGCGGTGGGGCAGCGTCGCGCGGCGGCGCGTCTGAGGCTGCGTTGCGGCGCTTTCAGGCGACCACGAGCGACGTCGGGCGGCGGCTGGGGCTACGGCGACGCCGCGCGGCGATGGGTGTGCGACAGTGGGGCTTCCCGTCCGCAGCGTCGCGATGGCCGGGCGGCGAGGCCGAGCGCGTAGGGGCTGAGCGGCGCAGGGGCTGTGCGGGCAGGGGTGGTGCGATGGAGCAGGTGGTGCGTGCGGCTAGGGCTGGGTGGCTCGGGGGTGGTTCGATGGTGTGGCTAGGGCTGCTCGGCTAGGGTTTTAGGAGAGAGAGAGAGAGAGAGAGAGAGAGAGAGAGAGAGAGAGAGAGAGAATGCGGCTATGAGGGGAAAAATTAGGGGTTTTCTTGATTTTCCTTCTTTTCCTTATTTTTAAATAGGTTAGGAGACCTAAATTCCCTTCCCAAGGCTTTTCTCTTGCGGGTCCCGGCTAAAGCAACCTTCTTTTCTTTTTCTTTTTAATTAAGACTCTTTTCTTAAAACTCCAAGTTCACCATTTAGGGCAAGGTTCAAATCCCAAAAGATTCAATTAATTTTCCAATTAATTTTGTTTTTAACCGGGAGGGAAAACGGGGCCGTTACAATACTCCCCCCTTAAAAGACTTTCGTCCCCGAAAGTCCTAAGACTGGAACAACTCCGGGTAATGAGTCCTCATCTCATCCTCTAGCTCCCACGTCGCTTCCTCGCCTCTCGATGCCTCCAAAGAACCTTTACTAAACTTATCTCTCGGTTGCGCAATACCTTGCGCTCATAAGCCAAAATTTACACGGGCTTCTCCTCGAAGGATAAATCTTTACTCAACTCTAGGGGCTCATGCTCTAGCACATGCGAAGGATCGCCACGTACTTTCTCAACATCGAAACGTGGAACACATTATGCACGACAAAGACGGGGTAAAGCTAACCGATAGGCCACCGCTCCGATCCGCTCAAGGATCTCAAAAGGCCCTACAAACACGGGGCTCGGCTTGCCTCGCTTTCCAAACCTTAACACCCCACGCATATGTGCTACTTTTCGGGAAAACATGTTGACCCACCTCAAACTCCAAGTCTCTACGCCTCACATCGGGCGTAACGTTTTTGCCTACTTTGTGTTGTCAACATGCGAGCCCTTATCTTATCTTCGCGACTGCGTCGTTCGTCATCTGCGAGAACTCGGGTCCCAGAACCCGCCTATCCCCAACCTCCTCCCGAACACGGGGATCTGCAGCGCTTACCATACAACGCCTCGAATGGGGCCATTTGAATAGTCGCCGATAGCCGTTGTTGTAAGCGAACTCCATCAAGCACAGTCATGGTCCCAAGCTGCACTGGGAAGTCCAAGACACGAGCTCTCAACATGTCTTCCGTAACTGATTCACCTCTCTCGATCGACCATCGGTTTGAGGGTGGAAGGCGATCTTGAAGAGCGCACTCGTTCCCAAACCCTTACGGGCGCTCTCGAGCGAGATGTGAACCGAGAATCCCGATCGACACTATCTTCACGGGTACTCCGTGGTACCGCACAATTTGCTCTAGAAATAATCGTGCCCCTTTGCTCCATCAGTATAACTAATCCTACAGGGTATAAAGTGTGCACTCTTGGTCACCGGTCCACTACTACCCAGATCCGAGTGAACCCTCTCGGTGTCCTTGGCAACCCGAGAGATGTAGTCCATTGAAATCTCGTCCCACTTCCATCGTGGAACACTTAACGGCCGCAATACACTGCGCAGCTTCTCGCCGGGAGCCTTCACTTGCGGCTGGTGAGACACCGGCTAACAAACTCGGCTATATCCCGCTTCATGCCCATCCACCAAAACGTCCGCTTGAGATCTGGTACATCTTGGTACCTCCCGGGTGCCAAGTGAATGGGAACTATGTGCCTCGGCGAGCAACTCGCTCGAATCTCTCTGCGTCATCCGGGACGCACAATCGACTCTCGGTACCTCAAGCCTTCGTGCCGTGCCACAACAAAGTCGAAATCGCCATCAGCCTCAACCCTCTCGAGCAATCTCTCAACTTGGGATCACTCACCGATGTCGATGATCCTCTCGCTAAGCGATTTACCGAATCGGATAGTTGGGCTACCCGGCGGTAACCTCTCCCAACAAGGCGCAATACCGGTTCGCTCAAACTCTTTCCGCAATTCAACTTGGGAGCTCAAAGAAAGCTGCTTTGAATGCGACGTCTTCCTACTCAAACGCATCGCCACAACATTAGCTTTTAGGGGTGGTACAAAATCTCACGATCGTAGTCCTTTACTAACTCGAGCCACCTCCTCTCGCCTCATGTTCAACTCCTTACGAGTGAAGAAATATTTGAGGCTCGGTGATCCGTGAACAATCTGAATCCTCTCACCATATAAGTAATGCCTCCAAATCTTTAGAGCAAAAACAAGCTGCAGCCCAACTCCATATCATGCGTTGGATAGTTTTTCTCATAAGGCTTTAATCGCCGGGAAGCATAAGCTATCACCTTCCCATCTTTGCATCAACACACAACCTAAACCATATTTGGAAGCATCACTATAAACTACGAAACCTCCTATTCCTTCCGAATCGCCAACACAGTCTTTGTCGTCAAGCCGAGCTTAAGCCGGGCAAAACTTTCCTCACATTTAGTATCCCAAACAAAGTCAACACCCTTCTTGGTCGACGGGTTAGGGGTCTTGCCTTAGCGGAAAAGTCTTTCACGAAACGCCAGTAATAACTCGCTGGACCAGTAAAGTCTGCGTATCTCGGCGACCGTCGTCGGCGCGCCGGCCCACGAGCTAATCGCCTCTATCTTCGCGGGGTCCACCGCTATACCATCTGCCGACACGATATGACCAAGGAAGGCTACTTTCTCTAGCCAAAACTCACACTTAGAGAACTTTGCGAGCAGTGGTTCTCACGCAATCTTCATCAAAACTTGCCTCAAATGCGAAACATGGTCCTCCTTGGTCTTGGAATAAATCAAAATGTCGTCTATGAATACGATGACAAAGTTATCCAAGAATGCCTTGAACACTCTATCCATCATGTCCATAAACGCTGCGCAGGGCGTTTGTGAGTCCAAAGGACATGACCACGAACTCATAATGACCATACCTCGATCCGAACGCGGTCTTCGGGATATCCGCATCTCAAATCCTCGGTGATGCTACCACGACCTCAAATCAATCTTAGAAAACACCGAGGCTCCTGAAGCCGATCAAACAGATCATCTATACGCGGCGGGGATACTTATTCTTCACCGTGACTTTATTCGGTTCTCTATAGTCTATACACAAGCGCGCGGATCCATCCTTCTTCTTAACAAAGCGGGACAGGGTGCTCCCCACGGGACACACTCGGACGGATGAAACCTCGATCCGGCATCTCTTGCAAGCGCACTTTGAGTTCTCTCAACTCATTTGGCGCCATACGATCACGGGGCTTTGGAAATGGGAAGAGTCACGGCTCCACTCAATGGTGAAGTCCAACTCCGCTTGAGGGGTAAACCAAGCAACTCTTCAGGGGAAAACATCCGCAAACTCTTGCACCACGGGGACCATGTCAAGCGATCCAACGCGATACTACTATCTCCGACGGCTTTGCCAAGAAGCCCCAAGCTCCTCGAGCCAACAATCTATGGGCTTTCGCTTCGAGATCAATGGCGGGCAAGTTCCATACCGACACCGCATGAAACTTGAAGCTCGGCCTCGAGGCGGCCTAAACACCACTTCTTTCCGTGGCGGTCTAACAATGCATGGTTCTCTCGCCAACCAATCCATGCCAAGGATCACATCGAAGCAGCTCATAGACAAAGACACTATGAGGGTAGCCTCTAAAATCTCATCGGATATCTGTATCGGCCATGCTTAACTCTCGCTAGCTAACATACTCACACGGAAGGAGTGGCAACACACAGCTCAAACCCTAGAGGTTCGAGCTCCACACAAGCTTGTCTAACGAATGCATCGAAACAAAGGAATGGGTCGAACCCGAATCAAACAATACGAATGCATAGTGTTTGTAAGACAAGCAACGTACCGCAGGCGCATCATCGATGACGCTCCGCCTCTGGCGAGTAGTGGCAAACACCGAAGCCCTGCTTTGTTGGGCCGGTCCATTCCGCCGCTAAAACACGAGTGTGAGAATCGGCCAAATGCCCCTCCTTGCCACATCCGTAGCAAGCACGGGCGATGCTCCTGAGACCATAATGTGCCTTTCCGCACTTGTTGCAATGAGCTGTTGCTCGCCTCGCCTGCTTTGGCGATCCGGGCTCTACCGAGGTCGGCGCCGATCTCGACCATCGGGTGGCCCTACGGGCGAGTCTGGCGACCGATTGAGCGGAAACCACTAGAAGTCCTGGACTTCCTCTTACGCCCGAATATCTGCTGGCGAATTTGAATCGACCGAGTGGCGCGCAATGAGAATCCTGCCTTTCGCGGATACTTCGGGTTATAAATCGTGGCCAACTCTCTTTCGCTCGATCATAAATCTCGGGAGGCGAGTGCTCGAACATCTGAGCAACCTCCTTCCTCACCCACAAATGAACTTCTTAGTCTTGAGCTCCTTAGTGGCAATGAGCTGCAGTGCGAAATAGCTATACTCGAGAGAACTTCTTCTCATAGGCGGCAATACTATCTCGATCCTGCTTTTGATTTGAGAAGGCCTCTGCCATCTTCTCACGAGCCTCGTCATTAACATACTTAGCTCACGAACTTCGTTCTAAAGAACTCCCAGTGGTGGAGAAGACCCAGTGGTCTAGCTCTATCTGTGGACTCCCACCACCACTCGGTGTGTCGAGAGAACATGGGCCGCACATCTCGGCCTCTGTACATCTGGGCATCCCATAACTCTAAAGATGTACTCCATTCTTGCCAACCACCGATCGCCACAAGTGGGTTCTCTCAAGCATCAAATTCTCTTGGCTTCCACTTGGTGAAATCTTTCAACCACTTGCCAAACTCGGCCCCCTCTGCACTATCAAGTGAGTCCGTGGGTCACGATGACCCTGCCCCTCGGTTGAGCTAGGGGGCTACCGAGCCGCTGGGGTGCTCTTTGCATGAGCTGTGTCAATTGGGCTATCTGTGCCCTAGACTCCTCTCTCTGCGCTGCTAGCTGCGCCTGAGTTTCAGCTCTCTGCTCGGCCATTAGGCCCATCATCATGTCTCTCATAGCAGAAATATCTCCACCTGGAGCTGTACCTTGAGGCATAGCAGCCTCCGCCCCTTCTCTGGGCAAGTTAACCTCTGGTGCCACGGGCGGCCTACGAGCCTGATATACCCTGGCTGCTGGCTCTCGCAAAGCATCTCTATTTGCGATTCAGACGGACTGCTCCACTACGATATGTAACCGGCATATTGGCGATCTACACGGAAACCACAACAGGTTAGTCCACGCTCGGACTTTCTCTCGCCAACAAAGATAACACATGTGTCTTCGCATATAGTATCATAAACAAAACCCTTAGCTTATTGAACTTAGACAAACTGGCGGCCTTGGAGTCTTTGGAGATCATGGGAACACAACCTACAAACAGGTTAGTCTACAGAATCTATGACTCTGTGCTCTGATACCAACTGTAAAGACCCAACCCGAAGATGGGACTAAATCTAGATCTTTACTCAGCATGCAAGTGAAAAGCTTAAAAGGACCCGGCTGGGGTCGGTTTGTAAAACTTTTCAAATATAAGAGTGGAAAACATTAAAAACAAAGTAAACATTCATTAAGCAGAAACGAACCATTCAAATTAAAAGCGTTGGATCGATCAAGTACTTTCCTTAAAACATAAAATAGTTCAAATCATAGTTTTCCCTACGGACCTAAGTCCAACTACATCTTTGAAATCCAAAAATAGTAAAATAAGACACGGCCAGTGTCAGTGACATCCATGATCCCCGACTCTCTCCGCTAGCCACCTCGGTCTTTGTCCCAAGTTACACGTGGAAGAAACCACGATAAGGGTGAGTATAAACATACTCAGTAAGAACCCCGACCGGGGGTACGATACGATGCAATCTATCATCTAGCAACCTAGTACACATGCCACAAATATCAACACGGATCTTAGCTCAAGCGTGCTCACAAGGCAAATCCAGGAATCCTCGGAAGTCTCCTACTTAGGCCTAATGATTGGCTCTCAAACCAATCCGGGACATCTCAAGGGTCTTTCTCCCTTGGCCAATTGATCACTCAAAACCGATCCCAAGATGTCAGACACCTCGAGGGTCTTTCTCCCTCGACCAATTGATTAACTCTAAAGTCAATCCCAATGGGTGTCCTCAAGGGCCTCTTTACCCTCGCTATAAATCTGGACTATCGGGAGAGACCCGAAGTCCGGCTCTAAACGGGAAGGGCGGTGTACTCACGAACATTAGCCGGGGAGCTCTCCGGCCGGCTACTACGCGTGTCTTGCGCGCACACCGCATGCTCTTTCGCAACCGGCGTAAATGCGGGGCCTAAGGGCAAACTACGCGCGGGCAGTGCATGCCTAAGACTCGGAAAGCGGTGTCACCGAACACGAGAGTGCGAGGCCCTCGGCACTCATCTGTGCGGACTGTACCACCGACACGAAGCTAAGAACCGGCCAAGGTAGGCTTGCACCGTTGGCGTGGTTCCGCTCTAGCAGAGCTACAAACTAGGCTTATGCCAATGAGGTAGCTAATCCTCACCGGCTGCGGGGAAGCAAGGTACGTTATGCTTCGCTCTACTCCCGACCGGTGGGGACAAGGTACGTTATGTCCGCTCTCGGCCTCTAGATGATGACAAACCCTATCATACTAGCTTAGACTACAAGTGCACGTGATTCTGGCTAACATTCACAAAGACATCTGTCATACATAGCCTAGCATGATACTACGAGCTTAAAGCGGGAATCTCAAGCATCTTTGGAAGAACAAACCTAGCATGGCACTAACATGTACAAAAAGGCAAAACATGCTAGCAAGAATTCAATCACTAGCTATCCTATCCACTAACATGCTCATAAAGGTAAACAAGCATACAAGGCACAATTAAGAAAGCATAGCAGGGGTCCACACAACCACGGTAGGAAGTCCTTACACGGAAACAAGTGGAGAATAGCTATCACAACCAAAAAGACCCTCGAGCTTAATACGAACTCGAGCAACCACCGAGAAGACACGGGCCTCGCAGCAAGGAGGGTGGCTTGGGCGCTGGCGCAGTGGTGGTGGGGGCTGGCGCTGGCGCTGGGGCGCGTGACACGTCGGGCGGACGCTTGCAGGGCGTATGCGTGTGTCTTCTTTGCAAGGCGACGCGCGAGCAGCAGCTCGGCTGGGTTGGCGCGCGCGGCGAGGATCGCGCTGAGCGCGCGAAGGCAGCGCGGCGGGCGGCGCGTCTCGGGCTGCGTTGCGGACTTTGTCGCGACCACGAGCGACGTCAGGCGGTCTTTGGCGCTACACGCGCGACGTCGGCGGCGATGGGTGTGCGACGGTGGGGCTTCCGTCCGCAGCGTGCAATGGCCGGGCGGAAGTAGGCCGGGCGGCGCAGGCCGAGCGCGCGCAGGGTGTGCGGGCGAGGGGGTGGTGCGATGGAGCAGGTGGTGCGTGCGGCTAGGGCTAGGTGGCTCGGGGGTGGTTCGATGGTGGTTCGATGGTGTGGCTAGGGCTGCTCGGCTAGGGTTTTAGGAGAGAGAGAGAGAGAGAGAGAGAGAGAGAGAGAGAGAGAGAGAGAGAGAATGCGGCTATGAGGGAAAAAATTAGGGGTTTTCTTGATTTTCCTTCTTTTCCTTATTTTTAAATAGGTTAGGAGACCTAAATTCCCTTCCCAAGGCTTTTCTCTTGCGGGTCTCGGCTAAAGCAACCTTCTTTTCTTTTTCTTTTTAATTAAGACTCTTTTCTTAAAACTCCAAGTTCACCATTTAGGGCAAGGTTCAAATCCCAAAAGATTCAATTAATTTTCCAATTAATTTTGTTTTTAACCGGGAGGGAAAATGGGGCCGTTACAAAAAGTTCCAACTCCACACGATGCTCAAAGCTGAGGCAACCTTGCTTTATCAAGCCATAACCATGCCAAACCGAACTCACTTTATACCAAGCCTCTACCAAGGGTGCTTACCCATAAGGCATCCAAATCCTCTCGCAAGGCATCAGCTCATCTCGCCTCAAAAAGCATTCAACTCGCCTCATGGCATTCAACTCATCTCATGAGCATCCAACTTAGGGTCCCTCTGCTGGACCAAACTCGCATCTACAATGCTCAACTCTCCTCAGATTAAGGCACTCGAAGGTAGTTCACCGCACTGCCAACCACAAAGAAAATCTCTTGGCCTTAACACTAGCGCGAGAATCACGCCAACAAACAATTACCAACCGCCAACCTGCTGACTTACTCAACCTCCAGTAACACTAGGAAAAGGCTCCGGCTCCGGCTCCTCTCGAGCATCCTTTCGCTTGTAGTCCATCTACTACCACTGAACTTGTAACGGCCCAGTTTTCTATTCCAGTTCTCGAGGTGCTTCCGGTTCAGATTCAGTGGTTCGGTTGGGCCGTTAGAGCTGTTTTGACCCTTAGGGGTATTTTGGTCTTTTTGCTCCCCGGGCAGGATTTGTGGTTTTTCGGGGCTTCGAGGCAGCTCCCGCTTTGTTGAGGCTTGTATGTTGGTGTCTGCGAGTCCCGAGATGTTTGGGGTATTCGTTTGGGAGTTCGATTGTGATTTGGGTTTTGGGCAAAGTGATCGTTGTTTGGGTGTTTCCTTTGGGATTCGAGCCCAGGCCCTTAGAGATGATTTGGGAGTTTGTTTAAGTGAGAGTTATTGTTTGGAAAAGGTTGCTTCAGTAGGGTCTCAAGGAGGAAGCGGAAATGGGATTTAAGGACTTTAAGACTTATTTAAATTTGGAAAGAAAATTGGTTAAGGATGGAAAGGAGGATAAAATCCCATTTTTCCTTTTAATTCCCTTTTTCCTTTTATTTTTCCTTTTATTTTCCAAAATCCCCAAAATTCCTTTTTCTCTCCCTTTTCTCTCTCCTCCGGCCGAGCGGCCCTTGGTCGCCCATGTCCAGACCCTAGCCGCACCATGCCCAATGCCCTTGGTCGCACCATGTCCCACCGAGAGCCGCGCCTCGCTCCAGCCGCCCAGCTCACCCATGCCGCGCGCGTCGAGCCACCCACCCAGCGCCCGTCGCATCGCGCCGCCCTAGTCGCGCCGAGCCCGGATCTGCATCGCCCGAGGCCATCTTCGTGTCGCCTTGGTCGCGCCGAGCCCAGATCTGCATCGCCCAAAGCCGTCTCCATGTCGCCAGTCCGTGTCCGTCGCCCGAACCTGGCGCCGCCGTCGAAGTCGCCGCCCCAGAGGTCGTCGTGCCTTCCCGAGCGCCCCGAGCCCGTCGCGTCGCGTCGCCTCGCCGCGCGCGCGCGCGCAAATCCTCTGCCCTAGCCGCGCGTGTGTGTCGTCGCCAGTACCGAGCTCGAGCTCGCGCCCGTGCGCTGCTGCCTCGCCCAGCGAGCCGTGCTGCGCGCAGCGCCACGCCCTGCGCCCCTAGTGCCCAGCGCTGTGCCCAGCGCCCGGCCGGTGCTCGCTGCGCCCGACACACACTGTTGTGTCTTTGGTTGGCCCGAGCCTTGTGGCCTCTCGGATGGTATTTCCGAGTCTTTTCTTCGTTGGGCCCCGATTTGTTGGTTTCTTTGTTTAGGGATTTATTTGGGTTTTTATGTATTTGATTTGAAATTTGCTTTATTTTATGTTTAGGTTGTTTGGGTTCGATTAGAGGCTCGAGGATTGCTTGGTTGATTTGTGATTATTTTTCGCTTGTCCCGGTAAGGATTTCTTACCGTGGTTGTGTGGACCTGCGATATATCTCGATTGTGCCTTGTATGTTTCTTTGATTGTTATGAGCATGATAGTGATAGGCGACTTTGTTTGATCTCTTGCTAGCATGTTTGTTGATTTTACATGTTAGTGCCATGCTAGGTTTGTTCTTCCGGCATGCTTGTGATTCTGTTTAAGTTGTAGTATCATGCTAGGTAAACGTGATTGATGTCGGTCATTGCTTGCTAGCCAGAATCATTGATTTACTCGGTATTCTTAGATAGCGTAGTAGGGTTTGTCATCATCAGGTGAGAGCGGACATAACGTACTTTGTCCCCACCGGTCGGGAGTAGAGCGAAGCATAACGTACATTGCTTCCCCGGCGGCCGATGTGGATGTAGCTACCACATCGGCATAAGCCTAGTTTGTAGCCTGCTAGAGCGGAACCACGCCAGCGGTGCAAGCCCGCCTTGGCCGGTTCTTAGCTTCAGTCGGTGGTACAGTGCTGCACAGATGAGTGCCGAGGGCCTCGCACTCGTGTTCGGTGACACCTTTTCCGAGTCTTAGGCATGCGTACGGCCCGCGTAGTTTGCCCTTAGGCCCCGCATTTACGCCGGTTGCGAGAAGAGCATGCGGTGTGCGCGCGCTGCAGCGTTAGTAGCCGGTTCGGAGAGCTCCCCGGGCTAATGTTCGTGAGTACACAGTTCCTTCTTGTTTAGAGCCGGACTTCGGGTACTCTCCGATAGTCAGTTATAAGCGAGGGTAAGAGGCCCTTGAGGACACCCATTGGGATCGGCTTTTGAGGTGATCATATGGTCGAGGAGAAAGACCCTCGAGGGTGTCGGACATCTTTGGGATCGGTTTTTTGAGTGATCAATTGGCCGAGGAGAAAGACCTCGGAGATGTCTCGGGATTGGTTATGAGAACCAATCATTAGTAGGAAGTAGGAGACTTAGATGATTCGGAAGTAAGAGACTTCCGATGTTTCGAGATCTTGTTTTATGAGCTCGTTGAGTTATGATCTGTGTTGATAGTTGTTTGCTTGCATGTTGAGGTGCTAGATGACCGATGTATCGTATTGTACCCGGTTGGGGATTCTTACTGAGTATGTTTATACTCACCCTTATTTATCTTCGGGTAACTTTGGGACAACACCGGGAGGGCTAGCGGAGGAGGCGATTGATCATGGGAACCGCCGGCACTCTGTCTTTTATTATTGCATTGTTTATTCAGCATGTAGATGGACAGAGTCCTAGGGGAACATTGTTTAAAACGTTGCTTAAAGCTGTATTGTACATTTTATTAAACATCGCCAAAGTTGTTTTACTTTGTTGGATTGTTTAAAATGAAAATTGTTGGTTATGTTTTAAGGGCTCCCCCTTCTCATATGTTTTGAAAGGTTTTTAAATATAAGCTCTAAACCGCTTGTTATCATATTTAACTTGCATGCCGAGTGAGATCCTGTGTTTAGGACCATGTTTTGGGTCGGGTTCTTACAGAACTAGCCCTCTGCAGCACGACCTAAACGGGTGCAAGCGCCATAAAGCAGATCCAAGGCTAAAGGAGTACGCTGAACTCGAACGGCGTAGAACCATCTGCTATGCCCAAGCCAAACTCAAGCTGAACCGGACTTAGTGCCAAAGTGGCACACCAACCAATGCACCTCAAGTGCTACTACTACCAAATCCACATCTCGAGGAAGTCGGGTGTTAAACAACAAAGAGGCTCGCAAGGGGGCAAAGATGACCCTTCATCCGCCTCAAGCCACTAACACGGCAACTTGCCAAACAATCGGGCGATGGTGGAGACTCGCTAGTCCACCTCTCACAAGGGACTTCCACCACCATCCGATGAACCAAAAAAGACAGAGCGGCACACCTCGGCCTCGAGCAGCGGGGCATCCCACACACGGATGCTAAACTCAAACTGGCCAACTACTTTACTACTAGCGGTAGGACTTACTAAAACATCGAGCTCTCTACAGGCATCCATTTGCCAACCAGGCGTCTCCATCAACGCCAACAAACTCATCCGAATAAACTCGCCGATCATGCCCTCAGGGAACCTCCGGGGCTACAAAAGCTACCGGGGAAAAATCTTTGAAACAAACTCTGTCATTTGGGCTATCGTGCCGGGACTCCTCACTACGCGCTACAAACTACGCACGGGTCTCCGCTCTCGATAGCTAAAACACGCCATCAAATCTCTCATGGTGGAGCACACTCTGCTCAAGGAGTCTCACTCGGAGGCGCCGCTAGCCTCTACCCCCTCCTCTAGGCAACTCAAGCTGCGGGGCCAAACCGGCATGCGGGCCTAACAACCCGGACGCGGCCTCAACATCAACACGATCGGTCCAACTCCTCGGTCGGACATGCCAAGCGCCTGCTCCTCCGGGTGCGATCAACATACTAGCGATCGCACGAAGCACCTCCACCCTCTCACTAGGGAAAGCGACAAGAATCGGGCCACAAATGGCCAGCGGAGTCTAAGCTCGCCTCCCTGCGGAGCGATGTCCCGGGGCATCCGAATCTATCTGGATACCTCAACAAGCCGCTAAACAAACTGCCGCGATCATGAAAGTTGGCATGATGGCTCACTAAGCCCAAACCAACAACGAGTCAGAACCTGCTCGTCTCCGCTACACAACACTACACAAGGCATACACTAGATGACAGGTATTGTAAATTCTTAACCCTTTTTTTTTCTTTCTAAAACAATAAACCTAGGCGTACTGATGGTAGCCGAGAGTCTTTGGTGATCATGGAAGGACGACCTACAACAAAAGGTCAGTCTACAGAATCTATGACTCTAAGCTCTGATACCAACTGTAAAGACCCGACCCAAAAGGGGCTCTAAATGGGCCTTTACCCCAATGCATGTATTCAAAATAAAAGACATTATGAAAAATAAGTTTCGGATCCCAAGTAAAAACAGAAACATTCAACAATCAAAACATACATTTCTAAAAGGATACTCTGATCAGAGATTTATTTAAACCATTTAAACATTCCACAAGTACAAATATGCTGGAATCCATAAAACGTGAGAAAACATCCTAGGGCTCCGTGCCCGTCTACATGCATTCATGGGAATAACAAAAGTCAAGAGTCATGATATAATAAAATGGTCAGAGATGACAGCAGGATTCCATGATCACAGCTCCTCCTTGACCATCCTCGTCTCGCCTTGGTTACTGTGGAAAACCACGAGAATAAGGGTGAGTAACGAATTACTCAGTAAGAATCCCCAACCGGGGTACAATACGATATACATGATCATCTAGAAGAATGTATGCAAGCTATGAATATAAACACAGAGCGGAGCACATAGCTAAGTCCACACTTGGACCTCGGATGCCAACTCAGGGTCTTAGTCCGGAAATACCACAACACACTATACGCCCTATACGGGAACAAGTCCGGCCTCGGCACATCTCTCTGTCGATACGAAAGGTACACTCGCTCAAGATCCCGAGGAGCTCTCCGATCGGCGTTGTAATGAGCGTAAGCGCGCACCGCATGCTACCGCAAACTGGGGGGGTGCGGGTCTAGTGGCAAAAGTTGCCGAGTTGATCCACCATGCCTAACTAAATCTACGGATCGGTGTCAGCGACATAGGAGTGTGAGACACTGGACACGTGAACTATGTCAACTCTGTACCACCGCACACGAGGCTAAGGAACCGGTCGTGGTAGGCTTACACCGAGAAGCGGTCCTTGCCCTAACAGTGGCAATCAAGAGGGCTACACCGAACACGCCGAGGGCGTGCCGATCGCCGGGGGCGAGGCAATGCCAAGTCATCATCCCGACCGTTGGGGCATTTAACGATCCGCCACCCTCACCCAAGATTGCGGGGCACCGTTAGGGTTAGCTAAACCCTAACGGGATCGGGACAGAGTACCATCTCGCACGTCCCTATCGGGGATGCAAGTTACGTTATGCATCCGGCCGGATGATGCTACCTACGAACTCTAATCCATAGCAATAATAACAATTCATTCAATGCGGTCCAATACGTGCTCAACAGATACAAGGAACCTAGCATGATACTACAAAGCAAGAAACAGATATCGAACATGCGAGAATGGAACAACCTAGCATGGGCTAACATGAGAAACAATACAAGAGTTCATGCGATCAGAATTGAACGAGCACCTAGGGCTAAACATGCTAATAATCATATACGAGGCATACAAAACAACAATCACAAATATACCGCAGGCCCACACAACTCCGTAAGAAATCCTTACCTTGGTGGGGAGGCTTCTACACACAAATCCTAAGCTGCGGAACAATCCCGAGCTAGCGAGCGGGAACCTAGCAAACCAATAATAATCAGCACCTAAAACGTCTAAACAACAATAGAACAGCAAGCTCGGCTAGGGGCACTCACGCGGCACGGCGACACGAACTTGGAGTTCTTTGGCGGCCGGGCGCGGTAGAGGGCTGGGCGCGTCTGCGCCCGCGGATGGGTCTTTGGGCGCGCGGTGTGCGACGGACAGACGGGACTCGGCAGCGAGCGGCTCGGCACGGGCGCCTGGCGGCGGGTGGCGTCTGGAAACGGCAAGCCGCCGGGCGAGGGCGCGCGCGGGCAAACGTCTAGGCGTGCGGGCGAGCGGCTCGGCAAGCGACACGGGTGAAGGCGCGCAGGCATCAGGCGTCTGCTGCTGCGCGCGATCTGGCGTGACGTCGGGCTGGCGATGGCAGCGGTGGGCCGATTCTTTGTCGCGAGATCTGGGCGCGACAAAATTTGTGTGTGACAAAGAGCGGGCGATCTGGTGCGACGGCGGGGCGATCTGAAATTTCTTCTTGGCGCGATCGGCGGCGAGGTGGCGTATTGGACGTGCGACGATGGTGGCTGGTGGGGCTTCTCTCGGTGTTTGCAATCAACACAAACACACACAACACTCCTCTATTCACTTGGCCAAACAACACACCAAACGGATGAGAAGAAGAAGAGGAGATCGATACCTACCGGAATGATGATGAACGATCCAAGGAGCTGCAAGGATGAAGAATTCGGCAAGGCAATGGAGAGCAAAGCTTGGGCGGCCACACACTTTGGAGAAGAAGATGGACAAACCTAATTTCTATTTCATTTAACCAAATGCACCAAACACCAAAGATCCAAGGTTAACTAAGATGTGATGCAGAAAGAGCAACAAGAGCAACTAATGGCTCAATTGGCACACATCCCCACAAGCTTTCCAGGAGACCCGGGTTCAAACCCCAACTGCAGCACAATTTCCTTTATTTTTACTTTTGCATCAAACCTTGCTCAAGCCAAACCACAAATCCCTCCAAAAACCTACATAAATTCATCCAATAATTTTAGTAACTGGAAAAGACACAAACGGCACTGACGGCCCGACCAAATTACCAAATTACCCCTAGGGCATACCTGGAAGACCGGGATGAAAAACCTGGGCCGTTACACCCAATGCCCTGTCGCATTTTTCAGCCGTGCCGCACGCCCTACCGCTCACTCCCAGCCACACGCCCAGCAGAGCCCCAACACCCGTTGCAACCTGTTCGTCCGTGCGCCAGCCCTATGCCGTGTGAGTTGCTCCCGACCGAGCCGACCTCTGTTTTCATTTGGCCAAAGTCTTATAAATTGTGATGTTTGTTGTTTGTCTGTTAGGTTCCCGATAGCTAGCTCAGGTTCGGTTGCAGCTTAGGACCTTCTTCTGTGTTGTCTGCCTTCCGACCCAGGTAAGGATTTTTTACCAGAGTTGTGTGGGTCTTGCGATATTTTCTATGATTGTTGGTTGTATATATGTTTATGTTTATCAGCATGTTAGTGGATAGGTGCTCTGTTCTGAATTCTGACTGGCATGATTCTCGTGTTAATTCTCATGTTAGTTCCATGCTAGGTTGTCCTGTTCTGGCATATTCGTTATCTGTTTTTGCTCTGTAGTATCATGCTAGGTTCATTGTTTCTGCTGAGCACGTATCAGTATGTTTGTTGTTAGCTGTTTATACCTTAGAGTTCTGATAGGTGGCATCATCCAGGCGAGGATGCATAACGTAACTTGCATTCGTGGCAGGGACGTGCGAGGCAGTACTCCGTCCTTGATCCGTCGTTAGGGTTTAGCTAACCCTAACGGCAGCCCAGTGCAATCTTGGGTGAGGGTGGCAGACTGTTAAATGCCCCAACAGTCGATGGAATGACGAGGCATTGCCTTGTAACTGACAGTCGACACGACCTCAGCGTGTCGACAGTAGCCCTTGATTGCCACCTGATAGGGCAAGGACCAGTTCCTGGTGTAAGCCTACCACGGCCGGTTTCTTAGCCTCAGGTACGGTGGTACAGGCTGACATAGTCATAGTGTCCTGGTCTCACACCACTATGTTCAGTGACACCAATCCATATATTCTTTTAGGCATACGTACTGGACCAGGGCAGCATGCCCTAGACCCAGCACCTCCCTGGTTTGTAGTAGCATGCGGTGCGCGCACACGCTCATTACATCGCCGACTGGAGAGCTCCTCGGGATCTTGAGTTCAGTGCACCTTTCGTATCGACAATAGTAGGAAAGCTGAGGCCGAGATTAGTTTCTCCTAGAGTATTGTAACTTCCCGACCCGAATGGGGTCCTAAAATAGGCCTTTACCTCAATGCTTGCTTTAAAACTTAGAAAATAATATGCAAGGTTGTATGCCAGATTCTGATTAAAACAAAAATTAGTAAACATCCATTCAAAACAACAACAAAACGTCTTGGAACTTGTCCCTGTTTCCAACCACCTGTTCCAAGCTAAATACAATTTAAAACGTACTCTGATTAGAGATTTAATTCAACATTCAAATCCAAAAATGGTTTACATCAGTGTCAGAATCCGGAAAACAACCAGAAAACAACATAAGGGCTCCGTGCCCAACTACATGCATTCAGAGGACATTTAAAATAACAACATAAATAAAAGACTCAGAGTTCAAAACAACGGGTTTCCATGATCACAGCTCCTTCTCCAGCCATCCTGTCTCGCACCATGGTTTCCTATGGAAAACCACAAAATAAGGGTGAGTAACGAATTACTCAGTAAGAATCCCCAACCGGGGTACAATACGATATAAATGGTCATCTAGCAGAAAGTTATGTAAGCTATGAATATATACACAGAAGAGAGCACATAGCTTAAATCCACACATAAACCTCGGATGCCATCTCAGGGTGTTACTCCAGAAAATCTACCACACGATACGATCATATACGAGAAACAAGTCTCAGCCTCATCCTGTCTACTGTCGATACGAAAGGTGCACTGAACTCACGATCCCGAGGAGCTCTCCGTCGGCGCTATAATGAGCCTGTGCGCGCACCGCATGGTGCTGCAAACCAGAGGGTGCCGGGTCTAGTGGCAAGCTGCCCTGGTCCAGTACTCATGCCTAACAAATCTCTAGATCGGTGTCACTGACATAGGGGTGTGAGACCTAGACACGTGAACTATGTCAGCCTAAACCACCGCACCTGAGGCTAAGGAACCGGTCGTGGTAGGCTTACACCAGGAAGCCGTCCTTGCCCTATCAGGTGGCAATCAAGGGCTACTGCCGAACACCCTGAGGACGTGCCGACTGCCGGGGACAAGGCGATGCCTTGTCATCATCCCGACCGTTGGGGCATTTAACAGTCTGCCACCCTCACCCAAGTTTCCAAAGGGCTGCTGTTAGGGTTAGCTAAACCCTAACGACGGATCTGGGACTAAGTACTGCCTCGTACGTCCCTGCCACGGATGTAAGTTACGTTATGCACCCTCGCCCGGATGATGCTACCTATCATAATTCTAACTATAACAGATACAACAAACAATCCAATACGTGCTCAGCAGAAACAACGAACCTAGCATGATACTACGAAGCAGAACAGATAACGAGCATGCCAGAACTGAACAACCTAACATGGAACTAGCATGAGGAACAACACGAGAATCATGCGAGTCGAAAATTCAGAACAGAGCACCTATCACTAAACATGCTGATAAACATAAACAAGCATACAAACAGCAATCACATATTATACCGCAGGGCCCACACAACTCGGGTAAGAAATTCTTACCTTGGTCGGGAAGCAACTACACACAAAGATCCTATGCTGCAATCGATCCCGAGCTAGCTAATGAGAACCTAACAAGCACAACAATATCACAATCTATAGGCCTAAATATAATAAAACAAACAGGGCTCGGCTCAGGAGCAACTCACACGACACGGCTGACACGCGAACCGACGCCAGATCTGGCTGCTGGCTGCGCTGCAGCGTCTGGCGACTCGATCTGTTTGCTTTCATCAGGCGATGGGCGCTGAAGCGCGATGCATTCTGCTTGGGCGATGGGCGTCTGAGCGTCATTTCTTTGGGCGATAAGCGTCACGGGAACTGCTGCTTTGTCGATGGAAATTGGCAGTGCGATGCAAGGTGAGACAACAATTTTTTTGTTTGTTATATATCTTTATATTATTCCATACATTCCTTTATTAATTTATTTTATATTTTTTGCTTATATATTTTAAAATATTTTTTTTTATATTTTCTATTGATCTTTTTTTTTTAATTAAATATACTTTTCTTTGCTCTATCTATCTTTGTGGATTGTATATATATATATATATATATATATATATATATATATATATATTTGTTTTCTTTCTATATATGTTTATTAAAAGGAATACGATTTATTTTAAAAATATATCAAATCTATTCTTATAACTATAAACACGATCCTTTAACATTTTGAATATATATTTTTTTTATTAAGTATTGGCCCCCCCATATATGAAATCATGTGTAACGGCCCAAGTTTTCATCCCGGTCTTCCAAGTATGTCCTAAGGATATTTTGGTAATTTAGTCGGGTCGTTTCTCTCTTTCTCAACTGTTAATATTCTTGGATGGTCAAATGTAGGGTTTGGCTTCTTTTTGGATGAGTTTGGGTATGGAGAGATGAAAAAATAAAAATAAGAGTTTTGCTGGATTAATTATGCTTTAGCTAGGATTCGAGCCTGGGTGGTTAGGAAGTAAGCTGGGAGGTTCTGCCAGTCGAGTCACAGGCAATTATTGATGCTCATTCCGCAAGTTATCTTGATTTGCCTTGGTTTTCGGGATTTAGGTGAGTATGATTAAAAAGAAAAGAAATAGGTTTTCTTTTCCTCCTTCCCCAAATCTTCTTGCCGTCCAACCATTCTATCGAAGCTTTCTTGCCGTGCGTCTTCCTCCCAAGAGCTCCGTTGTTTCGTTCTTCCTGGGTAAGCGTTCCGCGATCTCTCCTTCTCGTCTTTTTGGTGTTGTTCTTATTGGCCGAGCGAAAGGGATGGTTAAGTTTTGTGTTTGATGCAGTCCAGTCGAGCAACCCCAGCGTCGTCGCCCGACCAAGCGATCATGTGTCGCTGTCGTCGCTCGCCGACTGCGGCGCCCAAATCACCGATCGCCGCCGCGTCGTCGCGTCGCTGCGGCGCCAGTCGCACGCCCAGCCTGCAGCGCCTCAGCCAGATCGCATCGCTTGCAGCCCCTGCCGTTGCGCGATCGCCGCGACGCCTATCGTGACCGTCGCCCAAAGACTAAGTCGCTGCAGCAGGCCGTCGCGTCGCGGCACAAAGCCGTCGCTCGCCGCCGCCCGGTGCCGTGAGCCGCCCAGCCGTATGCGAGCACAGCCTCGATCGCGAGAATGCCGACGTCGCATCGCCCGTCCGCACGTGCAGCCCCAGTGCCCTGTCGAGTCTGCCAGCCGTGCCGCATGCCCTGCCGCTCACGCCTAGCCGCACGCTCAGCAGCGCCCCAGCGCCCATTGCAGCCTGTCCGTCCGCGCGCCAGCCCCGTGCCGTGTGAGTTGCTCCCGACCGAGCCGAGCTCTGTTTTCATTTTGCCTAAGTCTTATAAATTGTGATGTTTGTTATTTGTCTGTTAGGTTCTCGATAGCTAGCTCGAGTTCGGTTGCAGCTTAGGACCTTCTTGTGTGTTGTTTGCATTCCGACCGAAGTAAGGATTTCTTATCGGAGTTTTGTGGGCCCTGCGATATTTTCTGTGATTGTTGGTTGTATGTATGTTTATGTTTATCATCATGTTAGTGGATAGGTGCTCTGTTCTAAATTCCAGCTGGCATGATTCTCGTGTTAATTCTCATGTTAGTTCCATGCTAGGTTGTCCTGTTCTGGCATGTTCGTTATCTGTTCTTGCTTCGTAGTATCATGCTAGGTTCATTGTTTCTGCTGAGCACGTATTAGTATGTTTGTTGTTAGCTGTTTATAGCTTAGAGTTTTGATAGGTGGCCTCATCCGGGCGAGGATGAATAACGTAACTTGCATCCTTGGCAGGGACGTGCGAGGCAGTACTTCGTCCTTGATCCGTCGTTAGGGTTTAGCTAACCCTAATGGCAGCCCAGTGCAATCTTGGGTGAGGGTGGCAGACTGTTAAATGCCCCAACGATCGAGGTAATGACGAGGCATTGCCTTGTCCCTGGCAGGTGACACGACCTCAGCGTGTCGGCAGTAGCCCTTGATTGCCACCTGATAGGGCAAGGACCGATTCCTGGTGGAAGCCTACCGCGGCCGGTTTCTTAGCTTCAGGTGCGGTGGTACAGGCTGACATAGTCATAGTGTCCTGGTCTCACACCACTAAGTTCAGTGACACCAATCCAGAGATTCTTTTAGGCATGCGTACTGGACCAGGGCAGCATGCCCTAGACCCAGCACCTCCCTGATTTGCAGCAGCATGCGGTGCCCGCACACGCTCATTACAATGCCGAGTAGAGAGCTCCTCGGGATCTTGAGTTTAGTGCACCTTTCACATCGATAGTAGTAGGAAAGCTGAGGCCGATATTAGTTTCTCGTAGAGTATCGAGATGCATTGTAGTTTTTCGGAGTAAGACCGTAAGATGGCATCCTTGGTATTTATGTATGGATTAAAGTGATGTGCTCTCTTCTGTGTTTATATTCATAGCTTGCATACTTTCTGCTAGATGACCAGTTATATCGTATTGTACCCCGGTTGGGGATTCTTACTGAGTAATTCGTTACTCACCCTTATTTTGTGGTTTTCCACAGGTAATCAGGGGACGAGACAGGATGGCTGAAAGAGGAGCTGCGGATCATGGAATAACTGCTGTTTTAAACTCTGAGTTTTAACTTCATGCTTTTAGTTGTCCTCTGAATGCATGTAGTTGGGCACGGAGCCCGTAGGACGTTTTCTGATTGTTTCTGGATTCTGGCACTATTGTAAACTGTTTGGGATTTTTGAATGTTTTGAATAAATCTCTGATCAGAGTATGTTTTAAACTGTATTTAGCTTGGAACATGTGCTTGGAAACAGGGGCCGGTTTCAGGACATTTTTATATTTTATTATTGAATGGATGTTTATAATTTTTTGTTTTCATTCAGAATCTGGAAAACGATCTTGCATATTATTTTTAAGTTTTAAAAGCATGCATTGTTGTAAAGGCCTAGTTTAGGACCTCTTTCGGGTCGGGTCTTTACATCATGTATCCACCCCTACTCGAAGTGAAAAGCTTGCGCAATTGTTTATTTGTATTTATCGTTTGTCTTTCTGAATCTATATCTTACACATTGGTATTAGAGCTGATGGCGAACGTAACAGGTCAATTATTGCTCCAACAATTGACGAAGGAAAATTACAAGAATGGGAGCATTCAGATGAAAGTGCTACTTGGATCACATGATGCATGAGAAGTGGTCGAAGATGGTTTCGTAGAACTAGAGAATACCACGGGTTATATGGTGGCTCAAACAAAAGATTTGAAAGAGACGCGATCGAAGGATAAAACGGCAGTGTATATGCTGTTCTGAGTAGTGGTTAAATCTGGATTTGAGAAGATTGCGAGTGCAACTACTTCAAAATAAGCATGAGACATTTTAGATAAAGTGTTCAAAGGTGCTGACCGAGTGAGGCAAGTGCATCTCCAGACTCTTCGCGAGTGAGGCAAGTGCATCTCCAGACTCTTCGCCGTGAGTTGGAGAGCATAAAGATGAAGAGTCAGAAAGCGTATTTGACTACATCATGCATGTGCAGACGGTGGTGAATCAACTCAATTGCAATGGAAAAAGGCTAACAGATGTGCGAGTTGTTGAAAAGATTTTGAGATCATTGACGGGTAATTTTGAGAATGTGGTGTGCGCAATAGAAGAGTCAAAGAACCTTGTGACGCTCACTGTTGACGAGCTTGCTGGTTCTCTTGAGGTACACGAGCTACGCAAGAATAAGAAGAAAGAAGAAACACTAGAGAAAGCGCTTCAAACCAAGGCATCGATCGAAGATGAAAATGTACTCTATTCTAAAAACATTTAGAGTAGAGGTCGCGGACGTAGAGGTCGTAGATATGGTCCCAGTAGTCAAAGAGACAGTTATGTTGCAGAGAAGAAACATACGAGTCAAGCGAATTGGCAAGGAAGAGGACGCAGTCGAGGAAGAGGCGGTAGATCGAATCAGTCAAATATTGAATGCTATAAGTGCCACAAGTATGATCACTATGTGAGTGATTTCTATTCCGATAAATGCTACAATTGCGGTGAAAAAAGGAATTTCGCGGGAGATTGTCGTACGGATAAAAGGTTTGAAGAAACAAGCAACTTAGTAGTAGAAAACGATACAAATGATGGTGTTCTTTTGATAGCACATAAAGAAGGAAGCGACAATAATGATACTGTGTGGTCTCTCGATTCAGGGGCAAACGCCATATGTACAGACACGAGCATTTGTTAAAAAATATGCGGAAAATTGAAGATTGTCATGTTTCTTTTTGTGATGGATCAATAGTAAAGGTAAAAGGCAAAGGTACAATTTCTTTTGTATAGAAGGATGGCTTGAAAGGGTCAATCTAGGATGTTTATTATGTACGAGATCTTAAAAAATATATTTTGAGTTTGGGGCAACTCACAAAGAAGGGTTATTCTATATTTTTGAAAGATTCAGTTGTTGCATTTGAGGGACAAGAAAGAGCGTTTAATTGCTCCAGTAGAGATGGGAAGAAATCATTTGTATAAATTGAATTTTAGAAGCGTACGAGAAAAGTGTTTGTGAGTAAATGAAGAAAGCAAATGGGACTGAAACAATTCGATGGAAGTTAGCATCGAAGTTGGAGAATTACTTTAACGGCCCAGGTTTTCATCCCGGTCTTCCAGGTATATCCTAAGGGTATTTTGGTAATTTGGTCGGGCCGTTAGGGTCGTTTTTGTCTTTCTCAACTGTTAATATTCGTGGATGGTCAAATATAGGGTTTGGTTGCTTTTTGGATGAGTTTGGGTGTTGAGTGATGCAAAAATAAAAATAAGAGTTTTGTTGGATTAAAAGTGCATTAGCTGAGATTCAAGCCTAGGTGGCTAGGAAGTTAACAGTGAGGTTCTGCCAGTCGAGCCACAGGTAGTCATTGATACTCATTCCGCAGGTTATCTAGTCTTGCCTTGGTTTTCGGGATTTAAGTGAGTTTGATTAAAAGAAATGAAATATAGGTTTTTCTCTTTTTCCTCTTCTCCAAATCTCCTTGCCGCTCACCCACCCTCTCCAAGCTCCCTCTTGCCGTGCGTCTTCCTCCCGAGAGCATCGATCGATCGTCCCAGGTAAGTGTTTTGTCGTTCCTCGATTTCTCCTTCTAGTTGATTGGTTGTCGATCCTTGGCTAAGGGGTGTTGTTTGTCTTATTGTTGGCTGGTTGGTGTTTGTTGCAGCCGAGCAGCCCATCGTGTCGTCGCCCAGCCAAATTGTAGCCCCTGGTCATTGTCGCTTGCCCAGCCCCGATCGCAGCCCTGTCCATTCGCGTCGCCCGACTGCAGCGCGCCGCGCGAGCAGCCCAACAGAACCCTGTCGTGATCGCGCGCCACCTGCGGCGATCGCTCGCCATAGCGCGCGAGCCTAGCGCCCGAGCCGCACGCCTACACCGTGCCACACGTTGCCCAGCCGCGCAGCAGCGTAGACGCAAGCCCCAGCGCCGCTCGCCTGCCAGCCATGCCGCACGCCCTACCGAGCCCTGCCGCTCATGCCCAGCGGCACATCTCCGAGCTGTGTGTCTTGTAGCCTGTCCATCCACGCGCCAGCCTTGTGCCGTGTGAGTTTCTTCGGGTCGAGCCGAGTTCTGTTTGTATTTTTATCTAAGGCCTATAGGTTGTGATATTTGTTGTTGTTTGTTAGGTTCTCGATAGCTAGCTCGGGTTCAGTTGCAACTTAGGATCCTTTTGTGTGTTATTGCCTTCCGACCCAGGTAAGGATTTCTTCCCGGAGTTGTGTGGGCCCTGCGATATTTTCTGTGATTGTTGATTGTATGTATGTGTATGTTTATCAGCATGTTAGTGGATAGGTGCTCTATTCTGAATTTCGACTGGCATGATTCTCGTGTTATTTCTCATGTTAGTTCCATGCTAGGTTGTTCTGTTCTGGCATGTTCGTTATTTGTTCTTGCTTCGTAGTATCATGCTAGGTTCATTGTTTCTGCTAAGCACGTATTAGAATGTTTGTTGTTATCTGTTTATAGCTTAGAGTTCTGATAGGTAGCATCATCCGGGCGAGGATGCATAACGTAACTTGCATCCGTGGCAGGGACGTGCGAGGCAGTACTCTATCCCTGATCCGTCGTTAGGGTTTAGCTAACCCTAATGGCAGCCCAGTGCAATCTTGGGTGAAGGTGGCAGACTGTTAAATGCCCCAACGGTCGGGGGAATGACGAGGCATTGCCTTGTCCCCGACAGTCGATACGACCTCAGCTTGTCGGCAGTAGCCCTTGATTGCCACCTAATAGGGCAAAGGACCGGTTCCTGGTGTAAGCCTACCACGGCCGGTTTCTTAGCCTTAGGTGCGGTGGTACAGGCTGACACAGTCATAGTTTCCTGGTCTCACACCACTATTGTAAAGACCCGACCTGAAATACGGTCCTAAACCTAGGTCCTCAGTCAGCATGCAAGATAAATATTTCAACAAGTGGTTTAGTGCTCATGATTAAAACTTTTTAAAACATTAGGGAAACGGGGAACACTTAAAACATAACCAACAATTTTGATTAAAGCAAATCCAACAAGGTAAAACAAGCCTGGCCAGTATTTATAAAAGAACATTCAAAACAGTTTAAACAACTTTAACATCATTCCCCTAAGACTCCTATCCATCTACATGCTGAATAAATAAATGCAAACAATAAACGACAGAGTGCGATTCCATGATCAATCGGCTCCTCTCGCTAGCCGTCCGGTCTTGTCCCAAGTTACCTGGTGGAAAAACCACAGAAATAAGGGTGAGTATAAACATACTCAGTAAGAATCCCCAACCGAGGTAAATACGATACATCAGTCATCTAGCACCCTAGTATACAAGCAAACAAAACAATGACTTAGAGCAAAACGGTTGAATTAGGCTATGAGCTACTCCTAGAGCGAGCCTATTCAAGGGCTTTCATCTACAGCCTATCCTAGGTTCTACACCTGGATGCCCTTCGGGCCTTACACAACCTAGGACTCAGTGATGCCCATTGGGGCCTTACACACCTAGGATGCCCATCAGGGTCTTACTCCTCCAGACTCAGTGATGCCCAGTGGGGCCTTACACACCTAGGATGCCCATCGGGGTCTTACTCCTCCAGACTCAGTGATGCCCAGTGGGGCCTTACACACCTAGGATGCCCATCAGGGTCTTACACCTCCGGATGTCCATCGGGGTCTTACCCGAGCGGGACCTAAACTAGTTACCCCTACAGTCTTCTACACTATACATCACCCGCCTATGCCTAGCATGGAACTAACAGGATAAAATAGGACAAGGTATGCCAAGATAATTAAACCCCTAGCATGGAACTAACAGAATATATCAGGGACACAAGAACAACACGATCTGGAAGTAAGAGAAAACATGTAACCTACCCACTGGAAATTTCATAAAATCACAAGACATGGCATGCTGGAAGAACAAACCTAGCATGGCACTAACATGAACAAGAAGCAACATGCTAGCAAGATTTCAAACACAAGCCGTTTAATAGCCAACATACTCATAACAGCAACCAAGCATACAAGGCACACTCATGATAGCATCGCAGGGTCCACACAACCACGGTAAGAAATCCTTACCTGGAAACATGCAGAACTAACTACCTAATCCAACAAGCAACCCTCGAGCTTCTAAATGTACCCGAGCAACCTAAGCAAACAATAAAAATCATCCTAATTAAGCAACCAACAACTAACATCTTAAGGTCCAAAAGAGTGGAGGCTCAAGAATTACCAACCGAGAAGGCACTAGGTCTCGGTCCCATCTATCTCGGCAAAACAGGCTCTCGGCAGCGGTGGCAGGCGGGGCGTGCGGTGGAACCAGGGCAAGGGATCAAGGGCGCTGGGCGCGCGGTGCGCTGGCTCGCAGATGCAGACAGAGAAGCCCGACGCGGGCGCTGTAACGGCCCAGGTTTTCATCCCGGTCTTCCAGGTATGCCCTAGGGGTATTTTGGTAATTTGGTCTGGCCGTTTATGTCTTTTTCCAGTTGCCAAAATTATGGGATGTATTTAAGTAAGATTGTGATGCTTTGTGAAAGTATTTGGGCATGGTGGGATGCAAAAGAAAAATTGGGAATTAAAAGTGTAGCAATTTGGTTTCGAACCCAGGTGGCCTGGGAAGATAGTTGGGTGTCCTTGCCAATTGAGCTACAAGGTGTTTTTGATAATCTTTCCGCACCACTTTATAGTTAGCCTTGGTTCAAGGGAGTTTTGGTTCAATTGTTTAAAAGAAGAAAATTGGGATTTTGAGTCTTCATCACCAAGTCTCCTTCGCCGACCCAGCCTTTCGCCCAAGCTCTCCCCCCCCCAAGCCCAAGCTGAATTCTTGCTCTCTTGCAACCCCGAGGTCTGATCGTCTTCCCGGTAAGGTTCTTCTTCTTCTTCTTCTTCCCCTTCTTCATTTTAGCACCCTTGCTGGCCGAGAGTAAAGAGGTGTGTGTGGGTGTCTTGTGCAGCTAGCCGAGAGGAGCCATCCAGCAGCCCAGATCGCCCAGCTCGTTTCCCCCCCCCCCGATCGCCCAGATCGCCATCGCCAAGCCGAGCTCGCACCGTGCACCGAATCGCGCGCCGCTGCCTCGCGCGCGTAGCGCGCCCCCAGAGGCGGTGCGCGCGCGCGCGCGAGCGCCTGTCCCATCCGTCGCGCGCGGCCGCGCCCAGCCGCCATGCCATCTCTCGCGCGCGCCCAGTCCAGCCAAAGACGCCGCACGCTGCTCCATCGTCGCTTGTCCTATCGCGCAGCCAACGCGCCCACCCCGTGTCGCTGCGTGCCGCCGTGTGAGTGCTCCCGAGCTGAGCCTGCTTGTTTTGTTAAATTTAGGTTATGGTCTGTAAATACTTTTGTGCTGGTTAGGTTCTCAGTAGCTAGCTAGGGTTCGTTCGCAGCTTAGGATTTTGTGTTTAGTCGCCTCCCGACCAAGGTAAGGATTTCTTACCGGAGTTGTGTGGTGTAATGACCCGACCTGGAATACGGTCCTAAACCTAGGTCCTCACTCAGCATGCAAGTTAAATATTTCAACAAGCGGTTTAGTTCTCATATTTAAAACTTTTTCAAAACATTTGGAAACGGGGAACACTTAAAACATAACCAACAATTTTCATAAGCAAATCCAATCAAGGTAAAATAAGCCTGGCCAGTATTTATAAAAGAACATTCAAAATAGTTTAAACAACTTTAACATCATTCCCCTAGGACTCATGTCCATCTACATGCTGAATAAATAAATGCAAGCAATAAACAATAGAGTGTCGGTAGCTTCCCATGATCAAACAGCTCCCTCCGCTAGCCATCCTGGTGTTGTCCCAAGTTACCTGGTGGAAAAACCACAGAAATAAGGGTGAGTATAAACATACTCAGTAAGAATCCCCAACTGGGGTACAATACGATACATCAGTCATCTAGCACCCTAGTATACATGCAAATAAAACAATGACTTAGAGAAAAACGGTTGAATTAGGCTATGAGCTACTTCTAGAGCGAGCCTATTCAAGGGCTTTCATCTACTGCCTATCCTAGGTTCTACACTTGGATGCCCTTCGGGCCTTACACAACCTAGGACTCAGTGATGCCCAGTGGGGCCTTACACACCTAGGATGCCTATCGGGGCCTTACACCTCCCAGAATCAGTGATGCCCGGTGGGGTCTTACACACCTAGGATGCCCATCGGGTCTTACACCTCCAACTCGGTGATGCCCATCGAGGACTTACACACCTAGGATGCCCATCGTGGTCTTACACCTCCAACTCGGTGATGCCCATCGGGACTTACACACATAGGATGCCCATCGTGGTCTTACACCTCCAACTCGGTGATGCCCATCGGGACTTACACACCTAGGATGCCCATCGGTCTTACACCTCCAACTCAAAGATGCCCATCGGGTCTTACACACCTAGGATGCCCATCGAGGGTCTTACACCTCCAACTCGGTGATGCCCATCGGGGACTTACACACCTAGGATGCCCATCGGGTCTTACACCTCCAACTCGGTGATGCCCATCGGGACTTACACACCTAGGATGCCCATCGGGTCTTACACCTCCAACTCGGTGATGCCCATCGGGACTTACACACCTAGGATGCCCATCGGGTCTTACACCTCCAACTCGGTGATGCCCATCGGGACTTACACACCTAGGATGCCCATCAGTGGTCTTACACCTTCAACTCGGTGATGCCCATCATGAGACTTACACACCTAGGATTCCCATCGTGGTCTTACACCTCGAATGTCCATCGGGGTCTTACCGAGTGGGACCTAAACTAGTTACCCCTACGAGTCTTCTACACTATACATCACCGCCTATGCAGCACGGAACTAACAGGATAAAATAGAACAAGGTATGCCAAGATAATTAAACCCCTTGCATGGAACTAACGAGAATATATTAGGGGCACAAGAGCAACACGATATGGAAGCAAGAGAAAACATGTAACCTACCCACTGGAAATTTCATACAATCACAGGACATGGCATGCTGGAAGAACAAACCTAGCATGGCACTAACATGAACAACAAGCAACATGCTAGCAAGATTTCAAACACAAGCTGTTCAATAGCTAACATACTCATAACAACAACCAAGCATACAAGGCACAATCATGATAGCATCGCAGGGTCCACACAACCACGGTAAGAAATCCTTACATGGAAACGAGTAGAAATAACTTTCACAATCAAATAGTGACCCTCGAGCTTTAAAGCGAAACCGAGCAACCTAAGCATTTTAAAAGCATCCTAAATAAATATACACTGCCAGTGACTTAAAAATCTAAAGGGATAGGTTCGGGAATTACCAACCGAGAAGGCACGGGTCTCGGCCGCAAGAAGCGATTTTGGCGCCGCCAGTGCGGCTGGGGCGCTGGCGCTGGCGCTAACGGCGGCGCCATGTTGGGCGCTGGCAGGGGAGGGACGGCGCTGTCTTTTGGCTTCGCCTTGATCGCGGCGATGGCGCAGCGGCGCGGGCGGCGGCGACGCGTTGTTTGCTACGACCCGTCAGGAGGCTGAGCGTATGGATGTCATTGTGGCAGGTACGCTTCTTGTTTTGGATCATTGCGCATTTGTCTTGTTTGATTCAGGTTCTACGCATTCGTTTGTATTTGTATTGTTTGCTGAGCATGCTTGGTTGAGATTAGAGCCTCTAGGTTTTGAGTTATCTGTTGCAACTTCTTCGGGGGTTAATATGTTAGCTAGAGATAAGATTAAGGATGGCCGGATCGAGACATCCGGGGAGTTGCTTGTAGCTACGCTCATAGTTCTGCCTATGAGCGATTTCGATGTGATTCTTGGTATGGAGTGGTTAGCTGCTAACCACGCATTGATTGACTGCCACCGATAAGAAGTAGTGTTCAGGCCGCCGGGTCGGCCCAGCTTCAAGTTTCGTGGAGTCTAGGGTGTAGTTTGCCCGCCGATGGTGTCAGCTGTGAAAGCTCGTCGTTTGCTAGCTCATGGAGCTTGGGGCTACCTAGCCAAGTTGTCCGGAGAGAGCCGCCCCTCGCTGACTGTTGATCAGGTGCCGGTCGTGCGGGAGTTTGCAGATGTGTTTCGTGAGAAATTGTCGGGGTTGCCCCCGAAAAGAGAGGTTGACTTCACAATTGAGCTCGAGCCAGGGACCCTCCCTATCTCGAAGGCTCCGTATCGTATGGCACCAGCCGAGTTAAAGGAACTGAAGGTTCAGTTGCAGGAGATGTTGGATCGAGGGTTCATCCGTCCGAGTGTGTCCTCGTGGGGAGCACCCGTTCTGTTTGTAAAGAAGAAGGATGGTTCGATGCGCTTATGTATTGATTATCGCGAGCTTAATAAGGTGACAGTGAAGAATAAGTATCCGTTGCCCCGTATTGATGATTTGTTCGACCAGCTTCAGGGAGCTTCCGTGTTCTCCATGATAGATTTGAGATCCGGTTACCATCAGTTGCAGATCAGGGGCGCCGACATTCCTAAGACAGCTTTCAGTTCTAGATATGGACACTATGAGTTTGTGGTCATGTCGTTTGGATTGACTAATGCCCCAGCAGCGTTCATGGACATGATGGATAGGGTGTTCAAATCATTTTTGGACAGCTTCGTCATAGTGTTCATTGACGATATTCTAATCTATTCGAGGACCAGGGAGGATCATGCAGAGCATTTGAGGCAAGTGTTGGCAGCTTTTAGGGAAAACCAGCTTTATGCGAAGTTTTCCAAATGTGATTTCTGGTTGGAGCAGGTGGCCTTCCTAGGTCACGTAGTTTCGAGAGATGGTATATCCGTGGACCCCGCGAAGATTGAGGCCGTGAGTTCGTGGGCCAAGCCGACTTCAGTTGCCGAGATACGCAGCTTTCTGGGTTTGGTAGGTTATTACCGTCGGTTCGTTAAGGACTTTTCTGCCATAGCCTCACCCCTCACTCGTCTGACGAGGAAGGGTGTCGAGTTTGTTTGGGACAGTAAGTGTGATGAGAGCTTTGCTAGGCTCAAGCGCAGTTTGACTTCAGCCCCAGTGTTGGCAGTCCCGGAGGGGAAAGGTGGTTTCGTGGTCTACAACGATGCTTCCAAGTTTGGGTTAGGTTGTGTGTTGATGCAGCACGGGAAGGTCATTGCTTATGCTTCCCGCCAGCTGAAACCATATGAGCAGAACTACCCGACTCATGATATGGAGTTGGCAGCAGTGGTGTTTGCACTCAAGATTTGGAGGCATTACCTGTATGGTGAGCGAATTCAGATGTTTACCGATCACCAGAGCCTCAAGTATCTGTTTACTCAGAAGGAGTTGAATATGAGGCAGAGGAGATGGTTAGAGTTGGCAAAGGATTATGACTGCGAGATTTTGTACCATCCGGGTAAAGCCAATGTTGTGGTTGATGCTTTGAGTAGGAAGACGTCGCACTCTGCGGCGTTGTTGAGTTCCCAGCCCAGATTGCGGAGGGAGTTCGAGCGGGCTGAGGTCGTAGTGTTGTTGGGGGAGGTTCTTTGCCGAGTAGCTCGGTTGTCGATTCGTAAATCGATTAGGCAATGGATTATCGATAGTCGGTGAGTGACCCGCCCTTAAGAGATTGTTTGACTGAGTTAGTGCTGACGGAGATTTTGACTTCGTATATTCACCAGATAGTGGGCTGACTTACAGAGGCCGGTTGTGCGTTCCGGATGTTGCAGGATTGCGAGCAGAGTTGGTCTCTGAGGCCCACAGTTCTCCGTTTGCTTGGCACCCCGGGGGTACCAAGATGTATCAGGACCTTAAGCAGACATTCTGGTGGATGGGTATGAAAAGATATGTTGCGGAGATTGTCGATCGGTGTCTCACTTGTCGCAAGTGAAGGCACCAGCAGCAGGACAGACGGCCGATTTGTTGCGACCTACGAGTGTGCCTCGATAGAAATGGGAAGAGATCTCCATGGACTTTATTTACGGTTTGCCGAGGACTCAGGAAGTTCTCTCAGATCGGGTGATAGTCAACCGATTGACTAAGAGCGCACACTTCATTCCGGTAGAGACACTTATACCGTGGAATAGTGCGCAGATTGTTTTTGAAGCGAGATCATTCGTTATCATGGTGTGTACTGTGAGGATTGTGTCTCGACCGTGATTCGAGGTTCACTTCTCGTTTCTCAAGAGCGCTCGAGAAGGTTTAGGGCGAGTGCGATTTCAAGATGACTTTTCACCCTCGAGAGCGGATGGAGCAGATCGAGAGGGTGAACCAAATTCTCGAGGACGTGTTGAGGGCTTGTGTGTTGGATTTCCCGGGAAGTTGGGACCAGTATCTGTATCTGATGGAGTTCGCCTATAACAAAAGTTATCAGTCGACGATTCATATGGCTCCATTCGAGGCTTTGTATGGTAAGCATTGCCGATCTCCTGTGTTCGGGAAGAGGTTGGTGATAGACGCAGGTTTTGGGTCCCAAGTTGCTCTGATTGACTAATGGTCTTTGTGCAGAGAAGATTAGAGCTCGCATGTTTGACTTAGAGAGAGAAGAGAAGAGTTACGCCGATGTTCGGCGTCGAGACTTGGAATTTGAGGTTGGGCAGCATGTGTTCCTAAAGGTTGCACCGATGCGAGGTGTTTTGATGTTTAGTAAGCGTGGAAAGTTGAGTCCCCGTTTTGTTGGTCCGTTTGAGATTCTGAAAAGGGTAGGCAGAGTTGCTTATCGGTTAGCCCTGCCTCCGTCTTTGTTAGCGGTGCACAGTGTTTTTAATGTTTCGATGTTGAGGCAGTACGTGCCGGACCCGTCGGACATTGTTGACTTTGAGCCTTTGCAGCTGAATGAGGATTTGAGCTTCGAGGAGAAGCCAGTGGGGATTCTTGCCTTTGAGACAAAGACGTTGCGTAATCGTTAGATCCGTTTGGTAAAAGTTCAGTGGAGAAGTCAGAGTTCAGAGGAAGCCACTTGTTAGCGGAAAGATGAGATGAGATTGCATTATCCCGAGCTGTTCCAGTCTTAAGGACTTTCGAGGACGAAAGTCATTAAAAGGAGGGAATATTGTAACAGCCCAGGTTTTCATCCCGGTCTTCCAGGTATGCCCTAGGGGTATTTTGGTAATTTGGTCGGGCCGTCAGGGCCGTTTATGTCTTTTTCCAGTTGCCAAAATTATGGGATAAGTAGGATTGTGATGCTTTGTGAATGTATTTGGGCATGGTGGGATGCAAAAGAAAAATTGGGAATTAAAAGTGTAGCGATTGGATTTCGAACCCAGGTGGCCTAGGAAGATAGTTGGGTGTCCTTGCCAATTGAGCTTCAAGGTGTTTTTGATAATTTTTCCGCACCATTTTATAGTTAGCCTTGGTTCAAGGAAGTTTTGGTTCATATGTTTAAAAGAAGAAAATTGGGATTTTGAGTCTTCATCACCAAGTCTCCTTCGCCGACCCAGCCATTCGACCAAGCTCTCCCCCTCAAGCCCAAGCTGAATTCTTGCTCTCTTGCAGCCCCGAGGTCTGATCGTCTTCCCGGTAAGGTTCTTCTTCTTCTTCTTCCCCTTCTTCGTTTTAGCACCCTTGCTGGCCGAGAGTGAAGAGGTGTGCGTGTGTGTGTGGGTGTCTTGTGCAGCTAGCCGAGAGGAGCCATCCAGTGCCCGGATCGCCATTGACTCGCCCCCCCCATCGCAAAGCGCAGCGAGGCCAGCTCGTTTCCGATCGCGCGGCAGAAGCGAGGCTCCAACTCTCCCAGCTCGCCCGAGGTCGCCAGCTCCATCGCGCCAGATCGCCATCGCCAAGCCTAGCTCGCGCCGCGCACCGAATCGCGCCGCCTGCCTCGCGTCAGCGCGTCGTCCCAGCGCCAGTGCGCCGCGCCCGAGCGCCCTGTCCCGTCTGTGAGCAGCCCGCGTATAACGGCCCAGAAATTTCATCCCGGTCTTCCCGGGAGGCCTAGAGGCATTTTGGTAATTTGGTCGGGCCGACAGGGCCAATTATGAGACGATTTGAATGGGATCGGGAAGTTTGGTGAAGACATTTGAGCTTGGTAGAATGTGGAAATAAATAGGGAATTAAATAGCGCGTCGAGTGAGATTCGAGCCAGGGTCGCGTGGGAAGCTAAGCGAGGGTCGCTGCCAATCGAGCCACTGAGCGCTCTTGTGAATCTAATCGCGCCAACATCTATATAAGCCTGTTCGGCTGAATTTTGGTTTAAAAGAAAAATTCTGTCCTAGCCTTCCTTCTTCTTCCCCTTTCTTCTCTTTTCTTCTTCGCAAATCTCCATCGACCGACAACGTTTTCCTTCGTGATTTTTCCCCCCTCCAGCTCCATTTTCGACCGAGTTTCCTCTCCCAAATTCGAAGTCGATCTCACCCCGAGCAGCAGGTACGTCTTCTTCCTCTTCTTCTCCTTCTCTTTTCCTTCCCCTTCTCCCCTGTTTCCGATTTCTTCCTTGCCGGCCGAATTGAAGCGAGTGGCTTATAGGTTTCGTGCGGCCAGCCAAGGAAGTGGTCCAGCAACAAATCGCGCGTCGAATCTTCTCCAATCGCCCGAATCGAGCTCGTTTTCTCCAACTCCCTGTTCGCGCCCAGACGCCGAGCTCGCTTGACCCTTCAGCGCGGAAGCTTGGCTCATTGTCGCAGCCCAGCCGCCGTGTCACGCCGCGCATCCTCGCCCAGATCCGCGTCTGCGCCCGTGCGCCCGCGCGCGCTCAGCCGAGCCTCATCGCCAACGCCTTGTTCGTCGCGGCGGCTCGCGCTGGCGCTGTCGCGCGCGCCACCGCACATTCTTGCGCCCCCGCGCCAACTGCCCCATTCTTTGCCCGTTCGTGCAATCGGCTCGTTAAATGCGTTTCGTCGCGCCTCGTGAGTTGCTCCCGAGCTGAGCCTTGTTTATTTTATTATATTTAGGCCTATTGTGTGATTTTTGTTGTGATTGATAGGTTCTCGGTAGCTAGTTCGGGTTCATTCGCAACTTAGGATTTCGTGTCAAATCGTCCCCTACCATGGTAAGGATTTCTTACGGGAGTTGTGTGGACCCTGCGATATATTATGCGATTGCTGATTGATTGCTTGTTTGTGTTTATTGACATATTTAGTAATAGGTGCTCGTTTCTGAATTCCCGGTTAGCATGATTTTCCTGATTAATTCTCATGTTAATCCATGCTAGGTCGTTCCTTTCTGGCATGCTCGTATCTGTTCCTTGCTTCGTAGTATCATGCTAGGCTCGTTGTATTCTTATTGAGCACGTATTGGATTTTATTGAAGCTGTTTTTGATTGCTAAGGCGGTTAGAGTGGCAGGTAGATAGCATCATCCGGGCCGGGTGCATAAAGAACCTTGCATCCACGACAGGGACGTATGAGATGGAGCTCCGCCCTGATCCCGTTAAGGAATAGCTAACCCTAACGGCTGTCCCCGCAATCTTCGGTGAGGGTGGCAGACTGTTAAATGCCCCAACGGTCGGGATGATGACTTGGCATTGCCTCGTCCCGGCGATCGCACGCGTCCTCGGCGTGTTCGGCCGTAGCCCACGATTGCCACTGTTAAGGTAAAGGCGGCTTCACGGTGTAAGCCTACCACGACCCGTTTCCTTAGCCCTCAGTGCGGTGGTTCAGTGACATAGTTTACGTGTCGTGTCTCACACCCTATGTCGGTGACACCGATCCAAAGAATTAGTTAGGCGTGGTGGATGGACATGGGCGGCTTGCCTCTAGACCCGGCACCCCCATAGTCTGCGATAGAGAGCGCGGTGCATGCTTACGCTCATTACTGGCGTCGACCGAGAGCTCCTCGGGATCTTGAGCGATGTTCCTTTCGTCGACGATGAGATGAAGCAGTGAGGCCGGGACTTGTTTCTCGTATAGGGCGACTTGTGTGATGGATTGTGTGGTGGATATTATTCCGGACTAAGACCCTGAGTTGGCATCCGAGGCCCAAGTGTGGGCTAAGTTATGTGCTCTATTCTGTGTTTATACTCATAGCTTGCATACGCTCATCGAGATGACCATGTATATCGTATTGTACCCCGGTTGGGGATTCTTACTGAGTAATTCGTTACTCAACCTTATTATTGTGGTTTTTCCACAGGTAACCAAGTTGCGAGACATGATGGCTGAAGGAGGAGCTGTGATCATCGGGCTCAGTCATCAAACTCTGATTTTGTGTTATGACTCTTTATGTTTTATTTTCCCCTGAATGCATGTAGCCGAGCACGGAGCCCTAGGATGTTTTCTGAATATTTTGTGGATTCCAGCATTATTGTATCTAGACATGTTTTGAATGATTTTAAGAAATCTCTGATCGGAGTATACTTTGGAAATGTATTTATCTTGGAACAGGTGCTTGGAAACAGGGACAGGTTCTAGGGAAATTGTCTAGTTTTTAAAGGGATTATTTTGAATGTTTTGTTTTAATTAGAATCCAAAATCATGTCTGTTTAATGTCCTTTACTTTGAATGCATGCATTGGGGTAAGGGCCCATTTAGTGCCCCATTCGGTCGTCCCCCATCTGATTGGTATCGTGAGCTCGAGTCATAGATTACGTAGATTGACCTTTTTTGTTGTAGGTCGTTTTCCCATGATCACTAGCACTTCGGATGGTCATCAGTACGCCTAAGTTTACTATTTGTTGTAGAAAAAGGGTTAAGAATTTACAATACTGTCATCTAGTGTATGCCTTGTGTAGTGTTGTGGAGCGGAGACGCAGCGAGTTACGACTCGTTATTGGTTTGGGTTTAGAGCACCATCATGCCAACTTCTCGCAGTGTGTGATGTATGTTGTGGCTTGTTGAGGTATCCAGATAGATTCGGATGCCCCTGGAACTTCGTTCCAGAGGAAGGCAGAGGTTAGACTCCCGTAGGCCACTTGTGGCCCAGTTGTTGGTTTTCCCCTAGTGAGAGGGTGAAGGTGTTTTGCCTGGGAGTGCTACTCCAATTAGAGGAGTTAGCTATGGTTGTGCTGATGTGGACGTTTGTGGAGCAGGTCCCCGTGTGGACTAGCCTGGGTAGCTCAAGTGTTGATCTTGAGCCTTAGTGGATTGTTTGATTGCCCAGAGAGAGTGGCTGCAGAGTTGGTAGCCTTCGAGGAGATTGATGAGACATCTTTGTGCTCCTGTAAAGTGTTGTTGGTTGTAGGTAGTAAGCCGGAACCCCGTGGTTAAGGGTGCAGCAAGCAGTGTTCCCTTCGGACTTGATCCGTTGGTGGTTCCCTCAGTTGTTTGGTAGAATTAAACACTCTTCTTTTGGTAAGCCCTAGAGTAGGGCTAGCTGCTGCATGATGAGAGAGCCGGCCAGAGTTTGTTGAGCATCATGTGGAGATGCAAGAGTAGGCTGTGAGCCTTCAACTTGATGAGATGCCTTAGGCATGGTTGTTGGAGTTGAGCCCTTGTATGCCTAGCCAGAGTTCGTGTCACTTGAGGTTGTGACCTTGTTGGCCCCGTTTGTAGTAAGATGTGGATTTGGTAGTAGTGGCACTTGAGGAGCATTGGTTGGTGTGCCGCTTTGGCACTAAGTCTGGTCCAGGCCTGAGTTTGGCATGGGTATAGCAGATGGTTCTATGACCCGTCCGGAGTTCAGCACACTCCTTTAGCCTTTGGATACGTTTGTGGTAGTTGCACCTGTGTAGGTCGTGAAAAAGGGCTAGTTCAGTGGTAATCGAAAGACTTCAAGCGAAAGGAGGTTCGAGGAGAGGAGCGGAGCCTCTTCCCGAGTGTTCTTTGGAGGTTGAGTAAGTCAAGCAGGTTGTCGGTTGGTAAGTGTTAGTGCGCGTGCATCTCACGCTAGTGTTAAGGCCAAGAGATCTTTGTGGTTGGTAGTGCGGTCAACTACCTTTGAGTGCCTAAATCTCAGGAGAGTTGAGCATCGTAGAAGCAAGTTTGGGTTCCAGCTGAGGGACCATGAGTTGGATGCCTATGAGGTGAGTAGGATGCCTTGTGAGAGGAGTTGGATGCCTTATGGGTAAGCACCCTTGGTAGAGGCTTGGTATAAAGTAAGTTCGGTTTGGCATGGTTATGCTTTGGTAGAGCAAGGTTGCCACAGCTTCGAGCATCGTGTGGAAATGGAACTTTGGGTGTTCCGTTGATTTGTTGTATCTCTGCCAGGAGCTAGTGTTGCTTTTTGGGAAAAGCATTTGTTAGTCTTGGATCTCTAAATGAAGGTTGGGAGTTGTGCACACAAGTGTGTTTTTGTGTGGTTCGTTCTGTGGCAAGAGTTTCAGATCCATGTAGGGTTTTCTTTGGGGATCTGGTGCTCAGTTCTTGGAAAAGTTGGACTCCAGGTGGATGTTGTAAGGCTTTAGTAAGGTGGTAAGGATACCATGCTCGTGGTATCAGGTTGTTGCTTAGGCAAGATTTGTTAAGTGGACCTAAGCTTGGTTGGCGGATCCTCTTGTTGATCGTCATGACTAAGAGAGTTGTTCGAATCTTTCCTTGGGTAGTGAGTTTCAGTTGGCAAGCTGGAGCCGTGTAGTTCGTAGCCTCGGGTGAGTTGTTGGCAGTCTTGGTAGCCTAGCAAGTTAGTTCTTGTTGGAGTAGAGTCCGGATTGGTTCCGGTATGGTGACAAATTGATGCTTGGTGTTGACCAAGGTGTGGATTGGAATTGCTAGAAGTCAGTTTTGCTCGTGGGGCGAATGGTTCGTGCCCTGTTGGTTGTCTTCCTGTTTCCAGGAAAGTTGAGAGTTGCCCCGTTGGTATTTGGAGGTTCAGTCCGTGGTAAACCCTTATTGCTACCCCGTGAGAATTAGATCTTGTTGCTTTAGTGGAGCAAGACAGTGAGTGTATGTGGAGCTCTCTGTCCTTCGGTTGTCTGCTTGTAGGAGCCGTTTCTTTCTGGGTTTGGCAGTTTCTACCGTCAGGTTATTAAGGACTTTTCCGCCATAGCCTCGCCCCTCACTCGTCTGACGAGGAAGGGTGTCGAGTTTATTTGGGACGGTAAGTGTGATGAGAGCTTTGCCAGGCTCAAGCGTAGTTCGACTTCAAACACGGTGTTAGCGATCCGGAGGGGACGAGTGGTGGTTTCGTGGTTTCTGATGATGCTTCCAAGTTTGGGTTGTGTTGTGTGTTGATGCAGCACGGGTAGGTCATTGCTTATGCTTCCCGCCAGCTGAAGCCATATGAGCAGAACTATCCGACTCATGATATGGAGTTGGCAGCAGTGGTGTTTGCACTGAAGATCTCGAGGCATTACGTGTATGGTGAGCGGATTCAGATGTTTACCGATCATCAGAGCCTCAAGTATCTGTTTACTCAGAAGGAGCTGAATATGAGGCAGAGGAGATGGTTAGAGTTGGTGAAAGATTATGGCTGCGAGATTTTGTTCCATCCGGTAAAGCCAATGTAGTGGTGATGCTTTGAGTAGGAAGGCGTCGCACTCCGCGGCGTTGTTGAGTTCCTCACCCAGTTGCGGCGGGAGTTCGAGCGGTGAGGTTGTAGTGTTGTTGGGTGAGGTTATTCTTGCAGAGTAGCTCGATTGACAATTCGACCATCGATTAGACAACAGATTATTGTGATCGGTGAGTGACCCGCACTTAAGAAATTGGGTGACAGAGTTAGTCTTGATGGAGATTTTGACTTTGTATTTTGCAGATGGTGGGTGGCGTCTGAGAGGCGGTTGTGTGTTTTGGATGTTGCGGGATTGCGAACAGAGTTGCTCTCCAGAGGCCCACATTCTCTGTTTGCTTGGCACCCAGGAGTACCAAGATGTATCGAGATCTTAAGCAGACGTTACGGTGGATGGGTATGAAGAGAGATGTTGCGGAGTTTGTCAGTCGATGTCTCACTTGTCAGCAAGTGAAGGCACCCAGGCAGAGACCAACCGGTTTGTTGCAGCCGCTGAGTGTGCCTCAGTGGAAATGGGAAGAGATCTCCATGGACTTTATTTCTGGTTTGCCGAAGACTCCGAGGAAGTTCTCTCAGATTTGGCTGATAGTCGACCGATTGACTAAGAGCGCACACTTCATTCCCAGTAGAGACACTTATACCATGGAACAGTGGGCGCAGTTGTTTTTGGAGCAGATCATTCGTTATCACAGTGTGCCTGTGAGGATCGTATCTGACCGTGATTCGAGGTTCACTTCTCGTTTCGAGAGCGCTCCGAAGGGTTTAGAAAGCGAGTGCGCCAAAGATGACTTTTCACCCTTAGACCGATGGAGCGGATCGAGAGGGTGAACCAGATTCTCGAGGATATGTTGAGGGCTTGTGTGTTGGATTTCCGGGAAGTTGGGACCAGATCTCAGATCTCGATGGAGTTTTCATATAACAACGATTATCGATCGGCGATTGAGATGGCTCCATTCGAGGCTTTGTATGGTAAGCGTTGCCGATCTCCTATGTTCTGGGAAGAGGTTGGTGACAGGCAGGTTTTGGGTCCCGAGTTGCTGCAGTTGACCAATGGTGCCGTGCAGAAGATTAGAGCTCGTATGTTGATAGCTTAGAGCAGACAGAAGAGTTACGCCGATGTTCGACGTCGGGATTTGGAGTTTGAGGTTGGTCAGCATGTATTCCTAAAGGTTGCATTGATGCGAGGTGTTTTGAGGTTTGGCAAGCGTGGAAAGCTGAGTCCCCGTTTTGTTGGTACGTTTGAGATTCTGGAGAGGATCGGCAAGGTTGCTTATCGATTAGCCTTGCCTCCGTCATTGTCAGCGGTACACAGTGTTTTTCATGTTTCGATGTTGAGACAGTACGTGCCGGACTCGTCGCACATTGTTGACTTTGAGCCGTTGCAGCTGAATGAAGATTTGAGCTTCGAGGAAAAACCAGTGGGGATTCTTGCTTTTGAGACAAAGACACTGCGTAATCGTGAAATCCAGTTGGTAAAAGTTCAGTGGAGGAGTCAGAGTTCAGAAGAAGCCACTTGGGAGTAGGAGGATGAGATGAGATTGCAGTATCCCGAGCTGTTCCAGTCTTAAGGGACTTTCGAGGACGAAAGTCTTATAAGGGGGGAATATTGTAACGGCCCGGAAATTTCATCCCGGTCTTCTCGGGAGGCCCAGGGGCATTTTGGTAATTTGGTCGGGCCGATAGGGCCGGTTATGTATTTGCTAATTGCCGGAAAAATATGAGACGATTTGAATGGGATCGAGAAGTTTGGTGAAGACATTTGGGCTTGGTAGAATGTGGAAATAAATAGGGAATTAAATAGCACGTCGAGTGAGATTCGAGCCAGGGTCGCGTGGGAAGCTATGCGAGGGTCGCTGCCAATCGAGCCACTGAGCGCTCTTGTGAATCTAATCGCGCCAACATCTATATAAGCCTGTTCGGCTGAGTTTTGGTTTAAAAGAAAAATTCTGCCCGAGCCTTCCTTCTTCTTCCCCTTTCTTCTCTTTTCTTCTTCGCAAATCTCCATCGACCGACAACGTTTTCCTTCGCGATTTTCCCCCCCTCCAGCTCCATTTTCGACCGAGTTTCCTCTCCCAAATTTGAAGTCGATCTCACCCCGAGCAGCAGGTACGTCTTCTTCCTCTTCTTCTCCTTCTCTTTTCCTTCCCCTTCTCCCCTGTTTCCGATTTCTTCCTTGCCGGCCGAATTGAGGCGAGTGGCTTGTAGGTTTCGTGCGGCCAACCAAGGGGAAGTGGTCCAGCAACAAATCGCGCGTCGAATCTTCTCCAATCGCTCGAATCGAGCTCATTTTCTCCAACTCCCTGTTCGCGCCCAGACGCCGAGCTCGCCAGCCCTTCGCGCGGAAGCCAGCTCGCTGTCGCAGCCTAGCCGCCGTGTCACGCCGCGCATCCTCGCCCAGATCCGCGTGTGCGCCCGCGCGCGCCCAGCCGAGCCGCAACGCCAACGCCCTGTTCGTCCGCGCGCAGCTCGCGCTCCAGCGCCTGTCCGCCCGCAGCCAGCGCACATTCCTGCGCCCCAGCGCGCCCAGCTAGCCCCATTGCTGCCCCGTTCTTGCAATCGGCTCGTTCGTGCGTTCGTCGCTCCTTGTGAGTTGCTCCCGAGCTGAGCCCTGTTTATTTTATTATATTTAGGCCTATTGTGTGATTTTTGTTGTGATTGATAGGTTCTCGGTAGCTAGTTCGGGTTCGTTCACAACTTAGGATTTCGTGTCAAATCATCCCCGACCAAGGTAAGGATTTCTTACCGGAGTTGTGTGGACCCTGCGATATATTATGCGATTGCTGATTGATTGCTTGTTTGTGTTTATTGACATATTTAGTAATAGGTGCTCGTTTCTGAATTCTCGGTTAGCATGATTTTCCTGATTAATTCTCATGTTAATCCATGCTAGGTTGTTCCTTTCTGGCATGCTCGTATCTGTTCCTTGCTTCGTAGTATCATGCTAGGCTCGTTGTATTCTTATTGAGCACGTATTGGATTTTATTGAACTGTTTGCTGATTGCTAAGGCGAGTTAGAGTGGCGGTAGATAGCATCATTGGGTAGGTGCATAACGAACCTTGCATCCACGCCAGGGACGTATGAGATGGAGCTCCGCCCTGATCTCGTTAGGGAATAGCTAACCCTAACGGCTGGCCCCGCAATCTTGGGTGAGGGTGGCAGACTGTTAAATGCCCCAACGGTCGGGATGATGACTTGGCATTGCCTCGTCCCCGGTAGTCGGCACGTCCTCAGCGTGTTCGGCCGTAGCCCCCGATTGCCACTGTTAAGGTAAGGGCGGCTTCTGGTGTAAGCCTACCACGACCCGTTTCCTTAGCCTCGGTGCGGTGGTCAGTGACATTGTATACGTGTCGAGTCTCACACCCTATGTCGGTGACCGATCCAAAGAATTAGTTAGGCGTGGTGGATGGACATGGGCAGCTTGCCTCTAGACCCGGCACCCCCCATAGTCTGCAGTAGCACGCGGTGCATGCTTACGCTTATTACAGCGCCGACCGGAGAGCTCCTCGTGATCTTGAGCCAGTGTACCTTTCGTCGACAGTAGACAGGCTGAGGCCGAGACTTATTTCTCGTATAGGGCGACTTGTGTGATGGATTGTGTGGTGGATATTATTCCGGACTAAGACCCTGAGTTGGCCCAAGTGTGGGCTAAGCTATGTGCTATATTCTGTGTTTATAGTCATAGCTTGCATACGCTCATCGAGATGACCATGTATATCGTATTGTACCCCGATTGGGGATTCTTATTGAGTAATTCGTTACTCACCCTTATTATTGTGGTTTTTCCACGTGTAACCAAGTTGCGAGACAGGATGGTCAAGGAGGAGCTGTGATCATGGGGCTCATCATCAAACTCGATTTTGTGTTATGACTCTTTATGTTTTATTTTCCCCCGAATGCATGTAGAGGAGCACTGAGCCCTAGGATGTTTTCTCGAATATTTTGTGGATTCGGCATTATTGTATCTAGACATGTTTTGAATGATTTTAAGAAATCTCTGATCGGAGTATACTTTGGAAATGTATTTATCTTGGAATAGGTGCTTGGAAACAGGGACAGGTTCCAGGGAAATTGTCTAGTTTTTAAAGGGATTATTTTGAATGTTTTGTTTTAATTGGAATCCGAAATCATGTCTGTTTAATGTCCTTTACTTTGAATGCATGCATTGGGGTAAGGGCCCATTTAGTGCCCCATTCGGGTCGGTCCCTTACACCACGCCCCAGCGCCGTGCCATTTCCTGTCCGCTCGCCCAATCCCAGTACGCCTGCACGCTGCGCCATCGTCGTTTGTCCTGTCGCAGCCCAGCGGCGCCCAGCCCCGTGTTGCCGGGCCGTGTGAGTGCTCTCGAGCCGAGCCTGCTTGTTTTGTTAAATTTAGGTTATGGTCTATAATTACTGTTGTGCTTGTTAGGTTCTAGGTAGCTAGGTCGGGTTCGTTCGCAGCTTAGGATTTTGTGTTTAGTCGCCTCCCGACCAAGGTAAGGATTTCTTACCGGAGTTGTGTGGGCTCTGCGATATTATATGTGATTTTTTATTGTATGCTTGTTGTGTTTATTAGCATGTTTATTGATAGGTACTCTGTTCTGAATTCCCGACTGGCATGACTTCTTATGTTGTTTCTCATGTTAGTCCATGCTAGGTTGTTCCTTCGTAGTATCATGCTAGGTTCGTTGTATCTGCTGAGCGTATTGGATTGTATTGGATTGGCTGCTGTATCTGTTTATAGGTTTGAAATTAGGTAGGTAGCATCATCGGGCGGATGCATAACGTAACTTGCATCCACAGCGAGGGACGTGCGAGGCGGTGCTCGTCCGTGATCCCCCTTAGGGTCTAGCTAACCCTAACGGGCCGCCCCGCAATCACGGGTGAGGGTAGCGGATCGTTAAATGACCCAACGGTCGGGATGATGACTTGGCATTGCCTCGTCCCTGCGATCGACACGTCCTCGCGTGTTGTTGGTCGTAGCGCTTGATTGCCACCTTTTAGGCAAGGGCGACTTCTGGTGTAAGCCTACCACGGCCGGTTCCTTAGCCTCAGCAAAGTGGTTCAGGTGACATAGTTCACGTGTCAGTCTCACACCCCTATGTCGATTACACCGATCCGAGATTTAGTTCGGCATGGTGATTGGACATGGGGCGGCTGCCACTAGACCCGACATCCCCATGGTGTAACGGCCCGAGTTTCTATCCGGTTCTCGAGGAGCTTAGGTTGATCGATGGTTCGGTTGGGCCGTTAGAGCTATTTTGACCCTTAGGGGTAGTTTGGTCTTTTGCTCCCCGAGCAGGATTTGTGGTTTTTCAGGGCTTCGAGGCAGCTCCTGCCTTTGTTGAGGCTTGTTTGTTGTGGGCTGCGAGTCCCGAGATGTTTGTGCTTTTCGTTTGGGAGTTCGGTTGTGATTTGGGTTTTGGGCAAAGTGATGGTTATTTGGGTGTTTCCTTTGGGATTCGAGCTCGGGCCTTCAGTGTTGATTTGGGAGGTTGATTTCAGTGAGATTTGTTGTTTGGAAATAGTTGCTTCAGGTCGGGTCTCGAAGGAGGAAGCCGGGAAATGGGATTTAAGGATTTTAAGGATTTTTTTGGAAAATTGGAAAATTGGAAATTTGGATAAAATGATTTTGGATAAGGATGGAAAATAAATAAAAGAGAAAAAGAAATGAAAAAAAAAAAAATCCATTTTTCCCCATTTTTTTCCCTTTCTCTCTCCTCCAACCCGAGCAGCCCCCCTTAGTCGCCCCTGCCCGAGCCAGCCCGAGCCCCCTGGCAGCCCAGCTCGCCCCACCCCATCGCCCAGCTCGCCCATGCGCGCCGAGCCCCTGCCCTGTGCCGATCGCCTCTGCCCCAGCGTCGCCCAGGTCGCGCCGTGTCGCCCAGCTCGCCCTCACCCAGGTCCGTGTCGCTCTGCTGCGATCCTTATGCGCCGCGCGCCTGATGTCGCGTCGCCGATCCCTCGCCGCGATGCCGTGCGATTGAGCGCCCCAAGACGTCGCGTCGCGTCTCCTCGCGCGCGTCCCTGTGCTTACCGAGCTCGCGCCCGCTCGCCGTCCACTGTGCCGAGCCGCGCCGCGCGCCCTCGCCTCGCCCGGCTCGCCGCGTGTGGCAGCGCGCCAGCGTCGCCCGCCAGCGCGCCCGCCTGCCGCGCGCCACCATACATTGTGTGCTAGTTGGCGAGCCTTGTGGCTTCTCGGATGGTATTTCCGAGTCTTTTCTTTGTTGGGCCTGAATTTATTGTTTCTTTGGTTATGGATTTATTTGAAATTTTGTTTATGTATTTGATTTGGGTGCTTTGTTTGATGTAGGTTTGTTCGGGATCGATTAGAGGCTCGAGGATTCGCTCGTAGATTTATTATAATTATTGTTTTCTGCTTGTCCCAGGTAAGGATTTCTTACCGTGGTTGTGTGGACCCTGCGATATATCTCGATTGTGCCTTGTATGCTTGTTTCTTGTTATGAGCATGTTAGAGATAGAAGCAGTTGATTGATTTCTTGCTAGCATGTTTACGATTTTACATGTTAGTGCCATGCTAGGTTTGTTCTCGCAAAGCATGCTTATGATTCTGCTTAAGTTGTAGTATCATGCTAGGTAATGTGATTTATGTCGGTCATTGCTTGCTAGCCGGGAATCATTGATTTTGCTCTGTACTCTTAGATAGAGTTGTAGGGTTTGTCATCATCCGCAGGTGAGCGGACATAACGTACTTTGTCCCCACCGATCGGGAGTAGTGTGCGAAGCATAACGTATCTTGCTTCCCCGGTCGCTAAGGTGGATTTAGCTCAGTCGGGAGTAAAGTGTGCGCGAAGATAACGTATCTTGCTACACCCCGACCCGCCGGTTGTGGACTTAGCTACCCACCGGCGAGCCTAGTTTGTAGCTGCTAGAGCGGAACCCGCCATCTGTGTAATCGCTTTGCCACGGCGGTTCTTAGCTTCGTGTCGGTGAATCATGCCGCCTGAGATGAGCGCCGAGGGCCTCGCGCTCGTGATCGGTGACACCACTTCCGAGTCATAGGCATGTGCACTGCCCGCGTAGTTTGCCCCTTAGCCCCCCCGCATTTACGCCGGTTTGCAGAGAAGCATGAGGTGTGCGCGCACACGCGTTAATTCTGAGTTCGGAGAGCTCCCGGGCTAATGTCGTGAGTACACCATTCCTTCCGTTAGAGAGCGACGACCGGGTACTCTCCGTAAGTCCAGTTAGTGCAAGGGCAAGGAGGCCCTTGAGGACATTTTAGGGATCGGTGTATTCCCGAGTGCGAGATACCTCGGTGATGTCCTAGGATTGGTCGATGTATCCAATCCCGGTTAGGCGGAAGTAAGAGACTTAGATGGCTCCAGATCTTGTTTTATGAGCTCGTTGAGCTATGATGCGTGTTGATAGTGTTTGCTTGCATGTTGAGGTGCTAGATGACTGATGTATCGTATTGTACCCCGGTTGGGGATTCTTACTGAGTATCTTTATACTCACCCTTATTTATCTTTCAGGTAACTTGGGACAACACCAGGAGGGCTAGCGGAGGGAGCTGATTTATCATGGGGAGCCGCCGGCACTCTGTCTTTTATTATTGCATTGTTTATTCAGCATGTAGATGGACATGAGTCCTAGGGGAACATTGTTTAAAACGTTGTTAAAATTGTATTGTATATTTTTTATAAATACTGGCCAGGTTGTTTTACATCGTTGGATTCTTTAAATGAAAACTGTTGTTTATGTTTTAAGGGTTCCCCCTTCTCATATGTTTTGAATGGTTTTTAAATATGAGCACTAAACCGCTTGATATCATATTTACTTGCATGCTGAGTGAGAACCCCGGTTTAGGACCATGTTTTGGGTCGGGTTCGTCACAGTTGGTATCAGAGCACAGAGTCATAGATTATGTAGACTAACCTGCTTTGTAGGTTGTTTGCTCCCATGATCATCAGCACTTCACGGCCGCGAGTTTTTATGCGAGTTCAATTAAGCTAAGGGGTAAGAATTTACAATACTTTTCATCTAGCTTTTATGCCTTGTGTAGAGTTGTGGAGCGGAGACGAGCAGGTTCTGACTCGTTGTTGGTTTGGGCTTAGAGAGCCATCATGCCAACTTCCCGCAGTGCGAGCAAGTTGTTGAGTAGTGAGAGCCCCAGTGTGGGCCAGCATTTATGCTTTGTGCAGATTGCCAGTGTGTCGATCGCACCCAGAGGGAGGCAGAGCTTAGACTCCCGTAGGCCATTTGTGGCCCAGTTGTTGGTTCTCCCCTAGTGAGAGGGTGGAGGTGCTCGTGCAGATCGCCAGTGTGTTGATCGCACTTTGAGGAGCAGGACGCTTGGCATGTCCGACCGAGGAGTTGGACCATTTGTATTGATGTTGAGGCCGCGTCCAGGGTTGTTTAGCCCGTTGGCCAAAGTTGGCCCAGGCAGTTGAGTTGCCTAGAGGAGAGGGTAGAGGCTAGCACGCCTCAGAGTGAGACTCCTTGAGCAGAGTGTGCTCCAACCATGAGAGATTTGGATATGGCAGGTCTTCAGCTATCAGAGAGCGAAGACCCAGGCGCAGTTTGTAGCGCGTAGTGAGGAGTCCCGGGCACAGATAGCCCAGCTGACAGAGTTTGTTTCAGCATTTTCCCCCAGTAGCTCGTGTAGCCCCGGAGGTTCCCGGGAGGGCATGATGAGCAGGTTTATGCAGACGAGTTTGTTGGCGTTGATGGAGCCGCCCACTTTGGCAAGTGGATGCCTGTAGAGCTCGTTGTTTGAGGAAGTCCTACTGCTAGTAGTAAAGCAGTTGGCCAGTTTTGAGTTTAGCATCCGTGAGTTGGGATGCCCTACTGTTCAGAGGCCGAGATGTGCCGTTCCTGTGCTATTTGGTACAGCAGTGATGGTGGTAGTCCCTTGAGAGAGGTGGACTAGCAGAGTCTCCACCAGTCGCCCGATTGATTGGCAAGTTGCCTGGTTAGTGGCTTGAGGCAGATGTAGAGACATCTTTGCCCCCTTGCAAGCCTGCTGTCGTTGTGCAGCCAGTTCTTTTAGTGCCCTCGTAGCCAGGGTGCAGTTTGGAGTTTGCTTGCCAGGGTTTTATCTATTTGTGGATTTCAGCGGGCTAGTAGAGTGGAGCACTCTTTTTATTTGGATGTTCCCAATGTGGAACTAGTTGTTGCCACCCGAGGAGTTGGCCTGAGCTTCTGTTGAGCATCGAGTGAGATGCAAGAGTTGGCCTGAGCTTTGTTGAGCATCGAGTGAGATGCAGGAGTTAGCCTGAGCTTTTGTTGAGCATCGAGTGGGATGCAGGAGTAGGCCTTGGCATGTCTGTTGGTCGAGATGCCAGAGATTAGGCTGCTCGAGTTTTTGGACTCTTGTGTTGAGTGCCATTGCCCCGTCACTTGGAGTGTGACCTTTCCTCAGAGGGGCATAAAGCTCGTTCTCATGAATTGAAAAAAAATCATAGACTTAAAAGTTTATAGAAAGATGCACTTATAAATTATTTCAATGTTCTAGTAAACCAACAGTTATAAATATAACCATTAAAATCCTTTAGCGTCTGGCCAGAGTTTACAAAAGCTCATCAAACCAACATTATAAAAATCTTTCAGAAAACAAGTGCAATGCAGAATATAAAATGCAACGGACTCGCCCCCATGATCTAACAGCTCCTCCTCTAGCCACCTCGATGTTGTGCCAAATTACCTGGTGGAAAAACCACAGAAAAGGGTGAGTACAATTGCACTCAGTAAGAATTCCCCAACCAGGGTACATTACGCAAGATAAATCTTTTAGCATCCTAACATACAAGCACACCACAATAAAACATACTGGCAGTCTCAACAACAAGGGTCAACAGGTGACGAGCAGGGTCAGCACACCTCTAGGCTCACTAAACAGGATGTCTATCTCTAAGACCACTAGTTTAACACTCAACTGGGCTAACTAGGGACAACACTTCATTGGGCTTGTCCTAACTACATCGAGCAGCACACAACTGGGCTTAACCCTAACACTAACCGAGACAGCACGCAACTCGACGGTCACTCGGGGCACAACTAGCCAGCACGCAACTCGACTGTCACTCGGGACAAAATGAGCCAACACGCCACTCGACTGTCACTCGTGGTCATCCAAGCCAGCACGCAACTCGACTGTCACTTGGGAAAAACGAGCCAACACACCACTTGACTGTAACGGCCCAGGTTTTCATCCCGGTCTTCCAAGTATGCCCTAGGGTATTTTAGTAAAGAGAATGATGATGTCATAGCTTGGATTTCACTAAAGCGAAATATCTACTTTTGTAAGCATCTGCCCTAAATGGCCTCAATGATCCTTACTAAATGCCATAACTCATGAATTGAAAAAAAATCATAGACTTAAAAGTTTATAGAAACATGCACTTATAAATTATTTCAATGTTCTAGTAAACAAACAGTTAAAAATATAACCATTAAAATCCTTTAGCGTCAAGCCAGAGTTTACAAACGCTCATCAAACCAACATAATAAAAATCTTTCAGAAAACCAGTGCAATGCTGGATAGAAAATGCAACGGACTCGCCCCCACGATCGAACAGCTCCTCCTCTAGCCACCTCGATGTTGTGCCAAGGTACCTGGTGGAAAAACCACAGAAAAGGGTGAGTACAATTGCACTCAGTAAGAATTCCCCAACCGGGGTACATTACGCAAGATAAATCGTTTAGCATCCTAACATACAAGCACTCCACAATAAAACATACTGGCAGTCTCAACAACAAGGGTGTAACGGCCCAGGTTTTCATCCCGGTCTTCCAGGTATGCCCTAGGGGTATTTTGGTAATTTGGTCGGGCCGTCAGGGCCGTTTATGTCCTTTTCCAGTCGCTAAAATTATTGGATGGGTTTATGTAGGTTTTTGAGGCTTTGTGGATAGGTTTGAGCAAGGATAGATGCAAAAGTAAAAAAAAAAAAGGAAAATTGTGTTGCAGTTGGGATTCAAACCCAGGTCTCTAGGAAAGCCTGTTGGGATGCGTGCCAGTTGAGCTATTAGGAGCTCTTGTTACTCTTTCTGCGACATATCTTGCTTAGCCTTAGATCTTTGGAGTTTTGGTGTATTTGGTTAAATGAAAAGAAATTAGGTTTTGTCTTGTCTTCTTCTCCAAAAGCATTGTGGCCGCCCAAGCATTTTTCCCTAGCTCCCAAGCCGAGCTCCTTCTTCCCTTTCAGCGCCCATCAACGCGCAGTGCGGCGCCAGCCACGCAAAGCAGCCAGACCTCGTAGAATTTGCTGATCGTCACAGCGTGTCGGTAGCGCCGCGTGAGTTGCTCCCGAGCCGAGCCTTGTTTATTTTATTATATTTAGGCCTATGGATTGTGATTATTATTGTGTTTGTTAGGTTCTTGGTAGCTAGCTCGGGTTCGATCTCAGCTTAGGATTTTGTGTGTAGTTGCCTCCCGGCCAAGTAAGGATTTCTTATCGGAGTTGTGTGGGCCCTGCGATAATATATGTGATTACTATTTGTATGCTTGTTTGTGTTTATCAGCATGTTTAGTGATAGGTGCTGCATTCGAATTCCGATGGCATGATTTCTTATGTTGTTCTTCATGTTAGTCCATGCTAGGTTGTTCTGTTCTGGCATGCTCGTTATCTGTTCTTGCTTCGTAGTATCATGCTAGGTTCATTGTATCAGTTGAGCACGTATTGGACTGTATTGGATTGTTTTCTGTTGATATGATAGGTTAGAGTTCAGGTAGATAGCATCATCCGGGCCAGTATGCATAAAGTATCTTGCATCCATGGCAGGGACGCATGAGGTAATACTCCGTCCCTGGACCCCGTTAGGGTTTAGCTAACCCTACCGTTAGCCACGCAATCTTGGGTGAGGGTGGCAGTTTGTGCGATGCCCCAACGGTCGGGATGATGACTTGGCAATGCCTAGTCCCCTGCAGCCGGCACGTCCTCAGCGTGTTCGGCAGTAGCCCTTGATTGCCACCTGTTAGGGCAAGGACGACTTCCTAGTGTAAGCCTACCACGACTGATTCCTTAGCCTCAGGTGCGGTGGTTCAGGCTGACATAGTTCACGTGTCCAGGTCTCACACCCCTATGTCAGTGACACCGATCCAGAGATTTAGTTAGGCATGGTGATTGGATCTGGGCAACTTGCCACTAGACCCGGCAACCCCAGAGTCTGTAGTAGCATGCGGTGCGCGCTTACGCTCATTACATCGCCGACTGGAGAGCTCCTCGGAATTGTGAGCCAGTGCACCTTTCGTATCGACAGTAGACAAGCTGAGGCCGGGACTTGTTTCTCGTATAGGGCGTATTGTGTGGTGAATTTTCCAGAGTAAGACCCTGAGTTGGCATCCCAGGTTTGTAAGTGGATTTAAGCTATGTGCTCTATTATGTGTTTATATTCATAGCTTGCATATCTTTCGGCTAGATGACCATGTATATCATATTGTACCCCGGTTGGGGATTCTTACTGAGTAATTCGTTACTCACCCTTATTTTGTGGTTTTCCACAGGTAACCAAGGTGCGAGACATGATGGCTGAAGGAGAAGCTGTGATCATGGGAACCAGTTGTCAAACTCTGATTTTATGTTATGACTCTTTATCTTTTTATTTCCTCTGAATGCATATAGCCGGGCACGGAGCCCTAGGTTGTTTTCTGAATGTTTTTACGGATTCCAATACTGTTGTAACTGCTGAAAGTTTTGAATACTTTAATAAATCTCCGATCAGAGTAAACTTTTGGAAACGTATTTATCTTGAAACAGGTGCTTGGAGACAGGGACAGGTTTCAGGAAATTGTTTCGACTTTGAATTGAATGTTTGAATGTTTTGGTTTTAATTGGAATCCGAAAGCCATTCCCGCATATTGATTTTAGTTTTGATTGCATGCATTGAGGAAAAGTCCCATTTAGAGCCCTTTTTGGGTCGGGTCTTTACAGTTGGTATCAGAGCTGAGAGTCATAGATTATGTAGACTGACATTTTGTTGTAGGTCGTTTTCTTCATGATCACCAGCACTCCGACAGTCATCAGGTACGCCTAAGTTTACTATTTTTCGAAAAGGGTTAAGAATTTACAATACTTTTCATCTAGTGTATGCCTTGTTTAGTGTTGTGGAGCGGAGACGAGTAGGTTCTGACTCGTTGTTGGTTTGGGTCCTGAGCACCATCATGCCAACTTCCCGCAGTTTAAGATGTATGTTTGCAGCTTGTCAGGGTATCCAGATAGATTCAGATACCGCTGGGACACTGTCCCAGAGAGAGGCAGAGATTAGACTCCCGTAGGCCCTTACGGTGTGGCCCAGCTATTAGTTTCCCCTAGAGAGAGGGTGAAGGTGTTTTGCCCTGGAGTACCACTCCAGGAGAGGAGTTAGCTTTGGCTTTTGCTCATGTTGATGCTTGTGGAGCAGGTCTCAGTGTGGACTAGCCCGGGTAGTTCAAGTGTTGATCTTGAACCTTAGCAGATTGTTTGGTATTCCAGAGAGTAGCTGCGGAGTTAGTAGCCTTCATGGAGAAGGTAGAGCCATCTTTGTTCTCTTGTAGAGTGTTGTTGTTTTGCAGCCAGTAAGTCGGAACCCTGTGGTTAAGGGTGCAGCGAGCAGTGTACCCATCGGACGTGATCCGTTGGTGGTTTCCCCAGTTGTCTGGTAGAGTTGAGCACTCTTCTTATGGTGAGCTCCTAGAGTAGAGCTAGCTGCTGCATGTTGAGAGATCTGGCCAGAGTTTTGTTGAGCATCATGTGGAGATGCAAGAGTAGGCCGTGAGACTTCAGTTAGATGAGATGCCATAGACAGGGTTGTTTGAGTTTTGAGCCCTTGTATGCCTAGCCATAGTTTTTGTCACTTGAGGTAGTGACCTTGCTGGCCCCATTTGTAGTAAGATGTGGATTTGGTAGTAGTGGCACTTGAGGTGCATTGGTTGGTGTGCCGCTTTGGCACTAAGTCTGGTTCATGAGTTTTGCATGGGTATAGTAGATGGTTCTGTAATTCGTCTGGAGTTTAGCGCACTCCTTTAGCCTTTGGATCCGTTTGTGGCAGTTGCACCAGTTTAGGTCGTGCAAGAGGGCTAGTTCAGTGGTAGTCGAAGGACTACAAGTGAAAGGATGTTCGAGAAGAGCTGGAGCCTCTTCCCATTGTTACTGGGGGTTGAGTAAGTCAGCAGGTTGACGGTTGGTAAGTGTTAGTGCGTGTGAGTCTCACGCTAGGGCTGAGGCCAAGAGATCTTTGTGGTTGGTAGTGCGGTCCACTACCTTCTGGTGCCTAAACCTGAGTTGAGTGAGCATTGTAGATGCGAGTTCGGTCCAGCAGGGAAACCATGAGTTGGATGCCCGTGAGATGAGTTGGATGCCCGTGAGATGAGTTGGATGCTCATGAGATGAGTTGGATGCCTATGAGATGAGTTGGATGCCTATGAGATGAGTAGGATGCCTTATGAGAGGAGTTGGACGCCTTATGTGTAAGCACACTTGGTAGAGACTTGGTATAAAGTAAGTTCGGTTTGGCATCGTTATGTTTTAGCAGAGCAAGGTTGCCACTGCTTCGTGTATCGTGTGGAGATGGAACTTTTGGTGTTTCTTTGGTTGATGGTATCTCTGCCAGAAGTTAGTGTTGCCTTTTGGGAAGCACCTGGTAGTCTTGGATCTTTGAAGGAAGCTTGAGAGTTGTGCACATAAGTGTGTTTTGTGTAGTTCGTTATGGTGGCGAGAGTTTCGGAACCATGTAGGGTTTGCATTGGAGAACTGGTGCTCAGTTCTTGGAGGAGTTGGACTCCAGATGGATGTTGTGAGGCTTTAGCGGAGGTTGTAAGGATACCGTGCTCGTAATTAGGTTGTTGCTTAGGCAAGTTTGGTTAGGTTGGACCTAAGCTTGGTTGGTGGAACCTCTTGTGGTTCATGGGTGGAGTTCAGATGGTACTGAACAAATGGTGGTTGTAGTGAAGCCGCGTAGTTCCTGACCGTAGTTGTAACGGCCCAATTTTCTATTTCGGTTACCTAGGTGTTTTCGGATCATTATTCGGATGTTCGGATGGGCCGTTAGAGCTGTTTTAACCCTTAGGGGTATTTTGGTCTTTTTGCCCCAGGTCAGGGTTTTGAGGATTTTCAAGATTTCAGGGCCTTTCATGCCTTCATCGAAGTTTGGTGGTTGTTGGTTGCAAGACCCAAGAGGTTTGGGCAAGTTGTTTGGGAGTTTGGAGGTATTTTAGTTATTGGCAAAATTAATGGGTTTTTGAGTACTTCCTTTGGGATTTGAACCCTTGCCCTAAATGGTTATGGGAGTTTGTAGGAAAAAGAGTTTTATTAAGAAAAAGAAAAGTTTGCTTGGGCCGGGTTTTGAAAGAGGAAGCTTTGGGAAGGGATTTTAGACCCATTTAAATTAGGAAAAGGGAAGAAAATCAAGAAAATCCCTTTCCCCCTTGTTTTGCAAGACTCTCTCTCTCTCTCTCTCTCAAAACCCTAGCCGCACCATGCCCAGCCCTTGCCGCACCAACCCCAGCCGAGCCACCAAACCCTAGCCGCACCCCCACACCAGGCTGCTCAGCCCCTGCCCGATCACAGACCGCCCCGCACCGACCACTGACAGCCACGCCCGATTCGCTCGGCCCCATGGCGCCGGGCTGCACCACGGCCGCACCACCCAGCCTAGTTCGCCCGTGCGTCGACCCTGCCGCCCAGATGCGCCTCCCGTGCATCGTCCCAGCCGTCGCAAGCCCGCAGCCCAACGTGTTGCCCGCGCGCCGTCCTCGCAGACCTGACGTCTCGCCCGCGCGCCCGCTCCAGCGCATCTGCTCGCCTTGCCGCGCGCCCGAGCCAGCGCCCAGCGTCCAGCGCCAGCGCCCATTCCTGCCCTTTTTGTTGCCGAGACCGCATGTCTTCTCGGTTGGTAATTCCCGAGCCTTTCCCCTTTTAGATTTTAAGCTGCTGGCTGCTGTTTATTTATTTAGGATGTTTTTATCATATGCCTAGGTTGCTCGGGTTCGCTTTAAGCTCGAGGGTCGTTATCTGATTCGCGATAGTTATTTTCCACTTGTTTCCAGGTAAGGATTTCTTACCGTGGTTGTGTGGACCCTGCGATGCTTTCTTGATTGTGCCTTATATGCATGTTTACTTCTATGAACATGATTAGTGGATAGGACAGATTGTGATTGCATTCTTGCTAGCATGTTTGCCTGTTTGTACATGTTAGTGCCATGCTAGGATTGTTCTTCCAGCATGCTTGAGATTCCTGCTTTAAGTTCGTAGTATCATGCTAGGTTATGTGTGATTGATGTTGATATGTATGTCTAGCCAGGAATCAGTTATTTTGTACTCCTAGCTAGTATAGTAGGGTTTGTCATCATCCAGAGGCTGAGAGCGGACATAACGTACTTTGTCCCCACCGGTCGGGAGTAGAGCGAAGCATAGCGGACATTGCTTCCCCCCGGTAGCCGATGTAGATTTAGCTACCACATCGGCATAAGCCTAGTTTGTAGCCTGCTAGAGCGGAACCCTACGAAAGGTGCAAGCCTGCCTTGGCCGGTTCTTAGCTTCAGGTCGGTGGTACAGGCTGCACAGATGAGTGCCGAGGGCCTCGCACTACTGTGTTCAGTGACACCGTTTCCGAGTCTTTAGGCATGCGTACCTGGCCTGCGTAGTTTGTACTTAGGACCCCACATTTACGCCGGTTTCAGCAGCATGCGATGTGCGCGCACATGCGTTAGTCGCCGGTTCGTAGAGCTCCCCCGGGCTAATGTTCGTGAGTACACCAGTTCCTTCCAGTTTAGAGCCAGACTTCGGGTACTCTCCCGATAGTCCAGATTTGTTGGCGAGGGTAAGAGGCCCTTGAGGACACCCATTGGGATTGGCTTTTGAGCTGATCATATGGTCGAGGGAGAAAGACCCTCGAGGGTGTCGGACATCTTTGGGATCGATTTTTGAGTCGATCAATTGGCCGAGGAGAAAGACCCTCGAAGATGTCCGGGATTGGTTATGAGAGCCAATCATTAGGGCGGAAGTAGGAGACTTCCGAGGATTCCAGATTCTCGCCTTGTAAGCTCGTTGAGCTATGATGCATATTAGTAGCTCGTTTGCATGTATACTAGGGTGCGGATGATTGATGTATCGTATTGTACCCCGGTTGGGGATTCTTACTTGAGTATGTTTATACTCACCCTTATTTCGTGGTTTTCCACGGGTAACTTGGGACGGCAGGACGGCTAGCGGAGGGAGCTGATTGATCATGGGAGCCGCCGGCACTCTGTCTTTTATTGCTTGCATAATTTGTTCAGCATGTAGACGGTAAGGAGTCCTAGGGGGACGTTTTTAAAAGTTGTTTAAATTGTATTGTATGATTTTATAAACACTGGCTAGGCTTGTTTTACTTTGTTGGCTTTGCTTAAATGAAGGTTGTTGTTTATGTTTTAAGTGTCCCCGCTATTAAATGTTTTGAAAGGTTTTAAATATGAGCACTAAACCGCTTGATGAATTATTTAACTTGCATGCTGAGTGAGAACCTAGGTTTAGGACCGTGTTTTGGGTCGGGTTCTTATAGTTGGTATCAGAGCACAGAGTCATAGATTCTGTAGACTAACCTGCTTTGTAGGTTGTTGCCCCCATGATCATCGACTCTCATGGCCGTCGCCAGTTTGTGCGAGTTCATTAAGCTAAGGGTTTTATTTTACAATACTGCATCTAGTATACATGTGTTACCCTTGTTTGGCAGTGAGAGCCCCAGCGTGGGCTAGCTTTTATGCTTTGTGTAGATCGCTAGTATGTTGATTGCACTTAGAAGAGTAGGGACGTTTGGTGTTTCCAACCGAGGAGTTGGACTGTTCATGTTGATCATGAGACCACGTCTAGGGTTGTCTAGACTCGTAGGCCACCTTTGGCCCTGGCAGATGAGTTGCCAAGAGAAGGGGGTAGAGGCTAGTCTGCCTCAAAGTGAGACTCCTTGAGCAGAGTGTGCTCCAGCCATGAGGGAGTTGATGGCAGGTCTTTGAGCTAAAAGAGAGCGGAGACCCAGGCGCAGTTTGTAGCGCGTAGTGAGGAGTCGTGGGCACAGATAGCCCAGCTGGCAGGGTTTATTTAGAAGACACCCCCTAGTAGCTCCAGTAGCCCTGGAGGTTTCCGAAAGGGCTTCATCAGCAGGTTTATGCTGATGAGTTAGTTGGCGTTGATCGAGCCGCCAAGTTTGGCAAGTGGAAGCCTGTAGAGCTGGATGTTTTTTAGGCCTACTGCTGGCAGCGAGGTGGTTGGCCAGGATCGAGTTTATCATCCAAGTGTTGGGATGACACGTGTTCAGAGGCCGATGACACGATGTTCGAGAGGTCGAGGCGCGTTGCTCGGTGTTGTTTGATGCGCGCGGTGTGGTGGTTGAAGTCCCCGTGAGAGGCGGACCTCTGAGTCTCCACCGGCCACCGGTCGATTGGCAAGCTGCCAGGTTAGTAGCTTTTGAGAAAGATGTAGAGACATCTTGTCTCTCCCGCAAGCTGCGATCGTTTTTGCGGCCAGTTCTTTAGTACCCTCGTAGCTGTGGTGTAGTGTGGAGGTTGCTTGTCGAGGACTTAACCCATCCGTGGATTCTAGTTGGCTAGTAGAGAGAAGCACCTTGTGTTGGCATGTTTCGGATGTGGAGCTAGGTGTTGCCACCCGAGGTGTTGGCTTTGAGCTAATGTTGAGCATCGAGTGGGATGCGAGGAGTAGGCCGTGGCATGTCCATTAGGCGAGATGCCGAGATTAGGCTGCTCGAGTGTTTGGACTCTTGTGTTGAGTGCCTTTGCCCCGTCACTTGGAGTGTGACCTTCCCTATCCTCAGAGGGGCATAAAGCTTGTTTTGGGCTGATTTGTGTTGTAAAGGATGTTGTGCCTGTTGGCACCAAGCTTTGAGAGGAGGCCTAGATTCGGGCCAGTTGGCACTTTTGGTGTAGATGGTTCCATGCCCGCCCGGTGTATAGCATCCCCACCAGCCTTGTACCCATTTTTCTGAAGTTGCATCTGTTGGATTGCTTAAGAGATCTAGCTCGGTGGTATTCAGAGGACTACAAGTGTGAGGTCGTTCAAGGGAAAAAGTAGGAGCTTTGTGGTCACCGAGAGTTGGGTGCAAAGGATGTTGTAGGTTGGTGAGGGCTAGCGCGTCCGAGTTCTCGCGCTTGTGTGTGGGCTTGTGAGCCAGCTTGATGGTAGTGTGTTTCGACTACCCTTGGACTTACCCTATTATGGGTAGAGTTGGCATCAAGGATGCGTGGTTGATCCAGTGTTAGAGCCATGAGTTGGATGGTTGAAGTGGAGAAATTAGTAGGCACATTGGTATGAGGTATGTCAGCTTGGTGTAGTTATACTCTTGTAAGAGTGTGTTGACCAATGTAGCTTTTCGTGGTGAGTTGACCCCGAGTGGTTTGAACTCTCGTTGCTCCTTTGCTAGTTGTGGCTCTATTGGGAGGCAAAAGTTGCCTTGTGTGAGAATACTTGTTGGTTTGGATCTTAAGGAACCAAGTTGGAGCTGTACACGCCAAAGTGTACTTTTGTGTAGCTCGTTAAAGTGGTGTATTTTTCAAAAACCACGAGGGGTTTGGGTTGTGAAACCAGTGCTTTCGATTCACGAGGAGTTAGGACTTTAGTTCTTGGCAAGTGCCCTAACTTGGGTTGAGAGGTTACCGTCGTGCGGTGGCGGGTTGTTGCGTAGGCAAGTTATGCGATTGGCCCTTGACACAGGAAGAGGCATTTCTTGTTGATCGATGGTTGGAGTTGATTGGAACTCGATCCAGGCGATGGTAGTAAAATCGCGAAGTTTCGGCCGCCATGGCTAAGAGAGTTGTTCGGATCCTTACCACAGGTAGAAGCTACGATGTGGCTGATGCTTTGAGCAAGAGGAAGTTTAGGTCTTCGGTGGTTCCCTTTCAGTGGATAGCGAGACTTCGCCAACGAGGCGATCTAGGGTCGCGATCAAGACCGACCGCGAGTTAGAGCTCAGATCGTCGCAGGCGGGCGAGCGGCCGGCTCATTGCATCAAGTGTGGTATGGCACTTTTCGGATTGTGTGGAGCATCGCCCGTGCTTGCTACAGATGTGGCAAGGAAGAGCTTTTGGCCAGCATAGTTGAGATCTTTGGAGGGAGATGTGCTCTTGTAGCGATTGTGCGTTAGGACCGTTTGGCGACGTGTGTGTCGAGGGCGTCGGAGGAACCCTAAGTTGTGGAGAGCCTCACCGAGCTCAGTCGGACCAGGCGGTGTTCCTCGGTTGAGTTCTTTGGATGCTTGTTGTCGGTTAACAAGCTAGAGTTGTTCTTGGTAACCTCCACGTTGATTTTCGGAATTCTTAGCGAGGTGGTGCTTGGTGTTGACCAAGGTTTGGTTCCCATGTTGTTTGGTGAGCTAGCTCGGTTCTAGCAAGCGGGCGTTGCCCTGAGGACTTGTTCCTAGTCAGGAAGTTTTGGGAGTTGACCCCTCCCTCGGCAATTGAGTAGGCACTGCTAGTTCCAAGTTGGGGGTTCAAGCGATTGAGGATCCTCGGATGTTGCTTCCGAGAGTGTTGGTTGTTGTTGCCCTTGGGTTTGAGCAAGACAGCGAGCGTGTGTGAAGTTCATTTGTCCCTTCTAAGTCCGCTTCTTTGGGAAATCGTTCTGTTGAGGAGGAGTCAACTTAGCTCTGAGTTGTGTAGTTGATCGAGTAGCGCGCGTCAGCCCAGCGAGAGTGTCACTGCGTTTGTTTGTTAGCAAGCGGAAAGTTGTTTGTTCCCGCAAGGGCAGAGGCCTGCCAGTTCAAGGACTTGAGTTGTTGCTTGAAGGTTGTTGGATCTTTGGAGTTTGTAGAACCCCTTAGTTCTTTGGTAGTTGAGTTGCACCGTGGATGCCGGCCTCGAGTTTTAACTTTTGAGGTAGTCTTGCCGACTCATGTTGTTCAGGATCCGCAAGCTTGTGGTTGTCGCTATCCTTATTCCTCGCGATGTTTCGTGGGTGGAGTTTCTGGATTGGAAGAAGAGTTAGGTCTAAGCTATAAGGAGGAAGTCCTTGGAGCGGCGGATGGGCTTAAGAGTTGAGTGGCGGCTTGGAGTCGAGCCTTGCTCGTTATAAGCAGGTTGAGTTTCTGCAGAGCAAGCCTTCTCGGGCTTTGTTCCTAGTTGATGTGCATTCGCGATTGGCGTTATAAGTGAGCCCACGATTGAGTGGGTTGGTACAGAGATGCCGTGGCATTGGTTGGAAACCTTAGAGTTGTTATCCTCCGGCTATTGTGTTGCTAGTAGCCACGTAATGTTTTATTCCTTCTTTGCTCGAGATTTCCGTAAGAGGAATGTTGTTTGTTTTTAAATGCGGCAATGTTCTCTTAGGCTAGTGGCTGATCGGATTGCATTGGAAAGTTTGTTGTCGGTCGTTGAGGGGCTCCAGTTTGTTAGTTTGGCCGAGTAGAGCATGTGCCTGGACCTTGTCTTCTAAAGGTGGCCGTAGCTGAAGTTTCAGCTGGTGTGTTGGTGGTAGCCGTTTGGTGAACCAGAAAACTGCCCCTTGGCTTTGATGCTTCGATTTCTCGTAAGATGGTTGCTTAAGTGTTGTGGACGCATGCTAGTTGGAGGAGTTTGCCTTGGGATTAGTCACCAGTTGGTGGTTCGATTTGGATTTCGTTAAGGATTGTAGGCAACCATTGGGGCTCGCAGATCTCTTGCGAAGTAAGAGTAGGCCGTTTAGTTTCGAAACACAGGAGGTTCGGTTGTTTGGTCGACATGGTGAAGGGTCGAGGCTGTTTGATAACAACTATGAGCATTCAGAGAAGTTACGCCGGGGCGTGGCGTAGAGTTTTAGAGCTTGTGACCCGTCCACGAGTTTGCGGAGAGTAGCGCCGTAGAGAGGCGTTCCGAGTTGGGTTAGTAGGGATAAGTGAGCCCTAGATTCGTAAGACCGTTCATAGTTGGTACGAGTCAGAGGATGTGGCTCACCGACTAGTTATAGCATGCTTTCTTCGAAGCTCAGTGTTAGTTTAGTTTTGGTTGAGATAGTTCGTGGCAGACTCGGTGTCTGTTGGGCTTGGAGCCTTTGGGAACCCAAGAGGGTTCGGTTTCGAAGAAGGATTTGTGTTGTCTTAATCGGGAGCTTGGTTGGTTAAGAATCAGTGGAGTTTTTCCTAGAGTTGTTTTCGTCTTAGGACTTTCAAGGACGAAAGTCTTAAAAGGAGGGAGTATTGTAACGGCCCAGTTTTCTAGTTCGGTTACCCAGGTGTTTTCGGATCATTATTCGGATGTTCGGATGGGCCGTTAGAGCTGTTTTAACCCTTAGGGGTATTTTGGTCTTTTTGCCCCCGGTCAGGGTTTTGAGGATTTTCAAGATTTCAGGGCCTTTCCTGCCTACATCGAAGTTTGGTGGTTGTTGGTTGCAAGACCCAAGAGGTTTGGGCAAGTTGTTTGAGAGTTTTGAGGTATTTTAGTTATTGGCAAAATTAATGTGTTTTTTAGTACTTCCTTTGGGATTTGAACCCTTGCCCTAAATGGTTTTGGGAGTTTGTAGGAAAAAGAGTTTTATTAAAAAAAAAAGAAAAGTTTGCTTGGGCCGGGTTTTGAAAGAGAAAGCTTTGGGAAGGGATTTTAGACCCATTTAAATTAGGAAAAGGGAAGAAAATCAAGAAAATCCCTTTCCCCTTGTTTTGCAAGACTCTCTCTCTCTCTCTCTCTCTCAAAACCCTAGCCGCACCATGCCCAGACCTTGCCGCACCAACCCCAGCCGAGCCACCACACCCTAGCCGCACCCCGCACCAGCCGCTCGGCCCTGCCCGATCGACCGCCGCGACCACCTGGCCGTGCACAACCACTCCCACTCCCGGATCGCTCGGCCATGGCCAGCCGCCGCTCTGCACCAGCCGCACCACCCAGCCCAGTTCGCCCGTGTGTGGAAACAGCCGCCCTAGAGGCACCTCCCGTGCGTCAACCCAGCCGCCCAGATGCGCCTCCCGTGCGTCGTCCCAGCCGTCGCACGCCCGCAGCCCAACGCGTCGCCCGCGCGCCGTCCTCGCAGACCCGACGTCTCGCCCGCGCTGTAAGAGCCCGACCCAAAACACGGTCCTAAACCTAGGTTCTCACTCAGCATGCAAGTTAAATACTTCATCAAGCGGTTTAGTGCTCATATTTAAAACCTTTCAAAACATTTAAAAGCGGGGACACTTAAAACATAAACAACAACCTTCATTTAAGCAAAGCCAACAAAGTAAAAAAGGCCTGGCCAGTGTTTATAAAATCATACAATACAATTTAAACAACATTTAAAAACGTCCCCCTAGGACTCCTTTCCGTCTACATGCTGAACAAATTATGCAAACAATAAAAGATAGAGTGTCGGCGGCTCCCATAATCAATCAGCTCCCTCCGCTAGCCGTCCCGGTGCTATCCCAAGTTACCTGGTGGAAAACCACAGAAATAAGGGTGAGTATAAACATACTCAGTAAGAATCCCCAACCGGGGTACAATACGATACATCAATCATCTGGCACCCTAGTATACATGAAAACAGTTACCAACACAAATCATAGCTCAACGAGCTTACAAGGCAGAATCTGGACTCCTCAGAAGTCTCCTACTTCCGGCCTAATGATTGGCTCTCATAACCAATCCCGGGACATCTCCGAGGGTCTTTCTCCCTCGGCCAATTGATCAGCTCAAAAACCGATCCCAAAGATGTCCGACTCCCTCGAGGGTCTTTCTCCATCAACCATATGATCAGCTCAAAAGCCAATCCCAATGGGTGTCCTCAAGGGCCTCTTACCCTCGATAACAAATCACGGACTATCGGAGAGTACCCGAAGTCCGGCTCTAAAGCGGAAGGAAGCGATGTACTCACGAACATTAGCCCGGGAAGCTCTCCGAACCGGCGACTAACGCGTGCGTGCGCACACCGCATATCTTCGCCGCAACCGGCGTAAATGTGGGGCTTAAGTACAAACTACGCGGGCAGTACGCATGCCTAAAGACTCGGAAGCGGTGTCACCGAACACGATGAGTGCGAGGCCCTCGGCACTCATCCGTCATGCACTGTACCACCGACACGAAGCTAAGAGCCGGCCAAGGTGGCTTGCACCTTTGGCGAGCTTCCGCTCTAGCAGAGCTACAAACTAGGCTTATGCCGATGTGGTAGCTAAATCCACATCACCGCCGGGGAAGCAATGTACGTTATGCTCGCTCTATTCCCGACCGGTGGGGACAAAGTACGTTATGTCCGCTCTCAGCCTCTGAATGATGACAAACTCTACTATACTAGCTAAGAGTACAAAATAACTGATTCCTGGCTAGACATACACATCAACATCAATCACACATAACCTAGCATGATACTACGAACTTAAAGCGGGAATCTCAAGCATTTGGAAGAACAATCCTAGCATGGCACTAACATGTACAAACAGCAAACATGCTAGCAAGAATGCAATCACAAGTGTCCTATCCACTAATCATGTTCATAGAAGTAAACATGCATATAAGGCACAATCAAGAAAGCATCGCAGGTCCACACAACCACGGTAAGAAATCCTTACCCGGAAACAAGCAGAAAATAACTACCATAAGCCAACCAAGCGACTCCCGAGCTTCTAAGTGAACCCCGAGCAACCTAAGCATTTAATAAAAATATCCTAATTAAATAACAACAGCCAATCAACTTAGGGTCCAAAAGAGTGGAGGCTCAGGAATTACCAACCGAGAAGGTACATGGTCTCGGTCCCATCTATCTCGGCAAAATAGGCTCTCGGCGGCAAGTGGGCGAGCGGGGCGTGGGGGGGGCGAGCGGATCAAGGCGGCTGGGCTGGGTTGGCCGCGCGCGAGAGGACGGCGGCGGCGTGGCGACACGATCGTGCGGGTGCACAGTGCGCGAAGCAGACGGAGACGCTCGACGCGGCGTGGCTGGCGCTGGCGACAGGTTGTCGCGGCCTTATTCTTTGGCGTCAGCGTCTGGCGGCGGCGACGGGCTGCCGGCTGCGACAGGCGCCTGGGCTGCTCGGCTGGGCGACAAGGCTGATGGCTGGGGGACTGGGCTGATGGCTGGGCGACAGGGCTGATGGCAGGCAGGGGCTGCTAATGGGGCTGGTGGCTCGGGGCGGCTCGGTGTGGCTCGGTTGGGTTTCTTGGTGAGGTCGGCAAGGAGAGAGAGAGAGAGAGAGAGAGAGAGAGAGAGAGAGAGAGAGAGAGAGAGAGAGAGAGAGGTAAAACAAGGGGAATGAGATTTTCTTGATTTTCATTCCTTTTCCTAATTTAAATAGGTCTTGGTGACCTAAATCTCTTCCCCGGGCTTCCTCCTTCGAGTCCCGGCTAAAGCAACCTTTTCTCCTTATTAAAACTCATTTAAACCAAGCTCCCAAATCACCATCAAGAGCAAGGGTTCAAATCTCAATGGAAGCACTTAAATTAACAATAATTTTGTTAATTACCAAATCACCTCCAAACTTCCAACCAACTAGCCCTAACTTCTTGGGTCCTGCAACCAAGAACAATCAAACCTCGACAAGGGCAGGAGTGACCCTGGAATCCTGAAAATCCACAAAACCCTGACCGAGGGCAAAAAGACCAAAATACCCCTAAGGGTTAAAATAGCTCTAACGGCCCATCCGAACATCCGCATAATGTCCCGAAAACACCTGGGAAACCGAAATAGAAAATTGGGCCGTTACAGTAGCTCAAGTGTTGATCTTGAGCCTTAGCAGATTGTTTGATTGCCCAGTGAGTAGCTGTAGAGTTGGTAGCCTTCGAGAAGGTTGATGAGGCATCTTTGTTCTCTTGTAAAGTGTTGTTGTTTTGCAGCCAGTAAGTCGGAACCCTGTGGTTAAGGGTGCAGCGAGCAGTGTACCCATCGGACGTGATCTGTTGGTGGTTTTCCCAGTTGTCTCGTAGAGTTGAGCACTCTTCTTATGGTGAGCTCCTAGAGTAGGGCTAGCTGCTGCATGTTGAGAGATCCGGCCAGAGTTTTGTTGAGCACCATGTGGACATGCAAGAGTAGGCTGTGAGCCTTCAGTTTGATGAGATGCCATAGTGCAGTTGTTTGAGTTTTGAGCCCTTGTATGCCTAGCCATAGTTTTTGTCACTTGAGGTTGTGACCTTACGGGCCCCATTTATAGTAAGATGTGGATTTGGTAGTAGTGGCACTTGAGGTGCATTGGTTGGTGTGCCACTTTGGCACTAAGCCTAGTTCAGGCCTGAGTTTGGCATGGGTATAGCAGATGGTCCTATGACCCGTCTGGAGTTCAGCACACTTCTTTAGCCGTTGGATCCGTTTAGGGCAGTTGCACCTGTTTAGGTCGTGCAAGAGGGCTAGTTCAGTGGTAGTCGAAGGACTACAAGTGAAAGGATGTTCGAGAGGAGCTGGAGCCTCTTCCCAGTGTTACAGGTGGTTGAGTAAGTCAGCAGGTTGACGGTTGGTAAGTGTTAGTGCGTGTGAGTCTCACGCTAGGGCTGAGGCCAAGAGATCTTTGTGGTTGGTAGTGCAGTCCACTACCTTCGGGTGCGTAAACCTGAGTTGAGTGAGCATTGTAGATGCGAGTTTAGTCCAGCAGGGGAACCATGAGTTGGATGCCCGTGAGATGAGTTGGATGCCTATGAGATGAGCTGGATGCCTATGAGGCGAGTTGGATGCCTATGAGATGGGTAGGATGCCTTATGAGAGGAGTTGGACGCCTTATGTGTAAGCACACTTGGTAGAGGCTTGGTATAAAGTAAGTTTGGTTTGCCATTGTTATGTTTTAGCAGAGCAGGGTTGCCACTGCTTCGTGTATCGTGTGGAGATGGAACTTTTGGTGTTCCTTTGGTTGATTGTATCTCTGCCAGAAGTTAGTGTTGCCTTTTGGAAAGCAACTGTTAGTCTTGAATCTCTGAAGGAAGGTTGAGAGTTGTGCACACAAGTGTGTTTTGTGTAGTTCGTTCTGGTGCGCGAGAGTTTCAGAACCATGTAAGGTTTGCATGGGAGAACTGGTGCTCAGTTCTTGGAGAAGTTGGACTCCAGGTGGATGTTGTAAGGCTTTAGTTGAGGTTGTAAGGATACCGTGCTCGTAGTTGGGTTGTTGCTTAGGCAAGTTTGTTATGTTGAACCTATGCTTGGTTGGTGGAACCTCTTGTGTTCATGGTTGGAGTTCAGATGGTACTGAACAAATGGTGGATGTAGTGAAGCCGCATAGTTCCTGACCGTAGTTGCTAAAGGGTGTTGCTCTGAATCCTTACCCTGGGTGGAAGCTACGATGTGGCTGATGCTTTGAGTAGGAGGATGACACATTCTCAAGCGTTTACGGTCTTTTTGGTTTCGAGTTCGGGAGGCGAGCCGGCATGGTTGTGATCTTTGGGAAAAGGAGTTGTTTGTTGAGCGGTTGGGTGTTAGACCGTTAGACGGCGGTGTGTGTCGAGGGTTTGCGAAGAACCCTAGTTGTGGAGAGCCTCACGAGCTCAGTCGGACCCAAGTAGTGAGTTTCAGATTGGCAAAATTTGAGTCTTGTAGGTTGTAGACCTCGGGTGAGTTGCTGGCAGTTTTGGTAGGCTAGCAAGCTGGAGTTTGTTTGGAGTACAGTCCGGATTGGTTCCGGTGTGGTGGCAAGTTGGTGCTTGGTGTTGACCAAGGTGTGGTTTTTGAGTTGCTAGAAGTTAGTTTTGCTCATGGGGCGAGTGGTTCGTGCCCTGCCGGTTGTTGTTTTCCTGTTTCAAGGATGTTGAGAGTTGCCCTCTTTGGTGTGGAGGTGAGTCTTGGCTAGTTTGTGGTTGGCGGTTCAGTCTGTGGTGGAACCCCCCTATTGTTGCCCCGTGAGATGTAGATGTTGTTGCTTTAGCTGAGAAAGACAGCGTGCGTTGTGGAGCTCCCTGTCCTTCGGATGTCCACTTGTAAGGATCTTTTCCCTTTGGAGTTGTCAGGTTATTCCTTGGTCTTGGAGTTGGTGGTAGTGGTGCTAGCTATGGGGTGAAAGTTTGTTGGCTGCTTGGAAGCAGTTGTTTGTCCAGTTAGGCGGACTCGTGAGTGGTGTTCTGGAAGTTGCAGTAAGGGTTGTTCTGCCTCCTATGAGTGTTTGGCCTAGTTGGTTAAGGTTTTTGTGTGTTGGCATGGAAGCTGTTGCACCTTTGTAGTTGAAGAACTCCTTTGTATCAGTTGTGGGTTGAGGTTGCACCATTGTGGTTGGATTAGGGTCTTGACCTTTCGAGGGATCCTTGCTGGTTAGTGTGGCTTGTGCTCTGCCAGCCATTATTGGTAATCTGGTTCTTGGTAGTTGGTGTTAACCGAGTAGTGGAGTCCCGTTTATGAAGTTTCGGTGGGAAGGTGCAATAAGCTTAAGCTAGAGGGTTAAGCCTGTATGTGTTATCGTTTGGACTTGTGAGATGCGTTTCATATTTGAGGCGAGCTTCGTTCCGTTGCTTGCATGGAGGTAAGTTTGGTGGAGGGAGCCCTCTAGGGCCCGGTTGTTGGCAGGCTGACTTGTCCAGCCAGTGATTTGAGTCGAGCTAGAGTTGAGTAGATTGGCGTGGTTATGCAGTGTGCAGTTTGTTAGGCTTCCGAGTCCGTAGCACTCAAGTTGTTGGATTGTAAGTTTTCCGTGTGGGAGCTGTCAGTTAGTTGAGGTTGTTGTGTGAGATTAGATTCTTGGAGGATTGGTTTCAGTAGTGAGAGGTTGCACCTCGTTTCTTGTGCATAGGCCATTTTTATGGAGTAGAGTCATGTCAGTTTCAGGTTGGAGTTGTTGTCACCAGGGTGTGGCAACAAAGGTTTGTTCTAGGCAGTGCGTGGATGAACTGTGGTTCTGGAGAGCGTTGTTAAGAGGCTTATGCGCCGTGTGCAGTTTCTGTAGTGTTTTCACCCTCTGACCGATGGTCTTTTGGGAAGAGTGAGCCAGATCCTTCAGAACTTGTTGCGAGTTGGTGTTTCCGTGATGAGGCAGCAGGAGACCAGTGTTGGTTTTATGAGTTTTCTTTGGGTAGCAGTTCCCAGCTGTTAGTTCATATAGTTCCGTTGAGGCGTTGTATTGTAAGTGTTGCAGGATTCCGGTGTTTCGGGAAAAGGTTGGTGGTAAATCGGTTTTGTTTTGGGTCTGAGTTGCTGCGGTTGGCAGTGATGCGGTGCAAAAGTGTAGTGTTCGTTTGTTGGTAGCTACGGAGCAGAGCGAGAAGAGAGTGCGCGCGATGTCTGGCGTCAAGTTTTAGAGTTTGAGGTTGGACAGTGCTTGTTTTTAAGGTTGCACCGATGTGAGGTGTGTTGAGGTTTGGTAAGCGTGGGAAGTTGAGTCTCCGTTTTGTTGGTTCATTTGAGATGCTTGAGAGGATTGGCAGAGTTGCATATTGGTTAACCTTTTCTCCGTCATTGTCAGCGGTGCACAGTGTGTTCCATGTTTCGATGTTGAGGCAGTATTTGCTGGACCCGTCACATATTGTGGACTTTGAGCCCTTGCAGCTGAATGAGGATTTCAGGTTCGAGGAGAAGCCAGTGGGGATCCTTGCCTTTGAGACAAAGACGTTGCGTAATCGTGAGATTCGATTGGTCAAGGTTCAGTGGAGGAGTCAGAGTTCTGGGGAAACCACTTGGGAGCGGGAAGACGAGATGAGATTGCACTATCCTGAGTTGTTCCAGTCTTAAGGTCTTTCGAGGACGAAAGTCATAAAAATGAGGGAATATTGTAACGGCCCAGGTGTTCATCCCGGTCTTCCAGTTATGCCCTAGGGGTATTTTGGTAATTTGGTCGGGCCGTCAGGGCCCTTTATGTCTTTTTCCAGTCGATAAAATTATTGGATGGATTGATGTAAGTTTTTGAGGCTTTGTGGATGGGTTTGAGCATGGATAGTTGTAAAAGTAAAAATAAAGGAATTTTTTGTAGCAGCTGGGATTTGAACCCAGGTCTCCGAGAAAGCCTGTGGGGATGCGTGCCAGTTGAGCTATGGAGAGCTCTTGTTGCTCTTTCTGCATGATATTATGGTTATCCTTGGATCTTGGAGTTCTGGTGCATTTGGTTAAATGAAAAAGAAGTTAGGTCTTTTGTCATTCTCCTCCATCATCCTCTTTGCCGCACAAGCCAAGCTCTCCCTAGCCCCCTTGCCAATTTTTCATTCCCTTTGCAGCCCCGAGGTTCAATCATCATTTCGGGTAAGTCCTTCGTCTCTTCGTCTTCTCCGTTATGGATTCTTGCTGGCCGAATGTAAAAAGGGGTTGTGTGTGTGTGTGTTTGGTAGTGCCACGGTGAGGAAGCCAGCGGCGAGCTCGTCGCACCAGCCAATTCCATCGCCCGGCCAGATCGCGCCCAAATCGCCCTACTGCTCGCCCAGCAGGCCAGCCAGCTCCATCGTCGGCAGCCCTGTCGCACCCAGATCGCCCGTCACACGCCCAGCAGCCGAGTCGCCCGTATAGCCAGCTCGCGCGCAGCGAGATGCCCGATTCGCTCGCGAGCAGCACGCCGAATCGCCTTCGCGTCCTCGCCCGGCAGCTCGTCGCGTCCGACACACGCCCAGCGCTGCGCGCGTCCCGCGCGCGCCGTGTCGCGCTTGCGTGTCTCTGCGTCGCACGCCCAGCGTCCTCGCCCGTGTCGTGCCCCAGCGCCTGCCCCGCGCGCAGCCAGCGCCCAGCCAAGCGGCACCAGCCTGCCAGCAGCGCCTAGCCTCGTGTCGCCGTGCCGTGTGAGTGCTCCCGAGCCGAGCCTGCTATTTTATTATTTTTTAGGCTTATAGATGTTGATTATTATTGTGTTTGCTACGTTCCGTTAGCTAGCTCGGGATTGTTCGCAGTTTAGGATTTGTGTGTAGAAGCCTCCCGACCAAGGTAAGGATTTCTTACCGGTGTTGTGTGGGCCCTGCGATATTGCATGCGATTGCTGTTTGTATGCTTGTTTGTGATTATCAGCATGTATAGTGATAGGTGCTCTGTTCTCAATTTCTGACTGGCATGATTTCTTATGTTGTTTCTCATGTTAGTCCATGCTAGGTTGTTCGATTCGGCATGCTCATATCACATTCTTGCCGTCGTAGTACCATGCTAGGCTCGTTGTATCTGTTGAGCACGTTTTGGATTGTATTGGATTGTTTGTTATTGATATGATAGGTTAGAGTGTGGGTAGGTAGCATCATCTGGGCCCGATGCATAAAGTATCTTGCATCCTTGACAGGGACGTACGAGGTAGTACTCCTTCCCTGGACCCCGTTAGGGTTTAGCTAACCCGACCGGTAGGCCCTGCAATCTTGGGTGAGGGTGGCAGACTGTTAAATGCCCCAACGGTGGGGATGATGACTTGGCATTGCCTCATCCCCGGCGGTGCACGTCCTCGGCGTGTTCGGCGGTAGCCCACGATTGCCACTGTTAGGGCAAGGGCGACTTCCTGGTGTAAGCCTTCCACGACCGATTCCTTAGCCTCAGGTGCGGTAGTTCAGGCTGACATAGTTCACGTGTCCAGGTCTCACACCCCTATGTCAGTGACACCGATCCAGAGATTTAGTTAGGCATGGTGACTGGACATGGGCAGCTTGCCACTAGACCCGACACCTCCCATGGTCTGCAGTAGCATGCGGTGTATGCTTACGCTCATTACAGCGCCGACCGGAGAGCTCCTCAGGATCTTGAGCTAGTAAATCTTTCGTATCGACAGTAGACTGGCTGAGGCCGAGACTTGTTTCTCGTATAGGGCGTATTGTGTGGTGTGGATTATTCCGGACTAAGACCCTGAGTTGGCATCCGAAGATTATGTGGATTTAAGCTATGTGCTCAATTCTGTGTTTATATTCATAGCTTGCATACATTCATCTAGATGACCATGTATATCGTATTGTACCCCGGTTGGGGATTCTTACTGAGTAATTCGTTACTCACCCTTATTTTGTGGTTTCCCACAAGTAACCAAGGTGCGAGACAGGATGGCTGAACGAGGAGCTGTGATCATGGGAACCTGCTGCCATCTCTGACTTTTTATATTATGACTCTTGTCTTTTATTTCCCCTGAATGCATGTAGTCGGGCACGGAGCCCTAGGATGTTTTCTCAATGTTTTGTGGATTCCAGGCATTTATGTCGAGAAGGTTTTGAATGATTTTAATAAATCTCTTATCGAGTAAACTTTTGGAAATGTATTTGTCTTGAAGCAGTGCTTGGAGACGAGGGCGAGAGTTTGATGAAAGCTGTATTGATTTACGATTGAATCTTTGAATGTTTTAATTTTTACTTGGAATCCGAAATCATATTTGTATATTGTCTTTACTTGAACGCATGCATTGGGGTAAAGGCCCATTTAGAGCCCCTTTTGGGTCGGGTCTTTACACCTGTGTTGTTTCAGTCTTAAGGACTTTCGAGGACGAAAGTCATAAAAAGGAGGGAATATTGTAACGGCCCAGGTTTTCATCCAGGTCTTCCAGGTATGCCCTAGGGGTATTTTGGTAATTTGGTAGGGCCGTTTATGTCTTTTTCCAGTCGCTAAAATTATTGGATGGGTTTATGTAGGTTTTTTAGGCTTTGTGGATGGGTTTGAGCAAGGATAGATGCAAAAGTAAAAATAAAGGAAAATTGTGTTGTAGTTGGGATTCGAACCCAGGTCTCCAAGAAAGCCTATTGGGATGCGTGCTCGTTGAGCTATTAGGAGCTCTTGTTACTCTTTCTGCGACATATCTTGGTTAGCCTTGGATCTTTGGAGTTTTGGTGTATTTGGTTAAATGAAAAGAAATTAGGTTTTGTCTTGCCTTCTTCTCCAAAAGCATTGTGGCCGCCCAAGCATTTCTCCTTAGCTCCCAAGCCGAGCTCCTTCTTCCCTTTCAGCGCCCATCAGCGCCGTGCCAGCGCCCAGCACGCCCAGCGTGCAGCCTCGCCGAGCTGCCTGCCGGTCCGCGTGTCAGCCGCGCCCCTTGAGTTGCTCCCGAGCCAAGCCTTATTTATTTTATTATATTTAGGCCTATGGATTGTGATTATTATTGTGTTTGTTAGGTTCTCGGTAGCTAGCTCGGGTTCGATCGTAGCTTAGGATTTTGTGTGTAGTTGCCTCCCGGCCAGGTAAGGATTTCTTACCGGAGTTGTGTGGGCCCTGCGATAATATATGTGATTGCTGTTTGTATGCTTGTTTGTGTTTATCAGCATGTTTAGTGATAGGTGCTCTCTTCCGAATTCCCGACTGGCATGATTCCTTATGTTGTTCTTCATGTTAGTCCATGCTAGGTTGTTCTGTTTTGGCATGCTCGTTATCTGTTCTTGCTTCGTAGTATCATGCTAGGTTCGTTGTATCTGTTGAGCACGTATTGGGTGTATTGGATTGTTTCTTTGTTGATATGATAGGTTAGAGTTCGGGTAGATAGCATCATCAGGGCGGTATGCATAAAGTATCTTGCATCCATGGCGGGGGCCTTGCAGGTAATACTCTGTCCTAGACCCGTTAGGGTTTAGCTAACCCTACCGGTAGGCCCCGCAATCTTGGGTGAGGGTGGCGATGCATGCGATGCCCTAGCGGTCGGGATGATGACTTGGCAATGCCTAGTCTCACGGCGGTAAACACGTCCTCGGCGTGTTCGGCGGTAGAGCCTTGATTGCCACTGTTAGGGCAAGGGCGACTTCTGGTGTAAGCCTACCACGACCGATTCCTTAGCCTCAGGTGTTGTGGTTCAAGCTGACATAGTTCACGTGTCCAGGTCTCACACCCCTATGTCAGTGACACCGATCCAGAGATTTAGTTAGGCATGGTGACTGGATCTGGGCAGCTTGCAAGTAGACCCGGCAACCCTAGAGTCTGCGATGAGCATGCGGTGCGGCGCTTACGCTCATTACAAAGACCGACCGGAGAGCTCCTCGGAATTGTGAGCAGTGCACCTTTACGATCGGCAGTGACGGTGAGGCGGGACTTGTTTCTCGTATAGGGCGTAATGTGTGGTGAATTTTCCGGAGTAAGACCCTGAGTTGGCATCCGAGGTTTGTAAGTGGATTTAAGCTATGTGCTCTATTTTGTGTTTATATTCATAGCTTGCATATCTTTCGGCTAGATGACCATGTATATCGTATTGTACCCCAGTTGGGGATTCTTACTGAGTAATTCGTTACTCACCCTTATTTTGTGGTTTTCCACAGGTAACCAAGGTGCGAGACAGGATGGCTGAAGGAGGAGCTGTGATCATGGGAACCAGTTGTCAAAATCTGATTTTATGTTATGACTCTTTATCTTTTTATTTCCTCTGAATGCATGTAGCCGGGCACGGAGCCCTAGGTTTTTTTCTGAATGTTTTTACGGATTCGATCTTGTTATGTAATCTTTGAAAGTTTTGAATACTTTAATAAATCTCTGATCAGAGTAAACTTTTGGAAACGTATTTATCTTGAAACAGGTGCTTGGAGACAGGGACAGGTTTCAGGAAATTGTTTCGACTTTGAATTGAATGTTTGAATGTTTTGGTTTTAATTGGAATTCGAAAGCCATTCCTGCATATTGATTTTAGTTTTGATTGCATGCATTGAGGTAAAGTCTCATTTAGAGCCCCTTTCCGTGCAGCTTGCCGGTCTGCTTGCCAACCGTGCAGTGTGAGTTGGTCCCGAGCCGAGCCCTGTTTGTTTTATTATATTTAGGCCTATAGATTGTGATAATTGTTGTTGCTTGTTAGGTTCCCGTTAGCTAGCTCGGGGTCGATGGCAGCATAGGATCATTGCGTGTAGTTGCCTTCCGACCAATGTAAGGATTTCTTACCGGAGTTGTGTGGGCCCTGCGATATATTCTGTGATTGTTGTTTGTGTGCTTGTTTATGTTTATCAGCATGTTTAGTGGATAGGGGCTCTGTTCTGAATTGCGACTGACATGATTCTAGTGTTGTTTATCATGTTAGTTCCATGCTAGGTTGTTCTGTTCTGGCATGCTCGTTATCTGTTCTTACTTCGTAGTATCATGCTAGGTTCATTGTCTCTGCTGAGCACGTATTGGATTGTTTGCTGTTATCTGTTTATAGTTTAGAATTATGATAGGTAGCATCATCCGGGCCAGGATGCATAACGTAACTTGCATCCGTGGCAGGGACGTACGAGGCAGTACTCCGTCCCTGATCCGTTGTTAGGGTTTAGCTAACCCTAACGGCAGCCCATTGCAATCTTGGGTGAGGGTGCCAGACTGTTAAATGCCCCAACGGTCGAGGGAATAACGAGGCATTTCCTTATCCCCGGCAGTCGACACGTCCTCAGCGTGTCGGCAGTAGCCCTTGATTGCCACCTGATAGGGTAAGGACCGTTTCCTGGTGTAAGCACGACCCGTTCCTTAGCCTAAGGTGCGGTGGTACAGGCTGACATAGTTTACGTGTCCTAGTCTCACACCCCTATGTTTAGTGACACCGATCCAGAGATTTGTTAGGCATGATTACTGGACTAGGGCAGCTTGCTCTAGACCCAGCTCCCCCCTAGTTTGCAGCAGCATGCGGTGCGCGCTCACACTCATTACAGCGCCGACTGGAGAGCTCCTCGGGATCTTGAGTTCAGTGCACCTTTCGTATCAACAGTAGGAAGATTGAGGCTGAGACTAGTTTCTCGTATAGTATCGTATCGCGTGGTAGTTTTCCGGAGTAAGACCTTGAGATGGCATCCGAGGTTTATGTGTGGATTAAAGTGATGTGCTCTCCTCTGTGTTTATATTCATGGCTTGCATACTTTCTGATAGATGACCAGTTTTATCGTATTGTACCCCGGTTGGGGATTCTTACTGAGTAACTCGTTACTCACCCTTATTATGTGGTTTTCCACAGGTAACCATGGTGCGAGACAGGATGGCTGAAAAAGGAGCTGCTGATCATGGGGACCAACTGTTTTACTCTGAGTCTTATGTTATTGTTTTATGCTATCATTGTCCTTTGAATGCATGTAGTTGGGCACGGAGCCCTTAGGGTGTTTTATGATTATTTTTCTGGATTCTGACACTACCGTTAACCGTTTAAAGTTTTGAATGATTTAAATGAGCCTCTAATCAGAGCATGTTTGCGAAATGTGTTTGGCTTGGAACAGGTGCTTGGAACACATGGACAGGTTTCAGGAATTAAATATTTGACTTTTAAAATGGATGTTTATATGTTTTAGTTTTCATTCAGAATCTGGAATACAATCCTGCATATTGTTTCTAAATTTTTAAAGCATGCATTGAGGTAAAGGCCTAGTTTAAGACCCCATTCGGGTCGGGTCTTTACTGTTGGTATCAGAGCTCAGAGTCATAGATTCTGTAGACTGACCTTTTGTTGTAGGTCATTTTTCCCATGATCATCAAGACTCAAGCGGTCATCAGTACGCCTAAGTTTCTGATTTTAGAAAAGGGTTAAGAATTTACAATACTTTCCATCTAGTGTATGCCTTGTTTAGTGTTGTGGAGCGGAGACGAGCAGGTTCTGACTCGTTGTTGGTTTGGGTGAAGATCGCCAGCATGCCAATTACCCGCCCAGGAAGAGGAGGTTCGAGAGCAGGTCAGAGTATCAGGATCGGTTCTGATACCGTAGGGACATCGTCCCAAGCTGAGACTGATGGTGTGCCACCAGTAGCTCCCCCTGTTGTGCCTAGAGTAGGCGTTGAGGCGATCGAGCGCCGAGAGACTGCTCCTGGAGTAGAGGTTGCTGATTCTAGAGGGCCATGATGGTCAGCCTATTGAGTGACTAGAGGGCAGAGACCCAGGCTTTGTTGGCCACGCAGCGAGAAGAGTCCTGGGCCCAGATCGAGTAGTTGACTCGGATGTTTCAGCAGGGCACTACAGCACCCCCAGCTCCACAGGAGCATGCAGCCCTAGAGGTAGTTGTGGCTGAAGGTGCCGAGGAGCTTGGCAGATGGCTGAAGGACTTCGTGAAGTGGAAGCCAAAGAAGTTTGATTCTCTGGGAGATCCTTTAGCTGCAGCCAGATGGATTGCCCATCTGGAGTACACCTTTCTGATTATGGTGTTCCCCGATGTTCAGAGACCGAGATGTGCAGTTCATGTGCTAGGAGGCACAACTAGATGGTGGTGGGAGTCCACTCTGAGTGAGAGACCAGCTGGGTCTCCACCTGCCACTTGGGATTTCTTCAAGTCTGAGTTCAGGGCCAAGTATATTAGTGATGAGGCCTAGGAGAAGATGGTAGAGCTGTTCCAGAACCTGAAGCAGGGTTCTGATTCCATTGAGGAGTATGAGAGGAAATTCTCGGAGTATGGGTATTTTGCTCTGCAGTTGATAGCTACTCCTTAGCTGAAGATAAGGAAGTTCATTTCAGGTCTGAGGCAGGGTGTGTCCCAGGATGTCAGGGCTCAGGCCCCTGACACTTATGCTAGACCAGTTCAGTTGGCGACCATATATAATGGGAAGTACCCAGTCGAGCAGGTTGTCGCCGCTCCGGTTCAGCGTCTTGCCCCAGCTGCAGTAGGGCAGAAGAGGAAGTTTGACTTCAGAGGAGGTGGCCATCGCCGCCAAGGGCAGTTTCAGAACCGGGATCAGCGTAGAGCTCCGGGTCGTTTCCAGCCTCGCCAGCAGGGCGGTCCTAGACAAATTCCCTTATGTGCTACTTGTGGGAGAGCCCACGCTGGAGTTTGTCAGGCAGGGCCCACACTGTGTTATCGTTGTGGTAAGGAGGGGCATATGGCGTTTTTGTAATCGGCCCGGCTATGGCGGCTCGGCAGCGCTTTGAAGCAATAGAAGTCGGGTGTTTGCTACGACCGACGAGAGGCCGAAGCGTACAAATCTTTCTTTGTGGCGAGTGCGCTCTGGTTTTAGATCACTGCGCATTTGTTTTGTTTGATTCTGGTTCTACGCATTCGTTTGTATCTGTTATGTTTGTTGAGCATGCTAGTTTGAGATTGAGCCTCTAGCATTTGAGTTGTCTGTTGCAACTCCTTCGGGAGTTAGTATGTTAGCTAGAGATAAGGTTAAGGATGGTCGGATCGAGATGTCTGGAGAGTTGCTTGTAGCTACGCTCATAGTCCTGCCTATGAGCGGTTTCGATGTGATTCTTGGTATGGAGTTGTTAGCTGCTAACCACGCGTTGATTGACTGCCACCGGAAAGAAGTAGTGTTTAGGCCGCTGGGTAGGCCCAGCTTTAAGTTTCGTGGAGTCCAGGGTGGAGTATGCCCGCCGATGGTGTCAGCTGTGAACGCTCGTCGTTTGTTAGCTTTTGGAGCTTGGGGCTACCTAGCCAAGTTATGCAGGGGAGAGAGCGCCCCCTCGATTGTTGATCAGGTACCGGTCGTACAGGAGTTTGCGGATGTGTTTCCTGAGGAGTTACCAGGGTTACCCTCGAAGAGAGAGGTTGACTTCACAATTGAGCTCGAGCCAGGGACCCTCCCTATCTCGAAGGCTCCGTATTGTATGGCGCCAGCAGAGTTGAAGGATCTGAAGGTTTAGTTGTAGGATGTAAAGACCCAACTCGAAAAACGATGCTAAACCTAGGTCTTTACTCAGCATGCAAGTGAAAAGCGTAAATGACCCAACCAGGGGTCGAATTGAAAACCTTTCAAACATAAAGAGTGGAAAACTTTAAAACAAACTAAATAATCATTATGCAAAACCATTCAAGTTAAAACAGTGACTGATCAGTACTTTTCTAAAAAAAAAACATAAAAGATAGTTCAATGCTACGATGAATAAGTTTTCCCTACGGACTCATGTCCAAACTACATGCTAAATTCAAAAATATAAATAAAGACACAACAGAGTGTCAGCAGCATCCATGATCTCTCAGCTCCCTCCGCTAGCCGCCCCAGTGCTGTCCCAAGTTACCTGGTGGAAAACCACAGTCAGGGTGAGTATAACATACTCAGTAAGAATCCCCGACCGGGGTACGATACGATGCAATCAATCATCTCGCAACCTAGTACACATGTAAATAGATATCAACACCTAATCTTAGCTCAACGAGCTTACAAGGCAATATCTGGAGTCCTCGGAAGTCTCCTACTTCCGGCCTAATGATTGGTTCTCATAACCAATCCCGGGACATCTCTGAGGGTCTTTCTCCCTCAGCCAATTGATCAGCTCAAAAACTAATCCCAACAGATGTCTGACACCCTCGAGGGTCTTTCTCCCTCGACCATATGATCAGCTCAAAAGCCAATCCCAATGGGTGTTGATATGAATTCAACTACCAACTTATTGCATGCACATGAAGGAGCAATTACAAGAAGAAGGAAAAGAAGATTCCAAGAGGATTATAACAATTACATGGCAGAATTTTAAATAAAGAAATTTCTAGATTTTTTATCTTGGGACTCTTTGATTTCAATGCTTGCCAATCATGCTCATTATTGTAAGGGACCTTATAGAAGAGTTGGTTGAGTGTATTTAAAGCATATCTACCCTTTTATCTAGCATTTAAGCCATGCAATTTACTTTTAGCTTCTTATGTCTTATTTTCTACAAAATGCATTCAATAGCTTTTTGAGTCCTTTTGTATTCGAAGGCATGCACGAATTTTTGGCCTTTAAAATGGCTTGTAATACATCATTTTGGAAAACTTTCATGAATGAAAAACTTGTGTTTTCTTGAACCCCATTTGGTGTTTCATTTCTTTCAAATCTTGCTTTAGGTTTGAAGTTAAATCAATTCATTGGATTAGTCTTGATCAAGCTAATTCTGGAGTGAGTTTTCTTAGGATCTAAGAGTGACCATTTTAGATTTTGAGTGTGATCTAAGTTAGCCTTCATTGTGAGTTTTTGCAAGGATCCTAGAAGAACCTCTAGCTTTGTAAAATTCAAGCAAGGATCAGCGCTTATCAGGTGTCCTCAAGGGCCTCTTACCCTCGCTAATAAATCTGGACAAACGGGAGAGTACCCGAAGTCGCTCTAAACTAGAAGGAATTGGTGTACTCACGAACATTAGCCCGGGGGAGCTCTCCGAACTGGCGACTAACGCGTGTGCGCGCACACCGCATGCTACTACAACCGGCGTAAATGTGGGGGCCTAAGTACAAACTACGCAGGCCAGGTACGAATGCCTAAAGACTCGGAAGTGGTGTCACTGAATACAGTAGAGCGAGGACCTCGACACTCATCTATAACAGCCTGTACCACCGACCTGAAGCTAAGAACTAGCCAAGGCAGGCTTGCATCGTTGGCAGGGTTCCGCTCTAGCAGGCTACAAACTAGGCTTATGCCGATGTGGTAGCTAATCCACATCGGCTGCCGAGGGTAAGCAAGGTACGTTATGCTTCGCTCTAACTCCCGACCGGTGGGGACAACGTACGTTATGTCCACTCTCAGCCTCTAGATGATGACAAACCCTACTGTGCTAACTACGAGTACAAGATAACTGATTCCTGGCTAAACATACATATCAACCTCAATCATACATAACCTAGCATGATACTACGAACTTAAAGTAGGAACCATAGCATGCTGGAAGAACAAACCTAGCATGGCACTAACATGTACAAACAAGCAAACATGCTAGCAGGAATTCAAACACAAGCTGTCCTATCCACTAACCTGCTCATAAAAGTAACAGGCATACAAGGCACAATCAAGAAAACATCGCAGGGTCCACACAACCACGGTAAGAAATCCTTACCTGGAAACAAGTAGAAAATAACTACCACAATCAATAAGCGACCCTCGAGCTTCTAAGTGAACCTGAGCAACCTAAGAAATCAATAAAAATATCCTAATTAAATAAACAGCAGCCAACAGCTTAGGGCCCAAAAGAGAAAAGACTCGAGAATTACCAACCGAGAAGACACAAGGTATCGGCCTAATCCTCACAGCAAAGGCGATCTCTCGGCGCAAGAAGGGAGTGGAGCGTGATCTTTGGCGCTGCGAGGACGCGGGCTTGCGGACATTGTGGCCGAGGCGCGGTGTGCGGACGCAGGCTGGTTCGGACCGCAGGCGTGCGGACGCGGCTGGTGAGGCGCGCGGGCAAGGCGTCTGGGCTGCTAGAACAGCGCGTGGGCGAGTTGTTTGGGCTGCTGGTAGTGTCGCAATGCAGGCAATGGTTCTGCTGCGGCGCGCGGCGGCTAGGCGAGGCAGGGGCTGGGCGGCTCGGTGCAGTGCGACGCTAGGACTGGGCGGCAGTGTGCGGCGCTGGGGTTGGTGGCTAGGTGCGGTGCGGCTAGGCTTCCTTGCTCGGCTCTAGGGCTTGATGAAATCGGCAAGGTGAGAGGGGAAGGAGTGTGGGTGGTGTGCGACAAAACAAGGGGAGTGGAGATTTTCTTTATTTTTCCTTCCTTATCCTAATTTAAATAGGCCTTGATGACCTAAATCCCTTCCCAAGGTTTCCTCCTTCGAGTCCCGGCTGAAACAATCTTTTCTCCTTATTAAAAACTCATTTACGTCAACTCCCAAATCATCATTTAGGGCAAGGGTTCAAATCCCAATGGAAGCACTTAAATTAACAATAAATTTGAAATAACCAAACCACTTCCAAACAACTAGCCCATACTTCTTGGGTCTTGCAACCAACAACAATCAAGCCTCGACAAAGGCAGGATTGACCCTGGAATCCTGAAAATCCCCAAACTCTGATCGGGGAGCAAAAAGACCAAAATACCCCTAAGGGTTATAAAGCCCTAACAACCCAACCGATTGCCCCAATACTGAATCGAAAGTACCTGGGAAACCAGAACGGAAAACTGGGCCATTACACAGGAGATGCTAGATCGAGGGTTCATCCGTCCGAGTGTGTCCCCGTGGGGAGCTCCAGTTCTGTTTGTAAAGAAGAAGGATGGTTCGATGCGCTTATGTATTGATTATCGCGAGCTTAATAAGGTTACCGTGAAGAATAAGTACCCGTTGCCCCATATTGACGATTTGTTCAACTAGCTTCAGGGAGCTTCCGTGTTCTCCAAGATAGATTTGAGATCCGGTTACCATCAATTGCGGATCAGGGATGCCGACATTCCTAAGACAGCTTTCAGGTCTAGATATGGTCACTATGAATTTGTGGTCATGTCGTTCGGATTGACTAACGCCCCAACAGCGTTTATGGACATGATGGATAGGGTGATCAAATCATTTTTGGACAGCTTCGTCATCGTGTTCATTGACGATATTCTGATCTATTCTAGGACTAAGGAGGACCATGCAGAGCATTTGAGGCTAGTGTTGGCAGCTTTGAGGGAAAACCAGCTTTATGCGAAGTTTTCCAAATGTGATTTCTGGTTTGAGCAGGTGGCCTTCCTAGGTCACGTAGTTTCGAGGGATGGTATAGCCGTGGACCCTGCAAAGATTGAGGTCGTGAGTTCGTGGGCCAAGCCGACTTCAGTTGCCGAGATTCGCAGCTTTCTGGGTTTGGCAGGTTACTACCGTTGGTTCGTTAAGGACTTTTCCGCTATAGGCTCGCCCCTCACTCGTCTGACAAGGAAGGGTGTCGAGTTTGTTTGGGATAGTAACTGTGATGAGAGCTTTGTCAGGCTCAAGAGTAGTTTGACTTCAGCACTAGTGTTAGCAGTCTCGGAGGGGACAGGTGGTTTCGTAGTCTACAACGATGCTTCCAAGTTTGGATTAGGTTGTGTGTTGATGCAGCACAGGAAGGTAATTGCGTATACTTCACGTCAGTTGAAGCCGTATGAGCAGAACTACCCAACTCATGATATGGAGTTGGCAGCAGTAGTGTTCGCGTTGAAGATTTGGAGGCATTATCTGTATGGTGAGCGGATTCAGATGTTTATCGATCACCAGAGCCTCAAGTATCTGTTTACTCAGAAGGAGTTGAATATGAGGCAGAGGAGGTGGTTAGAGTTGGTAAAAGATTATGACTGCGAGATTTTGTACCATCCGGGTAAAGCCAATGTAGTGGTTGATGCTTTAAGTAGGAAGACGTCGCACTCTGCGGCGTTGTTGAGTTCACAGCCCAGATTGTGGAAAGAGTTCGAGCGGGCCGAGGTTGCAGTGTTGTTGGGTGAGGTTACTGCCAGAGTAGCTCGATTGGCTTGATTCTCAAATCGTCGATCGACAAATGGATTATCGATAGCCAGCTGAATGACCCCGCACTTAAGAGATTGATTGACAGAGTTAGTGCTAACAGAGATTTCGACTTCGTGTATTCACCAGACAGTGGGTTGACTTATAGAGGCCGGTTGTGTGTTCCGGAGGTTGCAGAATTGCGAGCAGAGTTGCTCTCAGAGGCCCACAGTTCTTCGTTTGCTTGGGTACCAAGATGTATCAGGATCTTAAGCAGATGTTCTGGTGGATGGGTATGAAGAGAGACATTGCAGATTTCGTTAGTAGGTGCTTCACTTGTCAGCAAGTGAAGGCACCCAGGCAGAGGCCAGCCGGTTTGTTGCAGCCACTGTGTGTGCCTCAGTGGAAATGGGAAGAGATCTCCATGGACTTTATTTCTGGTTTATCGAGGACTCCGAGGAAGTTCTCTCAGATCTGGGTGATAGACGACCGTTTGACTAAGAGCGCACACTTCATTCCCGGTAGAGACACTTATACCGTGGAACAGTGGGCGCAGTTGTTTTTGGAGCAGATCAACCGTTACCATGTGTGCCTGTGAGGATTGTGTCGAACCGTGACTCGCGATTCACTTCTCGTTTCTGGAGGGCGCTCCATAAAGGTTTAGGCACTGAGTGCAGCTTCAACACAGCTTTTCACCCTCAGACAGATGGTCAGACTGAGAGGGTGAACCAGATTCTTGAGGATATGCTGAGAGCTTGTGTGTTGGACTTCTCGGGCAGTTGGGACCAGTATCTGTATCTGATGGAGTTTGCCTATAATAACAGTTATCAGTCGACGATCCAGATGGCTCCATTCGAGGCTTTGTATGGTAAGCGTTGTCGGTCTCTTGTGTTTTGGGAAGAGGATGGTGATAGGCAGGTTTTGGGTCCCGAGTTGCTATAGTTGACCAACGGTGCAGTGCAGAAGATTAGAGCTCGTATGTTGACAGCTCAGAGCAAGCAAAAGAGTTACGCCGATGTACAGCGTCGAGACTTAGAGTTTGAGGTTAGACAACACGTGTTTTTGAAGGTTGCACCGATGCGAGGTGTGTTGAGGTTTGGTAAGCGAGGGAAGTTGAGTCCTCGTTTCGTTGGACCGTTTGAGATTCTTTAGAGGATTGGCAGAGTTGCATATCGGTTAGCCTTACCTCCGTCGTTGTCAGCCGTGCTCAGTGTTTTCCATGTACCGATGTTGAGGCAGTATGTGCTGGACCCGTCGCACATTGTGGACTTTGAGCCTTTGCAGCTGAATGAGGACTTGAGCTTCGAGGAGAAGCCTGTGAGTATTCTGGCCTTTGAGACGAAGACGTTGCATAATCGCGAGATCCGTTTGGTAAAGATTCAGTGGAGAAGTCAGAGTTCAGAGGAAGCCACATGGGAGCGGGAGGACGAGATGAGATTGCATTACCCTAAGCTGTTTCAGTCTTAAGGACTTTCGGGGACAAAAGTCATAAAAAGGAAGGAATATTGTAACGGCGCAGGTTTTCATCCCGTTCTTCCAGGTATGCCCTAGGGGTATTTTAGTAATTTTTGTCGGGTCGTAATTTTGGTCGGGTCGTCAGGGCCGTTTCTGTCATTTTCAGTTGTTAAAATTATTGGATGGTCTTATGTAGGGTTTTGATGCTTTGTGGATGTGTTTGGGCATGGTGAGATGCAAAAGTAAATTAGAGAATTAAAGGTGATGTTTTTGGGTTTTGAACCCAAGTTGCCTGGGTGGTCAGATGAGTGGTGTTGCCGGTTGTGCCACTAGTCGTTATTGATGCTCATTCCGCGGTATGTCTTGGTTAGCTATGGGTTTTTGGGATTTTGGTGTGTTGATTAAATAAAGAGAAAATTAAGTTTCTTCTTTTTGTTCTTCCAAACTCCCTAGCCGCCCCAAGCACTCTCTAGCTCCTTGGTAAGAGTTCTCGATCCTTTCTTCTCCTTCGTTTGGTGCGTTCTCGCTGGCCGGGAGAAGAAGAGGTGAGTTTTGATGTTTTGTTGCAGCTAGTCGTGAGGACCAACAGCAGCCTGCCCCGTCGCGCCGCGCACCAAAGCGGCCGAGACTCCACCGCTCCACGGCCACACGATCGCACGCCAGACGCCCATTGCCCGCCTGCACCGCGTCGCAGCCCAGCAGCCGGATCGCATCGCCCGTCCGTGCACATCCTGCACGCCTAGTCCTCACGCCGTCCCAGCGCAAGCTCCCCCGCATCGCTCGTCCGCGTCTGCGCGCCAGCGCGCCCGTGTTGCCTTCGCCTGTCTGCGTGCAGACAACGCCCCGTGTTGCGTCGCCTAGCTCCAGCGCGAGCGAGCCGTCGCGCGCCACGACCCCTGCACGCACAAAGCCTCGAGAGCTCGGCCTTTAGCGCCCGTGCCATCGTGTCCGCGCGCGCAGCCATGTCGCACCAGCCGGCGAGTAGTGCCTAGCTCCCGTGCAGCCTACCAGTCCGCGTGCTAGTCGTGCCGTGTGAGTTGCTCCCGAGCCGAGCCCTGTTTGTTTTATTATATTTAGGCCTCTAGATTGTGATAATTGTTGTTGCGTGTTAGGTTCCAGTTAGCTAGCTCGGGGTCGATCGCAGCATAGGATCTTTGCGTGTAATTGCCTTTCGACCAAGGTAAGGATTTCTTACCGGAGTTGTGTGGGCCCTGCGATATATTCTGTGATTGCTGTTTGTGTGCTTGTTTATGTTTATCAGCATGTTTAGTGGATAGGTGCTCATTCGAATTCCAGTGGCATGATTCTCGTGTTTTTTCTCATGTTAGTTCCATGCTAGGTTGTTCTGTTCTGGCATTCTCGTTATCTGTTCTTGCTTCGTAGTATCATGCTAGGATCATTGTCTCTACTGAGCACGTATTGGATTGTTTTCTGTTATATGTTTATAGTTTAGAATTATGATAGGTAGCATCATCCGGGCGAGGATGCATAACGTAACTTGCATCGTGGTGGCGAGGACGCACGAGGCGATAGATTCGCCCCACGATCCGTCGTTAGGGTTTAGCTAACCCAAACGGCAGCACATTATAATCTTGGATGAGGGTGGCAGACTGTTATATGCCCCAACGGTCGGGGGAATAACGAGGCATTTCCTTGTCCCCGGCAGTCGACACGTCCTCAGCGTGTCGGCCGTAGCCCTTGATTGCCACCTGATAGGGCAAGGACTGTTTCCTGGTGTAAGCCTATGTAACGGCCCAGGTTTTCATCCCGGTCTTCGAGGTATGCCCTGGGGGTATTTTGGTAATTTGGTCGGGCCGTCAGGGCCGTTTATATCTTTTTCGATTGCTAAAATTATTGGATGGATTTATGTAAGTTTTTGAGGCTTTGTGGATGGGTTTGAGCATGGATAGATGCAAAAGTAAAAATATAGGAATTATGTTACAGCTGGGATTCGAACCCAGGTCTCCAAGAAAGCTTGTGGGGATGTGTGCCAATTGAGCCATTAGGTGCTCTTGTTGCTCTTCCTGCATCATTTTATGGTTAGCCTTGGATTTTGGGAGTTTTGGTGCATTTGGTTAAATGAAATAGAAATTAGGTTTGTTCCATCTTCTTCTCCAAAGTGTGTGGCCGCCCAAGCTATTCTCTCTAATGCCTTGCCGAGTTCTTCATCCTTGCAGCTCCCTTGGATCGATCATCATCATTAGGGTAGGTATCGATCTTCCTCTTCGTCTTCTCCGATTTGAGTTCTTCTTTGGCCGAATGTAAATAGAAGAGTGTGGGTGTGTGTGTGTGTTTGTTTGACGCCGAGAGGAGCCCCAGCCAGCAGCCCCACCGTCGCAGCTCCCCAGCCGGCCAGATCGCATCAGCAGCAAGCCCAGATCGCCGAGTCGCCCGGCTCCATCGCCCTGCAGTGCCATCAGCACTGGCGCTCGATGGCGAGAGCGACGCGCGAGCAGCCCCATCGCGGCCAATGACGCCCAGAGACAGCCTATCGCACCCAGATCTCGCCAGCAGATGCGCCTGCCGAGCCCTGCGCAGCAGTAGATCGCGCTTCAGCGCTCGTCGGCCGCGCGCCCGCGCGCGTGTCCGTCGCGTCCAGCTTTTTTTTTCGCGCCCGTGCGCTGCGCCGGCCGGCCGTCGCAGCGCGCGTGCGCCAGCTCTGCCGCCCATCAGCGCCTGTCAGCGCCCAGCGCCCGACCCCTGCCGCCCATCAGCGCCCAGCAGCAGCCTCGCCATGCTGTCTGCCCGTCCGCGTGTCAGCCGCGCCGCTTGAGTTGCTCTCGAGCCAAGCCTTGTTTATTTTATTATGTTTAGGCCTATGGATTGTGATTATTATTGTGTTTGTTAGGTTCTCGTTAGCTAGCTCGGGATCGATCGCGACTTAGGATTTTTGTGTGTAGTTGCCTCCCGCCGGTAAGGATTTCTTACGGAGTTGTGTGGACCTGCGATGTTCTATGTGATTGATGTTGTATGTTTGTTTGTGACTATCATCATGTATAGTTTAGGTGCTCGTTTCGATTTCTGATGGCATGACTTCGTATGTTGTTCTTTCATGTTAGTCCATGCTAGGTTGTTCCGTTACGGCATGCTCATATTCATTCTTGTTCCGTAGTACCATGCTAGGGTCATTGTATTCTTTTGAGCACGTATTGGATTGTTCTTGATTGTTAAGGCGAGTTAGAATTCGGGTAGGTAGCATCATCGGGCCTAATGCATAAAGTATCTTGCATCCATGGCAGGGACGTCGAGACAGTTCTCCGTCCCTGGACCCCGTTAGGGTTTAGCTAACCCGACCGGTAGGCCCTGCAATCTTGGGTGAGGGTGGCAGACTGTTAAATGCCCCAACGCTCGGGATGATGACTTGGCATTGCCTCGTCCCCGGTAGTCGGCACGTCCTCAGCGTGTTCGGCCGTAGCCCTTGATTGCCACCTGTTAGGGCAAGGACCGCTTCTGGTGTGCCTACCTACCACGACCGGTTCCTTAGCCTCGGTGCGGTGGTTCAGCCGACATAGTTCACGTGTCTCAGGTCTCACACCCTATGTCGGTGACACCGATCCAGAGATTTAGTTAGGCGTGGTGACTGGACATGGGCAGCTTGCCACTAGACCCGGCACCCCCCATAGTCTGCAGTAGCACGCGGTGCATGCTTACGCTCATTACAGCGCCGATCGGAGAGCTCCTCGGGATCTTGAGCTAGTGTACCTTTCGTATCGACAGTAGACAGGCTGAGGCCGAGACTTATTTCTCGTATAGGACGTATGGTGTGGTGGATTTATCTCCGGACTAAGACCCTGAGTTGGCATCCGAGGTCCAAGTGTGGACTTAAGCTATGTGCTCTATTCTATGTTTATATTCATAGCTTGCATACACTCACCTAGATGACCATGTGCATCGTATTGTACCCCGGTTGGGGATTCTTACTGAGTAATTCGTTACTCACCCTTATTTTGTGGTTTTCCACAGGTAACCAAGGGGCGAGACAGGATGGCTGAAGGAGGAGCTGTGATCATGGGAACCTGCTGTCGTCTCTGGCTTTTATTTCTATGACTCTTGTCGTTTATTTCCCCTGAATGCATGTAGCAGGCACTGAGCCCTAGGATGTTTTTTTCGAATGTTTTTATGGATTCCGGCTTTGTTGTATTTGAGGATTGTTTCAAATGTTTTAATAAATCTCGATCGAGTATGCGTTTAGAAATGTATTTGCCTTGAAACAGTGCTTGGAAACAGGGACGAGTTTCAAACAATCTATTTGATTTTGATTGAATCTCTTTTGTTTTGTTTTAATTGGGAATCCAAAAACTAAATTGCATATTGTTCTTTACTTTGAATGCATGCATTGGGGTAAAGACCTATTTAGAAACCCCTTTTTGGGTCGGGTCTTTCTGATTGGTATCAGAGCTTAGAGTCATAGACTTTGTAGACTGACCTTTTGTTGTAGGTCGTCTTTCCCATGATCACGAGCACTCCGACGTTCATCAGGTACGCCTAAGTTTTCTGTTTTTAGAAAAGGGTTAAGAATTTACAATACCTTTCATCTAGTGTATGCCTTGTTTTGTGTTGTGGAGCGGAGACGAGCAGGTTCTGACTCGTCGTTGGTTTGGGTTTAGAGCGCCATCATGCCAACTTCCGCAGATGTGAGTGTATGTTGTGGTTTGTTGAGATATCCAGATAGATTCGGATGCCGTTGGGACATCGTTCCAGATGGAGGCAGAGGTTAGACTCCCGTAGGCCACGTGTGGCCCCGCTGTTAATTCCCCTAGTGAGAGGGTGGAGGTGTTTTGCCCTGGAGTACCACTCCAGGAGAGGAGTTAGCTTTGGCTTTTGCTCTTGTTGATGCTTGTGGAGCAGGTCCTAGTGTGGACTAGCCTGGGTAGTTCAGGTGTTGATCTTGAACCTTAGCAGATGGTTGATTGCCCAGTGAGTAGCTGCAGAGTTGGTAGCCTTCGAGGTGGTTGTTGAGACATCCTTGTTCTCCTGTAAGTGTTGTTGTTTTGCAGCTAGTAAGTCGGAACCCTGTGGTTAAGGGTGCAGCGAGCAGTGTTCCCATCGGACGTGATCCGTTGGTGGGTTCCCAGTTGTCAGTAGAGTTGAGCACTCTTCTTATGGTGAGCCCCTAGAGTAGGGCTAGCTGCTTTGCATGTTGAGAGAGCTGGCGAGTTTTGTTGAGCATCATGTGGAGATGCAAGAGTAGGCAGTGAGACTTCGGTTTGATGAGATGCCTTAGGCATGGTTGTTTGAGTTGAGCTCTTGTATGCCTCGCCATAGTTTTTGTCACTTGAGGTTGTGACCTTGCTGGCCCCATTTGTAGTAAGATGTGGATTTAGTAGTAGTGGCGCTTGAGGTGCAATGGTTGGTGTGCCGTTTTGGCTCTAAGTCTGGTTCAGACCTGAGTGTGGCATGGGTATAAGCAGATGGTTCTATGACCCGTCCGGAGTTCAGCACACTTCTTTAGCCATTGGATCCATTTATGGAAAATGCACTTGTTTAGGTCGTGCAAGAGGGCTAGTTCAGTGGTAGTCGAAGGACTACAAGTGAAAGGATGTTCGAGAGGAGCTGGAGCCTCTTCCCAGTGTTCTTTGGGGGTTGAGTAAGTCGGCAGGTTGGCGGGGTGGTAAGTGTTAGTGCGTGTGAGTCTCACGCTAATGCTAAGGCCAAGAGATCTTTGTGGTTGGTAGTGCGGTCCACTACCTTCGGGTGACTAAACCTGAGTTGAGTGAGCATTGTAGATGCGAGTTCGGTTTAGCAGAGGGACCGTGAGTTGGATGCTTATGAGATGAGTTTGGTGCTTATGAGATGAGTTGGATGCCTTATGAGAAGAGCAGGTTGTCTTATGTGTAAAGCACACTTGGTAGAGTCTTGGTATAAAGTAAGTTCGGTTTGGCATCGTTATGTTTTAGCAGAGCAAGGTTGCCACTGCTTCGAGTATCGTGTGGAGATGGAACTTTTGGTGTTCCTTGGGTTGATTGTATCTCTGCCGCGGAAGTTAGTGTTGCCTTTTGGAACAAAGACTGTTAGTCTTAGATCTCTCAAGGAAGGTTGAGAGTTGTGCACACAAGTGTGTTTCTTGTAGTTTGTTCCGCGGCAAGAGTTCCGAGAACCATGTAGGGTTTGCATTGGAGAAGCGGTGCTCAGTTCTTGGAGAAGTTGGACTCGGTGGATGTTGTAAGGCTTTAGTTGAGGTTGTAAGGATACCGTGCTCGTAGTTGGGTTGTTGCTTAGGCAAGTTTGTTAAGTTGAACCTAAGCTTGGTTGGTGGAACCTCTTGTGGCTCTTGGTTGGAGTTCGGATGGTGCTTGAACAAATGGTGGTTGTAGTGAAGCCGCGTAGTTCCCGATCGCGATTGCTAAGAGTGTTTCTCAGAATCCTTACCACAGGTGGAAGCTACATGGTGGTGATGCTTTGAGTAGGAGGATGACACATTGCAAGCGTTTCGGTCTTTTTGGTTTCGAGGTTCGAGCGCGGCCAGCGTGGTTGTGATCTTTGGGAAAAGGAGTTGTTTGTTCAGCGGTTGGTTGTTAGACCGTTAGGCGGCAGTGTATGTCGAGGGTTGTCGAAGAACCCTAGTTGTGGAGAGCCTCCCGAGCTCGGTCGGACCAGTGTAGTGAGTTTAGTTGGCAAGCCGCAGTCGAGTAGTTTGTAGCCTCGGGTGAGTTCTTTGGCGATTTTGGTAGGCTAGCAAGCCGAGTTTGTTTGGAGTAGAGTCCGAATTTGGTTCCGGTGTGGTGGCAAGTTGGTGCTTGATGTTGGCCAAGGTGTGGTTTTCGAGTTGCCAAGGAGTTAGCCTTGTTCGTGGGTAAGTGGTTTGCCTGTAGGATGTCTCTCCTGTTCCCCGAGTTTGAGAGTGCCCTCATTTGGTGTTGGAGGGCGAGTCCTTGCTTGTTCGTGGTCGGGCGGTCCGATCTGTGGTGGACCCCTGTTGTTATTGCCTCGATGAGAGAGTTGGATGTTGTGCTTAGTGAGCAAGTTAGCGAGCGTTTGTGGAGCTCCCTGTTCTTGGATGTCCGCTTGTAAGGATCTGTTTCCTTTTTGGAGTTGTCGGATTATCCCTTGGTCTTGGACTTGGCGGTAGTGGTGTTAGTAGGGGGAAAGTCTGTTGGCCACCTGAAAGCAGTTGTTTGTCCAGTTAAGCGGACTCTTGAGTGGTGTCTGGAAGTTGCGATAAAAGTTGTTCCGCCTCCTATGAGTGTTTGGCCTAGTTGGCTAAGGTTTGTGTGTTGGCTTGGAAGTCTGTTGCACCTTTATAGTTGAAGGCCCCTTTGTTTGATTGTGGATGAGGTTGCACCTTTGTGGGTGGATTAGGTCCGGACTTATTGAGGATCCTTGGCTGGCTAGTGTAGCTTGCACTCTGCCGACCATTGTTGGTATTCTTGTTCTTGGTAGTTGGTGTTGACCCGGAGTAGTGGAGTTCCGTTTATGAAGTTTCGGTGGGAAGGTGCATTAAGCCTCGGCTTGAGGGTTAAGCTTTGTATGTGTTATCGTTTGGACTTGTGAGATGTGTTTCATATTTGAGGCGAGCTTTGTTCCGTTGTTTGCATGGAGGTAAGTTTAGTGGATGGAGCCCTCTGGGGCCTGGTTGTTTGTAGGTTGTCTTGCCCAGCTAGTGATTTGAGTCGAGCTAGAGATGAGTGGATTGGCATAGCTATGCAGTTTGTAGTTGTTTGAGCTTCCGAGGCCGTAGCACTCAAGTTGTTGGATTGTAAGTTTTCCGTGTGGGAGCTGTCAGTTAGTTGAGGTTGTTGTGTGAGATTAGATTCTTGGAGGATTGGTTTCAGTAGTGAGAGCTCGCACCTCGTTTCGTGTGCAGATGCCATTTCTATGGAGTAGAGGCATGTCGATTTCAGTGGAGTTGTTGTCACACGAGGTGTGGCAACGAAGGTTTGTTCTAGGCAGTGCGTTGATGAACTGTGGTTCTGGAGAGCGTTGTTAAGAGGCTTATGAGCCGAGTGCAGTTTCTGTAGAGTTTTGACCCTCTGACCGATGGTCTTTTGGGAAGAGTGAGCCAGATCCTTCAGAACTTGTTGTGAGTTGGTGTTTCCGTGATTAGGCAGCGGGGGACTAGTGTGGTTTTATGAGGTTGCCTTGGGTTGCAGTTCTCAGCGGTCAATTCTTGTTGTTCCATTGAGGCATTGCAAGGTAAGTGTTGTAGGATTCCAATGTTCTGGGAAAAGGTTGGTGGCCATCAATTTTGTTTTGGGTCCTGAGTTGCTGCATTTGACCAGAGGTGATGTGCAGGAGTTTAGAGCTAGTGTTGTCAACTCAGAGCAGGCAGAAAAGTTACGCCGATGTTCGGCGTCGAGTTTTAGAGTTTGAGGTTGGACAGTGCGTAGTTTTAAGGTTGTGCCGTTGTGAGTTGTGTTGAGGTTTGGTAAGCGGGAGAAGTGGAGTCTCCTGTTGTTGGACCATTTGAGATTCTCGAGAGGATTGGCAGAGTTGCATATTGGTTAGCTTTTTCTGTCATTGTCAGCCGTGTGCAGTGTTCTCATGTATCGGTGTGAGGCAGTATGTGTCGGACCCATCGCTCATTGTGGACTTTGAGCCTTTACAGCTGATTGAGGATTTGAGCTTCAAGGGGAAGCCTGTGAGTATTCTGGTCTTTGAGACGAAGACGTTGCATAATCGTGGGATCTGTTTGGTAAAAGTTCAGTGGAGGAGTCAGAGTTCAGAGGAGGCCGCTTGTTAGCGGGGAAGACGGGATGAGATTACAGTATCCTGTGCTGTTTCAGTCTTAAGGACTTTCGAGGACGAAAGTCATAAAAAGGAGGGAATATTGTAACGGCCCAGGTTTTCATCCCGGTCTTCGAGGTATGCCCTGGGGGTATTTTGGTAATTTGGTCGGGCCGTCGGGAGCGTTTATATCTTATTCAGTTGCTAAAATTATTGGATGGATTTATGTAAGTTTTTTAGGCTTTGTGGATGGGTTTGAGCATGGATAGATGCAAAAGTAAAAATATAGGAATTATGTTGCAGCTGGGATTCGAACCCGGGTCTCCGGGAAAGCTTGTGGGGATGTGTGCCAATTGAGCCATTAGGTGCTCTTGTTGCTCTTCCTGCATCATTTTATGGTTAGCCTTGGATTTTGGGAGTTTTGGTGCATTTGGTTAAATGAAATAGAAATTAGGTTTGTTCCATCTTCTTCTCCAAAGTGTGTGGCCGCCCAAGCTATTCTCTCCATTGCCTTGCCGAGTTCTTCATCCTTGCAGCTCCCTTGGATCGATCATCATCATTCCGGGTAGGTATCGATCTTCCTCTTCGTCTTCTCCGATTTGAGTTCTTGCTGGCCGAATGTAAATAGAAGAGTGTGGGTGTGTGTGTGTGTTTGTTTGCGACCCTCCGAGAGAGAGGAGCCCGGCCAAAGAAACCCCACCGTCGCGGCTCCCACCGGCCAGATCGCATCGCAGAAGAAGCCCAGATCGCCCGAGTCGCCAGCTCCATCGCCCCTGCGGTGCCATCGAAGCAACTGTCGCTCGGCAGGCCGAGCCAGACGCCCGAGACGCCCCTATCGCGGCCAGCCAGACACACGAGCAGCCTGCCGCAGCGCGGCCAGATCTCGCCCAGCGGTCGCGCCTGCCGAGCCCCTGCAGCGGCGAGATCGCGCGTCTGACGCTCGTCAGCCCGCGCGCCCGTCGTCGTCCCAGCGCGCCCGCGCGTGTCCGTCCGCGTCCAGCTTGTCCGCGCCCGTGCGCCTGCGCCAGCCGGCCGTCCGCGCGCGCGCGTGCGCCCAGCTCTGCCGCCCATCTGCGCCTGTCAGCGCCCAGCGCCCGACCCCTGCCGCCCATCAGCGCCCATCAGCGCCCAGCAGCAGCCTCGCCATGCTGTCTGCCCGTCCGCGTGTCAGCCGCGCCGCGTGAGTTGCTCCCGAGCCAAGCCTTGTTTATTTTATTATGTTTAGGCCTATGGATTGTGATTATTATTGTGTTTGTTAGGTTCTCGTTAGCTAGCTCGGGATCGATCGCAGCTTAGGATTTTTGTGTGTAGTTGCCTCCCGGCCAGGTAAGGATTTCTTACCGGAGTTGTGTGGACCCTGCGATGTTCTATGTGATTGATGTTGTATGTTTGTTTGTGACTATCAGCATGTATAGTTTAGGTGCTCTGTTCTGATTTCCTGACTGGCATGACTTCGTATGTTGTTCTTTCATGTTAGTCCATGCTAGGTTGTTCCGTTCTGGCATGCTCATATTCATTCTTGTTCCGTAGTACCATGCTAGGTCTGCTGTATTCTTTTGAGCACGTATTGGATTGTTGCTGATTGTTAAGGCAGGTTAGAATTCAGGTAGGTAGCATCATCCGGGCCTGATGCATAAAGTATCTTGCATCCATGGCGGGGGACGTCGAGAGCGATTCTCCGTCCCCGACCCGTTAGGGTTTAGCTAACCCGACGGGTAGGCCCCGCAATCTTGGGTGAGGGTGGCGGATCGTTAAATGCCCCAACGCTCGGGATGATGACTTGGCATTGCCTCGTCCCCGTGAGTCGGCACGTCCTCGCGTGTTCGGCCGTAGCCCTTGATTGCCACTGTTAGGGCAAGGACCGCTTCACGGTGTAAGCCTACCACGACTGTTCCTTAGCCTCAGTGCGGTGGTTCAGGTGACATAGTTCACGTGTCAGGTCTCACACCCTATGTCGGTGACACCGATCCAGAGATTTAGTTAGGCGTGGTGGATCGGACATGGGCAGCTTGCCACTAGACCCGGCACCCCATAGTAGCTGCGAGCACGCGGTGCATGCTTACGCTCATTACAACGTGCCGACCGGAGAGCTCCTCGGGATCTTGAGCTAGTGTACCTTTCGTGATCGGCGAGAGACAGGTGAGGCCGAGACTTGTTTCTCGTATAGGACGTATGGTGTGGTGGATTTATCTCCGGACTAAGACCACGAGTTGGCATCCGAGGTCCAAGTGTGGACTTAAGCTATGTGCTCTATTCTCGTGTTTATATTCATAGCTTGCATACACTCACCTAGATGACCATGTGCATCGTATTGTACCCCGGTTGGGGATTCTTCTTGAGTAATTCGTTACTCACCCTTATTTTGTGGTTTTCCCACAGTAACCAAGGGCGAGACAGGATGGTGAAGGAGGAGCTGTGATCATGGGAACTCTTTGTCGTCTCTCGACTTTTATTTCTATGACTCTTGTCGTTTATTTTCCCTGAATGCATGTAGCGAGACACTGAGCCCTAGGATGTTTTTTTCGAATGTTTTTATGGATTCCAGCTTTGTTGTATTTGAGGATTGTTTCAAATGTTTTAATAAATCTCTCGATCAGAGTATGCGTTTAGAAATGTATTTGCCTTGAAACAGTGCTTGGAAACAGGGATGAGTTTTGACAATCTATTTGATTTACGATTGAATCTCTTTTGTTTTGTTTTAATTGGGAATCCAAAAACTAAATTGCATATTGTTCTTTACTTTGAATGCATGCATTGGGGTAAAGACCTATTTAGAGCCCCTTTTGGGTCGGGTCTTTACAGCCTACCACGACCGGTTCCTTAGCCTCAGGTGCGATGGTACAGGCTGACATAGTTTACGTGTTCTGGTCTCACACCCCTATGTTCAGTGACACCGATCCAGAGATTTGTTAGGCATGAGTACTGGACCAGGGCTGCTTGCTCTAGACCTAGCACCCCCTGGTTTGCAGCACCATGCGGTGCGCGCTTAAACTCATTACAGCGCCGACTGGAGAGCTCCTCGGGATCTTGAGTTCAGTGCACCTTTCGTATCGAAAGTAGGAAGGCTGAGGCCGGGACTAGTTTCTCGTATAGTATCGTATCGCGTGGTAGATTTTCCGGAGTAAGACCGTGAGATGGGATCTGAGGTTTATGTGTGGATTAAAGTAAAGTGCTCTCTTCTGTGTTTATATTCATGGCTTGCATACTTTCTGCTAGATGACCAATTTTATCGTATTGTACCCCGGTTGGGGATTCTTACTGAGTAATTCGTTACTCACCTTTATTATGTGGTTTTCCACAAGTAACCATGGTGAGAGACAAGATGGCTGAAGGAGGTGTTGCTGATCATGTAAACCAGCTGATTAAACTCTGAGTCTTTTATTTATGTTTTTATGTTTAAATGTCCTCTGAATGCATGTAGTTGGGCACGGAGCCCTTAGGTTGTTTTCTTGTTGTTTTCCGGATTCTGACACTGATGTAAACCATTTTTTTGAATTTGAATGTTGAATTAAATCTCTGATCAGAGTACGTTTTAAATTGTATTTAGCTTGGAACAGGTACTTGGAAACAGGGACAGGTTCCAGGACATTTTGTGTTATTTTGAATGGATGTTTACTGCTTTTTGTTTTAATCAGAATCTGGCATACAACCTTGCATATTATTTTCTAAGTTTTAAAGCATGCATTGAGGTAAAGGCCTAGTTTAGGACCCCATTCGGGTCGGGTCTTTACACTGAGGCCGAGACTAGTTTCTAGTATAGTATCGTATCGCGTGGTAGTTTTCTGGAGTAAAACCTTGAGATGGCATCCGTGGTTTATGTGTGGATTAAAGTGATGTGCTCTCCTCTGTGTTTATATCCATGGCTTGCATACTTTCTGCTAGATGACCAGTTTTACCGTATTGTACCCCGGTTGGGGATTCCTACTGAGTAACTCGTTACTCACCCTTATTATGTGGTTTTCCACAGGTAACCATGGTGCGAGACAAGATGGCTGAAGGAGGAGCTGTTGATCATGGGGACCAGCTGTTTTACTCTGAGTCTTATGTTATTGTTTTATGCTATCATTGTCCTCTGAATGCATGTAGTTGGGCACGGAGCCCTTAGGATGTTTTATGATTGTTTTTCTGGATTCTGACACTGCTGTAAACCGTTTAAAGTTTTGAATGATTTAAATGAGCCTCTGATTAGAGCATGTTTGTGAAATGTGTTTGGCTTGGAACAGGTGCTTGGAAACAGGGACAGGTTTCATGAATTAAATGTTTGACTTTTAAAATGGATGTTTATATGTTTTAGTTTTCATTCAGAATCTAGAATACAATCCTGCATATTGTTTCTAAATTTTTAAAGCATGCATTGAGGTAAAGGCCTAGTTTAGGACCCCATTCGGGTCGGGTCTTTACAGTAGTCACTCGTGGGTCATCCAAGCCAGCACGCAACTCGACTGTCACTTGAGAAAAATGAGTCAGCACGCCACTCGACTGTCACTCGTGGGATCTTTAGCAAGCTCTACTACGAAGGGCAGCTTAGTGCCAACATTGTCTAGCAACCAACAAGCTATATTCAACAGAGCATGTGCAGACATTCAGGACACTTATTACTCAATGGGTGCTACAATCAATCTCAGAATCTACATGCAAAGTCCTAGCAACAGAACATGCATAATCCGATAACCAGGAAAAATAGGGCAAAATGACAGGCATACAAGTCAGGCACACTGAATAGATCAAGCATACAGTCAACCTGCACCACCTAATCCACTAACAGTTTATTAAACATGCCAAACATACAACTAGGAGTCTATCAAAATCGTGCGCAGGGTCCACACAACCCCGACAAGGAACCCTTACTTGAACAATGGAAAATAGGTCAGCAAACGAGAAGTCTCTAGGATTGCAGGAAGAACACCAATAACCTAACAGTAAAGCCACACAACACACATCAATCCTAGGTATCCATTAGCAAACAAACAAGCATCAAAATAGCCTCGGAATTAGGCTTACCCAAAACTAAGAGCACACAACTCAACAGCTGGGCAGCCTCGGCAAGTGTGTGTGCAGTAGGAATCAACAGCACGGGCGAGGCGAGCAGGGAGTGCGGCAGCACTCTGCAGTGCAGTAGACTTCGATGGGGCATAGCAGATCGGTCGTGATGCAGCGGGTCAGGAAAACCGGGCGTAAAGACAAGCACGACTGGGCACGCTCAAGGAACCGCGACGTGGGACTTCTGAGCGCGGGCGTGAGCTGCAGCTGGGTGTCAGTGCGGCACGCCTGGGTGGAGACGAAGGAGACGCGTGCTACAACATGTGGCTGGCGATGCGGGGCTGCGATGGGGCGATCAGCGGCTGCTCGGGCAAGGCTTTGATCAGACGTGCGGCTGTGAGAGAAGGAAAAACAATGATGGAGGGGATGCGGCGAAGGGCGTCGCTAGCATGGGCGATGGGCAGCGACGGCTGGTGTAACGGCCCAGGTTTTCATCTCGGTCTTCCAGATATGTCCTAAGGGTATTTTGGTAATTTGGTCGGGCCATTTCTGTCTTTTTCAGCTGTTATTAATCTTGGATGGTCAAATGTAGGGTTTGGTTGTTTTTTGAATGTGTTTGGGCATGGAGAGATGCTAAAGTAAAATTGTGGTTTTAAAGTGCTGTTGTTGGGTTTCAAACCCGGGTGGCCAGGGAGTCAGAGGTGTGGTCCTGCCAGTTGGGCCACCAGGTGCTTTTGTTGTTCATTCCACGGTATGTCTTGGTTTGCTTTGGGTTTTGGGATTTTGGTGTGTTTGATTAAAAGAGAAGAAAATAGGTTATCATCTTTTTGCTTCTCCAAATCCCCATTGCCGCCCAACCCCTTTTCTCCCAAGCTCTCCTTGCCGTGTGTCTTCTCCCAAGAGCTTCGCAGTCTCGTTCATCCCAAGTAAGTTTTCTCGATCTCTCTCTCTCTTTTCGTTGTTGGTGTTGTTCTTGCTGGCCGAGAGAATAAGAGGTTGAATTTTGAAGTTGTGCAGCCAGCCGAGGAGCAACCCAGCCGAGCAGCCCCTGTCCCACGCAACCCCTGGCCAATTGCAGCCCCTACCGTCGCAGCCGTTGCATTGCAGCAGCAGCAGCGCCGAGCCCTGGCTGATCGAAGCCCAGCCTTTGTCGCTCGCCCAACCAGATCGCGTCGCAGCCTAACGTCCGATCGCAGCCATCCCAGCGCACCCATTACAGCGCGAGCACGCCCGCGTCGTCGCTCGTCTGCGCGCAGCCCCAGCGCCCGTGTCGCGTCGTCCAGCTCTAGCGCGAGCAGGTCCGCGCGCGCAGCCCTCTGCCGCACCAGCACGCCCAGCAATGCCCCCAGCGCCGTGCAACCGCCCGTCTCGCACTGCGACCCTGCCGCGCCGCAGCCAGCCAAGCGCCAGCTCCGTGCAGCCGTGCATCTGTGCGCGCCGCCCCGTGTCGTGTGAGTTGCTCCCGAGCCGAGCCCTGTTTGTATTTTTATTTAAGACCTATAGGTTGTGATATTTGTTATTGTTTGTTAGGTTCCTGATAGCTAGCTCGGGGTCGATTGCAGCATAGGATCTTTGTGTGTTGTTGCCTTCCGACCAAGGTAAGGATTTTTTACAGGAGTTGTGTGGGCCCTGCGGTATATTCTGTGATTGTTGTTTGTATGCTTGTTTATGTTTATCAGCATGTTAGTGGATAGGTGCTCTGTTATGAATTCCGACTGGCATGATTCTCGTATTGTTTCTCATGTCAGTTCCATGCTAGGTTGTTCTGTTCTGGCATGCTCGTTATCTGTTCTTGCTTCGTAGTATCATGCTAGGTTCATTGTTTCTACTGAGCACATATTGGATTGTTAGCTGTTATCTGTTTATAGTTTAGAATTCTGATAGGTAGCATCATCCGGGCGAGGATGCATAACGTAACATGCATCCGTGGCAGGGACGTGCGAGGCAGTACTCCGTCCCTGATCCGTCGTTAGGGTTTAGCTAACCCTAACGGCAGCCAAGTGCAATCTTGGGTGAGGGTGGCAGACTGTTAAATGCCCCAACGGTCGGGGGAATGACGAGGCATTGCCTTGTGATAAGGCAACCCTAATTCTCAGCCCAAAGATCCAAGCTTATGATGAAGCAAGAACCCTTGAATTAAGAGATTAACACCTCCTTATAGATTTGGGAACAACCAAGAGAAAATGCTAGAATTTGATTACCTCTTAAGATCAATGATCTAGAAGCAAGATATGGAAGATCTTGTTCTAGATTGAGTCACTCCACAATCAAGCTTGTCAAGGCTGGATTGAATGGCTCAAATGCATTCTATCACAAGATTGCAAGAGAAACTTAGAAAAAGAGACAAACAACATGCCCAAAAATTCTAAGAAAATGATCTCTTGTAGAGAGCTAATTTTCATTCAATAAAAAATCTGAGTTTTACAACTTACTTCATGGCTATTTATAGCCTATGAAAGTTAAACCTAAAATAAAGAAAACCAACATAATTACCATAATGCCATTGTGCAAAATATAACCTAAAACATTAAAAACAAGATTTTAAACATATACTTGCATAAAAGCTCCTAAAATCTGAAAATTGATGTTTGTGTTGCCAACTCTAACATTTGTATTTCCCCTTGTCGAATGATTAAGACATTTAAATCAAGTCAAATGTCATTAATTCCATGGACAACTTCAATCTTGCATACATTGACTTCCAAAGCATCAAATGGTTCCTCTTCCCTTGAAATGGTCTCTAGCACATGAAATGAATTTTGAATTGAAGCTATCCATTGTCGAAGGTGAAGAATGAATGCTTGTTGAATCTTCTTTGCTTTGGATCGTGTAATAGGTCCAAGTGCAACTTGTGGAACTCCATGATCCTTATCATCTTCCCCCTCTTCGAAAGGATTCGTCCTCGAATCTGGAAAATCATCACCTACATCAAAAGGACTCAAGTCAGCAACATTAAAAGTAGAACTCACTGAAAAGTCACCTGGAAGATCGATTTTGTAGGCATTGTTGTTAATCCTCTCAAGAACTTGAAAAGGACCATCTCCTCTTGGATGTAACTTGGTCTTCCTTTGAGATGGAAATCTCTCCTTTCGAAAATGAACCCAAACCCAATCTCCTGGTTTAAAAATGAGTTCCTTTCGTCCTTTGTTAATTCGCGAAGCAACTTGGAAATTTTGTTTCTCAATTCTCTCTTTCACATCCTTGTGCAAATTCTTGATCAAATCTGCCTTATTTGTATTTTGCATCACTCACAAAAACATTAGAAGGAATAGGAAGCAAATCAAGAGGTGTAAGTGGATTAAATCCATAAACAACTTCAAAAGGAGAACAATGAGTGGTACTATGAATTGCTCTATTGTATGAAAACAATACAAATGGCAAGCATTCCTCCCAAGACTTAATGTTCTTAGAAACAATAGCTCTAAGCAAAGTTCCTAAAGTTCTATTAACCACCTCAGTTTGCCCATCAGTTTGAGGATGACATGTGGTTGAGCTTGTAGTTTAGTGCCCAATTTACCCCATAATACTTTCCAAAAGTGACTTAAAAATTTAACATCCCTATCACTAACAATAGTTTTAGGAATTCCATGTAATCTTACTACTTCTCTAAAGAAAATATCAGCCACTTGCTTTGCATCATCCGTTTTGTTACATGCTATAAAATGAGCCATTTTACTAAATCTATCAACCACAACAAAAATACTATCTTTACCCCTTTTTGTTCGCGGCAAACCAAGGATAAAATCCATAGATATATCAGTCCATGGTTCATTAGGTACATTCAAAGGAGTATACAATCCATTTGGTTGGGTTCTAGACTTAGCCTCTTTGCATTTAAAACATTGACTACAAACCTTATGAACATCATGTTTCATCTTAGGCCAAAACAAATGTTCATGCAACATATCATAAGTTTTATGAATCCCAAAATGTCCCATTAAGCCACCACTGTGGGCCTCTTTCACAAGTAAATCTCTTATAGAACAATTAGGAACACAAAGTTTATTTTTCTTAAACAAATATTCATGAAAGACATAATAATCATCCAAAAATTTTCCAACTCGACAAGATGCAAAAATTGGTCCAAAATCTTTGTCAGATTTATATAGCTCTTTAATGTGCTCAAATCCAAGAATTTTTGCAGTAAGAGAAGTAAAGAGATTGTACCTTCTTGACAATGCATCAGCCACGATATTATCTTTACCTTGCTTATATTTGATCACACAGGGAAATGTTTCAATAAATTCTACACACTTTGCATGTCGGCGGTTCAATTTACTTTGACCCTTAAGATGCTTCAAGCTCTCATGATCAGTGTGAATCACGAACTCTCTAGGCCATAAGTAGTGTTGCCATACCTGCAATGTACGAACTAAAGCAAATAATTCTTTATCATAGGTAGGATAGTTCAATGCTGCCCCATTTAGTTTTTCACTAAAGTACATCAAAGGCCTTCCATCTTGCATTAAAACAGCACCTATGCCCAAACCACTTGCATCACACTCAATTTCAAATGTCTTTTCAAAGTTAGGCAAGACAAGTAATGGTGCATTGGTTAATTTCTCCTTAAGTTCATTAAAGGCTTTATCTTGCATTTCCCCCCATTGGAACACAACATTTTTTTTACCAAATCATTCAATGGTGCAATGCTATGGTACTAAAGTCCTTTATAAACCTCCTATAAAAGCTAGCTAACCCATGAAAACTCCTTACCTCACTTGCATTTGTTGGTGTTGGCCAATCGCGAATTGCCTTAACTTTCTCAATGTCCACTTCTACTCCATTTTTACCAACTATAAATCCAAGAAAGTTAACTTTTTCCATGCAAAAACAACACTTATTCAAATTAGCATAAAGTTCCTCATTTCTAAGTGTAGTCGAAATGGACCTAACATGTTCGACATGTTCAAGCAAAGTCTTTGAATAAATTAGAATATCATCAAAATACACAACAACATACTTTCCTAAATATTCTCTCAAAACATAGTTCATTAAACGCATAAATGTGCTAGGAGCATTAGTTAGTCCAAAAGGCATAACAAGCCATTCATACAACCCAAACTTAGTTTTGAAAGTTGTTTTCCATTCATCACCTACATGCATTCTAATTTGATGATATCCAGATTTTAAATCAATCTTTGTAAATAAGAACGAACCATGCAATTCATCAAACATATCATCTAGTCTAGGAATAGGATGTCGATACTTTACAATGATTTTGTTGATGGCTCTACAATCCACACACATGCGCCAAGTTCCATCTTTCTTTGGCACCAATATGGACAGTACTGTAAGGACCCGACCCAAAGAAACCGGTCTCTATCCTAAAGTCCTTACTTAGCATGCATAATTAGGAATGTAAACGTCATTCAGAGTTTGAAATTTAAATCTTTGGAGTAAGCACATTCAAAACAAAGAAAATATAATTCCATTTAAAATAAACAGGTAGATGACTGATCAGTACTTTCTTAAAAACAAATCAAGGGAAACGGTACGAGAAACATAAAATAGATTTTTGAGTGCTTTTCCTAGGGACCCAAGTCCCACTACATGCTAAATCATCAAAGAAAACATTAAAAGAACGTGCAACTCAGAGTCAGCTATCCATGATCATCGAGCCGCCTCCTCCTAGCCATCCAGCCTCTGTCCCAAGTTACCTGGTGGAAAGCCATAGAAAATAAGGGTGAGCAACAAGTTACTCAGTAAGAATCCCCAATCGAAGTACAATACGAAATCATCTGATTTAGCACACGGACATGAAACCATACAAAGACTTAGAGTAGAAACGGTTGGTTTAGGCTATGGGCTACTTCTAGGGCGAGCCTATTCAAGGGCTTCCATCAACATCCTCTCCTAGGTCCTACGCTTGGATGCCCTTCGGGCCTTACACAATCTAGGACTCAGTGATGCCCAGTGGGGCCTTACACACCATAGGATGCCCATTGGGCCTTACACCTCGAGAATCAGTGATGCCCAGTGGGGCCTTACACACCTAGGATGCCCATAGGGCCTTACACCTCCAGAATCAGTGATGCCCAGTGGGGCCTTACACACCTAGGATGCCCATAGGGCCTTACACCTCCAGAATCAGTGATGCCCAGTGGGGCCTTACACACCTAGGATGCCCATAGGGCCTTACACCTCCAGAATCAGTGATGCCCAGTGGGCCTTACACACCTAGGATGCCCATAAGGCCTTACACCTCCAGATGTCCATCGGGTCTTGCCCGAGCGGGACCCCAAACTAGTTGCCTCTACAGTCCTCTATACTATACATCACACATCTAACCGTAACTTGGATCTAGCAGCATACAAATGGCAGCATGGTTCTATCAAGATAGGAAAGCCTAACATGGAACTAATGGGATGTAAACATGTCACGAACATGAATCAAAAGAAAACATGAAACCTATCACTAGAAACTCATATAATTACAGTAATCAGCGTGCTATCAACTATTCGCAGGGTCCACACAACCCCGGGTAAGAATCCTTACCTGGAAATAAGTGGAGGTTAACTATCACGAATCAAATAACGACCCTCGAGCTTTTAAGCGAACCCGAGCAACCTAAGCAAGTAATAAAATATCCTAATTAATAAACATGACATCTAAAATCGTGAAGTCCAAAGGGTGGAGGCTGGGAATTTACCAACCGAGAAGGCACACGTCTCGCAGTAGCAAAGAGGGGGACAGGTGGCTTCTTTGGCAAAGCAGTCTTGGCGCTGGCACTGGCGCCGCGCTGCTCGCTCAGTATGTGGGCGAAGCCGACGCCTGGCGGGCGCGGGCGCTATCAAGGCGTCGACGGGCGGCGGCGCGGCAGGCGACTGGCTGCGCGAGGCCGGGCGCGCGAACGGGGGACACGCTGACGGCGCGCGGCGAGCGGAGCGGCGCGATCGGGCTGGGAGTCTTTGTCGTCTTGGCGCGAGGCGGGCTACATGACCGGTGCGCTGGGGCGCGAGAGGCAGGGCTAGGCGGCAGCGAGCAGCGTTGGGCGGAGCAGGGAGTGCGGCGGCTGGGCGAGCTGGCTGCTCGACGCGGTCTGGACTGGCGATGGCTCGGTGCGGTGCGACAGTGGCCAGCAGGGCGTGCGGCGGTGTGGGCTGGGTTGGCAGGCGGCTTGGTGTGGCGCGGCAGTGGCGAGCAGGGCGTGCGGCGTGGGTGTTGGGCGTGAGGGTTAGGGTTTTGCGAGAGAGAGAGAGAGAGAGAGAGTTTTTTTTTTCTTTTCTTCCTTCCTTAAGTTAAATAGACTTGGGAATCTCAAATGACCTTCCCAAGACTCCCCCTTCGAGCCCTGGCCAACGCATTTTTTTTTCCTTATTTAATTCCAACTCCTATTTCTTTTTTTTTTTTTTTTTAAACTATTTCCGTTTAGCTGAAAACCGGGCTGTTACAATACTCCCTCCTTAGAAGACTTCCGTCCCCGGAAGTCGCTGTTCCTAAAACAACTCTGGGTAACTCCTCCTCATCTCCCCTTCCAACTCCCAAGTAGCTTCCTCAACTCGCTAATTCCGCCACTGCACTTTCACTAGGTCAATGGCCCGGTTCCTCAAAACCTTTTTCTCAAATGTCAGGATCTTTATGGGCTTCTCCTCAAAGTTCAGGTCATGGTTCAACTGCAGAGGCTCAAAATCTATGACGTGCGAAGGATCTGTCACATACTGGCGGAGCATCGAAACGTGGAACACACTATGCACTGCAGCCAAGGACGGCGGCAACGCTAACCGATAGGCCACAGCCCCAACCCTCTCAAGGACCTCGAAGGTCCAACAAACACTGGGCTCGATTTCCCTTTTACCGAACCTCAGAACCCCACGATCGGAGCTACCTTGAGGAAAACATCTTTGGCCAACCTCAAACTCCAGCTCTCCTACGCCTAACATCGGCGTAGCTCTTACGCTGCTCCGCCGGTCAGCATACGAGCTCTGATTTTCTGGACAGCCTCATTGGTTAGCTGAAGCAACTCCGGGCCTAACACCTGTCGGTCACCAACCTTTTCCCAGAATGCCGGGGATCTGCAGCGCTTACCATACAACTCCTCAAACGGTGCCATTTGAATGGTCGACTGGAAACTGTTGTTGTAGGCAAACTCCATCAAATACAAGTACTGGTCCCAACTACCAGGAAAATCCAACACACAAGCTCGCAACATATCCTCTAAGATCGATTAACCCGCTCGGTCCGCCATCGGTCTAGGGGTGGAAGGCATGATTGTATGCGCACTCTGCACTCGATCCTGCTGAAGGGCTTTCCAAAATCGTGATGTAAAACGGGAATCTCGATCGGAGATAATTTTAACTGGCACTCCGTGGTACCTAACTATCTGCTCAAGGAATAACTGTGCCCACTACTCCACGGTATAGCTTATCCTGCCAGGAATGAAGTGTGCACACTTGGTCAACCTGTCAACGATCACCCAAATCTGTGCATAACCTCTAGGAGTCCTGGGCAAACCCGAGATAAAATCCATGGTGATCTCCTCCCACTTCCACTGTGTGGCATCCCGGCGGTTGCAACAAACTCGCTTCAAGCTTCTCGCTGGCGCCTTCACTGTTGATGGTGAGACACCGATCGACAGGCTGGACAATCTCCCTCTTCATCCCCATCCACCAAAAAGTCTGTTTAAGATCTTGGTACATCTTGTTACCCCCTGGGTGCCAAGAAAAAGGCGAGGTGTGAGCCTCGGTCAATAACTCTGTGCGAATACCGGCATAAGCTGGAACACACAGCCGACCTTTATATCTCAGACCCCCATCTGCAAGTATCACAAAGTCGAAGTCACCGTCGGCTGAACCCTCTCATACAACCCTTTTAACTTAGGATCTTTTGGTGGTGTCGATAATCCTTTGCCTTATCGAAAAATTTGGATGGTCAATCGAGCTACCACAGCGGTAACATCCCCTAACAACACTGCTTTGTTTCCGCCCTCTCGAGATCCTTCCCGATGATACTCTTGGGGTTTGCCAATGTTGCGGATGCGAGGCCTTTCTACTTAGTGCATCAGCCACAACATTAGCTTTTCAGGGTGATACAAGATCTCACGATCGTAATCCTTCACGAGCTCCAACCACCTCCTCTCGCCTCATGTTCGAGGTCCTTACGAGTGAAGAAATACTTGAGGCTTTGGTGATCGAGAAAATCTGAATCTTTTCCCCATACAAGTAGTGCCTCCAAATCTTAAGTGCAAAGACGATCACGCCAACTCCATATCATGAGTCGAGTGCACTGCTCAAATGCGGTTTCAAGCTGCACAGAAGCGACGCGCTATCACCTTACCGTGTTGCATCAAAACGCAACCCAAACCAAACTTCTTTGGCATCATGTACACCACGAAACCCCCAGTTCCCTCCGGAACTGCCAACACCGGGGCAGACGTCAAACTGCTCTTTAGCTTAGCAAAACTCTCATCGCACTTCCTATCCCAAACGAAATCAACACCCTTCCTCGTCAATCGAGTAAGCGGGGCGGCTATGGCAGAGAAGTTCTGAACGAAGCGGCGGTAATATCCGGCCAGACCCAGAAAACTACGAATCTCCAACACCGTCGTCGGTCTGGCCCACGAACTAACGGCCTCTATCTTCGAAGGGTCCACAGCCACTCCCTCCTTAGACACAACGTGTCCCCCGAAAAACTACCTCCTCAAGCCAAAAGTCACACTTTGAAAACTTTGCATAAAGCTGGTTCTCGCGCAAGGCTGTCAAAATCTGTCTCAGGTGCGAAGCATGGTCCTCCTTAGACTTAGAGTACACAAGAATGTCATCTATAAATACGATGACAAAGCGGTCCAAGAAGGCCTTGAACACTCTGTCCATCATGTCCATAAATGCAGCTGGGGCGTTCGTCAGTCCGAAAGACATGACTACGAACTCATAATGACCATATCTCGACACGAACATTTGTCTTGGGGATATCTCGCATCCCGAATCCTTAATCGGTGGTAGCCCGAGCCTCAAATCAATTTTCGAAAACACACAAGCTCCCTGAAGCTGATCAAACAGATCATCGATGCGTGGCAGTGGATACTTGTTCTTGACGGTCACCTTGTTCAATTCCCTGTAATCGATGCATAGACGCATCGAGCCGTCCTTTTTCTTGACAAATAGCACGGGTTCTCCCCACGAGGACACACTTGGCCTAATAAACCCTTTATCAAGCAACTCCTGCAGCTGATCCTTTAACTCCTTTAGTTCAGCTGGCGCCATACGATAAGGAGCCTTTGAAATAGGACGAGTCCCTGGCTCAAGCTCTATTGAGAAATCCACCTCCCCCTTTGGCGGCAGACCAGGCAACTCTTCAGGAAAAACATCTGCAAACTCACGCACAACGGGCACTTGCTCAACAGATACCCGATCAAGGTCTTCCCCGACCAACTTAGCTAAGAAACCCCAAGCCCCTCGAGCTAGCAAACGGCGGGCTTTAGCTGCCGAAATCACTGGCGGACACACCCCACTCTGGGTGCCCCGAAATCTAAAACTGGGCTTGCCCGGCGGTCTAAACACTACCTCCTTCTGGTGGCAGTCAATCAAAGCGTGGTTATCAGCTAACCAATCCATGCCGAGGATCACATCAAAACCACTCATGGCTAACACTATGAGTGTAACCTGCAGAGACTCGTCGGATACTTGTACTCGACCCTCCCTTACCTTCTGACTAGCCATCATACTAGCTCCCGAGGGAGTAGCGACAGATAACTCAAATCCTAAGGGTTCTAAAATCATGCAAGCATGCTCAGCAAACACAGCAGAAATAAAAGAATGCGTGGAACCCGAATCAAATAATACAAAGGCAAGGTGGTCGAGAACTGGAAGTGTACCTGCCACTGCGGCCCCGGCTTTCTCAGCCTCCTGGCGGGTCGTAGCATACACCCTCCCTTGCTCTCGAGTGGGTGAGCCACCATCGCCTTCTACAGTTTGTGTCGGGCCCGATGCCCTTCCTTTCCACAGATTGAAACAAGCTCTAGGGTTACCACCACAAGGTCCCCAATCTTTGCTTCCCGCAGGATCTACAATACGGTGGCGGCCTCCCTATGCCACTGTTGGCGAGGTGATCACGATTCTGGTCTCGATCTTGGTCTCGCCATGATAAGAACTCGGGGCGCTGACCGCCCCTGACATTGCTCCCCGAGTCAAACTTGCACTACGGCCCGAGTACTTTGGGCCTTAGACACTACTGGTACTAACAACTCGCTCACGGAGGATACTTCCCGTCATAAATCGTTGCCAATCTATCACGCCTTGGCAAAAGTTTCTGGGGCCTGTGCCCTAACATCCTGAGACACTCCCTGTCTCAAACCCGCAATAAACTTCACGATCTTGATTTAAGGGTAGCAATCAGGTGTGGCGCGAAGTATCCATACTACGAGAACTTCTTCTCGTACACCTCGATCGAGTCGGACCCGCTAAGGTTTGAAAGCAGCTCAATCATCCTCTCTTGGGCTTCTTCACGATAAATTTTGCCTTGAACTCGGCCTTGAAGAACTCCCGGTGGAGACCACCGGTCTCTCACTTAAGGTGGAATCCCACCACCACTTAGTATGCATCAAGCTAATACGTGAGTCGCACATCGAGCTCGCTGCACCTCGGAGACACTCCATTACCATAAACGTATATTCTAACTCGGCAATCCACGTGGCGGCTACTGCTTGATTCCCCGGGGCACTAAACTTCTCCGGCTTCCATTTCACAAAATCCTTGACCACTTGCCTAGATCCTCGGCACCTTCCACCATAACGGCCTCATTCACAATTGGCTCTGCGAGGCTGGCGGTCTTGGTGGCGGCTGCGATCCTCTGCTTTGAACCAACTCGGTCATTGCTTTTGATCTCGAACGCAGGACTCCTCCTCTGCGCGACTAACCAAGCTTGCGTTTGAGCTCTGCTCGGCCCTGCGGTCGGCTAGCAACCCAACCATAAGAGCCCTCATAGACTCCACAGCGGCTCCGGTGCGGCCTCTCGAGGCTCACTTGCCCCTACGCCCTCTGCGGGCAACACGGTTGAAGGCCGACGGTGGCCTAACATCAGCATCGGCTTTGGGACGAGGGCCCCGGTGTCGAACCGCGTCACGAATGCCCTGGGTGGTCGGCCTCGAGAGCCTCCCGCGCCTCTACGAGTGACTGGCATACGGGAAATCTACAGCCAAACCAACAATGAGTCAGAACTTGTCTTCCCTGCTCTACAACAACAAGTCATGTACATGCAAGGTGCAACCGGTATTGTAATTCTTAACCCTTAACTTTAAACTTACGGACATACACGATGGTGGCTGGCGGAGCGTGATGATCATGGAAAACAACCTACAAGCTGCAGTCGACTCTACGAACCTATAACTCGAGCTCGATACCAACTGTAAGGACCCGACCCAAAGAAACGGTCTCTATCCTAAAGTCCTTACTTAGCATGCATAATTAGGAATGTAAAACGTCATTCAGAGTTTAAAATTTAAATCTTTGGAGTAAGCACATTCAAAACAAAGAAAATATAATTCCATTTAAAATAAACAGGTAGATGACTGATCAGTACTTTCTTAAAAACAAATCAAGGGAAATGGTACGAGAAACATAAAATAGATGTTTGAGTGCTTTTCCTAGGGACCCAAGTCCCACTACATGCTAAATCATCAAAGAAAACATTAAAAGAACGTGCAACTCAGAGTCAGCTATCCATGATCATCGAGCCGCCTCCTCCTAGCCATCCAGCCTCTGTCCCAAGTTACCTGGTGGAAAGCCACAGAAAATAAGGGTGAGCACCAAGTTACTCAAGAAGAATCCTCAATCGGGTACAATACGAAATCATCGATTTTTAGCACACGGACATGAAACCATACAAAGACTTAGAGCGAAGCGGTTGGTTTAGGCTATGGGCTACTTCTAGGCGAGCCTATTCAAGGGCTTCCATCATGACCTCTCCTAGGTCCTACGCTTGGATGCCCTTCGGGCCTTACACAATCTAGGACTCAGTGATGCCCAGTGGGGCCTTACACACCATAGGATGCCCATTGGGCCTTACACCTCGAGAATCAGTGATGCCCAGTGGGGCCTTACACACCTAGGATGCCCATAGGGCCTTACACCTCCATAATCAGTGAGGCCCAGTGGGGCCTTACACACCTAGGATGCCCATAGGGCCTTACACCTCCAGAATCAGTGATGCCCAGTGGGGCCTTACACACCTAGGATGCCCATAGGGCCTTACACCTCCAGAATCAGTGATGCCCGGTGGGCCTTACACACCTAGGATGCCCATAGGGCCTTACACCTCGGATGTCCATCGGTCTTGCCGGCGGGACCCCAAACTAGTTGCCTCTACGGTCCTCTATACTATACATCACACATCTAACCGTAACTTGGATCTAGCAGCATACAAATGGCAGCATGGTTCTATCAAGATAGGAAAGCCTAACATGGAACTAACGGGATGTAAACATGTCACGAACATGAATCAAAAGAAAACACGAAACCTATCACTAGAAACTCATATAATTGATGAATCAGCGTGCTATCAACTATTCGCAGGTCCACACAACCCGGGTAAGAATCCTTACCTGGAAATAAGTGGAGGTTAACTATCCCGAATCAAATAACGACCCTCGAGCTTTTAAGCGAACCCGAGCAAGCTAAGCAAGTAATAAAATATCCTAATTAATAAACAACATCTAAAATCAGGAAGTCCAAAGGGTGGAGGCTCGGGAATTTACCAACCGAGAAGGCACACGTCTCGGCAGCAAGCAGCAAGGGAACACTGCTCACTACACCCTTAACCACAGGGTTCCGGCTTACTGGCTGCAAACAACAACACTTTACAGGAGCACAAAGATGCCTCAACAATCTCCTCAAGGTCGCCAACTCTGCGGCTACTCTCCGGGCAATCAAACAAACCGCTAAGGCTCAAGATCAACACTTGAGCTACCAGTGCTAGTCCACACGGGGACTGCTCCACAAACATCCACATAAGCACAGCCATAGCTAACTCCTCTCTTGGAGTGGTACTCCAAGGCAAAGCACCTCCACCCTCTCACTAGGGGAAAACCAACAACTGGGCCACAATTGGCCTACGGGAGTCTAAGCTCTACCTCCCACGGGGACGACGTCCCAGGGCATCCGAATCAATCTGGATACCTCAACAAGCCACAATAAACATCACACACTGCGGGAAGTTGGCATGATGGCGCTCTAAACCCAAACCAACAACGAGTCAGAACCTGCTCGTCTCCGCTCCACAACACTACACAAGGCATACACTAGATGATGTGTATTGTAAATTCTTAACCCTTTTTCAACAACAAATAGTAAACTTAGGCGTACTGATGATCGTCTTGAGTCTTGATGATCATGGAAAAATGACCTACAACAAAAGGTCGGTCTCTACAGAATCTATGACTCGAGCTCTCGATACCAATCAGAATGACCCGACCCGAATGGGGTTCTAAATAGGCCATTACCTCAATGCATGCATACAAATCTCTGAAAATTTGCAAGATGGGGTTTGGATTCTAAGTAAAAACTAAAACATGAAAACATCCATTTAAAAATCAACATAAATTCTCGAAACACCGTCCCTGTTTCCAAGCACTGTTCCAAGACAAATACATTTCCAAAACATACTCGATCAGAGATTTATTTAAAACATACAAGCTTTGCAATAGTTACAATAATGCTAGAATCAGGAAATACATTCAGAAAACACCCTAGGGCTCCGTGCCCAACTACATGCATTCAGAGGACATTTAAATCATAAACATAAACATAAGACTCAGAGTTGAACAACGGGTTTCCATGATCACAGCTCCTCCTCCAGCCATCCTGTCTCGCACCATGGTTACCTGTGGAAAACCACATAATAAGGGTGAGTAACGAATTACTCAGTAAGAATCCCCAACCAGGGTACAATACGATACACATGGTCATCTAGCAGAAAGATATGCAAGCTATGAATATTAACACAGAATAGAGCACATAGCTTAGCCCACACTTGGGCCTCGGATGCCAATTTAAGGTCTTAGTCCAGAAAAATATCACCACACAGCACATCTGTAAAGACCCGACCCAAAAGGGGCTCTAAATGGGCCTTTACCCCAATGCATGTATTCAAAATAAAAGACATTATGAAAAATAAATTTCGGATCCCAAGTAAAAACAGAAACATTCCACAATCAAAACATACATTTCTAAAAGCATACTCTAATCCGAGATTTATTTAAACCATTTAAACATTCCACAAGTACAAATATCTTTGGAATCCATAAAACGTAAGAAAACATCCTAGGGCTCCGTGCCCGTCTACATGCATTCAGGGAAATAACAAAAGTCAAGAGTCATGATATAATAAAATGGTCGAGATGACAAAGAGGATTCCATGATCACGGCTCCTCCTTCACCATCCTGTCTCCGCCTTGGTTACCGTGGAAAACCACAGAATAAGGGTGAGTAACGAATTACTCAAGTAGAATCCCCAACCGGGGGTACAATACGATATACATGATCATCTAGAAGAATGTATGCAAGCTATGAGTATAAAAACACAGAGAATAGAGCACATAGCTTAAGTCCACACTTGGACCTCGGATGCCAACTCGTGGTCTTAGTCAGGAAATAAATCCACCACACAATACGCCCTATACGAGAAACGAGTCCGGCCTCACCATCTCTTGTCGATACGAAAGGTGCACTAGCTCAAGATCCCGAGGAGCTCTCGGCCGGCGTTGTAATGAGCGTAAGCGCGCATCGCGTGTGCTACTGCAGACTATGGGGGTGCCGGGTCTAGTGGCAAAGCTGCCCATGTCCGGGCCACCACGCCTAACTAAATCTCCGGATCGGTGTCACCGACATAGGGGTGTGAGAGACTGGACACGTGAACTATGTCGGCTGAACCACACTTTGAGGCTAAAAAATCGGTCGTGGTAGGCTTACACCAGAAGCCGTCCTTGCCCTATCAGTGGCAATCAAGGGCTACGGCCGAACACGCCGAGGACGTGTCGATCGCCGGGGATGAGGCAATGCCAAGTCATCATCCCGACCGTTGGGGCATTTAACGATACCGCCACCCTCACCCAAGATTGGGGGCCTACCGGTCGGGTTAGCTAAACCCACGGGGTCCGTGGGGCGAGTATTACTCGTGACGTCCCTCGCCATGGATGCAAGATACTTTATGCATCAGCCGGATGATGCTACCTACCTACACTCTAACATATCATTTCAATAGCATATAATCCAATACAATCCAAAACGTGCTCAGCAGATACAACGAACCTAGCATGGTACTCTGAAGCAAGAACAGATATGAGCATGCCGTAAGCGGAACAACCTAGCATGGACTAACATGAGAGAACAACATACGAAGTCATGATAGTCGAGGAATTGAACAGAGCACCTAAACTATACATGCCGATAATCACAAACAAACATACAAACAACAATCACATAGAACATCGCAGGTCCACACAACTCCTGTAAGAAATCCTTACTGGCCGGGCAACTACACACAAAACCTAAGCTGCGAACGAACCCGAGCTAGCTACCGAGAACCTAACAAAACAATGATAATCATAATCCATAAGCCTAAATATAATAAAATAAACAAGGCTCGGCTCGGGAGCAGCAAAGACGGGCGGACGGGCAGCAAAGACGCGGACGGAAGGCAAAGACGGCGCAATGGCTTCTTGGCTGGCGCGCCACGGCGCAGAAGGGGGTGATGGGCGCGAGGGACAAGACATCTGGCGCCGACGCGCGGAGGAGGCGGCAGGGCTGCGCGCGCGCGCGGCAGGCATTGGCTGGTTGGTGCAGCGCTGACGGGCGCGGCAAGCGGACGGGGACGAGCGCGCTGGCGAAAGCGAGCGACGCGATGCGCGATCGACGCGCAGCGCAGCGAGTGGACGACGCGCGCAGCGCGGAGCGCGGCGGGCGGCGCGGCGCGCTGGACGCGCGCGCGGCTGCCACCGTGCGCACGACGGGCCGCGCGGGGCTGGCGGTCCAGGCGGCACGGTGCTCGCTGCGCTGCGATCTGGGCAGCTGGGCTTGCCGCTAGGCGATCCGGGCGGCTCGGGCTTGCACTGCTGGCAGATCTGGGCATCTTTGGGCGACCGCAACAAACACACACACACACAAGCTCTTCTCCTTACCTTCGCCAACAGAACACCCAATCGAGAAGATGAAGAGGATGAAGACTTACCGGAATGATGATTGAACCAAGGGAGCTGCAAGGATGAAGAACTCGGCAAGGCAATGGAGAGAAAAGCTTGGGCGGCCACACACTTTGGAGAAGAAGATGAGACAAACCTAATTTCTATTTCATTTAACCAAATGCTCCAAAACTCCCAAAATGCAAGGCTAACCATAAAATGATGCAGGGAGAGCAACAAGAGCACCTAATGGCTCAATTGGTACACATCCCCACAAGCTTCCCCGGAGACCCGGGTTCAAACCCCAGTATGAAGACAATTTCCTTTATTTTTACTTTTGCACCAAACCTTGCTCAAACCAAACCACAAATCCTTCCAAAAACCTACATAAATCCATCCAATAATTTTAGCAAAAAAAAGACATAAACGGCCCCCGACGGCCCGACCAAATTACTAAAATACCCTAGGGCATACACGGAAGACCGGGATGAAAACTGGTCGTTACAATATTCCCTCCTTTTTATGACTTTCGTCCTCGAAAGTCCTTAAGATGAAACAACACGAGATATCGCATTCTCATCCCGTCCTTCCCGCTCACGAGCGGCCTCCTCCGAACTCAGACTCCTTCACTAAACTTTTACCAACGGATCTCACTTCTACGCAACGTCTTCGACTCAAGACCAGAATACTCATAGGCTTCTCCTCGAAGCCCAAACCCTCAATCAGCTGCAAGGGCTCAAAGTCCACAATGAGCAATGGGTCCGGCACATGCTGCCCCAACATCGATACATAAAAACACTGTGCACAAATTGTCAACAAACAAACTCAACCCTACAACAAATGGCCAAACAATGAACCTTCCAGATTCCAAAACTAAAACGGCCTACTCTTACTTCACAAGAGACCAACAAACCTCAAACCTTGACTCTGACTTAACGAGATACAAACGAACCACCAATCGGCGCATCGATCCAAAAAGACAAACTTCTCCAACTAGAACACGACCACAACACTTAAGCAACCATCTTAAGGAGAAATCGCCGAACCAAAGGCAAGGGGCACCATCCTGGTACACCAGACGGCTAACAACACTCACACCAGCTGAAACTTCAGCTACGGCCACTTTAAAAAAAAACAAGGGCCAAGCACAGACTCCACTCGGCCAAGCCAACAAACTAGAACTCCTCATCGGCCGAACGCAAACTTTCCAACGAACACCTACCAGCAACCGACCAAGGAGAACATCGCCAGGCAAGGAACATCCAACATTCCTCTCAAGGAAAACTCGGGAAGCAAGGACTAAACCATCACGCAGCTATCTGCGACACAACACCTTGAGGGAAAAGCTCAACAAACTTACCAACCAATGCCACGACACCTCTGTGCCAACTCACTCAAACGCGGCTCTGCTAACGCCAACTGGGAACTCACAACAACTAGGAACAAAGCCCGAGAAGGGCTTGCTCAGCAGAACTCAACCCAAACTTATAACGAGCAACGCTCGCCTCCAAGCTACTACTCAACTCTTAAAATCCAACTGGCTACTCAAAGGACTTCCCCTTTAAGCCTAAGCCTAACTCATCTTCCAACCCGTAAGCTCCACTCCCAAAACCTCACAAGGAAAACGGATAACGACAACCTCAAAGCTTACGGATCCCGAGCCACACGAATCCGCAAGACTACCTCGCAAGCTATCACTCGAGGTTTGGCATCCAAGGAGCAACTCAACCACCACAGAGGCTAGAGGGAAAGGAAATCTTCAATCCCCAAAGAACCAACAACTTGCCGAACAACTCAACTCTTCCATGGTGGCCTCCGCCTTGCGGGAACAAACAACTCTTGCTTGCTAACAAACAAAGCAGGACCCTCTCATTGGGGTGGCCACGCGCTTACTCGATCGACTACACAACTCGGGAGCTAAGCCGACTCGCCAAACGGGAAACGACTTCCCAAAGCAAGCAAACTCTGCAAGGGCGTGAACTCCACACACGCTCTGACTTGCTCAAACCCAAGGCAACAACGACAACCAACTCTCTTGGAAGCAACACCCAAGAGAAAACTCAACCAATCGGACCACCAAACCGAAACAAACAAGCACTTGCTCAAGCTGAGGAGGGGTCAACTCCCAAAACTTATCGACTAGGAACAAGACCTCGGGTATAACGCCCCGGCCTAGAACCGAACTAGCTCTCGAAACAACAAACGAACCAAATCTTGGCCAAACACTCACAAGAGGCGAGAACAACCTTTACCGCAAACCTCTAGAACACCATCCAAGAATCCGCTTAATCTGGACAAACGACTACTTCCAAGCGGCCAACAAACTTTTCCTTCAAGCTAGCGCTTCCACCATTAACTCCAAGACCAAGGAGTAACGACAACTCCCGAAGGAAACGGCTCTTACAAGCGGACAACCAACGGATAGAGAACTCCACATACGCCACTGTCTTGCTCCACGAGCAACAACATCTAATCTCACGGGGCACAACAAGGGTCCATCTCAGATGAACCTCCAAATGCCAAGCGGGGCAACTCAACATCCCCGAAGCAGGGGAAAAACAACCAACATGGCACAAACCACTCGCCCCCACGAGAAAAACTAAACTCTAGCAACTCCAATCCACACCTTGGTCAACACCAAGCATCAACTTGCCACCACACCGAAACCACTCCAGACTTTACTCCAAACAAACACTAGCTTGCTAGTCTACCAAGACTGCTAGCAACTCCACCGAGGCTACAAACTACACGCCTCCGGCTAGCCAATCTGAAACTCACTAGTGAGCTCGGTGAGCTCGGAGAGGCTCTCCACAACCTAGGGTTCTTCGGCAACCCTCGACACACACCGCCTTAGGCATACGATCTAACAGACAACCTCCTGAACAAACAACTCCAATTTCCAGCATCCCAACCATGCTGGCCAACTCCAACTCCTTGGGAACCTAGAGGACCCGAAACGCTACAGAATGTGTCATCCTCCTACTCAAAGCATCAGCCACCATGTAGCTTCCACCCAGGGTAAGGATTCCGAGCAACACTCTTAGCAACTGCGATCAGGAACTACGCGGCTTCACTACAACCACCATTTGTTCAGTACCATCTGAACTCCAACCAAGAGCCACAAGAGGTTCCACCAACCAAGCTTAGGTTCAACTTAACAAACTTGCCTAAGCAACAACCCAAGATTGCAGGGCCTACCGCTTGGGTTAGCTAATCCCTCACGGGGTCCAGGGACGGAATGACTTGCTCGACGTCCCTGCCATGGATGCAAGGTACTTTATGCATCAGGCCCGGATGATGCTATCTACCTGCAACTCTTACCTGCCCTAGCAATCAGCAAACAAATCCATAAAATCCAATACGTGCTCAAAAAGAATACAACGAGCCTAGCATGATACTACGAAGCAAGGAACAGATACGAGCATGCTAGAAAGGAACAACCTAGCATGGATTAACATGAGAATTAAATAAGGAAAATCATGCTAATCGGGAATTCAGAATAGAATACCTAGCTACACATGTCAATAAACACAAACAAGCAGTCAATCAGCAATCGCATAATATATCGCAGGGTCCACACAACTCCGGTAAGAAATCCTTACCTGGCCGGAAGACCTCTAAACACAAGAAACCTAAGCTGCGATCAAACCCGAGCTAGCTAGCGAGAACCTAACAAAAACAACAATAATTACAATCAAAAGGCCCAAATATTATAAAACAAACAGGGCTCAGCTCGGGAGCAACTCACGAGGCGCGGCTGACACGCGAACGAGCCCGTTTGCCACAGGCTAGGCGGTGATGGCGCGAGACAGAAGTCTTTGGGCTACTGACACGGCGCTGGGATCATTGGCGAAGCAGGCGCGTATGAACGGGCGATCGAGGGAGCGCGAAGGCGACGACGGGCTACAGGGACTCGACTCGGAGCGGCTCGGCACAGGGGCGAGCACGGGCTGGGCGACACAGATCCGGCGACACGGGGGCCTGGGCGACACTGCAGGCGAGCGGCGGCTCGGGTCAGTGGCGCGGCGCGACACTGGCGGCGAGCTCGGGCTGGCGACCTGGCGAGTGAGCTACCTGGCAGGGCAGGGCTCGGCTGGGCGAGGCTGGCTCTTGAAATCCTCTTTTCTTGCTTCTTGTTGCTCTTTCAAGTGAATACAATAAGTCGGTGGTTGAATTCATATCATCCCCCCTTTCTTTAAAAGGATTTGTCCTCAAATCAAAATCTTTATGTCTTTTTTTGAACACTTTATGCTTGCTGCCATGGATGAACTTAGAAGCAAATTTGGAGTATTTCATCACAATAAACAAGTTGGCATTGTGTTTGTGGTCATTCTCTACTTTAGAAGGAATCTTCGCTTCGAGATGTTGTATAAGATCTTTTGCTTCCTGTAAGAACTCAAAAGAAACACTAGACAAACATGGTTTGAGCTCACCCATTAGATAGCAAGTTCCTTTATATAAGAGTCTACAAATATTTTGCTTTGAAAACAAAATAGATTTAACCTCATTGGCTCTTTCACACAAGCTCACAACATTGGCTTTTCTCTCATTTTTCTCTATAGGCCATAAACTAATCTCATGCTTATCTCTCACACTCATTTTCTCACGAGATTCTTTTTCTCTAAAATCATATGCTTTTGTTTTGGCCTTTTGTGCCTTTTTCCCTAACTCACACACATCAACACGTACATCATTAATAGTAGGTGTTACAAGAGTAGAGGATTGCAAGCAAACAAGTCCATGCAATCTAATTTTTCGCTTAACTCACATGCATTTGTTGAAACTAAACCACTAAGCATTTCATTTTCATTGATACAACTTTCTACAACCATAGGCCGAATTTCATCACATAAACTATTATTTTTCATAGAAAATTGAATATTTGAAATTGGTTTATGATTAGTGTACCTTGAAGACAACCTTTTGTGATGTGCTCTTCTTTCTTCCATATCTTCTCTCATCATTTCCAACATATCTTTAAGAGCTTCAAGAACGGTACAAAAACCTGGTGCATGTGTTGTTTGTTCTTCATTATGTGTCATGTTGAAACGAAGTCTAGAGTCAGCAAAAGAATGTCGACCAAATGCTCTGATTCAAAATGATAAGCGCCGATCCTTGCTTGAAGTTTACAAAGCTAGAGGTCCTTCTAGGATCCTTGTAAAAACTTACAATGATAGCTAACTTAGATCACACTCAAAATCTAAAATGGTCACTCTTAGATCCTAAGACAACTCACTCCCGAATTAGTTTGATCAAGACTAATCCAATGAATTGATTTAACTTCAAACCTAAAGCAAGATTTGAAAGAAATGAAACACCAAATGGGGTTCAAGAAAACACAAGTTTTTCATTCATGAAATCTGTCCAACATGATGAATTACAAGCCATTTTAAAGGCCAAAAATTCGTGCATGCCTTGAAATACAAAAGGACTCAAAAAGCTACTAAATGCATTTGTAGAAAATAAGGCCTAGGAAACCAAAACTCAATTGCATGGCTTAAATGCTAGACAAAAGGGTAGATAAGCTTTGAATAGGCCCAACTAACTCTTCTAGAAGATCTCTTACAATTAAGAGCATGGTTGACAAGCATTGAAATCAAAAGTTCTAAAATATAAAAACTGGAAATTCCACTAATTAAATTTATGCATTCTAATTTTAAAAGGCTCTTGAAATCCTCTTTTCTTGCTTCTTGTTGCTCTTTCATGTGAATACAATAAGTCGGTGGTTGAATTCATATCATCCCCCTTTCTTTAAAAGGATTTGTCCTCAAATCAAAATCTTTATGTCTTTTTTGAACACTTTATGCTTGCTGCCATGGATGAACTTAGAAGCAAATTTGGAGTATTTCATCACAATAAACAAGTTGGCATTGTGTTTGTGGTCATTCTCTACTTTAGAAGGAATCTTCGCTTCGAGATGTTGTATAAGATCTTTTGCTTCCTGTAAGAACTCAAAAGAAACACTAGACAAACATGGTTTGAGCTCGCCCGTTAGATAGCAAGTTCCTTTATATAAGAGTCTACAAATATTTTGCTTTGAAAACAAAATAGATTTAACCACATTGGCTCTTTCACACAAGCTCACAACATTGGCTTTTCTCTCATTTTTCTCTATAGGCCATAAACTAATCTCATGCTTATCTCTCACACTCATTTTCTCACGAGATTCTTTTTCTCTAAAATCACATGCTTTTGTTTTGGCCTTTTGTGCCTTTTTCCCTAACTCACACACATCAACACGTACATCATTAATAGTAGGTGTTATAATAGTAGAGGGATTGCAAGCAAACAAGTCCATGCAATCTAATTTTTCGCTTAACTCACATGCATTTGTTGAAACTAAACCACTAAGCATTTCATTTTCATTGATACAACTTTCTACAACCATAGGCCGAATTTCATCACATAAACTATTATTTTTCATAGAAAATTGAATATTTGAAATTGGTTTATGATTAGTGTACCTTGAAGACATCCTTTTGTGATGTGCTCTTCTTTCTTCCATATCTTCTCTCATCATTTCCAACATATCTTTAAGAGCTTCAAGAACGGTACTAAAACCTGGTGCACGTGTTGTTTGTTCTTCATTATGTGTCATGTTGAAACGAAGTCTAGAGTCAGCAAAAGAATGTCGACCAAATGCTCTGATACAAAATGATAAGCGCCGATCCTTGCTTGAATTTTACAAAGCTAGAGGTCCTTCTAGGATCCTTGTAAAAACTCACAATGATAGCTAACTTAGATCACACTCAAAATCTAAAATGGTCACTCTTAGATCCTAAGACAACTCACTCCCGAATTAGTTTGATCAAGACTAATCCAATGAATTGATTTAACATCAAACCTAAAGCAAGATTTGAAAGAAATGAAACACCAAATGGGGTTCAAGAAAACACAAGTTTTTCATTCATGAAATCTGTCTAAAATGATGAATTACAAGCCATTTTAAAGGCCAAAATTTCGTGCATGCCTTAGAATACAAAATGACTCAAAAAGCTACTAAATGCATTTGTAGAAAATAAGGACTAGGAAACCAAAACTCAATTGCATGGCTTAAATGCTATACAAAAGGGTAGATAAGCTTTGAATAGGCCCAACTAACTCTTCTAGAAGGTCTCTTACAATTAAGAGCATGGTTGACAAGCATTGAAATAAAAAAGTTCTAAAATATAAAAATCTGGAAATTCCACTATTTAAATTTATGCATTCTAATTTTAAAAAGGCTCTTGAAATCCTCTTTTCTTGCTTCTTGTTGCTCCTTCATGTGAATACAATAAGTTGGTGGTTGAATTCATATCATCCCCTGTAAAGACCCGACCCAAAAGGGGCTCTAAATGGGCCTTTACCCCAATGCATGTAGTGAACATAAAAGATATTAAGAAAAATACATTTCGGATCCCAAGTAAAAACAGAAACATTCAACAACCAAAACATACATTTCTAAAAGCATACTCTGATCAGAGATTTATTTAAACCATTAAAACAATCCACAAGTATAAATATGCTGGAATCCATAAAACGTAAGAAAACATCCTGGGGCTCTGTGCCCGTCTACATGCATTCAGGGGAAATAACAAAAGTCAAGAGTCATGATAAATAAAATAGAATAATCAGAGATGACAGCAGGATTCCATGATCCCAGCTCCTCCATCACCCATCCTGTCTCCCGCTTGATTACACGTGTGGAAACCACAGAATAAGGGTGAGTAACGAATTACCTAGTAAGAATCCCCAACCGGGGTACAATACGATATACATGATCATCTAGAAGAATGTATGCAAGCTATGAGTACAAACACAGAGCGGAGCACATAGCTAAGTCCACACTTGGACCTCGGATGCCATCTCAGGGTCTTAGTCCGGAATTACCACAACACACTAAACGCGCTATACGGGAACAAGTCCGGCCTCACCGTCTTCATCGCCGACACGAAAGGTGCATCGCTCAAGATCCCGAGGAGCTCTCGATCGGCGCCAGTAATGAGCGTAAGCGCGCGCACCGCATGCTACCGCAAACTCGGGGTGCCGGGTCTAGTGGCAAGCCGCCCGTGTTCGGCCACCATGCCTAACTAAATCTCCGGATCGGTGTCACCGACATAGGGGTGTGAGACACGGACACGTGAACTATGTCACTGTACCACCGCACCGAGGCTAAGGAACCGGCCGTGGTAGGCTTACACCGAGAAGCGGTCCTTGCCCTAACAGTGGCAATCAAGGGCTACGGCCGAACACGCCGAGGACGTGCCGATCGAGGACGGACTAGGCAATGCCAAGTCATCATCCCGACCGTTGGGGCATTTAACGATCCGCCACCCTCACCCAAGATTGCGGGGCCTACCGGTTGGGATAGCTAATCCCTCACGGGTCCAAGGCGGAGAACTCGTCTCGAACGTCCTTGCCATAGATGCAAGATACTTTATGCATCGGGCCCGGATGATTCTATCTACCTCAATTCTAAACCTTAACAATAATAACGATTCAATCATCGCAGTCCAATACGTGCTCATCAGGGATACAAAGAACCTAGCATGATACTACGAAGCAAGAACAGATATCGAACATGCTAGAATGGAACAACCTAGCATGGACTAACATGAGAAACAATACAAGAGTTCATGCCGATCAGAATTGAACAGAGCACCTAGAGATAAACATGCTAGTAATCATACACGGGCATACAAAACAACAATCACAAATATACGCGCAGAGGTCCACACAACCCCGGTAAGAAATCCTTACCTTGGTCGGAAGACTTCTACACACAAATCCTAAGCTGCGGAACAATCCCGAGCTAGCGAGCGGGAACCTAGCAAACCAACAATAATCAGCATCTAAAATATCTAAACAACAATAGAACAGCAAGCTCGGCTCGGGAACTCACGCGCGCGCGACGACACGAGCTTGAATTTCAGCCGCGAGCCGGCACGGCAAGGACGCTGCCGCTGCTGCGCGCTACCGCACGCAAGACGGCAGAGGACACGCGCTGGCCGCGCTACCTGCACGCAAGACGGCAGCGAGGACGCGCGCGCTTGCGCGAGCGCTGGGGGCGGCGCGCGGCGCTGGCGTGGCGATGCGCGCGACACGGACACGCAAGCGGCTCGGCAGGACGCGCGCGCGCGCGGCGAACGCTCGGGCGGCGCGGCGCGCGGCGAGCAGCTCGGCAAGCGGACACGGCGAGGGCGCGCGAGCGCTGGCGAGGACCTCCTGGCGCGAGCGATCGGGCGATCTGAGCTGCTGGGCGAACGGCAAGGCCGCTGGGACGGATCTGGGCGTGCGAGCGATCGGCTGGACGTGCGAGCGATCGCGCGATGGGCGATCTGTCTTCTTGGGCGGGCGAGCAGCAAGGCGGCTGGGACGGATCTGGGCGCGGCGAAGCGATCGGCTGGACGCGGCGAGCGATCATTTGGACGATCTATCGGCTTGCTCGGCTACACTCTACCGGGCCGCAATCAACACAACACACACAACACACCTCTTTTCACTTGGCCAAACGCACACCAAACGGATGAGAAGAAGAAGAAGAAGAAGAAGAAGAAGAAGATCAATACCTACCCGGAAAGATGATGATCGAACCCAAGGAGATGCAAGGATGAGGAATCGGCAAGGCTATGGAGATGGAGAGCTTGGGCGGCCAAGAGATGTTTTGGAGAAGAAGATGAAATAACCTAATTCTATTTCATTTAACCAAATGCACCAAAACTCCAAAATCCAAGGTTAACTAAGATGTGATGCGTAAAGAGCAACAAGAGCACCTAATGGCTCAAATGGCACACCTCTCTACAATCTTCCCATGAGACCGGGTTCAAACCCAGCTCACAAAGACAATTTCCTTTATTTTTACTTTTGCAACAAACCTTGCTCAAACCAAACCACAAACCCCTCCAAAAACCTACAAAAACCATCCAATAATTTTAGTAACTGGAAAAGACACAAACGACCCTGACGGCCCGACCAAATTACTAAATTACCCCTAGGGCATACCTGGAAGACCGGGAAGAAAAACCTGGGTCGTTACATCCCCCCTTTCTTTAAAGGATTTGTCCTCAAATCAAAATCTTTATGTCTTTTTTTGAACACTTTATGCTTGCTGCCATGGATGAACTTAGAAGCAAATTTGGAGTATTTCATCACAATAAACAAGTTGGCATTGTGTTTGTGGTCATTCTCTACTTTAGAAGGAATCTTCGCTTCGAGATGTTGTATAAGATCTTTTGCTTCCTGTAAGAACTCAAAAGAAACACTAGACAAACTGTGTTTGAGCTCGCCCGTTAGATAGCAAGTTCCTTTATATAAGAGTCTACAAATATTTTGCTTTGAAAACAAAATAGATTTAACCACATTGGCTCTATCACACAAGCTCACAACATTGGCTTTTCTCTTATTTTTCTCTATAGGCCATAAACTAATCTCATGCTTATCTCTCACACTCATTTTCTCACGAGATTCTTTTTCTCTAAAATCACATGCTTTTGTTTTGGCCTTTTGTGCCTTTTTCCCTAACTCACACACATCAACACGTACATCATTAATAGTAGGTGTTATTATTTTTCATAGAAAATTGAATATTTGAAATTGGTTTATGATTAGTGTACCTTGAAGACATCCTTTTGTGATGTGCTCTTCTTTCTTCCATATCTTCTCTCATCATTTCCAACATATCTTTAAGAGCTTCAAGAACGGTACAAAAACCTGGTGCACGTGTTGTTTGTTCTTCATTATGTGTCATGTTGAAACGAAGTCTAGAGTCAGCAAAAGAATATCGACCAAATGCTCTGATTCAAAAGGATTAGCGCCGATCCTTGCTTGAATTTTACAAAGCTAGAGGTCCTTCTAGGATCCTTGTAAAAACTTACAATGATAGCTAACTTAGATCACACTCAAAATCTAAAATGGTCACTCTTAGATCCTAAGACAACTCACTCCCGAATTAGTTTGATCAAGACTAATCCAATGAATTGATTTAACTTCAAACCTAAAGCAAGATTTGAAAGAAATGAAACACCAAATGGGGTTCAAGAAAACACAAGTTTTTCATTCATGAAATCTGTCCAACATGATGAATTACAAGCCATTTTAAAGGCCAAAAATTCGTGCATGCCTTGAAATACAAAAAGGACTCAAAAAGCTACTAAATGCATTTGTAGAAAATAAGGCCTAGGAAACCAAAACTCAATTGCATGGCTTAAATGCTAGACAAAAGGGTAGATAATTTTGAATAGGCCCAACTAACTCTTCTAGAAGATCTCTTACAATTAAGAGCATGGTTGACAAGCATTGAAATAAAAAAGTTCTAAAATATAAAAATCTGGAAATTCCACTATTTAAATTTATGCATTCTAATTTCAAAAGGCTCTTGAAATCCTCTTTTCTTGCTTCTTGTTGCTCTTTCATGTGAATACAATAAGTCGGTGGTTGAATTCATATCATCCCCCCTTTCTTTAAAAGGATTTGTCCTCAACTCAAAATCTTTATGTCTTTTTTTGAACACTTTATGCTTGCTGCCATGGATGAACTTAGAAGCAAATTTGGAGTATTTCATCACAATAAACAAGTTGGCATTGTGTTTGTGGTCATTCTCTACTTTAGAAGGAATCTTCGCTTCGAGATGTTGTATAAGATCTTTTGCTTCTGTAAGAACTCAAAAGAAACACTAGACAAACATGGTTTGAGCTCGCCCGTTAGATAGCAAGTTCCTTTATATAAGAGTCTACAAATATTTTGCTTTGAAAACAAAATAGATTTAACCTCATTGGATCTTTCACACAAGCTCACAACATTGGCTTTTCTCTCATTTTTCTCTATAGGCCATAAACTAATCTCATGCTTATCTCTCACACTCATTTTCTCACGAGATTCTTTTCTCTAAAATCACATGCTTTTGTTTTGGCCTTTTGTGCCTTTTCCCTAACTCACACACATCAACACGTACATCATTAATAGTAGGTGTTCTGAGAGTAGAGGGATTGCAAGCAAACAAGTCCATGCAATCTAATTTTTTCGCTTAACTCACATGCATTTGTTGAAACTAAACCACTAAGCATTTCATTTTCATTGATACAACTTTCTACAACCATAGGCCGAATTTCATCACATAAACTATTATTTTTCATAGAAAATTGAATATTTGAAATTGGTTTATGATTAGTGTACCTTGAAGACATCCTTTTGTGATGTGCTCTTCTTTCTTCCATATCTTCTCTCATCATTTCCAACATATCTTTAAGAGCTTCAAGAACGGTACAAAACCCGGTGCACGTGTTGTTTGTTCTTCATTATGTGTCATGTTGAAAGCGAAGTCTAGAGTCAGCAAAAGAATGTCGACCAAATGCTCTTATTCAAAATGATAAGCGCCGATCCTTGCTTGAATTTTACAAAGCTAGAGGTCCTTCTAGGATCCTTGTAAAAACTTACAATGATAGCTAACTTAGATCACACTCAAAATCTAAAATGGTCACTCTTAGATCCTAAGACAACTCACTCCCGAATTAGTTTGATCAAGACTAATCCAATGAATTGATTTAACTTCAAACCTAAAGCAAGATTTGAAAGAAATGAAACACCAAATGGGGTTCAAGAAAACACAAGTTTTTCATTCATGAAATCTGTCCAACATGATGAATTACAAGCCATTTTAAAGGCCAAAAATTCGTGCATGCCTTGAAATACAAAAGGACTCAAAAAGCTACTAAATGCATTTGTAGAAAATAAGGCCTTGGAAACCAAAACTCAATTGCATGGCTTAAATGCTAGACAAAAGGGTAGATAAGCTTTGAATAGGCCCAACTAACTCTTCTAGAAGATCTCTTACAATTAAGAGCATGGTTGACAAGCATTGAAATAAAAAAGTTCTAAAATATAAAAATCTGGAAATTCCACTATTTAAATTTATGCATTCTAATTTTAAAAAGGCTCTTGAAATCCTCTTTTCTTGCTTCTTGTTGCTCTTTCATGTGAATACAATAAGTCGGTGGTTGAATTCATATCATCCCCCCTTTCTTTAAAAGGATTTGTCCTCAAATCAAAATCTTTATGTCTTTTTTTGAACACTTTATGCTTGCTGCCATGGATGAACTTAGAAGCAAATTTGGAGTATTTCATCACAATAAACAAGTTGGCATTGTGTTTGTGGTCATTCTCTACTTTAGAAGGAATCTTCGCTTCGAGATGTTGTATAAGATCTTTTGCTTCCTGTAAGAACTCAAAAGAAACACTAGACAAACATGGTTTGAGCTCGCCCGTTAGATAGCAAGTTCCTTTATATAAGAGTCTACAAATATTTTGCTTTGAAAACAAAATAGATTTAACCTCATTGGCTCTTTCACACAAGCTCACAACATTGGCTTTTCTCTCATTTTTCTCTATAGGCCATAAACTAATCTCATGCTTATCTCTCACACTCATTTTCTCACGAGATTCTTTTTCTCTAAAATCACATGCTTTTGTTTTGGCCTTTTGTGCCTTTTTCCCTAACTCACACACATCAACACGTACATCATTAATAGTAGGTGTTACTGAAGAGTAGAGGGATTGCAAGCAAACAAGTCCATGCAATCTAATTTTTCGCTTAACTCACATGCATTTGTTGAAACTAAACCACTAAGCATTTCATTTTCATTGATACAACTTTCTACAACCATAGGCCGAATTTCATCACATAAACTATTATTTTTCATAGAAAATTGAATATTTGAAATTGGTTTATGATTAGTGTACCTTGAAGACATCCTTTTGTGATGTGCTCTTCTTTCTTCCATATCTTCTCTCATCATTTCCAACATATCTTTAAGAGCTTCAAGAACGGTACAAAAACCTGGTGCATGTGTTGTTTGTTCTTCATTATGTGTCATGTTGAAACGAAGTCTAGAGTCAGCAAAAGAATGTCGACCAAATGCTCTGATTCAAAATGATAAGCGCCGATCCTTGCTTGAATTTTACAAAGCTAGAGGTCCTTCTAGGATCCTTGTAAAAACTTACAATGATAGCTAACTTAGATCACACTCAAAATCTAAAATGGTCACTCTTAGATCCTAAGACAACTCACTCCCGAATTAGTTTGATCAAGACTAATCCAATGAATTGATTTAACTTCAAACCTAAAGCAAGATTTGAAAGAAATGAAACACCAAATGGGGTTCAAGAAAACACAAGTTTTTCATTCATGAAATCTGTCCAACATGATGAATTACAAGCCATTTTAAAGGCCAAAAATTCGTGCATGCCTTGAAATACAAAAGGACTCAAAAAGCTACTAAATGCATTTGTAGAAAATAAGGCCTAGGAAACCAAAACTCAATTGCATGGCTTAAATGCTAGACAAAAGGGTAGATAAGCTTTGAATAGGCCCATCTAACTCTTCTAGAAGATCTCTTACAATTAAGAGCATGGTTGACAAGCATTGAAATCAAAAAGTTCTAAAATATAAAAATCTGGAAATTCCACTATTTAAATTTATGCATTCTAATTTTAAAAAGGCTCTTGAAATCCTCTTTTCTTGCTTCTTGTTGCTCTTTCATGTGAATACAATAAGTCGGTGGTTGAATTCATATCATCCCCCCTTTCTTTAAAAGGATTTGTCCTCAAATCAAAATCTTTATGTCTTTTTTTGAACACTTTATGCTTGCTGCCATGGATGAACTTAGAAGCAAATTTGGAGTATTTCATCACAATAAACAAGTTGGCATTGTGTTTGTGGTCATTCTCTACTTTAGAAGGAATCTTCGCTTCGAGATGTTGTATAAGATCTTTTGCTTCCTGTAAGAACTCAAAAGAAACACTAGACAAACATGGTTTGAGCTCGCCCGTTAGATAGCAAGTTCCTTTATATAAGAGTCTACAAATATTTTGCTTTGAAAACAAAATAGATTTAACCATATTGGCTCTTTCACACAAGCTCACAACATTGGCTTTTCTCTTATTTTTCTCTATAGGCCATAAACTAATCTCATGCTTATCTCTCACACTCATTTTCTCACGAGATTCTTTTTCTCTAAAATCACATGCTTTTGTTTTGGCCTTTTGTGCCTTTTTCCCTAACTCACACACATCAACACGTACATCATTAATAGTAGGTGTTATTATTTTTCATAGAAAATTGAATATTTGAAATTGGTTTATGATTAGTGTACCTTGAAGACATCCTTTTGTGATGTGCTCTTCTTTCTTCCATATCTTCTCTCATCATTTCCAACATATCTTTAAGAGCTTCAAGAACGGTACAAAAACCTGGTGCACGTGTTGTTTGTTCTTCATTATGTGTCATGTTGAAACGAAGTCTAGAGTCAGCAAAAGAATATCGACCAAATGCTCTGATTCAAAAGGATTAGCGCCGATCCTTGCTTGAATTTTACAAAGCTAGAGGTCCTTCTAGGATCCTTGTAAAAACTTACAATGATAGCTAACTTAGATCACACTCAAAATCTAAAATGGTCACTCTTAGATCCTAAGACAACTCACTCCCGAATTAGTTTGATCAAGACTAATCCAATGAATTGATTTAACTTCAAACCTAAAGCAAGATTTGAAAGAAATGAAACACCAAATGGGGTTCAAGAAAACACAAGTTTTTCATTCATGAAATCTGTCCAACATGATGAATTACAAGCCATTTTAAAGGCCAAAAATTCGTGCATGCCTTGAAATACAAAAGGACTCAAAAAGCTACTAAATGCATTTGTAGAAAATAAGGCCTAGGAAACCAAAACTCAATTGCATGGCTTAAATGCTAGACAAAAGGGTAGATAATTTTGAATAGGCCCAACTAACTCTTCTAGAAGATCTCTTACAATTAAGAGCATGGTTGACAAGCATTGAAATAAAAAAGTTCTAAAATATAAAAATCTGGAAATTCCACTATTTAAATTTATGCATTCTAATTTCAAAAAGGCTCTTGAAATCCTCTTTTCTTGCTTCTTGTTGCTCTTTCATGTGAATACAATAAGTCGGTGGTTGAATTCATATCATCCCCCCTTTCTTTAAAAGGATTTGTCCTCAACTCAAAATCTTTATGTCTTTTTTTGAACACTTTATGCTTGCTGCCATGGATGAACTTAGAAGCAAATTTGGAGTATTTCATCACAATAAACAAGTTGGCATTGTGTTTGTGGTCATTCTCTACTTTAGAAGGAATCTTCGCTTCGAGATGTTGTATAAGATCTTTTGCTTCCTGTAAGAACTCAAAAGAAACACTAGACAAACATGGTTTGAGCTCGCCCGTTAGATAGCAAGTTCCTTTATATAAGAGTCTACAAATATTTTGCTTTGAAAACAAAATAGATTTAACCTCATTGGATCTTTCACACAAGCTCACAACATTGGCTTTTCTCTCATTTTTCTCTATAGGCCATAAACTAATCTCATGCTTATCTCTCACACTCATTTTCTCACGAGATTCTTTTTCTCTAAAATCACATGCTTTTGTTTTGGCCTTTTGTGCCTTTTTCCCTAACTCACACACATCAACACGTACATCATTAATAGTAGGTGTTACAGTAGTAGAGGGATTGCAAGCAAACAAGTCCATGCAATCTAATTTTTCGCTTAACTCACATGCATTTGTTGAAACTAAACCACTAAGCATTTCATTTTCATTGATACAACTTTCTACAACCATAGGCCGAATTTCATCACATAAACTATTATTTTTCATAGAAAATTGAATATTTGAAATTGGTTTATGATTAGTGTACCTTGAAGACATCCTTTTGTGATGTGCTCTTCTTTCTTCCATATCTTCTCTCATCATTTCCAACATATCTTTAAGAGCTTCAAGAACGGTACAAAAACCTGGTGCACGTGTTGTTTGTTCTTCATTATGTGTCATGTTGAAACGAAGTCTAGAGTCAGCAAAAGAATGTCGACCAAATGCTCTTATTCAAAATGATAAGCGCCGATCCTTGCTTGAATTTTACAAAGCTAGAGGTCCTTCTAGGATCCTTGTAAAAACTTACAATGATAGCTAACTTAGATCACACTCAAAATCTAAAATGGTCACTCTTAGATCCTAAGACAACTCACTCCCGAATTAGTTTGATCAAGACTAATCCAATGAATTGATTTAACTTCAAACCTAAAGCAAGATTTGAAAGAAATGAAACACCAAATGGGGTTCAAGAAAACACAAGTTTTTCATTCATGAAATCTGTCCAACATGATGAATTACAAGCCATTTTAAAGGCCAAAAATTCGTGCATGCCTTGAAATACAAAAGGACTCAAAAAGCTACTAAATGCATTTGTAGAAAATAAGGCCTTGGAAACCAAAACTCAATTGCATGGCTTAAATGCTAGACAAAAGGGTAGATAAGCTTTGAATAGGCCCAACTAACTCTTCTAGAAGATCTCTTACAATTAAGAGCATGGTTGACAAGCATTGAAATAAAAAAGTTCTAAAATATAAAAATCTGGAAATTCCACTATTTAAATTTATGCATTCTAATTTTAAAAGGCTCTTGAAATCCTCTTTTCTTGCTTCTTGTTGCTCTTTCATGTGAATACAATAAGTCGGTGGTTGAATTCATATCATCCCCCCTTTCTTTAAAAGGATTTGTCCTCAAATCAAAATCTTTATGTCTTTTTTTGAACACTTTATGCTTGCTGCCATGGATGAACTTAGAAGCAAATTTGGAGTATTTCATCACAATAAACAAGTTGGCATTGTGTTTGTGGTCATTCTCTACTTTAGAAGGAATCTTCGCTTCGAGATGTTGTATAAGATCTTTTGCTTCCTGTAAGAACTCAAAAGAAACACTAGACAAACATGGTTTGAGCTCGCCCGTTAGATAGCAAGTTCCTTTATATAAGAGTCTACAAATATTTTGCTTTGAAAACAAAATAGATTTAACCTCATTGGCTCTTTCACACAAGCTCACAACATTGGCTTTTCTCTCATTTTTCTCTATAGGCCATAAACTAATCTCATGCTTATCTCTCACACTCATTTTCTCACGAGATTCTTTTCTCTAAAATCACATGCTTTTGTTTTGGCCTTTTGTGCCTTTTTCCCTAACTCACACACATCAACACGTACATCATTAATAGTAGGTGTTACAATAGTAGAGGGATTGCAAGCAAACAAGTCCATGCAATCTAATTTTTCGCTTAACTCACATGCATTTGTTGAAACTAAACCACTAAGCATTTCATTTTCATTGATACAACTTTCTACAACCATAGGCCGAATTTCATCACATAAACTATTATTTTTCATAGAAAATTGAATATTTGAAATTGGTTTATGATTAGTGTACCTTGAAGACATCCTTTTGTGATGTGCTCTTCTTTCTTCCATATCTTCTCTCATCATTTCCAACATATCTTTAAGAGCTTCAAGAACGGTACAAAAAACTGGTGCATGTGTTGTTTGTTCTTCATTATGTGTCATGTTGAAACGAAGTCTAGAGTCAAGAAAAGAATGTCGACCAAATGCTCGATTCAAAATGATAAGCGCCGATCCTTGCTTGAATTTTACAAAGCTAGAGGTCCTTCTAGGATCCTTGTAAAAACTTACAATGATAGCTAACTTAGATCACACTCAAAATCTAAAATGGTCACTCTTAGATCCTAAGACAACTCACTCCCGAATTAGTTTGATCAAGACTAATCCAATGAATTGATTTAACTTCAAACCTAAAGCAAGATTTGAAAGAAATGAAACACCAAATGGGGTTCAAGAAAACACAAGTTTTTCATTCATGAAATCTGTCCAACATGATGAATTACAAGCCATTTTAAAGGCCAAAAATTCGTGCATGCCTTGAAATACAAAAGGACTCAAAAGCTACTAAATGCATTTGTAGAAAATAAGGCCTAGGAAACCAAAACTCAATTGCATGGCTTAAATGCTAGACAAAAGGGTAGATAAGCTTTGAATAGGCCCATCTAACTCTTCTAGAAGATCTCTTACAATTAAGAGCATGGTTGACAAGCATTGAAATCAAAAAGTTCTAAAATATAAAAATGGAAATTCCACTATTTAAATTTATGCATTCTAATTTTAAAAGGCTCTTGAAATCCTCTTTTCTTGCTTCTTGTTGCTCTTTCATGTGAATACAATAAGTCGGTGGTTGAATTCATATCATCCCCCTTTCTTTAAAAGGATTTGTCCTCAAATCAAAATCTTTATGTCTTTTTGAACACTTTATGCTTGCTTTGCCATGGATGAACTTAGAAGCAAATTTGGAGTATTTCATCACAATAAACAAGTTGGCATTGTGTTTGTGGTCATTCTCTACTTTAGAAGGAATCTTCGCTTCGAGATGTTGTATAAGATCTTTTGCTTCCTGTAAGAACTCAAAAGAAACACTAGACAAACATGGTTTGAGCTCGCCCGTTAGATAGCAAGTTCCTTTATATAAGAGTATACAAATATTTTGCTTTGAAAACAAAATAGATTTAACCTCATTGGCTCTTTCACACAAGCTCACAACATTGGCTTTTCTCTCATTTTTCTCAATAGGCCATAAACTAATCTCATGCTTATCTCTCACACTCATTTTCTCACGAGATTCTTTTCTCTAAAATCACATGCTTTTGTTTTGGCCTTTTGTGCCTTTTCCCTAACTCACACACATCAACACGTACATCATTAATAGTAGGTGTTACTGAAGAGTAGAGGGATTGCAAGCAAACAAGTCCATGCAATCTAAATTTTTCGCTTAACTCACATGCATTTGTTGAAACTAAACCACTAAGCATTTCATTTTCATTGATACAACTTTCTACAACCATAGGCCGAATTTCATCACATAAACTATTATTTTTCATAGAAAATTGAATATTTGAAATTGGTTTATGATTAGTGTACCTTGAAGACATCCTTTTGTGATGTGCTCTTCTTTCTTCCATATCTTCTCTCATCATTTCCAACATATCTTTAAGAGCTTCAAGAACGGTACAAAACCTGGTGCATGTGTTGTTTGTTCTTCATTATGTGTCATGTTGAAACGAAGTCTAGAGTCACTAAAGAATGTCGACCAAATGCTCGATTCAAAAGGATAGCGCCGATCCTTGCTTGAATTTTACAAAGCTAGAGGTCCTTCTAGGATCCTTGTAAAACTTACAATGATAGCTAACTTAGATCACACTCAAAATCTAAAATGGTCACTCTTAGATCCTAAGACAACTCACTCCCGAATTAGTTTGATCAAGACTAATCCAATGAATTGATTTAACTTCAAACCTAAAGCAAGATTTGAAAGAAATGAAACACCAAATGGGGTTCAAGAAAACACAAGTTTTTCATTCATGAAATCTGTCCAACATGATGAATTACAAGCCATTTTAAAGGCCAAAAATTCGTGCATGCCTTGAAATACAAAAGGACTCAAAAAGCTACTAAATGCATTTGTAGAAAATAAGGCCTAGGAAACCAAAACTCAATTGCATGGCTTAAATGCTAGACAAAAGGGTAGATAAGCTTTGAATAGGCCCAACTAACTCTTCTAGAAGATCTCTTACAATTAAGAGCATGGTTGACAAGCATTGAAATCAAAAAGTTCTAAAATATAAAAATCTGGAAATTCCACTATTTAAATTTATGCATTCTAATTTTAAAAAGGCTCTTGAAATCCTCTTTTCTTGCTTCTTGTTGCTCTTTCATGTGAATACAATAAGTCGGTGGTTGAATTCATATCATCCCCCCTTTCTTTAAAAGGATTTGTCCTCAAATCAAAATCTTTATGTCTTTTTTTGAACACTTTATGCTTGCTGCCATGGATGAACTTAGAAGCAAATTTGGAGTATTTAATCACAATAAACAAGTTGGCATTGTGTTTGTGGTCATTCTCTACTTTAGAAGGAATCTTCGCTTCGAGATGTTGTATAAGATCTTTTGCTTCCTGTAAGAACTCAAAAGAAACACTAGACAAACATGGTTTGAGCTCGCCCGTTAGATAGCAAGTTCCTTTATATAAGAGTCTACAAATATTTTGCTTTGAAAACAAAATAGATTTAACCTCATTGGCTCTTTCACACAAGCTCACAACATTGGCTTTTCTCTCATTTTTCTCTATAGGCCATAAACTAATCTCATGCTTATCTCTCACACTCATTTTCTCACGAGATTCTTTTTCTCTAAAATCACATGCTTTTGTTTTGGCCTTTTGTGCCTTTTTCCCTAACTCACACACATCAACACGTACATCATTAATAGTAGGTGTTACAATAGTAGAGGGATTGCAAGCAAACAAGTCCATGCAATCTAATTTTTCGCTTAACTCACATGCATTTGTTGAAACTAAACCACTAAGCATTTCATTTTCATTGATACAACTTTCTACAACCATAGGCCGAATTTCATCACATAAACTATTATTTTTCATAGAAAATTGAATATTTGAAATTGGTTTATGATTAGTGTACCTTGAAGACATCCTTTTGTGATGTGCTCTTCTTTCTTCCATATCTTCTCTCATCATTTCCAACATATCTTTAAGAGCTTCAAGAACGGTACAAAAACCTGGTGCATGTGTTGTTTGTTCTTCATTATGTGTCATGTTGAAACGAAGTCTAGAGTCAGCAAAATAATGTCGACCAAATGCTCTGATTCAAAATGATAAGCGTCGATCCTTGCTTGAATTTTACAAAGCTAGAGGTCCTTCTAGGATCCTTGTAAAAACTTACAATGATAGCTAACTTAGATCACACTCAAAATCTAAAATGGTCACTCTTAGATCCTAAGACAACTCACTCCCGAATTAGTTTGATCAAGACTAATCCAATGAATTGATTTAACTTCAAACCTAAAGCAAGATTTGAAAGAAATGAAACACCAAATGGGGTTCAAGAAAACACAAGTTTTTCATTCATGAAATCTGTCCAACATGATGAATTACAAGCCATTTTAAAGGCCAAAAATTCGTGCATGCCTTGAAATACAAAAGGACTCAAAAAGCTACTAAATGCATTTGTAGAAAATAAGGCCTAGGAAACCAAAACTCAATTGCATGGCTTAAATGCTAGACAAAAGGGTAGATAAGCTTTGAATAGGCCCAACTAACTCTTCTAGAAGATCTCTTACAATTAAGAGCATGGTTGACAAGCATTGAAATCAAAAAGTTCTAAAATATAAAAATCTGGAAATTCCACTATTTAAATTTATGCATTCTAATTTTAAAAAGGTCCTTGAAATCCTCTTTTCTTGCTTCTTGTTGCTCTTTCATGTGAATACAATAAGTCGGTGGTTGAATTCATATCATCCCCCCTTTCTTTAAAAGGATTTGTCCTCAAATCAAAATCTTTATGTCTTTTTTTGAACACTTTATGCTTGCTGCCATGGATGAACTTAGAAGCAAATTTGGAGTATTTCATCACAATAAACAAGTTGGCATTGTGTTTGTTGTCATTCTCTACTTTAGAAGGAATCTTCGCTTCGAGATGTTGTATAAGATCTTTTGCTTCCTGTAAGAACTCAAAAGAAACACTAGACAAACATGGTTTGAGCTCGCCCATTAGATAGCAAGTTCCTTTATATAAGAGTCTACAAATATTTTGCTTTGAAAACAAAATAGATTTAACCTCATTGGCTCTTTCACACAAGCTCACAACATTGGCTTTTCTCTCATTTTTCTCTATAGGCCATAAACTAATCTCATGCTTATCTCTCACACTCATTTTCTCACGAGATTCTTTTTCTCTAAAATCATATGCTTTTGTTTTGGCCTTTTGTGCCTTTTTCCCTAACTCACACACATCAACACGTACATCATTAATAGTAGGTGTTACAGTAGTAGAGGGATTGCAAGCAAACAAGTCCATGCAATCTAATTTTTCGCTTAACTCACATGCATTTGTTGAAACTAAACCACTAAGCATTTCATTTTCATTGATACAACTTTCTACAACCATAGGCCGAATTTCATCACATAAACTATTATTTTTCATAGAAAATTGAATATTTGAAATTGGTTTATGATTAGTGTACCTTGAAGACATCCTTTTGTGATGTGCTCTTCTTTCTTCCATATCTTCTCTCATCATTTCCAACATATCTTTAAGAGCTTCAAGAACGGTACAAAACCTCGTGCATGTGTTGTTTGTTCTTCATTATGTGTCATGTTGAAACGAAGTCTAGAGTCAAGAAAAGAATGTCGACCAAATGCTCGATTCAAAATGATAAGCGCCGATCCTTGCTTGAATTTTACAAAGCTAGAGGTCCTTCTAGGATCCTTGTAAAAACTTACAATGATAGCTAACTTAGATCACACTCAAAATCTAAAATGGTCACTCTTAGATCCTAAGACAACTCACTCCCGAATTAGTTTGATCAAGACTAATCCAATGAATTGATTTAACTTCAAACCTAAAGCAAGATTTGAAAGAAATGAAACACCAAATGGGGTTCAAGAAAACACAAGTTTTTCATTCATGAAATCTGTCCAACATGATGAATTACAAGCCATTTTAAAGGCCAAAAATTCGTGCATGCCTTGAAATACAAAAGGACTAAAAAAGCTACTAAATGCATTTGTAGAAAATAAGGCCTAGGAAACCAAAACTCAATTGCATGGCTTAAATGCTAGACAAAAGGGTAGATAAGCTTTGAATAGGCCCAACTAACTCTTCTAGAAGATCTCTTACAATTAAGAGCATGGTTGACAAGCATTGAAATCAAAAAGTTCTAAAATATAAAAATCTGGAAATTCCACTATTTAAATTTAAGCATTCTAATTTTAAAAAGGTCCTTGAAATCCTCTTTTCTTGCTTCTTGTTGCTCTTTCATGTGAATACAATAAGTCGGTGGTTGAATTCATATCATCCCCCCTTTCTTTAAAAGGATTTGTCCTCAAATCAAAATCTTTATGTCTTTTTTTGAACACTTTATGCTTGCTGCCATGGATGAACTTAGAAGCAAATTTGGAGTATTTCATCACAATAAACAAGTTGGCATTGTGTTTGTGGTCATTCTCTACTTTAGAAGGAATCTTCGCTTCGAGATGTTGTATAAGATCTTTTGCTTCTGTAAGAACTCAAAAGAAACACTAGACAAACATGGTTTGAGCTCGCCATAGTTAGATAGCAAGTTCCTTTATATAAGAGTCTACAAATATTTTGCTTTGAAAACAAAATAGATTTAACCTCATTGGCTCTTTCACACAAGCTCACAACATTGGCTTTTCTCTCATTTTTCTCTATAGGCCATAAACTAATCTCATGCTTATCTCTCACACTCATTTTCTCACGAGATTCTTTTCTCTAAAATCACATGCTTTTGTTTTGGCCTTTTGTGCCTTTTTCCCTAACTCACACACATCAACACGTACATCATTAATAGTAGGTGTTGTTCTGAGTAGTAGAGGATTGCAAGCAAACAAGTCCATGCAATCTAATTTTTCGCTTAACTCACATGCATTTGTTGAAACTAAACCACTAAGCATTTCATTTTCATTGATACAACTTTCTACAACCATAGGCCGAATTTCATCACATAAACTATTATTTTTCATAGAAAATTGAATATTTGAAATTGGTTTATGATTAGTGTACCTTGAAGACATCCTTTTGTGATGTGCTCTTCTTTCTTCCATATCTTCTCTCATCATTTCCAACATATCTTTAAGAGCTTCAAGAACGGTACAAAAACCTGGTGCATGTGTTGTTTGTTCTTCATTATGTGTCATGTTGAAACGAAGTCTAGAGTCAAGAAAAGAATGTCGACCAAATGCTCGATTCAAAAGGATAAGCGCCGATCCTTGCTTGAATTTTACAAAGCTAGAGGTCCTTCTAGGATCCTTGTAAAACTTACAATGATAGCTAACTTAGATCACACTCAAAATCTAAAATGGTCACTCTTAGATCCTAAGACAACTCACTCCCGAATTAGTTTGATCAAGACTAATCCAATGAATTGATTTAACTTCAAACCTAAAGCAAGATTTGAAAGAAATGAAACACCAAATGGGGTTCAAGAAAACACAAGTTTTTCATTCATGAAATCTCATCCAACATGATGAATTACAAGCCAGTTTAAAGGCCAAAAATTCGTGCATGCCTTGAAATACAAAAGGACTCAAAAAGCTACTAAATGCATGTGTAGAAAATAAGGCCTAGGAAACCAAAACTCAATTGCATGGCTTAAATGCTAGACAAAAGGGTAGATAAGCTTTGAATAGGCCCAACTAACTCTTCTAGAAGATCTCTTACAATTAAGAGCATGGTTGACAAGCATTGAAATCAAAAAGTTCTAAAATATAAAAATCTGGAAATTCCACTATTTAAATTTATCCATTCTAATTTTAAAAAGGCTCTTGAAATCCTCTTTTCTTGCTTCTTGTTGCTCTTTCATGTGAATACAATAAGTCGGTGGTTGAATTCATATCATCCCCCCTTTCTTTAAAAGGATTTGTCCTCAAATCAAAATCTTTATGTCTTTTTTGAACACTTTATGCTTGCTGCCATGGATGAACTTAGAAGCAAATTTGGAGTATTTCATCACAATAAACAAGTTGGCATTGTGTTTGTGGTCATTCTCTACTTTAGAAGGAATCTTCGCTTCGAGATGTTGTATAAGATCTTTTGCTTCCTGTAAGAACTCAAAAGAAACACTAGACAAACATGGTTTGAGCTCGCCCGTTAGATAGCAAGTTCCTTTATATAAGAGTCTACAAATATTTTGCTTTGAAAACAAAATAGATTTAACCTCATTGGCTCTTTCACACAAGCTCACAACATTGGCTTTTCTCTCATTTTTCTCTATAGGCCATAAACTAATCTCATGCTTATCTCTCACACTCATTTTCTCACGAGATTCTTTTTCTCTAAAATCACATGCTTTTGTTTTGGCCTTTTGTGCCTTTTTCCCTAACTCACACACATCAACACGTACATCATTAATAGTAGGTGTTACAATAGTAGAGGATTGCAAGCAAACAAGTCCATGCAATCTAATTTTTCGCTTAACTCACATGCATTTGTTGAAACTAAACCACTAAGCATTTCATTTTCATTGATACAACTTTCTACAACCATAGGCCGAATTTCATCACATAAACTATTATTTTTCATAGAAAATTGAATATTTGAAATTGGTTTATGATTAGTGAACCTTGAAGACATCCTTTTGTGATGTGCTCTTCTTTCTTCCATATCTTCTCTCATCATTTCCAACATATCTTTAAGAGCTTCAAGAACGGTACAAAACACTGGTGCATGTGTTGTTTGTTCTTCATTATGTGTCATGTTGAAACGAAGTCTAGAGTCAGCAAAAGAATGTCGACCAAATGCTCTGATTCAAAAGGATAAGCGCCGATCCTTGCTTGAATTTTACAAAGCTAGAGGTCCTTCTAGGATCCTTGTAAAAACTTACAATGATAGCTAACTTAGATCACACTCAAAATCTAAAATGGTCACTCTTAGATCCTAAGACAACTCACTCCCGAATTAGTTTGATCAAGACTAATCCAATGAATTGATTTAACTTCAAACCTAAAGCAAGATTTGAAAGAAATGAAACACCAAATGGGGTTCAAGAAAACACAAGTTTTTCATTCTGAAATCTGTCCAACATGATGAATTACAAGCCATTTTAAAGGCCAAAAATTCGTGCAGCCTTGAAATACAAAAGGACTCAAAAAGCTACTAAATGCATTTGTAGAAAATAAGGCCTAGGAAACCAAAACTCAATTGCATGGCTTAAATGCTAGACAAAAGGGTAGATAAGCTTTGAATAGGCCCAACTAACTCTTCTAGAAGATCTCTTACAATTAAGAGCATGGTTGACAAGCATTGAAATCAAAAGTTCTAAAATATAAAAATCTGGAAATTCCACTATTTAAATTTATGCATTCTAATTTTAAAAGGCTCTTGAAATCCTCTTTTCTTGCTTCTTGTTGCTCTTTCATGTGAATACAATAAGTCGGTGGTTGAATTCATATCATCCCCCTTTCTTTAAAAGGATTTGTCCTCAAATCAAAATCTTTATGTCTTTTTTGAACACTTTATGCTTGCTCGCCATGGATGAACTTAGAAGCAAATTTGGAGTATTTCATCACAATAAACAAGTTGGCATTGTGTTTGTGGTCATTCTCTACTTTAGAAGGAATCTTCGCTTGAGATGTTGTATAAGATCTTTTGCTTCCTGTAAGAACTCAAAAGAAACACTAGACAAACATGGTTTGAGCTCGCCCGTTAGATAGCAAGTTCCTTTATATAAGAGTCTACAAATATTTTGCTTTGAAAACAAAATAGATTTAACCTCATTGGCTCTTTCACACAAGCTCACAACATTGGCTTTTCTCTCATTTTTCTCTATAGGCCATAAACTAATCTCATGCTTATCTCTCACACTCATTTTCTCACGAGATTCTTTTTCTCTAAAATCACATGCTTTTGTTTTGGCCTTTTGTGCCTTTTTCCCTAACTCACACACATCAACACGTACATCATTAATAGTAGGTGTTACAGTAGTAGAGGGATTGCAAGCAAACAAGTCCATGCAATCTAATTTTTCGCTTAACTCACATGCATTTGTTGAAACTAAACCACTAAGCATTTCATTTTCATTGATACAACTTTCTACAACCATAGGCCGAATTTCATCACATAAACTATTATTTTTCATAGAAAATTGAATATTTGAAATTGGTTTATGATTAGTGTACCTTGAAGACATCCTTTTGTGATGTGCTCTTCTTTCTTCCATATCTTCTCTCATCATTTCCAACATATCTTTAAGAGCTTCAAGAACGGTACAAAAACCTGGTGCATGTGTTGTTTGTTCTTCATTATGTGTCATGTTGAAACGAAGTCTAGAGTCAGCAAAAGAATGTCGACCAAATGCTCTGATTCAAAATGATAAGCGCCGATCCTTGCTTGAATTTTACAAAGCTAGAGGTCCTTCTAGGAACCTTGTAAAAACTTACAATGATAGCTAACTTAGATCACACTCAAAATCTAAAATGGTCACTCTTAGATCCTAAGACAACTCACTCCCGAATTAGTTTGATCAAGACTAATCCAATGAATTGATTTAACTTCAAACCTAAAGCAAGATTTGAAAGAAATGAAACACCAAATGGGGTTCAAGAAAACACATGTTTTTCATTCATGAAATCTTTCCAAAATGATGAATTACAAGCCATTTTAAAGGCCAAACATTCGTGCATGCCTTGAAATACAAAAGGACTCAAAAAGCTACTAAATGCATTTGTAGAAAATAAGGCCTAGGAAACCAAAACTCAATTGCATGCCTTAAATGCTAGACAAAAGGGTAGATAAGCTTTGAATAGGCCCAACTAACTCTTCTAGAAGGTCTCTTACAATTAAGAGCATGGTTGACAAGCATTGAAATCAAAAAGTTCTAAATTATAAAAATCTGGAAATTCCACTATTTAAATTTATGCATTCTAATTTTAAAAAGGCTCTTGAAATCTTCTTTTCTTGCTTCTTGTTGCTCCTTCATGTGAATACAATAAGTCGGTGGTTGAATTCATATCATCCCCCCTTTCTTTAAAAGGATTTGTCCTCAAATCAAAATCTTTATGTCTTTTTTTGAACACTTTATGCTTGCTGCCATGGATGAACTTAGAAGCAAATTTGGAGTATTTCATCACAATAAACAAGTTGGCATTGTGTTTGTGGTCATTCTCTACTTTAGAAGGAATCTTCGCTTCGAGATGTTGTATAAGATCTTTTGCTTCCTGTAAGAACTCAAAAGAAACACTAGACAAACATGGTTTGAGCTCGCCCGTTAGATAGCAAGTTCCTTTATATAAGAGTCTACATGTAAAGACCCGACCCAAAAGGGGCTCTAAATGGGCCTTTACCCCAATGCATGTATTGAAAATAAAGGGCAATATGCAAATAAGTTTTCGGATTCCCAATTAAAACAAAACAAAAGAGATTCAACAGAAATCAAAACAGATTGGTGAAACCTGTTCCTGTTTCCATTCACCTGTTTCAGGATAAATACATTTCTAAAAGTATACTCTGATCAGAGATTTAATTAAACCATTTGAAACATCCTCAAATTCAATAAAGCGGGAATCCACAAAAACATTCAGAAAACATCCTCGGGCTCCATGCCCAACTACATGCATTCAGGGGAAATAAAAAGACAAGAGTCATAATATAAAAGAAGTCAGAGATGACAGCAGGTTCCCAATGATCACAGCTCCTCCTTCAGCCATCCTGTCTCGCACCTTGGTTACCTGTGGAAAACCACAAAAATAAGGGTGAGTAACGAATTACTCAGTAAGAATCCCCAACCGGGGTACAATACGATGCACATGGTCATCTAGATGAGTGTATGCAAGCTATGAATATAAACACAGAATAGAGCAAATAGCTTAAGTCCACACTTGGACCTCGGATGCCAACTCAGGGTCTTAGTCCGGAAATAAATCCACCACACAATACGCCCTATACGAGAAACGAGTCTCGGCCTCGGCACCATCTCATCGTCGATACGAAAGGTACACTAGCTCAAGATCCCGAGGAGCTCTCCGGCCGGGTATTGTAATGAGCGTAAGCGCGCACCGCGTGCTCTCGCACACTATGAGGGGGTGCCGGGTCTAGTGGCAAAGTCGCCCATGTCCAGCCACCACGCCTAACTAAATCTCTGGATCGGTGTCACTGACATAGGGGTGTGAGACCTGGACATGTGAACTATGTCAGCCGAACACGCTGAAGACGTGCCGACTGCCGGGGACGAGGCGTTGCCAAGTCATCATCCCGACCGTTGGGGCATTTAACAGTCTGCCACCCTCACCCAAGATTGCGGGGCCTACCGGTCGGGTTAGCTAAACCCTAACGGGGTCCAAGGATGGAGTACTACCTCGTACGTCCCTGCCATGGATGCAAGATACTTTATGCATCGGGCCCGGATGATGCTACCTACCTACGCTTTAACCTATCATATCAATAACATACAATCCAATACAATCCAAAACGTGCTCAACAGATACAACGAACCTAGCATGGTACTACGAAGCAAGAACAGATATGAGCATGCTAGAACGTAACAACCTAGCATGGGCTAACATGAGAGAACAACATACGAAGTCATGCTAGTCAGGAATTCAGAACAGAGCACCTAAACTATACATGCTGATAATCACAAACAAACATACAAACAACAATCACATAGAACATCGCAGGGTCCACACAACTCCGGTAAGAAATCCTTACCTTGGTCGGGAGGATTCCACACACAAATCCTAAGCTGCGAACAATCCCGAGCTAGCTAACGGAACCTAGCAAACACAATAATAATCAACATCTATAAGCCTAAAAATAATAGAACAGCAGGCTCGGCTCGGGAGCACTCACACGGCACGGCGACACGAGGCTAGCGCGCTGGCGGCTGGTGCTGGCTGGCTGGCTGGCGGTGGTTGATGCGCTGCCTTGGGCAGGGGCGGCAGGCGAGCGAGCGCAACGACGGCGGCCGCAAGCGTGGCGGCGCGGCGGCTGATACGACGAGCGCTCGGGCGTGCGGGATCTCGCCAGAGCGAAGACGCGCGGGCGCTGGGCGTGTGACGCGGACACGGCGAGCGTCTGGGCGTGCGGGCGATCTGCTTGGAGCGAAGACGCGCGGGCGCTGGGCGTGCGACGGGCGATCTGGGCGCGATCTGGGCTGCCGACGATGGAGCGCTTTGTTGGCTTTGGCGACCGGCGTGGCGATCTAAGGCGCGATCCGGGGCGATCGGGCGTGCGAGCCGGTTTAGCGAGCGCGCGACAATGGGCTCTTGTTGGAGCTTCTCTCGGTTGGCTGCAAACAAACACAAACACACACACACTTCTATTCACTCGGCCAAACAGCACACCAATCGGAGGAGGAGAAGAAGAAGAAGAAGACGAAACTTACCCGGAACGACGATTGATCCTCGGGGCTGCAAAGAGAGGATGGAACTCGGCTTGGAGAGCTAGGGAGAAGAGCTTGGAAGGCCACAAGGCTTTTTGGAGAAGAAGACATACAAAACCTAATTCTTTTTCATTTAACCAAATGCACCAAAACTCCAAGAATCTAAGGTTAACATAGATGTGATGCAGAAAGGTCAACAAGAGCTCTCAATAGCTCATCCGGCACGCATCCCCATAAGCTTTCCAGGAGACCCGGGTTCAAAACCTAGCTGCAACAAAATTTCCTTTATTTTTACTTTTGCATCAAACCTTGCTCAAACCCTTCCACAAAGCCTAAAAAAACCTACATAAATCCATCCAATAATCTTAGCAACTGGAAAAAGACATAAACGGCCCTGAAGCCCCGACCAAATTACCAAAATACCCCTAGGGCAAGCCTGGAAGACCGGGATGAAAACCTGGTCCGTTACAGTACAAATATTTTGCTTTGAAAACAAAATAGATTTAACCTCATTGGCTCTTTCACACAAGCTCACAACATTGGCTTTTCTCTCATTTTTCTCTATAGGCCATAAACTAATCTCATGCTTATCTCTCACACTCATTTTCTCACGAGATTTTTTTTCTCTAAAATCATATGCTTTTGTTTTGGCCTTTTGTGCCTTTTTCCCTAACTCACACACATCAACACGTACATCATTAATAGTAGGTGTTACAATAGTAGAGGGATTGCAAGCAAACAAGTCCATGCAATCTAATTTTTCGCTTAACTCACAGGCATTTGTTGAAACTAAACCACTAAGCATTTCATTTTCATTGATACAACTTTCTACAACCATAGGCCGAATTTCATCACATAAACTATTATTTTTCAAAGAAAATAGAATATTTGAAATTGGTTTATGATTAGTGTACCTTGAAGACATCCTTTTGTGATGTGCTCTTCTTTCTTCCATATCTTCTCTCATCATTTCCAACATATCTTTAAGAGCTTCAAGAACGGTACTAAAACCTGGTGCATGTGTTGTTTGTTCTTCATTATGTGTCATGTTGGAACGAAGTCTAGAGTCAGCAAAAGAATGTCGACCAAATGCTCTGATACAAAATGATAAGCGCCGATCCTTGCTTGAATTTTACAAAGCTAGAGGTCCTTCTAGGATCCTTGTAAAACTCACAATGATAGCTAACTTAGATCACACTCAAAATCTAAAATGGTCACTCTTAGATCCTAAGACAACTCACTCCCGAATTAGTTTGATCAAGACTAATCCAATGAATTGATTTAACTTCAAACCTAAAGCAAGATTTGAAAGAAATGAAACACCAAATGGGGTTCTAGAAAACACATGTTTTTCATTCATGAAATCTGTCCAAAATGATGAATTACAAGCCATTTTAAAGGCCAAACATTCGTGCATGCCTTGAAATACAAAAGGACTCAAAAAGCTACTAAATGCATTTGTAGAAAATAAGGCCTAGGAAACCAAAACTCAATTGCATGCCTTAAATGCTAGACAAAAGGGTAGATAAGCTTTGAATAGGCCCAACTAACTCTTCTAGAAGGTCTCTTACAATTAAGAGCATGGTTGACAAGCATTGAAATCAAAAAGTTCTAAAATATAAAAATCTGGAAATTCCACTATTTAAATTTATGCATTCTAATTTTAAAAAGGCTCTTGAAATCTTCTTTTCTTGCTTCTTGTTGCTCCTTCATGTGAATACAATAAGTCGGTGGTTGAATTCATATCATCCCCCCTTTCTTTAAAAGGATTTGTCCTCAAATCAAAATCTTTATGTCTTTTTTTGAACACTTTATGCTTGCTGCCATGGATGAACTTAGAAGCAAATTTGGAGTATTTCATCACAATAAACAAGTTGGCATTGTGTTTGTGGTCATTCTCTACTTTAGAAGGAATCTTCGCTTCGAGATGTTGTATAAGATCTTTTGCTTCCTGTAAGAACTCAAAAGAAACACTAGACAAACATGGTTTGAGCTCGCCCGTTAGATAGCAAGTTCCTTTATATAAGAGTCTACAAATATTTTGCTTTGAAAACAAAATAGATTTAACCTCATTGGCTCTTTCACACAAGCTCACAACATTGGCTTTTCTCTCATTTTTCTCTATAGGCCATAAACTAATCTCATGCTTATCTCTCACACTCATTTTCTCACGAGATTCTTTTTCTCTAAAATCACATGCTTTTGTTTTGGCCTTTTGTGCCTTTTTCCCTAACTCACACACATCAACACGTACATCATTAATAGTAGGTGTTACAATAGTAGAGGGATTGCAAGCAAACAAGTCCATGCAATCTAATTTTTCGCTTAACTCACATGCATTTGTTGAAACTAAACCACTAAGCATTTCATTTTCATTGATACAACTTTCTACAACCATAGGCCGAATTTCATCACATAAACTATTATTTTTCATAGAAAATTGAATATTTGAAATTGGTTTATGATTAGTGAACCTTGAAGACATCCTTTTGTGATGTGCTCTTCTTTCTTCCATATCTTCTCTCATCATTTCCAACATATCTTTAAGAGCTTCAAGAACGGTACAAAAACCTGGTGCATGTGTTGTTTGTTCTTCATTATGTGTCATGTTGAAACGAAGTCTAGAGTCAGCAAAAGAATGTCGACCAAATGCTCTGATTCAAAAGGATAAGCGCCGATCCTTGCTTGAATTTTACAAAGCTAGAGGTCCTTCTAGGATCCTTGTAAAAACTTACAATGATAGCTAACTTAGATCACACTCAAAATCTAAAATGGTCACTCTTAGATCCTAAGACAACTCACTCCCGAATTAGTTTGATCAAGACTAATCCAATGAATTGATTTAACTTCAAACCTAAAGCAAGATTTGAAAGAAATGAAACACCAAATGGGGTTCAAGAAAACACAAGTTTTTCATTCCTGAAATCTGTCCAACATGATGAATTACAAGCCATTTTAAAGGCCAAAAATTCGTGCAGGCCTTGAAATACAAAAGGACTCAAAAAGCTACTAAATGCATTTGTAGAAAATAAGGCCTAGGAAACCAAAACTCAATTGCATGGCTTAAATGCTAGACAAAAGGGTAGATAAGCTTTGAATAGGCCCAACTAACTCTTCTAGAAGATCTCTTACAATTAAGAGCATGGTTGACAAGCATTGAAATCAAAAAGTTCTAAAATATAAAAATCTGGAAATTCCACTATTTAAATTTATGCATTCTAATTTTAAAAAGGCTCTTGAAATCCTCTTTTCTTGCTTCTTGTTGCTCTTTCATGTGAATACAATAAGTCGGTGGTTGAATTCATATCATCCCCCCTTTCTTTAAAAGGATTTGTCCTCAAATCAAAATCTTTATGTCTTTTTTTGAACACTTTATGCTTGCTGCCATGGATGAACTTAGAAGCAAATTTGGAGTATTTCATCACAATAAACAAGTTGGCATTGTGTTTGTGGTCATTCTCTACTTTAGAAGGAATCTTCGCTTCGAGATGTTGTATAAGATCTTTTGCTTCCTGTAAGAACTCAAAAGAAACACTAGACAAACATGGTTTGAGCTCGCCCGTTAGATAGCAAGTTCCTTTATATAAGAGTCTACAAATATTTTGCTTTGAAAACAAAATAGATTTAACCTCATTGGCTCTTTCACACAAGCTCACAACATTGGCTTTTCTCTCATTTTTCTCTATAGGCCATAAACTAATCTCATGCTTATCTCTCACACTCATTTTCTCACGAGATTCTTTTTCTCTAAAATCACATGCTTTTGTTTTGGCCTTTTGTGCCTTTTTCCCTAACTCACACACATCAACACGTACATCATTAATAGTAGGTGTTACAGTAGTAGAGGGATTGCAAGCAAACAAGTCCATGCAATCTAATTTTTCGCTTAACTCACATGCATTTGTTGAAACTAAACCACTAAGCATTTCATTTTCATTGATACAACTTTCTACAACCATAGGCCGAATTTCATCACATAAACTATTATTTTTCATAGAAAATTGAATATTTGAAATTGGTTTATGATTAGTGTACCTTGAAGACATCCTTTTGTGATGTGCTCTTCTTTCTTCCATATCTTCTCTCATCATTTCCAACATATCTTTAAGAGCTTCAAGAACGGTACAAAAACCTGGTGCACGTGTTGTTTGTTCTTCATTATGTGTCATGTTGAAACGAAGTCTAGAGTCAGCAAAAGAATGTCGACCAAATGCTCTGATTCAAAATGATAAGCGCCGATCCTTGCTTGAATTTTACAAAGCTAGAGGTCCTTCTAGGAACCTTGTAAAAACTTACAATGATAGCTAACTTAGATCACACTCAAAATCTAAAATGGTCACTCTTAGATCCTAAGACAACTCACTCCCGAATTAGTTTGATCAAGACTAATCCAATGAATTGATTTAACTTCAAACCTAAAGCAAGATTTGAAAGAAATGAAACACCAAATGGGGTTCAAGAAAACACATGTTTTTCATTCATGAAATCTTTCCAAAATGATGAATTACAAGCCATTTTAAAGGCCAAACATTCGTGCATGCCTTGAAATACAAAAGGACTCAAAAAGCTACTAAATGCATTTGTAGAAAATAAGGCCTAGGAAACCAAAACTCAATTGCATGCCTTAAATGCTAGACAAAAGGGTAGATAAGCTTTGAATAGGCCCAACTAACTCTTCTAGAAGGTCTCTTACAATTAAGAGCATGGTTGACAAGCATTGAAATCAAAAAGTTCTAAATTATAAAAATCTGGAAATTCCACTATTTAAATTTATGCATTCTAATTTTAAAAAGGCTCTTGAAATCTTCTTTTCTTGCTTCTTGTTGCTCCTTCATGTGAATACAATAAGTCGGTGGTTGAATTCATATCATCCCCCCTTTCTTTAAAAGGATTTGTCCTCAAATCAAAATCTTTATGTCTTTTTTTGAACACTTTATGCTTGCTTTGCCATGGATGAACTTAGAAGCAAATTTGGAGTATTTCATCACAATAAACAAGTTGGCATTGTGTTTGTGGTCATTCTCTACTTTAGAAGGAATCTTCGCCGAGATGTTGTATAAGATCTTTTGCTTCTGTAAGAACTCAAAAGAAACACTAGACAAACATGGTTTGAGCTCGCCTGTTAGATAGCAAGTTCCTTTATATAAGAGTCTACATGTAAAGACCCGACCCAAAAGGGGCTCTAAATGGGCCTTTACCCCAATGCATGTATTGAAAATAAAGGGCAATATGCAAATAAGTTTTCGGATTCCCAATTAAAACAAAACAAAAGAGATTCAACAGAAATCAAAAGCAGATTGGTGAAAACTGTTCTGCTTTCCATTCACTGTTTCAGGATAAATACATTTCTAAAAGTATACTCTGATCAGAGATTTAATTAAACCATTTGAAACATCCTCAAATTCAATAAAGCGGGAATCCACAAAAACATTCAGAAAACATCCTCGGGCTCCATGCCCAACTACATGCATTCAGGGGAAATAAAAAGACAAGAGTCATAATATAAAAGAAGTCAGAGATGACAGCAGGTTCCCAATGATCACAGCTCCTCCTTCAGCCATCCTGTCTCGCACCTTGGTTACCCGTGGAAAACCACAAAATAAGGGTGAGTAACGAATTACTCAAGAAGAATCCCCAACCGGGGTACAATACGATGCACATGGTCATCTAGATGAGTGTATGCAAGCTATGAATATAAACACAGAATAGAGCAAATAGCTTAAGTCCACACTTGGACCTCGGATGCCAACTCAGGGTCTTAGTCCGGAAATAAATCCACCACACAATACGCCCTATACGAGAAACGAGTCTCGGCCTCAGCCTGTCTACTGTCGATACGAAAGGTACACTAGCTCAAGATCCCGAGGAGCTCTCTCGGCGTATTTGTAATGAGCGTAGCGCGCGCGCGCGTGCTCGCGCACACTATGAGGGGGTGCCGGGTCTAGTGGCAAGCTGCCCATGTCCAGTCACCACGCCTAACTAAATCTCTGGATCGGTGTCACTGACATAGGGGTGTGAGACCTGGACATGTGAACTATGTCAGCCGAACACGCTGAAGACGTGCCGACTGCCGGGGACGAGGCGTTGCCAAGTCATCATCCCGACCGTTGGGGCATTTAACAGTCTGCCACCCTCACCCAAGATTGCGGGGCCTACCGGTCGGGTTAGCTAAACCCTAACGGGGTCCAAGGATGGAGTACTACCTCGTACGTCCCTGCCATGGATGCAAGATACTTTATGCATCGGGCCCGGATGATGCTACCTACCTACGCTTTAACCTATCATATCAATAACATACAATCCAATACAATCCAAAACGTGCTCAACAGATACAACGAACCTAGCATGGTACTACGAAGCAAGAACAGATATGAGCATGCTAGAACGTAACAACCTAGCATGGGCTAACATGAGAGAACAACATACGAAGTCATGCTAGTCGAGAATTTAAGCAGAGCACCTAAACTATACATGCCGATAATCACAAACAAACATACAAACAACAATCACATAGAACATCGCAGGTCCACACAACTCGGTAAGAAATCCTTACCTTGGTCGGGAGGATTCACACACAAATCCTAAGTGCGAACAATCCCGAGCTAGCTAACGGAACCTAGCAAACACAATAATAATCAACATCTATAAGCCTAAAATAATAGAACAAAGAGGCTCGGCCGGAGCACTCACACGGCACGGCGACACGAGGCTAGCGGCTGCTGCGGGCAGTGCGTGTGGCTGGCTGGTTGGCGCTGTTGTTGCGCTGGACGGGCAGACACGGCAGCGAGCGCGACGCGGCACGGCGCTGGAGCGCGGCGGGCGCTGATACGACGAGCGTCTGGGCGTGCGGGCGATCTGCTCAGAGCGAAGACGCGCGGGCGCTGGGCGTGTGACGCGGACACGGCGAGCGCTCGGGCGCGGCGGGCGATTCGCTGAGCGAAGACGCGCGGGCGCCGGGCGTCGGCGACGGCGATCTGGGCGCGATCTGGGCTGCCGACGATGGATTCTTTGTCTTCTTTGGCGGCCGGCAGGCGATCTAGGCGCGATCGGGGCGATCCGGGCGCGGCGAAATGGCGGGTGGAGCGCGGCGACAATGGCTGCTGGCTGGAGCTTCTCTCGGTTGGCTGCAAACAAACACAAACACACACACACTTCTATTCACTCGGCCAAACAGCACACCAATCGGAGGAGGAGAAGAAGAAGAAGAAGACGAAACTTACCCGGAACGACGATTGATCCTCGGGGCTGCAAAGAGAGGATGGAACTCGGCTTGGAGAGCTAGGGAGAAGAGCTTGGAAGGCCACAAGGCTTTTTGGAGAAGAAGACATACAAAACCTAATTCTTTTTCATTTAACCAAATGCACCAAAACTCCAAGAATCTAAGGTTAACATAGATGTGATGCAGAAAGGTCAACAAGAGCTCTCAATAGCTCATCCGGCACGCATCCCCATAAGCTTTCCAGGAGACCCGGGTTCAAAACCTAGCTGCAACAAAATTTCCTTTATTTTTACTTTTGCATCAAACCTTGCTCAAACCCTTCCACAAAGCCTAAAAACCTACATAAATCCATCCAATAATCTTAGCAACTCGAAAAAGACATAAACGGCCCAAGCCCCGACCAAATTACCAAAATACCCTAGGGCAAGCACTGGAAGACCGGGATGAAAACACAGTCCGTTATAAAGACAAATATTTTGCTTTGAAAACAAAATAGATTTAACCTCATTGGCTCTTTCACACAAGCTCACAACATTGGCTTTTCTCTCATTTTTCTCTATAGGCCATAAACTAATCTCATGCTTATCTCTCACACTCATTTTCTCACGAGATTTTTTTTCTCTAAAATCATATGCTTTTGTTTTGGCCTTTTGTGCCTTTTTCCCTAACTCACACACATCAACACGTACATCATTAATAGTAGGTGTTACAATAGTAGAGGGATTGCAAGCAAACAAGTCCATGCAATCTAATTTTTCGCTTAACTCACAGGCATTTGTTGAAACTAAACCACTAAGCATTTCATTTTCATTGATACAACTTTCTACAACCATAGGCCGAATTTCATCACATAAACTATTATTTTTCAAAGAAAATAGAATATTTGAAATTGGTTTATGATTAGTGTACCTTGAAGACATCCTTTTGTGATGTGCTCTTCTTTCTTCCATATCTTCTCTCATCATTTCCAACATATCTTTAAGAGCTTCAAGAACGGTACTAAAACCTGGTGCATGTGTTGTTTGTTCTTCATTATGTGTCATGTTGGAACGAAGTCTAGAGTCAGCAAAAGAATGTCGACCAAATGCTCTGATACAAAATGATAAGCGCCGATCCTTGCTTGAATTTTACAAAGCTAGAGGTCCTTCTAGGATCCTTGTAAAAACTCACAATGATAGCTAACTTAGATCACACTCAAAATCTAAAATGGTCACTCTTAGATCCTAAGACAACTCACTCCCGAATTAGTTTGATCAAGACTAATCCAATGAATTGATTTAACTTCAAACCTAAAGCAAGATTTGAAAGAAATGAAACACCAAATGGGGTTCTAGAAAACACATGTTTTTCATTCATGAAATCTGTCCAAAATGATGAATTACAAGCCATTTTAAAGGCCAAACATTCGTGCATGCCTTGAAATACAAAAGGACTCAAAAAGCTACTAAATGCATTTGTAGAAAATAAGGCCTAGGAAACCAAAACTCAATTGCATGCCTTAAATGCTAGACAAAAGGGTAGATAAGCTTTGAATAGGCCCAACTAACTCTTCTAGAAGGTCTCTTACAATTAAGAGCATGGTTGACAAGCATTGAAATCAAAAAGTTCTAAAATATAAAAATCTGGAAATTCCACTATTTAAATTTATGCATTCTAATTTTAAAAAGGCTCTTGAAATCTTCTTTTCTTGCTTCTTGTTGCTCCTTCATGTGAATACAATAAGTCGGTGGTTGAATTCATATCATCCCCCCTTTCTTTAAAAGGATTTGTCCTCAAATCAAAATCTTTATGTGTTTTTTTTGAACACTTTATGCTTTTTGCCATGGATGAACTTAGAAGCAAATTTGGAGTATTTCATCACAATAAACAAGTTGGCATTGTGTTTGTGGTCATTCTCTACTTTAGAAGGAATCTTCGCTCGAGATGTTGTATAAGATCTTTTGCTTCTGTAAGAACTCAAAAGAAACACTAGACAAACATGGTTTGAGCTCGCCCGTTAGATAGCAAGTTCCTTTATATAAGAGTCTACAAATATTTTGCTTTGAAAACAAAATAGATTTAACCTCATTGGCTCTTTCACACAAACTCACAACATTGGCTTTTCTCTCATTTTTCTCTATAGGCCATAAACTAATCTCATGCTTATCTCTCACACTCATTTTCTCACGAGATTCTTTTTCTCTAAAATCATATGCTTTTGTTTTGGCCTTTTGTGCCTTTTTCCCTAACTCACACACATCAACACGTACATCATTAATAGTAGGTGTTACAATAGTTGAGGGATTGCAAGCAAACAAGTCCATGCAATCTAATTTTTCGCTTAACTCACATGCATTTGTTGAAACTAAACCACTAAGCATTTCATTTTCATTGATACAACTTTCTACAACCATAGGCCGAATTTAATCACATAAACTATTATTTTTCAAAGAAAATTGAATATTTGAAATTGGTTTATGATTAGTGTACCTTGAAGACATCCTTTTGTGATGTGCTCTTCTTTCTTCCATATCTTCTCTCATCATTTCCAACATATCTTTAAGAGCTTCAAGAACGGTAATAAAACCTGGTGCATGTGTTGTTTGTTCTTCAATATGTGTCATGTTGGAACGAAGTCTAGAGTCAGCAAAACAATGTCGACCAAATGCTCTGATACAAAATGATAAGCGCCGATCCTTGCTTGAATTTTACAAAGCTAGAGGTCCTTCTAGGATCCTTGTAAAAACTCACAATGATAGCTAACTTAGATCACACTCAAAATCTAAAATGGTCACTCTTAGATCCTAAGACAACTCACTCCCGAATTAGTTTGATCAAGACTAATCCAATGAATTGATTTAACTTCAAACCTAAAGCAAGATTTGAAAGAAATGAAACACCAAATGGGGTTCAAGAAAACACAAGTTTTTCATTCATGAAATCTGTCCAAAATGATGAATTACAAGCCATTTTAAAGGCCAAAAATTCGTGCATGCCTTGAAATACAAAAGGACTCAAAAAGCTACTAAATGCATTTGTAGAAAATAAGGCCTAGGAAACCAAAACTCAATTGCATGGCTTAAATGCTAGACAAAAGGGTAGATAAGCTTTGAATAGGCCCAACTAACTCTTCTAGAAGGTCTCTTACAATTAAGAGCATGGTTGACAAGCATTGAAATCAAAAAGTTCTAAAATATAAAAATCTGGAAATTCCACTATTTAAATTTATGCATTCTAATTTTAAAAAGGCTCTTGAAATCCTCTTTTCTTGCTTCTTGTTGCTCCTTCATGTGAATACAATAAGTCGGTGGTTGAATTCATATCATCCCCCCTTTCTTTAAAAGGATTTGTCCTCAAATCAAAATCTTTATGTCTTTTTTTGAACACTTTATGCTTGCTGCCATGGATGAACTTAGAAGCAAATTTGGAGTATTTCATCACAATAAACAAGTTGGCATTGTGTTTGTGGTCATGCTCTACTTTAGAAGGAATCTTCGCTTCGAGTTGTTGTATAAGATCTTTTGCTTCCTGTAAGAAGTCAAAAGAAACACTAGACAAACATGGTTTGAGCTCGCCCATTAGATAGCAAGTTCCTTTATATAAGAGTCTACAAATATTTTGCTTTGAAAACAAAATAGATTTAACCTCATTGGCTCTTTCACACAAGCTCACAACATTGGCTTTTCTCTCATTTTTCTCTATAGGCCATAAACTAATCTCATGCTTATCTCTCACACTCATTTTCTCACGAGATTCTTTTTCTCTAAAATCATATGCTTTTGTTTTGGCCTTTTGTGCCTTTTTCCCTAATTCACACACATCAACACGTACATCATTAATAGTAGGTGTTACAATAGTAGAGGGATTGCAAGCAAACAAGTCCATGCAATCTAATTTTTCGCTTAACTCACATGCATTTGTTGAAACTAAACCACTAAGCATTTCATTTTCATTGATACAACTTTCTACAACCATAGGCCGAATTTCATCACATAAACTATTATTTTTCATAGAAAATTGAATATTTGAAATTGGTTTATGATTAGTGTACCTTGAAGACATCCTTCTGTGATGTGCTCTTCTTTCTTCCATATCTTCTCTCATCATTTCCAACATATCTTTAAGAGCTTCAAGAACGGTACTAAAACCTGGTGCATGTGTTGTTTGTTCTTCATTATGTGTCATGTTGAAACGAAGTCTAGAGTCAGCAAAAGAATGTCGACCAAATGCTCTGATACAAAATGATAAGCGCCGATCCTTGCTTGAATTTTACGAAGCTAGAGGTCCTTCTAGGATCCTTGTAAAAACTCACAATGATAGCTAACTTAGATCACACTCAAAATCTAAAATGGTCACTCTTAGATCCTAAGACAACTCACTCCCGAATTAGTTTGATCAAGACTAATCCAATGAATTGATTTAACTTCAAACCTAAAGTAAGATTTGAAAGAAATGAAACACCAAATGGGGTTCAAGAAAACACAAGTTTTTCATTCATGAAATCTGTCCAAAATGATGAATTACAAGCCATTTTAAAGGCCAAAAATTCGTGCATGCCTTGAAATACAAAAGGACTCAAAAAGCTACTAAATGCATTTGTAGAAAATAATGCCTAGGAAACCAAAACTCAATTGCATGGCTTAAATGCTAGACAAAAGGGTAGATAAGCTTTGAATAGGCCCAACTAACTCTTCTAGAAGGTCTCTTACAATTAAAAGCATGGTTGACAAGCATTGAAATCAAAAAGTTCTAAAATATAAAAATCTGGAAATTCCACTATTTAAATTTATGCATTCTAATTTTAAAAAGGCTCTAGAAATCCTCTTTTCTTGCTTCTTGTTGCTCCTTCATGTGAATACAATAAGTCGGTGGTTGAATTCATATCATCCCCCCTTTCTTTAAAAGGATTTGTCCTCAAATCAAAATCTTTATGTCTTTTTTTGAACACTTTATGCTTGCTGCCATGGATGAAATTAGAAGCAAATTTGGAGTATTTCATCACAATAAACAAGTTGGCATTGTGTTTGTGGTCATTCTCTACTTTAGAAGGAATCTTCGCTTCGAGATGTTGTATAAGATCTTTTGCTTCCTGTAAGAACTCAAAAGAAACACTAGACAAACATGGTTTGAGCTCGCCCATTAGATAGCAAGTTCCTTTATATAAGAGTCTACAAATATTTTGCTTTGAAATCAAAATAGATTTAACCTCATTGGCTCTTTCACACAAGCTCACTACATTGGCTTTTCTCTCATTTTTCTCTATAGGCCATAAACTAATCTCATGCTTATCTCTCACACTCATTTTCTCACGAGATTCTTTTTCTCTAAAATCATATGCTTTTGTTTTGGCCTTTTGTGCCTTTTTCCCTAATTCACACACATCAACACGTACATCATTAATAGTAGGTGTTACAATAGTAGAGGGATTGCAAGCAAACAAGTCCATGCAATCTAATTTTTCGCTTAACTCACATGCATTTGTTGAAACTAAACCACTAAGCATTTCATTTTCATTGATACAACTTTCTACAACCATAGGCCGAATTTCATCACATAAACTATTATTTTTCATAGAAAATTGAATATTTGAAATTGGTTTATGATTTGTGTACCTTGAAGACATCCTTTTGTGATGTGCTCTTCTTTCTTCCATATCTTCTCTCATCATTTCCAACATATCTTTAAGAGCTTCAAGAACGGTACTAAAACTTGGTGCACGTGTTGTTTGTTCTTCATTATGTGTCATGTTGAAACGAAGTCTAGAGTCAGCAAAAGAATGTCGACCAAATGCTCTGATACAAAATGATAAGCGCCGATCCTTGCTTGAATTTTACAAAGCTAGAGGTCCTTCTAGGATACTTGTAAAAACTCACAATGATAGCTAACTTAGATCACACTCAAAATCTAAAATGGTCACTCTTAGATCCTAAGACAACTCACTCCAGAATTAGTTTGATCAAGACTAATCCAATGAATTGATTTAACTTCAAACCTAAAGTAAGATTTGAAAGAAATGAAACACCAAATGGGGTTCAAGAAAACACAAGTTTTTCATTCATGAAATCTGTCCAAAATGATGAATTACAAGTCATTTTAAAGGCCAAAAAGTGGTGCATGCCTTGAAATAGAAAAGGACTAAAAAAGCTACTAAATGCATTTGTATAAAATAAGGCCTAGGAAACCAAAACTCAATTGCATGGCTTAAATGCTAGACAAAAGGGTAGATAAGCTTTGAATAGGCCCAACTAACTCTTCTAGAAGGTCTCTTACAATTAAGAGCATGGTTGACAATCATTGAAATCAAAAAGTTCTAAAATATTAAAATCTGGAAATTCCACTATTTAAATTTATGCATTCTAATTTTAAAAAGGCTCTTGAAATCTTCTTTTCTTGCTTCTTGTTGCTCCTTCATGTGAATTCAATAAGTCGGTGGTTGAATTCATATCACATTGGATATATAAAAATTAAAATGAATGGTGGAGATTAAAAGTTAAAAGAACTTAAAAGATAAAAGGTTAAAAGTTAAAAGATAAATAGTTAATAGTTTAAAAGAATAAATATTATATATATATATATATAATATTGTTATTATTATTTTTTAAATTATCATAACGGTCACTGACCAATTCTGATTTTTATTTATTTATTTATTTTTTTTTACCGTTGCAAACATATATACATATATTTTTTATTTTTTTTTTCATTTTCTTTTCAAAACAAACAAAAGCCACCATTTTTCACTCATCCAAAACTCCACATGTCAACTTTTAAGTGGTCCACGATGTACACTTAGTTGCCACGTCACCGTCTCGGGATTTTCTTGTTCAAACTTCTTTTGACAATAACTTCTTCGTTTCAACTTCGATTTGAGTAATTCAAATTGCGTTGGAATCCTTGTTTTGAGCACTACATTGTGGACATCTTAAAATATCAAAATTATTAGTAAATAAGATCAGGGTTGCCATCATCAAAATATTAATTAATTAGAGATAGGATCAAATAGCCAACAGCATTTGCGGCCTTTGCCAATTAGCATGTCTCTTTTATAACTTTTTTTTGCTCTAGAGATGCCTAAAGCTATCATGATCGATCCATGTGGATGTGAGACTCCTTTGCCACAATTAAAGTTTCCAAACATCCAAAGACCTTACAATTGCATGTAGTTCTTTCTCAAATGTCGTGAATTTAAGTTGTGCTTCATTAGTGTTTCATTAAAAGACATGATTGGCCTTTATCTTTTCTTTTTTTTCAAGTATCGAAACAACTCTTATACCTAATCACTTTCATTACATTCAATCTCATGAGATAGATCAAAGTTACTTATGGCAAGACGGTGCAGTTAATAATTCTTGTAACGGCCCAGGTTTTCATCCCGGTCTTCCAAGTATGCCCTAGGGGTATTTTGGTAATTTGGTCGGGCCTTTTCTGTTTCTCAGCTGTTGTTTAGTCTTGGAGGGTTGTTTTCAGATTGTGGTTGCATTTTAGTTGAGTTCGGATGTTGGGAGGTTCAAAAATAAAATTAAAGTTGGGTTTGGATTAAAAGTTACAGTAGTCGGGGTTTGAGCTAGGGTGGCCTTGTGTGCTAGAGGAGAGCCGACTCACACCCCATCGCCCAAGCAAAGCAGCGGCCAAGAAATTGCCCCATCGCCCAAGCAAAGATGCCCGTCGCGGCCCAAGATGCCCTTCGCTCAACCGGCCCCCCCGATCGCCCAAATGACCCATTGCGCCAAAGAAGAGTAACAGAAAGACCCACCCAAAAAGGGCTCTAAATAGGCCTTTACCCCAATGCATGCATTCAAAGGAAAGGACAATATGCAAATAAATTTTTGATTCCCAATTAAAACAAAACAATCAAGGTTCAATCGAAATCAATATAGTTTTTTGAAACTCGTCCCTCGTCTCCAAGCACCTGTTTCAAGGCAAATACATTTCCAAAACGTACACTCTGATCAGAGATTTATTAAAACATTTGAAACATCCTCAAATTCAATAAAGCGGAAAATCCACAAAATCATTCAAAAAACATCCTAGGGCTCCGTGCCCAGCTACATGCATTCAGGGGAAAATTAAAAGACAAGAGTCATAGAAATAAAAAGTCAGAGACGACAGCAGGTTCCCATGATCACAGCTCCTCCTTCAGCCATCCTGTCTCGCACCTTGGTTACCTGTGGAAAACCACAAAATAAGGGTGAGTAACGAATTACTCAGTAAGAATCCCCAACCGGGGTACAATACGATGCACATGGTCATCTAGATGAGTGTATGCAAGCTATGAATATAAACATAGAATAGAGCACATAGCTTAAGTCCACACTTGGACCTCGGATGCCAACTCAGGGTCTTAGTCCGGAAATAAATCACCACACAATACGCCCTATACGAGAAACAAGTCTCGGCCTCAGCCTGTCTACTGACGATACGAAAGGTGCACTAGCTCAAGATCCCGAGGAACTCTCCGGTCGGCGCTGTAATGAGCGTAAGCGCGCACCGCGTGCTACTGCTGACTATGGGGGGTGCCGGGTCTAGTGGCAAGCTGCCCATGTCGATCCACCACGCCTAACTAAATCTCCGGATCGGTGTCACCGACATAGGGGTGTGAGACACGGACACGTGAACTATGTCGGCTGAACCACCGCACTCGAGGCTAAGGAATCGGTCGTGGTAGGCTTACACCAGAAGCCGCCCTTGCCCTATCGGTGGCAATCAAGGGCTACGCAGAACACGCCGAGGACGTGCCGACCGCCGGGGACGAGGCAATGCCAAGTCATCATCCCGACCGTTGGGGCATTTAACAGTCTGCCACCCTCACCCAAGATTGCAGAGCCCACCGGTCGGGTAAGCTAAACCCTAACGGGGTCCAGGGACGGAGTACTACCTCGTACGTCCCTGCCATGGATGCAAGATACTTTATGCATCGGGCCCGGATGATGCTACCTACCTACACTTTAACCTATCATATCAATAACATACAATCCAATACAATCCAAAACGTGCTCAACAGATACAACGAACCTAGCATGGTACTACGAAGCAAGAACAGATATGAGCATGCCAGAACGGAACAACCTAGCATGGGCTAACATGAGAGAACAACATACAAAGTCATGCTAGTCAGGAATTCAGAACAGAGCACCTAAACTATTGTAACGACCCGACCCGAAAGGGTTTCTTAAATAGGCCGTTACCTCAATGCATGCATTCAAATCTACAGAAAATTTGCAATATGATGTTCGGATTCTAAGTAAAACTAAAACATAAAACATCCATTTAAAAAGTTAACATAAAATTCCTGAAACCTGTCCCTGTTTCCAAGCACCTGTTCCAAGACAAATACATTTACAAAACTTGCTCTGATCAGAGATTTATTTAAAACATACAAGCTTTGCAATAATTACAACAATGCTAGAATCTGGAAATACAGTCAGCAAATACCCTAGGGCTCCGTGCCCAACTACATGCATTCAGAGGACATTTAAAACATAAACATAAACAAGACTCAGAGTTGAACAACGGGTTCCCATGATCACAGCTCCTCCTCCTCCACCATCCTGTCTCGCATCGTGGTTACCTGTGGAAAAACCACAGAAATAAGGGTGAGTAACGAATTACTCAGTAAGAATCCCCAACCGGGATACAATACGAAAACATCTCATTTAGCACACCGACATGCAACCAAACAATGACTTAGAGCAAAACGGTAGGTTTAGGCTATGTGCTAACACTAGAGCTAGCCTATCAAGGGCTTTCAACTACTGACCTATCCTAGGTTCTACACCGGATGCCCATCGGGTCTTACACAACCTAGGATACAATGACACAATGATGCCCATCGGGACTTACACACAAGGATGCCCATCGGGTCTTACACCTCTAAACAATGATGCCCATCGGGTCTTACACATATGGATGCCCATCGGGTCTTACACCTCTAGCTATCAATGCTGCCCAACGGGTCTTACACATCTAGGATGCCCATCGGGTCTTACACCAGCTAAACAATGATGCCCATCGGGTCTTACACATACGGATGCCCATCGGGTCTTACACCTCTAAACAATGATGCCCATCGGGTCTTACACCTCTAAACAATGATGCCCATCGGGTCTTACACATATGGATGCCCATCGGGTCTTACACCTCTAGCTATCAATGCCGCCTAACCGGGTCTTACACACCTAGGATGCCCATCGGGTCTTACTCGGCTAGGATCACCGAGATGCCCATCGGGTCTTACACTCTTAAGCGACCTCATAATGCCCATCGGGGCTTACACACAGTGGAACAAAGCAGCAAAGTGCCCATCGGGGACTTACCTACATTATGGATCACCGCCTAGCACTAACATGGAACCGTCGAGAATATAACAAGAACGAGAATATGCCAAGATAAAAGACCCTAGCCTCAGAAACTAATATAATGAAAAACACCACTACAACACAAACACTGGAAGCAAGAGAAAACATGTAACCTATCCACTAGAATTTCATACAATCACAAGATATGGCATACTATCAATTATTCGCAGGTCCACACAACCTCAGAAGAAACCCCACTGGCCGGAAGGCAACAACACACAAGAAACTTAAGCTGCGATTGAACCCGAGCAACCTAAAGCGAACCTAACAAACACATCAAAAATCATAATCCATAGGCCTAAATATAATAAAATAACGAGGCACGGCTCGGGAGCAACTCCACGACGAGGCACGGCCGACACGCTGAACGAGCGGCACAGACGGCGAGAGGTACCGGCTGGCGCCGAGGGGCGCAGATGGGCGCAGGGGCTGGCCGCCGGGCGCTACTGACACGGCCGGGCCGGGCGAGCAGCAGGCACTCGGGCGCGACGCGAACGAACGCGGCGAGCTCTCTTGGGAGGCGAAGGCGCGTATAACGCAAGCTCGACCGGGCGAGGGGCGGCGCGCGCGGCTCGGACGAGGGACGGCGCGCGTAGTCGCGACGCGACGCGACGGCTACAAGATGCTCGACGGCACGACGAGCTATAGGGGACTTCGATCGACACGAGGCGGCTCGGATCTAGGCGGCGCAGCGCGCGGGACGGACAGCGGCATCGCGCGCCGGCCGGGCGACGTGACTGGCCGGGCGGGCTCGCCGAGACGCGATCCGGGTTGCGAGCTTGGGCCGGGCGACTGGCTGGGCGAGGTGGGGCGAGCAGCGGCTCGGGCGGGCGACTGGGCGAGTGGGGCTGGGGCTAGGCTAGGGGGGGGAGAGAGAGAGAGAGAGAGAAAGTGATTTTGAAAAGAAAAGATAAAAATGGGAAAAATAAAGGAAAAATAGGGATTTTAATCCTAATTTCCATCCTTATCCAAATCAAAACCTTAAAATCCCATTTCCCGGCTTCCTCCTTCGAGACCCGACCGAAGCAACCACTCCCAATAAATAAAACTCACTAAATCCAACTCCTAAAATCAACACCAAGGGCCCGGCTCGAATCCCAAAGAAAGCACACAACCAACCATCACTTTGCCAAAACCCAAAATCACAACCGAACTTCCAAACGACTAGCCCAAACATCTCGAGACTCGCAGCCTCCAACCAAGCCTCGACAAAGGCAGGAGCTGCCTCGAAGCCCTAAAAATCCATAAATCCTGCCCGGGGAGCAAAAAGACCAAAATGCCCTTAAGGGACAAAACAGCTCTAACGGCCCAACCGAACCATCAAATCGAACGGAAGCACCTCAAGAACCGGAATAGAAAATCAATTGTTATAATACTCCCTCCTTTTAAGACTTTCGTCCTCGAAAGTCCTAAGACGAAACTTGACTCCAAGAAAATCGCATTGAATCCGAACCAACCGAACTTCTCGGCTAAAAACAACACCAACCTTCTTGAAAACCAAACCTTCTTGGGTTCTCGGAAACTCAAAGGCACTATGCCATCCAGGCTGCCACAAACAAACTCAATCATGACTGGGCATACACTGAACTCCAAGGGAGCAGACGGCAAACCACATCCTCAACTCGCACCAACTCTCAAACGGTGCTACTCTCAAAGAAACTCGAGGATCGCCACAAGCTCACGAAACTCTACACCACGTGACTTGGCAAAACTTGTAACGACCTGTGTTTTTCTTCCCGGTCTTCCGGGTATGCCCTAGGGGTAATTTGGTAATTTGGTCGGTTTGTCGTGGTCGTTTGTGTCTTTTCCGATTACTAAAATTATTGGATGGTTTTATGTAGGTTTTGGAGGGGTTTGTGGTTTTGGTTTGAGCAAGGTTTGATGCAAAAGTAAAATAAAGGAATTTGTCTTTGCAGTAGGGTTTGAACCGGGTCTCTGGGAAGCTTGTAGAGATGTGTGCCAATTGAGCCATTAGGTGCTCTTGTTGCTCTTTCTCGCATCACATCTTAGTTAACCTTGGATTTTGGAGTTTTGGTGCATTTGGTTAAATGAAATAGAATTAGGTTTATTCCATCTTCTTCTCCAAATCTCCTCTTGGCCGCACAAGCTCTCCTCTCCATAGCCCTTGCCGATTCTTCATCCTTGCAGCTCCCTTGGATAGTTCATCATCATTCCGGATAGGTATTGATCTTCCTCTTCTTCTTCTCATCCGTTTGGTGTGCTTTTGGCCAAGTGAAAAGAGGTGTGTTGTGTGTGTTTGTGTTGATTGCACCCCGAGAGAAGAGAAGCCCAAGACCCATCGTCGCCGCACGCCCGGTCGGCCGATCGCGACGCCGGATCGCGCGCAAAGAAGAAGAAGACTGATCGCCCCGCCGCCGCACGATTCGCCCCTCTGATCGCACGATCGCTTCAGATCTCGTTGAGTACCCCGCGCGCATGCCGCTCACGAGTCGCCGGTCTGGTTGAAGCAAACGCCGCCACACGCCATCGCTCGCCGATCGTGTTGATCGATCGCGCGCAGAAGAGACGCGAGACGCCAGACGCCGCGCGCGCCTTTGCTTGCGAAGCCGCCGCCGCGCGCCAGCGCGTCCGCGTCGCGTCGCCTCGTCGCGACGCGCGCGCCGCGCGCTTCGCCCGAAGCCGCTCGCCAAGACGCCCAGACGCTTCGCGCGCGCGCGCCCTCGCTGCCGCATCCGTGCGTGCCGTCTTTGTGTGCAGCATAGCGGCAGCGCCGCCTGCCTGCACTGTGCGGTAGCGCACTGCGCGCCGGACCTGCGATGCCGGCTCGCCAGCAGCCTCCAAGCTCGTGTCGCGTGCGTGCGCGTGAGTTCCCCAAGCCGAGCTTGTCGTTTCTTTTGTTGTTAAGACATTTTAGATGCTGATTATTATTGGTTTGCTAGGTTCCCGCCGCTAGCTCGGGATTGTTCCGCAGCTTAGGATTTGTGTGTAGAAGCCTCCCGACCAAGGTAAGGATTTCTTACCGGAGTTATGTGGGCCTGCGGTATATGTGTGATTGTTGTTTTGTATGCTGTGTATGATTATTAGCATGTTTAGCCCTAGGTGCTCTCTGTCAATTCTCGATGGCATGAACTCTTGTATTGTTTCTCATGTTAGCCCATGCTAGGTTGTTCCATTCTCGCATGTTCGATATCTGTTCTTGCTTCGTAGTATCATGCTAGGTTCCTTGTATCTGTTGAGCACGTATTGGACTGCATTGATTGAATTGTTATTATTGTTATGGTTTAGAGTTCAAGTAGGTAGCATCATCGGGCGGATGCATGACGTAACTTGCATCCCCGAGCGGGGACGTGCACGAGATGGTACTCCGTCCCGATCCCGTTAGGGTTTAGCTAACCCTAAACGGCCGCCCCGCAATCTTGGGTGAGGGTGGCGGATCGTTAAATGCCCCAACGGTCGGGATGATGACTTGGCATTGCCTGCGTCCCGGCGATCGGCACGTCCTCGGCGTGTTCGGCCGTAGCCCTTGATTGCCACTGTTAGGGCAAGGACCGCTTCTCGGTGTAAGCCTACCACGACCGGTTCCTTAGCCTCAAAGTGCGGTGGTACAGCCGACATAGTTCACGTGTCGAGTCTCACACCCTATGTCGGTGACACCGATCCGAGAGATTTAGTTAGGCATGGTGATCGAACACGGGCGGCTTTGCCACTAGACCCGCACACCCCGAGTTTGCAAAGAGCATGCGGTGCGCGCTTACGCTCATTACTGGCGCCCGTGGAGAGCTCCTCGGGATCTTGAGCGAGTGCACCTTTCATCGACGATGAGAGTCGCCGAGGCGGGACTTGTTCCCGTATATAGCGTATAGTGTGTTGTGGTATTTTCCGGACTAAGACCCCGAGTTGGCTTCCGAGGTCCAAGTGTGGACTTAGCTATGTGCTCCGCTCGTGTTTGTACTCATAGCTTGCATACATTCTTCTAGATGATCATGTATATCGTATTGTACCCGGTTGGGGATTCTTACTGGGTAATTCGTTACTCACCCTTATTCTCGTGGTTTTCCACGGGTAATCAAGCGGGAGACAGGATGGTCAAGGAGGAGCCGTGATCATGGAATCTGCTTGTCATCTCGACCCGATTTATTATATCATGACTCTTGACTTTTGTTATTTCCCGAATGCATGTAGACGGGCACGGAGCCCTAGGATGTTTTCTTACGTTTTATGGATTCCAGCATATTTGTACTTGTGGATTGTTTAAATGGTTTAAATAAATCTCGATCGAGTATGCTTTTAGAAATGTATGTTTTGGTTGTTGAATGTTTCTGTTTTTACTTGGGATCCAAATATATTTTTCATAATGTATTTTATTGTAACGACCTGAGTTTTTCTTCCCGGTCTTCCGGTATGCCCTAGGGGTAATTTGGTAATTTGGTCGGGCCGTCGAGAGTCGTTTGTGTCTTTTCGATTACTAAAATTATTGGATGGTTTTTGTAGGTTTTGGAGGGGTTTGAGGTTTGGTTTGAGCAAGGTTTGATGCAAAAGTAAAAATAAAGGAATTTGTCTTTGCAGTAGAGGTTTGAACCCGGGCCTCTGGGAAGCTTGTAGAGAGGTGTGCCAATTGAGCCATTAGGTGCTCTTGTTGCTCTTTTCGCATCACATCTTAGTTAACCTTGGATCTTTGGTGTTTGGTGCATTTGGTTAAATGAAATAGAAATTAGGTTTGTTGTGTTTTCTTCTCCAAAAGATTTGTGGCCGCCCAAGCTTTCTCCCAAGCTCTCCTTGCCGATTCTTCATCCTTGCATCTCCTTGGGTTCGATCATCATCATTAGGGTAGGTATTGATCTTCTTCTTCTTCTTCTCATCCGTTTGGTGTGCGTTTGGCCAAGTGAAAAGAGGTGTGTTGTGTGTGTTGTGTTGATTGCGGCCCACCGAGTGTAGCCGAGCCAAGAAAGACAGATCGCCCGATCGCTCAGACGCCAGATCTCGGCGGCCTGAAAGAAAAATTCGCCGGCCGCTGAATCGCCACAAAGTCGCTGCGTCGCCCGATCGTCGCCGCGCCGATCGCCCAGCCCGGACGCCAGACGCCCAGATTCGCAGATCAAGAAATTTCGCTCTTCGCGCCAAAGAAGACAGATCGCCTGGACGCCGCGACGCCAGAGGTCGTCGCCCCGCGCGCGCCCTATCGCGCGCCGTGTCGCTTGCGCTTGCCGAATCGCCGCCCGCGCGCCGCCAGACGTTTCGCGCGCGCGCTCCTCGCCCGCCGAAGCCGCGCCGTGTCCGCATCGCATGCTAGCGCCGCGCGCGCCGCGCTTGACGCTCGCGCGCGCGCGCGTCCTGCCGTGCTGCGTGCGGTAGCGGCCGGCAGCAGCGTCCTTGCGTGTGCCGGCCGCCGCTTGAGCCTCCAAGCTCGTGTCGTCGCGCCGCGTGAGTTCCCCGAGCCGAGCTTGTCGTTGTTCTATTGTTGTTTAGATATTTTAGATCTTTGATTATTGTTGGTTTGCTAGGTTCCCGCCGCTAGCTCGGGATTGTTCCATGACTTAAGATTTGTGTGTAGAAGTCTTCCACCAAGGTAAGGATTTCTTTACCAGGGGTTGTGTGGACTCTGCATGTATATTTGTGATTGTTGTTTTGTATGCTGTGTATGATTACTAGCATGTTTATCTCTAGGTGCTCATTCAATTCTCGATGGCATGAACTCTTGTATTGTTTCTCATGTTAGCCCATGCTAGGTTGTTCTATTCTAGCATGTTCGATATCTGTTCTTGCTTCGTAGTATCATGCTAGGTTCTTTGTATCCGATGAGCACGTATTGGGTGCATTGATTGAATCGTTATTATTGTTAAGGTTTAGAAATGAGGTAGATAGAATCATCCGGGCCCGATGCATAAAGTATCTTGCATCTATGGCAAGGACGTTCGAGACAGCTTCTCCGTCCTTGGACCCCGTGAGGGATTATTTATCCCAACCGGTAGGCCCCGCAATCTTGGGTGAGGGTGGCGATCGTTAAATGCCCCAACGGTCGGGATGATGACTTGGCATTGCCTCGTCCCCGGCGATCGGCACGTCCTCGGCGTGTTCGGCCGTAGCCCTTGATTGCCACTGTTAGGGCAAGGACCGCTTCACGGTGTAAGCCTACCACGACCGGTTCCTTAGCCTCAAGTGCGGTGGTACAGGTGACATAGTTCACACGTGTCGAGTCTCACACACCCCTATGTCGGTGACACCGATCCAGAGATTTAGTTCGGCATGGTGGATCGAACTCGGCGGCTTGCCACTAGACCCGGCACCCCGAGTTTGCGGTAGCATGCGGTGCGCGCTTACGCTCATTACAAACGCCGATCGAGAGCTCCTCGGGATCTTGAGCAGTGCACCTTTCGTGATCGGCGATGAAGCCGTGAGGCCGGGACTTGTTCTGTATAGCGCGTTTAGTGTGTTGTGGTATTTCCGGACTAAGACCCGAGTTGGCATCCGAGGTCCAAGTGTGGACTTAGCTATGTGCTCCGCTCTGTGTTTGTACTCATAGCTTGCATACATTCTTCTAGATGATCATGTATATCGTATTGTACCCGGTTGGGGATTCTTTACTGGGTAATTCGTTACTCACCCTTATTCTCGTGGTTTTCCACGGGTAATCAAGCGGGAGACAGGATGGGCGATGGAGGAGGCGTGATCATGGAATCCTCTTTGTCATCTCTCGATTATTCTATTTTATTTATCATGACTCTTGACTTTTGTTATTTCCCCGAATGCATGTAGGCGGCACAGAGCCCGGGATGTTTTCTTACGTTTTATGGATTCCAGCATATTTGTACTTGTGGATTGTTTTAATGGTTTAAATAAATCTCGATCGAGTATGCTTTTAGAAATGTATGTTTTGGTTGTTGAATGTTTCTGTTTTTACTTGGGATCCAAATGTATTTTTCTTAATATCTTTTATTTTCACTACATGCATTGGGGTAAAGGCCCATTTAGAGCCCCTTTTGGGTCGGGTCTTCTGATTGGTATCGAGCTCGAGTCATAGATTCTGTGAGACTCGACCTTTTGTTGTAGGTCGTTTTCCATGATCATCAAGACTCTGGCAGTCATCAGTACGCCTAGATTTATTGTTTTAGAAAGGAAAAGGGTTAAGAATTTACAATACCTATCATCTAGTGTATGCCTTGTTTGGTGTTGTGGAATGGTGACAAAGCGTGTTTTGATTCGTTGTTGGTTTGGATGTAGATCGCCAAAGATGCTATCCACCGTCTGGGAGAGGAGGTTCGAGAGCGGTCGAGGTATCGGGATCGGATCTCGAGCATCGCAGGACATCGTCCCAAGCCGACATCGATGGCATTCCACCGCCAGTTCCTCCGTTACGCCTAGAGCGGGCGTTGAGGCGATCGAGCGCCGTGAGATCGCTCCCGGAGCAGAGTTTCTTTGAGTCTATGAGGGCTTTTATGGTCGCATGTTGAGCGACCAGAGGGCCGAGACCTGTGCCTTGTTGGCGTGCGGCGGGAAGAGTCCCGAGCCCAGATCGAGCGGTGACTCGATTGGTTCAAAGAGAGCTCAGAGCTCCTCCGGCTCCTCGAGGAGCAAGTAGCCCCAGAGGCGAGATATGGCGAGGTGCCGAGGAATTGGGTAGGTGGTGAAGGATTTTGTGAAGTGGAAGCTCGAGAAGTTTGATGCCACCGGTGATGCGTTAGCGGCGGCGTGTGGATTGCCCATTTGGAGTACACCTTCCCGATCATGGTGTGCCCCGATATTCAGAGGCCGAGATGTGCGGCTCATGTGCTAGGAGGCACAATGAGATGGTGGTGGGAGTCCACCTTGAGCGAGAGACCGGTGGGTCTCCACCCGCTACTTGGGAGTTCTTCAAGGTGAGTTCAAGGTAAAGTTCATCGGTGATGAGGCTCGGGAGAAGATGGTGGAGCTCTTCCGAACTCAAGCAAGGGTTCGATTCCATTGAGGAATATGAGCGCAAGTTCTCAGAGTATGGATATTTTGCTCCTCGTTGATTGCCACCCCAGAGTGAAGATTCGGAAGTTCATATCCGGATTGAGGCAGGTGTTTCCCAGATGTCGAGGGCTCGTGCCCCCGACACTTATGCTAAGGGCTGTCGATTAGCCACGATCTATAATGGGAAGTATCTGCTGAGCGGGTTGTTGTTGCGCGCCTGTTCGGCGTCCCGTCCCCCAAAGAAATTGGGGCGTAAGAGAAAGTTTGACTTTCGGGGGGGCAGCGCCGCCAAGGGCGATTCTGAAGCGAGATCGGCGGAGAGCTCGATCCGTTTCGGCCCGGCAGCAGAGGAGGACCCAGCAGTTCCCGCTTGTGCTACTTGTGGGAAAGTCCACGCCGAGCTTGTCACTGGACCTAGATTGTGCTTCCGTTGTGGTAGAGAGGGTCACATGGCCCGTTTTTGTGATCACCCACTATGGCAGCTCGGCCAGAGGCAGCAGCAGGCAGAGGTCGAGTGTTTGCTACGACCGTCAGAGCCGAGCGAGCGTACGGATGCCGTGTGGCGGTACGCTTCTTGTTTTAGATCACTGCGCATTTGTCTTGTTTGATTCGGTTCCACGCATTCATTTGTATCTGTTGTTGTTTCTTGAGCATGCTAAGTTAAGTCTAGAGCCTCTAGGTTTCGAGTTATCTGTTGCAACTCCTTCGGGAGTTAATATGTTGGCTAGAGATAAGATTAAGGATGGCCGGATCGAGATATCCAGGAGAGTTGCTTGTGGCTACGCTCATAGTTACGCCTATGAGCGGTTTTGATGTGATTCTTGGTATGGAGTGGTTAGTCGCTAACCACGCGTTGATTGACCGCCACCGGAAAGAAGTAGTGTTCGGGCCGCCAGTCGGCCTAGCTTTAAGTTTCGTGGAGTCAGTGGTGGAGTTTGCCCGCCGATGGTGTCACCGTGAAAGCTCGTCGTTTGCTAGCTCATGGAGCTTGGGGCTATCTAGCCAAGTTGTATGCGGGAAGAGCCGCCCCTCATTGTCTCATTGATCAGCACCGGCCGTGCGATGAGTTCGCGGATGTGTTTCCCGAGGAGTTACGGGGTTGCCCCAAAGAGAGAGGTTGACTTCATTATTGAGCTCGAGCCAGGACCCTCCCTATCTCGAAGGCTCCGTGATCGCATGGCGCCAGTGAGTTAAAGGAATCAAGATTCGATTTGCGGGGAGATGTTAGACCGAGGGTTCATCCGTCCAAGTGTGTCCCCGTGGGGAGCACCGATTCTGTTTGTGAAAAGAAGGATGGTTCTATGCGCTTATGTATTGATTATCGCGAGCTTAATAAGGTGACAGTGAAGAATAAGTATCCGTTGCCCGTGATCGATGATTTGTTCGATCGGCTTCAGGAGCTTCGGTGTTCTCCAAGATAGATCTCGAGATCCGGTTACCATCGCTTGCGGATCGGGGATGCCGACATTCCTAAGCGGCTTTCGAGTCTAGATATGGTCACTATGAGTTTGTGGTCATGTCGTTTGGATTGACCAATGCCCCACCACCGCGTTCATGGACATGATGGATAGGGTGTTCAAATCATTTTTGGGACAGCCGTCATCGTGTTCATTGGCGATATTCTCGATTTATTCGAGGTCTAAAGAAGACCATGCAGAGCATTTGAGGCGAGTATTGGCGGCTTTGAGGGAAAACCACTTTATGCGAAGTTTTCCAAATGTGATTTCTGGTTGGAGCGGTGGCCTTCCTAGGCCACGTAGTTTCGAGAGATGGTATAGCCGTGGACCCCACGAAGATTGAGGCCGTGAGTTCATGGGCCAAGCCGACTTCGGGATTGCCGAGATTCGCACTTTTCGGGTTTGGCGAGTTACTACCGTCGGTTCGTCAAGGACTTTTTCGCTATAGCCTCGCCTCACTCGTCCGGACGAGGAAGGGTGTCGAGTTTGTTTGGGACAGCAGTGTGATGAGAGCTTGCTGTGCTCAAGCGCAGATTTGACTTCAAGACTGTTGGCATCCCCAGAGGGGACAGTGGTTTCGTGGTCTCTGATGATGCTTCCAAGTTTGGATTAGGTTGTGTGTTGATGCAAAGACGGGAAGGTCATTGCCTATGCTTTCCGCCACCAAGCCGTATGAGCGTAACTACCCGACTCATGATATGGAGTTGGCAAAGCAGTGGTGTTTGTAATCAAGATTTGGAGGCATTACAGACGGTGGCGGATTCAGATGTTTACCGATCACGAGCCTCAAGTATCTGTCTACTCGTAAGGAGTTGAATATGAGCGAGAGGAGATGGTTAGAGTGGTAAAGGATTATGATCTGCGAGATTTTGTACCATCCGGTAAAGCCAATGTAGTGGCCGATGCTTTGAGCGAGAAAAGACGTCGCACTCTGCGGCGTTGTTGAGTTCAGCCAGTTTGCGAGAGAGAGTTCGAGCGGCCGAGGTTGCGATGTTGTTGGGAGAGGTTACCGCCTGTGGTAGCTCGATTATTGGATCTGCTCACCGTCGATTCGGCAAATGGATTATAGACGTACCGGTTGGGTGACCCCGCACTTAAGAGATTGGTTGACCGAGTCGCTTCTTGTGGTGACTTTGACTTTGTGTATTCACCAGACGGTGGGTTGACTTATAGAGGCGGTTGTGTGTTCGGACATTGCGGTGTTTTGAGCGAGTTGCTCTGAGGCCCCACAGCCCCCTTTTGCTTGGCACCCCGGGGTACCAAGATGTATCAGACCTAAGCGCACTTTACGGTGGATGGGGATGAAGAGAGATGTGGCAGAGTTTGTCGTAGGTGTCTCACTTGTCGGCAAGTGAAGGGCACCCAGCAGAGGCCAGTGGTTTGTTTGCAACCATCGAGTGTACCCAGTGGAAATGGGAAGAGATCTCTATGGACTTTATCTGGTTTGCCAAGGACTCGAGGAAGCTCTCTCAGATTTGGGTGATAGTCGACCGTTTGACAAGAGCGCACACTTCATTCCCGGACGAGACACTTATACCGTGGAACAAAGTGGCGCGGTATTTTTGGAGCAGATCATCCGTTATCATGGTGTACCGGTGAGGATTGTGTCCGATCGTGACTCATGGTTCACTTCTTCGTTTCGAGGGCGCCCAGAAGGGTTTGGGCACGAGTGCAATTTCAAAGATGACTTTTCACCCTCGGACGGATGGTCGACCGAGAGAGTGAATCGATTCTCGAGGATATGTTGAGAGCTTGTGTGTTTGATTTCCCGGAAGTTGGGACCGATGATTCAGACTTGATGGAGTTTGCCCTATAACAACGATTTACGATCGGCGATCTGATGGCTCCATTCGAGGCATTGTATGGTAAGCGTTATCGGTCCCCCGTGTGTTCGGGAAGAGGTTGGTGATAGACAGTTTTGGGTCCCGAGTTCTGCAGATTGACCAATGGTGCAGTCACGCGAAGATTAGAGCTCGTATGTTGACCGCTTCAGAGCAGCAGAAGAGTTACGCCGATGTTGGCGTCGAGATTTGGAGTTTGAGGTTGGTCGGCATGTGTTCCTTAAGGTTGCTCCGATGCGAGGTGTTACGAGGTTTGTAAGCGTGGGAAGTTGAGTCCCCGATTTGTTGGTCCGTTTGAGATCCTAGAGAGGATTGGCAGAGTTGCTTACCGGTTAGCCCTACCTCCGTCACTACTCGGCGGTGCATAGTGTTTTTCATGTATCGATGTTGAGGCAAGATGTGCCGGACCCGTCGCACATTGTGGACTTTGAGCCTTTGTGAATGAGGATTTGAACTTCGAGGAAAAGCCGGTGAGGATCCTTGCCTTTGAGACCAAGACGTTGCGTAATCGCGAGATTCGTTTGGTAAAGGTTGATGGAAGAGTCGGGGTTATGAGGAAGCCACTTGGGAGCGGGAAGACGAGATGAGGTTGCATTTACCAGTGTGTTTTGTCTTAAGGACTTTCGAGGACGAAAGTCATAAAAAGGAGGGAATATTGTAACGACCCAGTTTTTCTTTCGGTCTTCGGTATGCCCTAGGGGTAATTTGGTAATTTGGTCGGGCCGTCGAGGTCGTTTGTGTCTTTTCCAGATTACTAAAATTATTGGATGTTTTTGTAGGTTTTGGAGGGGTTTGAGGTTTGGTTTGAGCAAGGTTTGATGCAAAAGTAAAAATAAAGGAATTTGTCTTTGCAATGGGTTTGAACCGGGCCTCCGGGAAGCTTGTAGAGAGGTGTGCCAATTGAGCCATTAGGTGCTCTTGTTGCTCTTTTCTGCATCACATCTTAGTTAACCTTGGATCTTTGGTGTTTGGTGCATTTGGTTAAATGAAATAGAAATTAGGTTTGTTGTGTTTTCTTCTCCAAAAGAGTTGTGGCCGCCAAGCTTTCTCCCAAGCTCTCCTTGCCGATTCTTCATCCTTGCATCTCCTTGGGTTCGATCATCATCATTAGGGTAGGTATTGATCTTCTTCTTCTTCTTCTCATCCGTTTGGTGTGCGTTTGGCCAAGTGAAAAGAGGTGTGTTGTGTGTGTTGTGTTGATTGCGGCCCGGAGAGTGTAAGCCGAGCAAAGAAAGATCGCCCGATCGCTCGCTCGCGCGCCAGACGCCTTGCCGTTCGCCAAGCCAGCCGCTGTCGCCCAGTAAGAAGACACGTCGGCTCGTCGCTCGTGACGCCCAATCTGTCGACAGCCGCGACGCCGTTCGTCCCAAAGAATCGCCGCCGTCGCTCAAAGAAGACAGACGGAGGTCGCCGCCGGCGCCGCGTCGCCCATCGCCGCGCCCTGCGCGTGTCGCTTGCGCCGCGCGCGCCGCGCGCCTTCGCCGAATCGCGTTCGCCGCGCGCATCGTCCTGCGCCAGTTGCTGCTCGCCTCGTCGCGTCCTCGCAGCCGCGCTGCGGTCCGATGATCGCGACGCTGCTTGCCAACGCTGGGCCGCGACGCGCGCGCGCGCGTCCTGCCGTCGTGCTAGCGTGCGGTAGCAGCAGCAATAGCAGCAGCGTCCGTGTGCCATGCGGTAGCGCGGCCGGTAGCAGCGTCCTTGCCGTGCCGTACCCGGCTCGCGTGAAGCCCCAAGCTCGTGTCGTCGCGCGCGTGAGTTCCCCGAGCCGAGCTTTGCGTTTCTATTGTTGTTTAGATATTTTAGATGCTGATTATTGTTGGTTTGCTAGGTTCCCGCCGCTAGCTCGGGATTGTTCCATGACTTAGGATTTGTGTGTAGAAGTCTTCCGACCAAGGTAAGGATTTCTTAGGGGTTGTGTGGACCTGCGGTATATTTGTGATTGTTGTTTTGTATGCCTGTGTATGATTACTAGCATGTTTATCTCTAGGTGCTCTGCTCAATTCTCGATGGCATGAACTCTTGTATTGTTTCTCATGTTAGCCCATGCTAGGTTGTTCTATTCTAGCATGTTCGATATCTGTTCTTGCTTCGTAGTATCATGCTAGGTTCTTTGTATCCGATGAGCACGTATTGGATTGCATTGATTGAATCGTTATTATTGTTAAGGTTTAGAAATGAGGTAGATAGAATCATCGGGCCCGATGCATAAAGTATCTTGCATCTATGGCAAGGACGTTCGAGACAGTTCTCCGTCCTTGGACCCCGTGAGGGATTAGCTATCCCAACCGGTAGGCCCCGCAATCTTGGGTGAGGGTGGCGATCGTTAAATGCCCCAACGGTTGGGATGATGACTTGGCATTGCCTCGTCCCCGGCGATCGGCACGTCCTCGGCGTGTTCGGCCGTAGCCCTTGATTGCCACTGTTAGGGCAAGGACCGCTTCACGGTGTAAGCCTACCACGGCCGGTTCCTTAGCCTCAAAGTGCGGTGGTACAGTGACATAGTTCACGTGTCAGTCTCACACCCTATGTCGGTGACACCGATCCGAGAGATTTAGTTCGGCATGGTGATGAACACGGGCGGCTTGCCACTAGACCCGGCACACCCCGAGTTTGCAAGAGCATGCGGTGCGCGCTTACGCTCATTACAGCGCCGATCGAGAGCTCCTCGGGATCTTGAGCGAGTGCACCTTTCGTGATCGACGATAGAGCGGCCGAGGCCGGGACTTGTTCTGTATAGCGCGTTTAGTGTGTTGTGGTATTTCCGGACTAAGACCACGAGTTGGCATCCGAGGTCCAAGTGTGGACTTAGCTATGTGCTCCGCTCTGTGTTTGTACTCATAGCTTGCATACATTCTTCTAGATGATCATGTATATCGTATTGTACCCGGTTGGGGATTCTTCTTTGGTAATTCGTTACTCACCCTTATTCTCGTGGTTTTCCACGGGTAATCAAGCGGGAGGCAGGATGGGTGATGGAGGAGCTGTGATCATGGAATCCTGCTTTGTCATCTCTCGATTATTCTATTTTATTTATCATGACTCTTGACTTTTGTTATTTCCCTGAATGCATGTAGACGGGCACAGAGCCCGGGATGTTTTCTTACGTTTTATGGATTCCAGCATATTTGTACTTGTGGATTGTTTTAATGGTTTAAATAAATCTACGATCGAGTATGCTTTTAGAAATGTATGTTTTGGTTGTTGAATGTTTCATTTTTACTTGGGATCCGAAATGTATTTTTCTTAATATCTTTTATTTTCACTACATGCATTGGGGTAAAGGCCCATTTAGAGCCCCTTTTGGGTCGGGTCTTTACATTTATTTTCAATACATGCATTGGGGTAAAGGCCCATTTAGAGCCCCTTTTGGGTCGGGTCTTTACAAAACTCCTCTGGAAACTCACAGCTGCTAACAAGCAGCCTCAACCCGACAACAAGCTGGCCAAACAACTGAACCTCCCAGGTTCCAGAAACCAAACTGCCTACAACACTCACACCGGTGAAACTTGACACGGCCAAATCTAAAAGACAAGAGCCAAGCACATGAGACTCCACTTGGCCAAACCAACAAACTCGAACTCCTCACCGGCCGAACGCAAACCTTACGGAGCAAAACTACCAGCAATTGGGCAAAGAAAACACTGCAAGGCAAGGGACAACCAACACTCCCCTCAAGGAAATCTCGGGCTGCAAGGACTAAACCATCATGCAGCTAACCGCGGCACAACACCTTGAGGAAAACAGCTCAACAGCTTTACCAACCAAGCCACGGCACCTCTGTGCCAACTCACTCAACGCGGCTCGCTAACGCCAGCGCGAACGCACAATAACTAGGAACAAAGCCCGAGAAGGGCTTGCTCAGCAGAACTCAACCCAAACTTATAACGAGCAACGCTCGCCTCCAAGCTACCACTAAACTCTAAAAACCCAACTGGCTACTTAACGGACTTCTCCTTTAAGCTTAGGCCTAACACATCTTCCAACCAGAAGCTCCACTCCCGAAACCTTACAAGGAAAAGCGGATAACAACAACCTCAAAGCTTACGGATCCGAGCCACCCGAATCCGCAAGACTACCTCGGAAGCTAACACTCGAAGCTGGCATCCAAGGAGCAACTCAACCACCACAGAGGCTAGGGGGAAAGGAAATCTTCAATCCCCAAAGAACCAACACTTGCCAGAACAACTCAACTCTTACTGGCTAGCCTCTGCTCTTGCGGGAACAAACAACTCTTGCTTGCTAGCAACACAAAGCAGGGACCCTTTCATTGGGGTGGCCGCGCGCTACTCGATCAACTACACAACTCAGAGCTAAGTCGACTCACTCGCCAAACGGGAAACGACTTCCCAGCAAGCAAACTCCAGAAGGGCATCGAACTCCACACACGCTCGCTGACTTGCTCAAACCCAAGGCAACAGCAACCAACTCTCTTGGAAGCAACACCCAAAGGAAAACTCAACCAATCGGACCACCAATCCGAAACTAACAGCACTTGCTCAACTGCCGAGGGAGGGGTCAACTCCCCAAAACTTCCTGACTAGGAACAAGACCTCAGGGCAACGCCCTCCAGCTAGAACCGAACTAGCTCTCGAAACAACAAAAGAACCAAATCTTGGCCAAACACTCACAAGAGGCAGAACAACCTTTACTGCAGCCTCTAGAACACCATCCAAGAATCCGCTTAACTGGACAAACGACTGCTTCCAAGCAACCAACAAACTGTTCCCTCTTGCTAGCACCACTACCATCAATTCCAAGACCAAGGAAGAACCTGACAACTCCCCGAAGGGAACGACTCTTACTAGCAGACAACCAAGGGACAGAGAACTCCACATACGTTCACTGTCTTGCTCCACTAGAGCAACAACATCAAATCTCGCGGGGCAACAACAGGGGTCCACCACGGACTGAACCTCCAAATGCCAAACGGGGCAACTCAACATCTTGAAAACAGGAACACAACCAACAGGGCACAAACCACTCGCCCCACGAGAAAAACTAATCTCTAGCAATTCCAATCCACACCTTGGTCAACACCAAGCATCAACTTGCCACCACACCGGAACCAATCCGGACTTTACTCCAAACAACCACTAGCTTGCTAGTCTACCAAGACTGCTAGCAACTCAACCAAGGCTACAACCCACACGCCTCCAGCTGGCCAACTAAACTCACTACCTGGGCCTGACTGAGCTTTGGAGAGGCTCTCCACAACCTACGGTTCTCCGACAAACCTCGACACACACACTGCCGGCAACCGATCTGACAGACAACTGCCTGAACAAACAACTCCATTTTCCAGCATCACAACCATGCAGCCAACTCCAAATCCTTGGGAACCAAGAGGACTAAAGCGCTACGAGAATCGTCATCCTCCTACTCAAAGCATCGGCCACAACATAACTTCTACCCAAGGAAGGATCCAAACAACTCTCTTAGCCATGACGATCAGAAACCACGCGGCTTAGCTACCACCACTCTTGTTCGGGTTTCCAATGAACTCCAATAACGATCAACAAAAGATCCGCCAATCAAGCTTAGGTCCAACTTAACAAATCTTGCCTAAGCAACAACCTGATATCACGTACACGGTATCCTTATCACCTCGCTAAAGCCTTACAACATCCACCTGGAGTCCAACTTCTCCAAGAACTGAGCACTAGATCTCCAAAGCAAACTCTACATGGATCTGAAACTTTCGCCACCGAATGAACCACACAAAACACACTTGTGTGCACAACTCTCAACCTTCCTTCAGAGATCCAAGACTAACAAGCGCTTTTCCAAAAGCAACGCTAACTCTGGCGAGAGATACAAACAATCCAAGGAACACCAAAAGTTCCATCTCCACACGATACTCGAAGCTGAGGCAACCTTGCTCTACCAAAGCATAACAATGCCAAACCGAACTTACTTTATACCAAGCCTCTACCAAGGGTGCTTACCCATAAGGCATCCAAATCCTCTCGCAAGGCATCAGCTCATCTCGCCTGATAGGCATCCAACTCGCCTCATAGACATCCAACTCATCTCATAAGCATCCAACTCATGGTCCCTCAGCTGGACCGAACTCGCATCAACGATGCTCAACTCTCCTCAGATATGGCCCTTGAAGGTAGTTGACCGCACTACCAACCATAAGGAAACTCTTGGCCTTAACACTAGCGCGAGACTCACGCGCACCAACACTTACCAACCGCCAACCTGCTGACTTACTCAACCTCCAATAACACTGGAAAAAGGCTCCGGCTCCGGCTCCTCTCGAGCATCCTCTCGCTTGTAGTCCATCAACTACCACTGAACTAGCCCTCTAGCACGACCTAAAGCAGTGCATCGCCATAAACGGATCAAGGCTAAAGGAGTGGCGCTGAACTCCGGACGGCATAGAGCCATCCGCTATGCCCAAGCCAAACTCAAGCTCGAACGGACTTAGTGCCAAAGCGGCACACCAACCAATGCACCTCAAGTGCCACTACTACCAAAACCACATCTTACTACCAATGGGGCCAACAAGATCACAACCTCAAGTGACAAGAACTCTGGCTAGGCATACAAGGGCTCCAACTAAAAAAAAAACCATGCCTATGGCATCTCATCAAACCGAAGGCTCACCGCCTACTCTTGCACCTCCACATGAGGCTCCACAAAACTCTGGCCGACTCTCTCAACATGCAGCAGCTAGCTCCACTCCAGGAGCTCACCAAAGGAAGAGTGCTCAACTCTACCAAACATCTGAGGAAAACACCAACGGATCCAATCCGGAGGAAACATCGCCTTTGCACCCTTAACCACGGGGTTCCGGCCATCGGCCGCAAAAACAACACTTTACAAGAGCATAAAGATGCCTCAACAATCTCCTCAAAGGCTGCCAACTCTGCAGCTACTCACTGGGCAACCAAATAATCTAACAAGACTCAAGATCAACACTTGAGCTACCCAGGCTAGTCCACACGGGGACTGCTCCACAAACATCCACCTAAGCATGACCATAGCTAACTCCTCTCTTGGAATGGCACTCCAAGGAAAAGCACCTCCACCCTCTCACTGGGGAAAACCAACAAGCCCTGGGCCACAATTGGCCTCACGGAGTCCAAGCTCGCCTCCCACGGGGACGATGTCCTGGGGCATCCGAATCTATCGGATACCTCAACAAGCCACAACAAACATCACACATCTGCGGGAAGTTGGCATGATGGCGCTCTAAACCCAAACCAACAACGAGTCGAACTCGCTTCGTCTCCGCTCCACAACACTACACAAGGCATACACTAGATGACGGTATTGTAAATTCTTAACCCTTTTCATAAGCAGATAAACTTAGGCGCACTGATGACCGCTTGAGTCTTGATGATCATGGAAAAACGACCTACAACAAAAGGTGAGTCTACAGAATCTATGACTCTGAGCTCTGATACCAACTGTAACGACCCGACCCGAAAGGGTTTCTTAAATAGGCCGTTACCTCAATGCATGCATTCAAATCTACAGAAAATTTGCAATATGATGTTGGATTCTAAGTAAAACTAAAACATAAAACATCCATTTAAAAAGTCAACATAAAATTCCTGAAACACATCCCTGTTTCCAAGAACTCATTCCAAGACAAATACATTTACAAAACTTGCTCGATCAGAGATTTATTTAAAACATACAAGCTTTGCAATAATTACAACAATGCTAGAATCCGGAAATCTGATAAACAAACACCCTAGGGCTCCGTGCCCAACTACATGCATTCAGAGGACATTTAAAACATAAACATAAACAAGACTCAGAGTTGAACAACGGGTTCCCATGATCACAGCTCCTCCTCTAGCCATCCTGTCTCGCACCGTGGTTACCTGTGGAAAAACCACAGAAATAAGGGTGAGTAACGAATTACTCAGTAAGAATCCCCAACTGGGGTACAATACGAAAACATCTCATTTAGCACACCGACATGCAACCAAACAATGACTTAGAGCAAAACGGTAGGTTTAGGCTATGTGCTAACACTAGAGCTAGCCTATCAAGGGCTTTCAACTACAGCCCTATCCTAGGTTCTACACCTGGATGCCCATCGGGTCTTACACAACCTAGGATACAATGACACAATGATGCCCATCGGGGACTTACACACAAGGATGCCCATCGGGGTCTTACACCTCTAAACAATGATGCCCATCGGGTCTTACACATATGGATGCCCATCGGGTCTTACACCTCTAGCTATCAATCTTTGCCCAACGGGTCTTACACATCTAGGATGCCCATCGGGTCTTACACCAGTTAAACAATGATGCCCATCGGGGTCTTACACATACGGATGCCCATCGGGGTCTTACACCTCTAAACAATGATGCCCATCGGGGTCTTACACATATGGATGCCCATCGGGGTCTTACACCTCTAAACAATGATGCCCATCGGGGTCTTACACATATGGATGCCCATCGGGGTCTTACACCTCTAGCTATCAATGCTGCCCAACTGGGTCTTACACACCTAGGATGCCCATCGGGGTCTTACTCCAGCTAGGATCACTGAGATGCCCATCGGGGTCTTACACTCTTAAGCAGCCTCATAATGCCCATCGGGGCTTACACACAGTGAGGAGCAGTGCGGTGCCCATCGGGGACTTACCTACATTATGGATCACCGCCTAGCACTAACATGGAACTGTCGAGAATATAACAAGAACCGAGAATATGCCAAGATAAAAGACCTAGCCTCAGAATTAACTAATATAATGAAACACCACTACAACACAAACTCGGAAGCAAGAGAAAACATGTAACCTATCCACTAGAATTTCATACAATCACAAGATATGGCATACTATCAATTATTCGCAGGTCCACACAACCTCGGAAGAAACCCTTACAGTAGGAAGGCAACAACACACAAGAAACTTAAGCTGCGATTGAACCCGAGCAACCTAAAGCGAACCTAACAAACACATCAAAAATCATAATCCATAGGCCTAAATATAATAAAATAACAGGGCACGGCTCGGGAGCAACTCACGAGGCACGGCTGACACGCGAACGAGCCGGCCAGACGGGGCGAGGCAACATTGGCGCTGAGGGGCGCAGATGGGCGCAGGGGCTGGCCGCTGGGGCGCGCTGACACGGCCGCTGGGCGAGCAGGGCACTCGGGCGCGGACGCGAACGCGCGGGCGAGCTGCTGGGAGGCGAGGGCGCGCGAACGCAAGCTCGGCTGGGCGAGGGCGTGCGGCGCGGCTCGGCACAGGGACGGCGCGTAGGCGCGACGCGACGCGACGGCTACAAGACGCTCGATCTGGCACGACGAGCTATAGGGGACGCTCGATCTGACACGAGGCGGCTCGGATCTAGGCGGCACGGGCGCGGACGGGACGAGCGGCTTCTCGCGCGGCCGGCCGGGCGACGTGACTGGTGGGCGGGCTCGCCGAGACGCGATCGGGTTGGAGCGAAGCTTGGCGGGCGACTGGCTGGGCGAGCTGGGCGAGCAGGCTCGGGCTGGGGGCGACCTGGGCGAGCTGGGGCTCGGGCTGGGCTAGGCTCGGGCTGGGGGGAGAGAGAGAGAGAGAGAGAAAGTGATTTTGAAAAGAAAAGATAAAAATGGGAAAAATAAAGGAAAAATAGGGATTTTAATCCTAATTTCCATCCTTATCCAAATCAAAACCTTAAAATCCCATTTCCCGGCTTCCTCCTTCGAGACCCGACCGAAGCAACCACTCCCAATAAATAAAACTCACTAAATCCAACTCCTAAAATCAACACCAAGGGCCCGGGCTCGAATCCCAAAGAAAGCACACAACCAACCATCACTTTGCCAAAACCCAAAATCACAACCGAACTTCCAAACGACTAGCCCAAACATCTCGAGACTCGCATGACCTCCAACAAACAAGCCTCGACAAAGCGCAGGAGCTGCCTCAAGCCCTAAAAATCCATAAATCCCGCCTGGGAGCAAAAGACCAAAATGCCCTTAAGGGACAAAAGCAGCTCTAACGGCCCAACCGAACCATCAAATCAACCTAAGCACCTCGAGAACCGGAATAGAAAATCTGGGTGTTATAATACTCCTCCTTTTAAGACTTTCGTCCTCGAAAGTCCTAAGACGAAATGACTCCAAGAAAAGCGTGATGAATCCGAACCAACCGAACTTCTCGGCTAAAACAACACCAACCTTCTTCAAAACCAAACCTTCTTGGGTTCTCGGAAACTCAAAGGCACTATGCCATCCAGTCGCCTCAAACAAACTCAATCATGACTGGGCATACACTGAACTCCAAGGGAACAGACGGCAAACCACATCCTCAACTCGCACCAACTCTCAAACGGTGCTACTCTCAAGAAACTCGAGGACTGGCCACAAGCTCAAACTCTACACCACGTGACCTGGCAAAACTCCTCTCGGAAACTCACACCATGCTAACAAGCAAATTCCTCAACCCGACAACAAGTGGCCAAACAATCTGAACCTCCTGTGTTCCGAAACCAAACTGCCTACAACACTCACACCAGCTGAAACTTCAGCTACGGCCAAATCTAAAAGACAAGAGCCAAGCACAGACTCCACTTGGCCAAACCAACAAACTCGAACTCCTCACCGGCCGAACGCAAACCTTACGGAGCAAAACTACCAGCAATTGGGCAAAGAAAACACTGCAAGGCAAGGGACAACCAACACTCCCCTCAAGGAAATCTCGGGCTGCAAGGACTAAACCATCATGCAGCTAACCGCGGCACAACACCTTGAGGAAAACAGCTCAACGACTTTACCAAGCAAGCCACGGCACCTCTGTGCCAACTCACTCAACGCGGCTCGCTTAACGCCAATCGCGAACGCACAATAACTAGGAACAAAGCCCGAGAAGGGCTTGCTCAGCAGAACTCAACCCAAACTTATAACGAGCAACGCTCGCCTCCAAGCTACCACTCAACTCTAAAAACCCAACTGGCTACTTAACGGACTTCTCCTTTAAGCTTAGGCCTAACACATCTTCCAACCAGAAGCTCCACTCCCGAAACCTTACAAGGAAAACGGATAACAACAACCTCAAAGCTTACGGATCCTGAGCCACCCGAATCCGCAAGACTACCTCGGAAGCTAACACTGAAGTGGCATCCAAGGAGCAACTCAACCACCACAGAGGCTAGGGGGAAAGGAAATCTTCAATCCCCAAAGAACCAACACTTGCCAGAACAACTCAACTCTTACTGGCTAGCCTCTGCTCTTGCGGGAACAAACAACTCTTGCTTGCTAGCAACACAAAGCAGGGACCCTTTCGCTGGGCTGACCGCTGCGCTACTCTGATCAACTACACAACTCAGGAGCTAAGTCGACTCTCGCCAAACGGAAACGACTTCCCGGCAAGCAAACTCGAAGATGGGCATCGAACTCCACACACGCTCGCTGACTTGCTCAAACCCAAGGCAACAGCAACCAACTCTCTTGGAAGCAACACCCAAAGGAAAACTCAACCAATCGGACCACCAATCCGAAACTAACAAAGACTTGCTCAATCTGCCGAGGAGGGGTCAACTCTCCCAAAACTTCCCCGACTAGGAACAAGACCTCGAGGCAACGCCCTCGGCTAGAACCGAACTAGCTCTCGAAACAACAAAAGAACCAAATCTTGGCCAAACACTCACAAGAGGCAGAACAACCTTTACTGCAGCCTCTAGAACACCATCCAAGAATCCGCTTAACTGGACAAACGACTGCTTCCAAGCAACCAACAAAGCTCGTTCCCTCTTGCTAGCACCACTACCATCAATTCCAAGACCAAGGAAGAACTCCGACAACTCCCGAAGGGAACGACTCTTACTAGCAGACAACCAAGGGATGAGAGAACTCCACATACGTTCACCTTTCTTGCTCCACTAGAGCAACAACATCAAATCTCGCGGGGCAACAACAGGGGTCCACCACGGATGAACCTCCAAATGCCAAACGGGGCAACTCAACATCTTGAAAACAGGAACACAACCAACAGGGCACAAACCACTCGCCCCACGAGAAAAACTAATCTCTAGCAATTCCAATCCACACCTTGGTCAACACCAAGCATCAACTTGCCACCACACCGGAACCAATCCGGACTTTACTCCAAACAACCACTAGCTTGCTAGTCTACCAAGACTGCTAGCAACTCAACCAAGGCTACAACCCACACGCCTCCAGCTGGCCAACTAAACTCACTACCTGGGCCTGACTGAGCTTTGGAGAGGCTCTCCACAACCTACGGTTCTCCGACAAACCTCGACACACACACTGCCGGCAACCGATCTGACAGACAACTGCCTGAACAAACAACTCCATTTTCCAGCATCACAACCATGCAGGCCAACTCCAAATCCTTGGGAACCAAGAGGACTCGAAACGCTACAGAATGCGTCATCCTCCTACTCAAAGCATCGGCCACAACATAACTTCTACCCAAGGAAGGATCCAAACAACTCTCTTAGCCATGACGATCAGAAACCACGCGGCTTAGCTACCACCACTCTTGTTCAGTTTCCAACTGAACTCCAACCAACGATCAACAAAAAGATCCGCCAATCAAGCTTAGGTCCAACTTAACAAATCTTGCCTAAGCAACAACCTGATATCACGTACACGGTATCCTTATCACCTCGCTAAAGCCTTACAACATCCACCTGGAGTCCAACTTCTCCAAGAACTGAGCACTAGATCTCCAAAGCAAACTCTACATGGATCTGAAACTTTCGCCACCGAATGAACCACACAAAACACACTTGTGTGCACAACTCTCAACCTTCCTTCAGAGATCCAAGACTAACAAGCGCTTTTCCAAAAGCAACGCTAACTCTGGCGAGAGATACAAACAATCCAAGGAACACCAAAAGTTCCATCTCCACACGATACTCGAAGCTGAGGCAACCTTGCTCTACCAAAGCATAACAATGCCAAACCGAACTTACTTTATACCAAGCCTCTACCAAGGGTGCTTACCCATAAGGCATCCAAATCCTCTCGCAAGGCATCAGCTCATCTCGCCTGATAGGCATCCAACTCACCTCATAGACATCCAACTCATCTCATAAGCATCCAACTCATGGTCCCTCAGCTGGACCGAACTCGCATCAACGATGCTCTACTCTCCTCAGATATGGCCCTTGAAGGTAGTTGACCGCACTACCAACCATAAGGAAACTCTTGGCCTTAACACTAGCGCGAGACTCACGCGCACCAACACTTACCAACCGCCAACCTGCTGACTTACTCAACCTCCAATAACACTAGAAAAAGGCTCCGGCTCCGGCTCCTCTCGAGCATCCTCTCGCTTGTAGTCCATCGACTACCACTGAACTAGCCCTCTAGCACGACCTAAACAGGTGCGACTGCCATAAACGGATCCAAGGCTAAAGGAGTGCGCTGAACTCCGGACGGCATAGAGCCATCTGCTATGCCCAAGCCAAAACTCAAGCTCGAACTGGACTTAGTGCCAAAGCGGCACACCAACCAATGCACCTCAAGTGCCACTACTACCAAAACCACATCTTACTACCAATGGGGCCAACAAGATCACAACCTCAAGTGACAAGAACTCTGGCTAGGCATACAAGGGCTCCAACTAAAAAAAAAACCATGCCTATGGCATCTCATCAAACCGAAGGCTCACCGCCTACTCTTGCACCTCCACATGAGGCTCCACAAAACTCTGGCCGACTCTCTCAACATGCAGCAGCTAGCTCCACTCCAGGAGCTCACCAAAGGAAGAGTGCTCAACTCTACCAAACATCTGAGGAAAACACCAACGGATCCAATCCGAAGGGAACATCGCTCACTTGCACCCTTAACCACGTGGTTCCGCCATCGCCGCAAAAACAACACTTTACAAGAGCATAAAAATGACTCAACAATCTCCTCAAAGGCTGCCAACTCTGCAGCTACTCACTGGGCAACCAAATAATCTAACAAGACTCAAGATCAACACTTGAGCTACCCAGGCTAGTCCACACGGGGACCTGCTCCACAAACATCCACCTAAGCACAGCCATAGCTAACTCCTCTCTTGGAATGGCACTCCAAGGAAAAGCACCTCCACCCTCTCACTAGGGAAAACCAACAAGCCCTGGGCCACAATTGGCCTCACGGAGTCAAGCTCGCCTCCCACGGGGACGATGTCCCGGGGCATCCGAATCTATCTGGATACCTCAACAAGCCACAACAAACATCACACACTGCGGGAAGTTGGCATGATGGCGCTCTAAACCCAAACCAACAACGAGTCAGAACCTGCTCGTCTCCGCTCCACAACACTACACAAGGCGACACGAAGCGGCGCGACGGCGCAGCGGAGAAGGGCGCGCTGGCCGCTCGGTGGGTGCTGCGCGACGGGCGCGCGACGGATCGGGCGGTCTGGGCGGCTCGGTGCTCGCTGCTGCATGATCTGGGCGGCCTGGGCTTCTTTGCTAGGCAATCTGGGGCGGCTGGGCTTCTTCTTTGGCAGATCTGGGCATGTTGGGCAGCCTGCACAACACACACACACAAGCTCTTCTCCTTACCTTCGGCCAACAAGAACACCCAATCGAGAAGATGAAGAGGATGAAGACTTACCCGGAATGATGATTGAACCTCGGGGCTGCAAAGGGGATGAGAAACGACTTAGGAGCTAGGGAGAACAAGCTTGGACGGCTAGGAGGGTTTTGGAGAAGAAAGAACAAAAACCTAATTTCTTTTCATTTAACCAAATGCACCAAACTCCAAGGATCCAAGGGTAACTAAGATATGACGCGGAAAGAGTAACAATAACACCTAATGGCTCACTTGGCAAGGCTCTCCTCTAGCACACAAGGCCACCCTGGCTCAAACCCCGGCTGCAACACAATTTTCCTTTATTTTTACTTTTGCACCAACTCAAGCTCAAACCAATCCTCAAGGCCTAAAAAACCCACATAAATCCATCCAATAATTTTAGAAACTGGAAAAAGACATAAACGGCCCTGACGGCCTGACCAAATTACCAAAATACCCCTAGGGCACACCTGGAAAACCGGGATGAAAACCTGGGCCGTTACAAGCGCCGAGCAGCCCCTGCTGACACCCATTGCGTCGCCTGCTTTGCGCCCAGACGCCCATCGCGTCACCTGCATCGCAGCAGCAGCCCCATCGCCAGCAGCAGCGCCTAGACGCCTATCGCCCAGCAGCTGCATCGCCCAGGCGTCCATCGCACAGCCGAGCAGCAGATAGCTTCCCCGTCCGCGCGCAGCCAGCTCCCGTGCAGCGTCGCTCCGCACGTCTGCGCGCAGCCAGCGCCCGCACGCCCGTCGCTAGTCCGCGCCAGCGCGCCAGCTAGCCCGTTGTTCGTCCGCGCCAGCGCCCGTGCCAGCACGCGCAACCCCCTCTCGCCCAGCAGCGCCTAGTGCCGTGCAGCCCGTCTGTCCGTGTGTCAGCCGTGCCGTGTGAACTGCTCCCGAGTCGAGCCCTATTTGTTTTATTATATTTAGGCCTATAGATTGTGATATTGTTGTGCTTGTTAGGTTCTCATTAGCTAGCTCGGGATCGATCGCAGCATAGGATCTTTGTGTGTAGTTGCCTCCCGACCAAGGTAAGGATTTCTTACCGGAGTTGTGTGGGCCCTGCGGTATAATATGTGATTTTTGTTTGTATGCTTGTTTATGTTTATCAGCATGTTTAGTGATAGGTGCTCTGTTCTGAATTTCCGACTGGCATGATTCTCGTGTTGTTCCTCATGCTAGTTCCATGCTAGGTTGTTCTGTTGTGGCATGCTCGTTATCTGTTCTGCTTCGTAGTATCATGCTAGGTTCGTTGTTTCTACTGAGCACGTATTGGATTGTTTGTTGTATCTGTTATAGTTAGAATTATGATAAGTAGCATCATCCGAGCGAGGGTGCAAAACGTAACTTGCATCCGTGGCAGGGACGTACGAGGCAGTACTCTGTCGCTGATCCGTCGTTAGGGTTTAGCTAACCCTAACGGTAGCCCTTTGCAATCTTGGGTGAGGGTGGCAGACTGTTAAATGCCCCAACGGTCGGGATGATGACAAGGCATCACCTTATCCCCGGCAGTAGGCACGTCCTCAGCGTGTTCGACAGTAGCCCTTGATTACCACCTGATAGGGCAAGGACGGTTTCTTGGTGTAAGCCTACCACGACCGGTTCCTTAGCCTCAGGTGCGGTGGTTAAGGCTGACATAGTTCACGTGTCCAGGTCTCACACCCCTATGTCAGTGACACCGATATAGAGATTAGTTAGGCATGAGTATTGGACCAGGGCAACTTGCCACTAGACCCGGCACCCCCCTGGTTTGCAGCAGCATGCGGTGCGCGCACACGCTCATTATAGCGCCGACCGGAGAGCTCCTCAAGATCGTGAGTTCAGTGCACCTTTCGTATCAACAGTAGACAGGCTGAGGCCGAGACTTGTTTCTCGTATAGGATCGTATCGTGTGGTAGATTTTCTGGAGTAAGACCTTGAGATGGCAACCGAGATTTATGTGTGGATTTAAGCTATGTGCTCTCTTCTGTGTTTATATTCATAGCTTGCATACCTTTCTGCTAGATGACCAGTTATATCGTATTGTACCCCGGTTGGGGATTCTTACTGAGTAATTCGTTACTCACCCTTATTTTGTGGTTTTCCACAGGTAACCATGGTGCGAGACAGGATGGCTGGAGGAGGTGCTGTGATCATGGAAACCCGTTGTTTCGAACTTTGAGTCTTTTATTTATGTTGTTATGTTTTAAATGTCCTCTGAATGCATGTAGTTGGGCACGAAACCCTTAGGTTGTTTTTTGGTTGTTTTCTGGATTCTGACACTGATGTAAACCATTTTTGGATTTGAATGTTGAATTAAATCTCTGATCAGAGTACGTTTTAAATTGTATTTAGCTTGGAACAGGTGCTTGGAAACAGGGACAGGTTCCAGGACGTTTTGTCTTTGTTTTGAATGGATGTTTACTGCTTTTTATTTTAATCAGAATCTGGCATACAACCTTGCATATTATTTTCTAAGTTTTAAAGCATGCATTGAGGTAAAGGCCTATTTTAAGACCCCATTCGGGTCGGGTCTTTACAATTCTTCAATTCATTGAATGCTTTGTTTTGCATTCATTTTCGTTCAAAGTTCAATGTTCTTTGAACACATTCCTTCGACGGTTAGGCAAAGCAACTAAAATCATTAATAAACTTCCTGTAGAAACTACTAAACCATATAAAACCTTGCCTCGGTTGCATTTCTGGGTGTTGTCCACTTCGCATGTCTCTTGTTGAGCTTTTTTTGGCTCCAAAGATTCTTCAAGCTTTCGTGATCTGTGTGGATGAAAAGTCTTTTTACAACAAGTAAGGTGTCCAAACTTGCAAAGTCCTCACAAGTGAATGTGGTTCTTTCTCATATGGCAGGTATGTGAGTAGCTCTCTGTTTCGCTTTTAACTAATAAACTGGATTGGCCTTGTGTTGTGTCTTTGAAATAGATTTTATGGCTATTCCATTTGCATCTCAATAAATCTCAAGTGGTTGGTGAAATTTAGGTAGAGCAAGACAAGATGCATTGGTTGGTTTTTCTTTTAGTTCATTGAATGCCTTCTCTTGCTTTTGATTCCATTAGAATTTGACATTGTGTCTAAGATGTTCATTCTACTCTGAGGCTATGCTAATAAAATCCTCGATAAAACTCGTATGGAAACTATCTAAGCGATGAAGAATGTTACCTCCGTTTAATTGGCGAGTGTTGTCCTCACTTAGAATGTCTCTTTTGTAGCTTCATTTGGCTCTCAAGAAGCTATAAGCTTTCATGATCCTTGTGGGTGACAAACTTTCTTGGCAACAATTAAGGTTACGAAACTTGCAAAGCCCTCACTAGTGCCAGTAGTTCTTGTTCAAATGACGCGTATTTAGGATGTGCTCCATTCAGCTTTTCACGAAGATATATGATTGGCCTATTTTATAGTATCAAAACAACTTTTATACCTATTCCAATTGCATAACATTAAATCTAAAAAAGATCAATGAAAGTTAGAAAGAGGAAGACATGGTGCATTGGTCAATTTTTCTCTTATTTCATTGAATGCTTTCTCTGCATTTGCTTTCTTGAATATAAAGTTCTTTTTACGATGGTGAGCCTATGCTATTGAAATTCCTAAAAACCCTCCTATAGAAACTAGCTAAATAATTTAAAGATCTTACCTTCGTTGCATTTGCGGCCGTTGCCAATTAGCATGTCTCTTTTATAACTTTGTTTTGCTCTAGAGAAGCCTAAAGCTATCATGATCGATTCGTGTTGATGTGAGACTCCTTTGCCACAATTAAGGTTTCCAAACATCCAAAGACATTATGTCGGCTAAAAGGGACTATCTTCCGTGTGCATGTAGTTCTTTCTCAAATGTCGCGTATTTAAGTTCTGCTCCATTTAGTGTTTCATTAAAAGACATGATTGGCCTTTTTTGTTTCTAGTATCGAAACAGCTCTTATACCTAATCACTTTCATTATATTCAATCTCATGAGATCGATCAAACTTAGTTGTGGCAAGACGGTGACTGGTTAATAATTCTTCAAATACATTGAATGCTTTGTTTTGCTTTCATTTTCGTTCAAAGTTCACAGTTCTTTGAACACATTCCTTCGATGGTTAGCCAAAGCCACTAAAATCTTTAATAAACTTCCTGTAGAAACTACTAAACCATGTAAGACCTTGCCTCGGTTGCATTTGTGGGTGTTGGCCACTTTGTATGTCTCTTGTTGAGCTTTTTTTTGCTCCAAAGATTCTTCAAGCTTACATGATCTGTGTGGATGACAAAGTCTTTTTACAACAAGTAAGGTATCCAAACTTGCAAAGTCCTCACAAGTGAATGTGGTTGTTTCTCATATGGCAAGCATGTGAGTAGCGCTCTGTTTCGCTTTTAACTATCAAACACGATTGGCCTTGTGTTGTGTCTTTGAAATAGCTTTTATGGCTATTCCATTTGCATCTCAATAAATCTCAAGTGGTCGGTGAAATTTAGGTAGAGCAAGACAAGGTACATTGGTCGGTTTTTCTTTTAGTTCATCGAATTCATTCTCTTGCTTTTGATTCCCTTAGAATTTGACATTGTGTTTAACATGTTCAACTCTGAGGCTATGCTAATAAAATCCTCAATAAACATAGTATGGAAACTATATAAGTGATGAAGAATGTTACCTCCGTTTAATTTGGGGTTTTGTCCTCACTTTGAATCTCTCTTTTGGAGCTTCATTTGGCTCTAGAGAAGCTGTAAGCTTTCATGATCCTTGTGCGTGACAAATTCTCTTGGCAACAATTCAGGTTACGAAACTTGCAGATCCCTCACTAGTGCATGTAGTACTTGTTCAAATGACGCGTATTTAGGATGTGCTCCATTCAGCTTTTCACGAAGATATATGATTGGCTTTTTTTATAGTATCAAAACTGCTCTTATACCTTTTCCATTTGCATAACATTCAATCTAAAAAAAATCAATAAAATTTAGAAAGAGCAAGGCATTGTGCATTGGTCAATTTTTCTCTTATTTCATTGAATGCTTTCTCTTGCATTTTCTTTCCTAAATACAATGTTCTTTTTACGATGGTGAGGCTATGGTACTGAAAGTCCTAATAACCCTCCTATAGAAACTAGCTAAATAATTTAAAGATCTTACCTTTGTTGCATTTGCGGCCGTTGCCAATTAGTCTGTCTCTTTTATAACTTTGTGTTGCTCTAGAGATGCCTAAAGCTATCATGATTGATCCGTGTGGATGCCAGACTCCTTTGCCACAATTAAGGTTTCCAAACATCCAAAGACCTTACAATTGCATGTAGTTCTTTCTCAAATGTCGCGTATTTAAGTTGTGCTCCATTTAGTGTTTCATTAAAAACGTTATTGGACTTTTTCTTTTTTTCTTTTTTTTCTAGTATCGAAACAACTCTTATACCTAATCACTTTCATTATATTCAAGCTCATGAGATCGATCAAAGTTAGTTGGGCAAGACGGTGCACTGGTTAATAATTCTTCAAATACATTGAATGCTATGTTTTCCTCTTATTTTCGTTCGAAGTTCAAGGTTCTTTGAACACATTCCTTCGACGGTTAGGCAAAGCCACTAAAATCATTAACAAACTTCCTGTAGAAACTACTAAACCATGTAAGACCTTGCCTCGGTTGCATTTGTGGGTGTTTGCCACTTCGCATGTCTCTTGTTGAGCTTTTTTTGGCTCCAAAGATTCTTCAAGCTTTCGTGATCTGTGTGGATGAAAAAATCTTTTTACAACAAGTATGGGATCCGAACTTGCAAAGTCCTCACAAGTGAATGTGGTTCTTTCTCATATGGCACGTATGTGAGTAGCTCTCTATTTCGCTTTTAAGTAATAAACAGGATTGGCCTTGTGTTGTGTCTTTGAAATAGCTTTTATGGATATTCCATTGTTATCTCAATAAATCTCAAGTGGTCGGTGAAATTTGGGTAAAGCAAGACAAGGTGCATTGGTCGATTTTTCTTTTAGTTCATTGAATGCATTCTCTTGCTTTTGATTCCATTAGAATTTGACATTGTGTTTAACAAGTTCATTCTACTCTGAGACTATGCTAATAAAATCCTCGATAAACCTCGTATGGAAACTATCTAAGCGATGAAAAATGTTACCTCCGTTTAATTTTCTGGTGTTGTCCTCACTTAGAATGCCTCTTTTGTTGCTTCATTTGGCTCACGAGAAGCTATAAGCATTCATGATCCTTGTGGGTGACAAACTCTCTTGGCAACAATTAAGGTTATGAAACTTGCAATGCCCTCACTAATGCATGTAGTTCTTGTTCAAATGACGCGTATTTAGGGTGTGCTCCATTTAGCTTTTCACGAAGATATATGATTTGCTTGTTATATAGTATCAAAACAGCTCTTATTCCTATTCCATTAGCATAACATTCAATCTTAAAAGGATCAATAAAAGTTAGAAAGAGCAAGACATGGTGCATTGGTCAATTTTTCTCTTAATTCATTGAATGCTTTCTCTTGCATTTGCTTTCATGAATATAATGTTCTTTTTACGATGGCGAGGCTATGCTACTGAAAGTCCTCTTAACCCTCCTGTAGAAACTAGCAAAATAATTTGAAGATCTTACCTTCGATGCATTTGCGGCCGTTGCCAATTAGCTTGTCTCTTTTATAACTTTGTTTTGCTCTAGAGATGCCTGAAGCTATCATGATCGATCCGTGTGGATGTCAGACTCCTTTGCCACAATTAAGGTTTCCAAACATCCAAAGACCTTATAATTGCATGTTGTTCTTTCTCAAATGTCGCGTATTTAAGTTGTGCTCCATTTATTGTTTCATTAAAAACATGATTGGACTTTTTCTTTTTTTCTAGTATCGAAACAACTCTTATACCTAATCACTTTCATTATATTCAATCTCATGAGATCGATCAAACTTAGTTGTGGCAAGACGGTGCACTGGTTAATAATTCTTCAAATACATTGAATGCTTTGTTTTGCTTTCATTTTCGTTCAAGGTCACGGTTCTTTGAACACATTCCTTCGATGGTTTGGCAAAGCCTCTAAAATCCTAAATAAACCTCCTGTAGAAACCTCTAAACAATGTAAGACCTTGCCTCTTTTGTTGCTTCATTTGGCTCTCGAGAAGATATAAGCCGTCATGATCCTTGTGGGCGACAAACTCTCTTGGCAACAATTAAGGCTAGGAAACTTGCAATGCCCTCACTAATGCATGTAGTTCTTGTTCAAATGACGCGTATTTAGGGTGTGCTCCATTTAGCTTTTCACGAAGATATATGATTTGCTTGTTATATAGTATCAAAACAGCTCTTATTCCAATTATATTTGCATAACATTCAATCTTAAAAGGATCAATAAAAGTTAGAAAGAGCAAGACATGGTGCATTGGTCAATTTTTCTCTTAATTCATTGAATGCTTTCTCTTGCATTTGCTTTCATGAATATAATGTTCTTTTTACGATGGTGAGGCTATGCTACTGAAAGTCCTTGTAACCCTCCTGTAGAAACTAGCAAAATAATTTGAAGATCTTACCTTCGATGCATTTGCGGCCGTTGCCAATTAGCTTGTCTCTTTTATAACTTTGTTTTGCTCTAGAGATGCCTGAAGCTATCATGATCGATCCGTGTGGATGTCAGACTCCTTTGCCACAATTAAGGTTTCCAAACATCCAAAGACCTTATAATTGCATGTTGTTCTTTCTCAAATGTCGCGTATTTAAGTTGTGCTCCATTTAGTGTTTCATTAAAAACATGATTGGACTTTTTCTTTTTTTCTAGTAACGAAACAACTCTTATACCTAATCACTTTCATTATATTCAATCTCATGAGATCGATCAAACTTAGTTGTGGCAAGACGGTGCACTGGTTATGTAACGGCCCAGTTTTCTATTTCGGTTTCCCAGGAGTTTTCGGGGCATTATGTGGATGTTCGGATGGGCCGTTGTAGCTTTTTAACCTTTAAGGGTATTTTGGTCTTTTTGCCCCCGGTCAGGGTTTTGAGGATTTTCAAGATCTCAGGGCCATTCCTGCCTTTGTCGAAGCTTAATGGTTGTTGGTTGCAAGACCCGAGAGGTTTGGGCAAGTTGTTTGGAAGTTTGGAGGTGTTTTAGAAAATGGCAAAATTATTTATAATTTTTGGTGCTTCCATTGGGATTTGAGCCCTTGCCCTAAATGGTCTTTGAGAGTTTGTAGGAAATGAGAGTTTTATTTTTAAGTAAGTTTGCTTGGGCCGGGTTTTGAAAGTGGATGCTTTGGGAAGGGATTTTCGGCCTTTTAAATTAGGAAAAGGAAGGAAAAATCAAGAAAATCCCTCTTCCCCTTGTTTTGGCAAGATTCTCTCTCTCTCTCTCTCTCTCTCTCTCTCTCCTAGCCGACCTCACCAAGAACCCAAACCCTAGCCGCTAAGCCCAGCCGCCATGCCCAGATCGCACCAGCCTGCACATCCTGCCGAGCCACCGCACCACCAGACCGCCTTGCCCATGCCCAGATCGCACCAACCCTGTGTCGCCCAAGCGCCACTCGGCCAGCGCGCTCCCAGACTCTCAGATCGCCCATGCCCAGCGCGCCCGATCGCCTTGCCTCGCCCAGCCAGAGACGCGCGCGCCGTTCCGCACCAGACTGCATCGCTTCGAGCGCGCGCGCGCGCTCCGCTCGTTGCCGCCCGGCCGCCGCCCGCCGCGCGCCGACCCAGCGTGCTCGCTGCGCTGCATGGCCGCGTCTGCGTGCTCGTGCCGCTCGTCGCGTCCGCCCGCCACAGCGCTGATCGCTCCTGTCGCGATCGCGCGCAGCAACCAGCGCCAGCGCCCTTCCCTGCTGCCGCATACGCTGCCAGCCAGCGCCCGAGCGCGCCAGCGAGCGCCAGCGCCCAGTGCAGCGCCAAGACGCCCTGCTTGTGTCTGCTGACGGACGGACGACTGCCTTGCCGTCGCGGGTTGGAGCGTGGCCTTGTGTCTTCTCGGTCGGTAATTCCCGAGACTTTTTCCTTTAGGCCCTAGGCTATTGGCCGATGTTTATTTAATTAGGTTGTTTTTATTAAAATGTTTAGGTTGCTCGGTTTCGCTTTAAAGCTCGAGGGTCATTATTTGATTGTGAAAGTTATTTCCGCTCGTTTCCAGGTAAGGATTCCTTACCGTGGTTGTGTGGACCTGCGATGCTTTCTTGAATGTGCCTTATATGCATGTTTACTTTTATGGACATGATTAGTGGATAGGACAGCTTGTGATTGCATTCCTGCTAGCATGTTTGCTTGTTTGTACATGTTAGTGCCATGCTAGGATTGTTCTTCCAGCATGCCTGAGATTCCTGCTTTAAGTTCGTAGTATCATGCTAGGTTATGTATGATTGATGATGATTATGTATGTTTAGCCAGGAATCGTTTACTCTATACTCTAGCTAGTGTGTTAGGTTTGTCATCATCTAGAGGTCGAGAGCGGACATAACGTACCTTGTCCCCACGGTCGGGAGTAGAGTGAAGCATAACGTACATTGCTTCCCCGGCGGCCGATGTGGATTTAGCTACCACATCGGCATAAGCCTAGTTTGTAGCTGCTAGAGGCGGAACCCCGCCAGCGGTGCAAGCCCGCCTTGGCGGTTCTTAGCCGTGTCGGTGGTACAGCCGCATGCAGATGAGTGTCGAGGGCCTCGCACTCTCGTGTTCGATGACACCGCTCCGAGTCTTTAGGCATGCGTACTGGCCCGCGTAGTTTGTACTTAGGCCCCACATTTACGCCCGGTTGCGCAAAGCATGCGGTGTGTGTGCAAGACACGCGCGTTAGTCGCCGGTTCGGAGAGCTCCGGGCTAATGTTCGTGAGTACACCAGTTCCTTCCTGTTTAGAGCCGGACTTCGGGTACTCTCCGATAGTCATTATAAGCGAGGGTAAGAGGCCCTTGAGGACACCCATTGGGATTGGCTTTTGAGTCGATCATATGGTCGAGGAGAAAGACCCTCGAGGGTGTCGGACATCTTTGGGATCGGTTTTTAGGTGATCAATTGGCCGAGGGAAAAAGACCCTCGGAGATGTCACGGGATTGGTTATGAGAGCCAATCATTAGGCCGGAAGTAGGAGACTTCCGAGGATTCCAGATTCTCGCCTTGTAAGCTCGTTGAGCTATGATCATGTGTTGGTAAATGTTTGCATGTATACTAGGGTGCTAGATGATTGATGTATCGTATTGTACCCCGGTTGGGGATTCTTACTGAGTATGTTTATACTCACCCTTATTTCTGTGGTTTTCCACCATGTAACTAGGGACAAAGACAGGGACGGCTAGCGGAGGGAGTGAATGATCATGGGAGCCGCCCGGCACTCTGTCTTTATTGTTTGCATATTTGTTCAAGATGTAGATGGACAGGAGTCCTAGGGGAAACATTATTAAAAGTTGTTTGAACTGTTTTGAATGTTTTATATATAAACTGGCCAGGCTTGTTTTACTTCGGTTGTTTTTCTTAAACAAAACTGTTGATTATGTTTTAAGCATTCCCCGTTTCTAAATGTTTTGTAAGGTTTTAAATATGAGCACTAAACCGCTTGATGAAGTATTTTAACTTGCATGCTGAGTGAGAACCTAGGTTTAGGACCGTATTTTGGGTCGGGTTCTTACAGGTTAATAATTCTTCAAATACATTGAATGCTTTGTTTTGCTTTCATTTTCGTTCAAAGTCACGGTTCTTTGAACACATTCCTTCGATGGTTTGGCAAACCCTCTAAAATCCTAAATAAACCTCTTGCAGAAACCTCTAAAAAATGTAAGACCTTGCCTCTTTTGTTGCTTCATTTGGCTCTCGAGAAGCTATAAGCCTTCACGATCCTTGTGGGCGACAAACTCTCTTGGCAACAATTAAGGCTAGGAAACTTGCAATGCCCTCACTAATGCATGTAGTTCTTGTTCAAATGACGCGTATTTAGGGTGTGCTCCATTTAGCTTTTCACGAAGATATATGATTTGCTTGTTATATAGTATCAAAACAGCTCTTATTCCAATTATATTTGCATAACATTCAATCTTAAAAGGATCAATAAAAGTTAGAAAGAGCAAGACATGGTGCATTGGTCAATTTTTCTCTTAATTCATTGAATGCTTTCTCTTGCATTTGCTTTCATGAATATAATGTTCTTTTTACGATGGTGAGGCTATGCTACTGAAAGTCCTTGTAACCCTCCTGTAGAAACTAGCAAAATAATTTGAAGATCTTACCTTCGATGCATTTGCGGCCGTTGCCAATTAGCTTGTCTCTTTTATAACTTTGTTTTGCTCTAGAGATGCCTGAAGCTATCATGATCGATCCGTGTGGATGTCAGACTCCTTTGCCACAATTAAGGTTTCCAAACATCCAAAGACCTTATAATTGCATGTTGTTCTTTCTCAAATGTCGCGTATTTAAGTTGTGCTCCATTTAGTGTTTCATTAAAAACACGATTGGAGTTTTTCTTTTTTTCTAGTATCGAAACAACTCTTATACCTAATCACTTTCATTATATTCAATCTCATGAGATCGATCAAACTTAGTTGTGGCAAGACGGTGCACTGGTTAATAATTCTTCAAATACATTGAATTCTTTGTTTTGCTTTCATTTTCGTTCAAAGTCACGGTTCTTTGAACACATTCCTTCGATGGTTTGGCAAAGCCTCTAAAATCCTAAATAAACCTCCTGCAGAAACCTCTAAACAATGTAAGACCTTGCCTCTTTTGTTGCTTCATTTGGCTCTCGAGAAGCTATAAGCCTTCACGATCCTTGTGGGTGACAAACTCTCTTAGCAACAATTAAGGCTACGAAACTTGCAATGCCCTCACTAATGCATGTAGTTCTTGTTCAAATGACGCGTATTTAGGGTGTGCTCCATTTAGCTTTTCACGAAGATATATGAACTGCTTGTTATATTGTAACAGCCCAGTTTTCTATCCCAGTTTTCGAGGTGCCTTCGGGTCAAGATTCAGTTGTTTGGGTGGGTCATTAGAGCGGTTTTGACCCTTGGGGGTATTTTGGTCTTTTGGCTCTCCGTGCAGGATTTGTGGTTTTTCAGGCTTCGAGGTAGCTCCTGCCTTTGTCGAGGCTGGTTTGTTATTGCTTGCGAGTCCCGAGATGTTTGGGCTAGTCGTTTGGGAGTTCGGTTGTGATTTGGGTTTTTGGGTAAAGTGTTGGTTGGTTGTGTGCTTCCTTTGGGATTCGAGCCTGGGCCCTTGGTGTTGATTTGGGAGTTGGATTTTAGTGAGTTTTATTTATTGGGAGAGGTTGCTTCAGCCGGGTCTCGGAGGAGGAAGCCGGGAAATGGGATTTTTAAGGATAAAAGTGGATAAGGATGGATTTTGGATAAAATCCTTATTTTTCCTTTTATTTCCCATTTTCCTTTTCTTTTCCAAATTCATTTTTCTTTTCTTTTTATTTTTTTCCCAAAATCCCTTTTTCTCTTTTTCTCTTTTGCTCTCTCTCTCTCTCTCTCTCCCCCGAGCACACCAGCTGGCTGAGCAAATGGCCAGCCCACAGCCGGTCGGCCTTGTCGTCGTCGCGTGACGCCAAAGACCGAGACGCTTGATCGATCGCAGCAGTCGAGAGAAGCCCGTCGCCCAGCAGCCTAGCTCGCACGTCGTCGCACCAGATCCGCCCGAGCAGCAGCGCCGTCGTACGTCGTTGCACCAGATCTGCCCGAGCAGCAGCGCCGTCGCTCGTCGTTGCACCAGATCTGCCGAGCCAGACGCCCGTCGCACGCCCCAGCACGCCGTCGCAGCCCGCGAGCTCACCAGCGGCCGAGCTCGTCACGCCCAAGTCGCGCGTCTTCGCCCAGACGTTCGCCGAGTCCGCGCGCCTGCCGCCGTCTTTGCTCGGCCGCTTGTCGCGCAGCGCACGCGCAGCCAGCGCCTACCAGCCTTTCGATCCGGTGCACCAGCCCGCCGTTAGCCTCCCCGGCCTCGTGTCTTCGTGCCGTGTGAGTGCTCCCAAGCCGAGCCTGCTGTTTTATTTTATTTTTAGGGCTATTCTATGATTATTGATGTGTTTGCTTGGTTCGTTATAGGTAGCTCGGGTTCGATCGCAGCTTAGGTTTCTTGTGTTTAGAGGTCTTTCGACCAGGTAAGGATTTCTTACCGGAGTTGTGTGGGCCCTGCGATGTATCATGTGATGCTGATTGTATGCTTGTTTGTGTTTATTGACATGTTTGGTGATAAGTGCTCTATTCTGAACTCCCGACTGGCATGATTTCCTATGTTGTTTCTCATGTTAGTCCATGCTAGGTTGTTCCTTTCTGGCATGCTCGTATCTGTCCTTGCTTCGTAGTATCATGCTAGGTTCGTTGTATTCTTATTGAGCACGTATTGGATTATATTGCTTGTTTGTTGATTGCTAAGGCAGGTTAGAGTTGCAGGTAGATAGTTTCATCCAGGCCGGGTGCATAACGTACCTTGCACCCCGACAGGGACGTATGAGATGGAGCTTCGCCCTGATCCCGTTAGGGAATAGCTAACCCTAACGGCTGGCCCTGCAATCTTGGGTGAGGGTGGCAGACTATTAAATGCCCCAACGGTCGAGATGATGACTTGGCATTGCCTAGTCCCCAGCAGTCGGCACGTCCTCAGCGTGTTTGGTCGTAGCCCTTGATTGCCACCTGTTAAGGTAAGGACAGCTTCCTGGTGTAAGCCTACCACGACCCGTTCCTTAGCCTCAGGTGCGGTGGTTCAGGCTGACATAGTTCACGTGTCGAGTCTCACACTACTATGTCGGTGACACCGATCCGTAGATTTAGTTAGGCGTGGTGGATGGACATGGGCGCTTGCCACTAGACCCGGCACCCCATAGTTCTGCAGTAGCACGCACGTGCATGCTTACGCTCATTCTACGCCACACCGGAGAGCTCCTCGGGATCTTGAGCTAGTGTACCTTTCGTCGGCAGTAGACAGGCTGAGGCCGGGACTTGTTTCTCGTATAGGGCGATTTGTGTGGTGTTATTATTTCCTGACTAAGACCCTGAGTTGGCATCCGATGCCCAAGTGTGGGCTAAGCTATGTGCTCTATCTGTGTTTATATTCATAGCTTGCATATCTTTCTACTAGATGACCATGTATATCGTATTGTACCCCGGTTGGGGATTCTTACTGAGTAATTCGTTACTCACCCTTATTATGTGGTTTTCCACAGGTAACCATGGTGCGAGACCGGATGGCTGGAGGAGGAGCTGTGATCATGGAAACCCGTTGTTCAATTCTGAGCCTTATGTTTATGTTTATGATTTAAATGTCCTCTGAATGCATGTAGTTCGGCACGGAGCCCTAGGGTGTTTTCTGAATGTATTTCTGGATTCTAGCATTATTGTAACTGTTGTAAAGCTTGTATGTTTTAAATAAATCTCTGATCAGAGTAAGTTTTGTAAATGTATTTGCCTTGAAACAGGTGCTTGGAAACAGGGACAGGTTTCAGGAAATGTTGTGACCTTTTTAAAATGGATGTTTTATGTTTTACTTAGAATCCAAACACCATATTGCAAATTGTCTGTAGATTTGTATGCATGCATTGAGGTAACGGCCTAGTTAGAACCCCTTTCGGGTCGGTCGTCATTCTGATTGGTATCGAGCTCGTGAGTCATAGATTCTCAGAGACTCGACCTTTCGTTGTAGGTCGTTTTTCCATGATCATCAAGACTGGCGCCGGTCATCAGTACGCCTAAGTTTACTATTTGTTGTTGAAAAGGGTTAAGAATTTACAATACACTGTCATGTAGTGTATGCCTTGTGTAGTGTTGTGGAGCGAGACGAAAGCGAGTTCGACTCGTTGTTGGTTTGGGTTTAGAGCGCTATCATGCCAACTTCCCGCGATGTGTGTGATGTTTGTTGTGGCTTGTTGAGGTATCCAGATAGATTCGAGATGCCCCGGGGACATCGCCCCGTGGGAGGCAGAGCTTGGACTCCGTAGGCCAATTGTGGCCCGGGATTGTTGGTTTTCCCCTAGTGAGAGGGTGGAGGTGCTTTGCCTTGGAGTGCCACTCCAAGAGAGGAGTTAGCTATGGCTGTGCTTATGTGGATGCTTGTGGAGCAGGTCCCCGTGTGGACTAGCCTGGGTAGCTCAAGTGTTGATCTTGAGCCTTAGCAGATTGTTTGATTGCCCAGTGAGTAGCTGCAGAGTTGGCAGCCTTCGAGGAGATTGTTGAGGCATCTTTGTGCTATTGTAAAGTGTTGTTGTTGTTGTTTTGCAGCCAGTAAGCCGGAACCCTGTGGTTAAGGGTGCAGCGAGCAGTGTTCCCTTCGGATTGGATCTGTTGGTGTTTTCCTCAGATGTTTGGTAGAGTTGAGCACTCTTCTTTTGGTGAGCTCCTGGAGTGGAGCTAGCTGCTGCATGTTGAGAGAGCCGGCCAGAGTTTTGTTGAGCATCATGTGGAGATGCAAGTGTAGGCCGTGAGCCTTCGGTTTGATGAGAGGCCATAGGCATGGTTTTTTTTTAGTTGGAGCCCTTGTATGCCTAGCCAGAGTTCTTGTCACTTGAGGTTGTGACCTTGTTGGCCCTATTGGTAGTAAGACGTGGATTTGTTAGTGGTGGCACTGAGGTGCATTGGTTGGTGTGCCACTTTGGCACTAAGTCTGGTTCAGGCTTGAGTTTGGCATGGGCATAGCAGATGGTTCTATGCCGTTCGGAGTTTAGCGCACTCCTTTAGCCTTGGATCCGTTTATGGCAGTGGCACCTGTTTAGGTCGTGCCAGAGGGCTAGTTCAGTGGTAGTCGATGGACTACAAGCGAAAGGATGTTCGAGAGGAGCCGGAGCCTTTTCCCAGTGTTACTGGAGGATGAGTAAGTCAGCAGGTTGGCAGTTGGTAAGTGTTGGTGCGCGAGAGTCTCGCGCTAGTGTTAAGGCCAAGAGATTTCTTTGTGGTTGGTAGTGCGGTCAACTACCTTCGAGTGCCTAAATCTGAGGAGAGTTGAGCGTTGTAGATGCGAGTTTGGTCCAGCTGAGGGACCATGAGTTGGATGTCTGTAACGACCCAGGTTTTTCTTCCCGGTCTTCCAGGTATGCCCTAGGGGTAATTTGGTAATTTGGTCGGGCCGTCAGGGTCGTTTGTGTCCTTTCCAGTTACTAAAATTATTGGATGGTTTTATGTAGGTTTTTGGAGGGGTTTGTGGTTTGGTTTGAGCACGGTTTGATGCAAAAGTAAAAATAAAGGAATTTGTCTTTGCAGTAGGGTTTGAACCAGGTCTCTGGGAAGCTTGTAGAGATGTGTGCCAATTGAGCCATTAGGTGCTCTTGTTACTCTTTCTGCATCACATCTTAGTTAACCTTGGATTTTGGAGTTTTGGTGCATTTGGTTAAATGAAATAGAATTAGGTTATTCCATCTTCTTCTCCAAAACTCCTCTTGGCCGCACAAGCTCTCCTCTCCATTGCCTTGCCGAATTCTTCTTCCCTTGCATCTCCTTGGGTTCGATCATCATCATTCCGGTAAGTCTTCATCCTCTTCATCTCCTCATTTGGTTTTGATCTTTGGCCGAAGGTAAGATGTAGTGTGTGTGTGTGTTTGTGTTGGATGCAACAATGAGAGGAGCGACCATCATCGCCACCAGCCTCGACGCCCAGATCTGTCGAACCAGCCCGCGCGACGCGAGATCCGCCTTAGCAAATTTGCTTGCCGTTCGTCAAAGAAGACAGATCGCCTCTGCCGTCGCGACGTCCGGCCGGTCGGCCCGCGACGCCGGATCGCGCCAAAGAAAAAGCGGCCAGATCGTCGTTCGTCCTCGCCCGTCGCTCGCCACGCCAGAGGTCGCTCGCCAGCGCCCGGCGCGTCGGCCCGCGTCTGCGTCGCGCTGTCGCGACGCCGGCGCAGCGCGCTTTCGCGCGCACGACGTTCGCGCGCGCGCGTCCTCGCCGAGCCGCCGCCGTGTCCGTGATCGCGACGCCGCGCGCGCAAGGCGCCGCCCGAGACGCCGCCGCGCGCGCGTCCGTCCACTGCTGTCACCGTGCGGCACAGTGCTGCCCTGCCGTGCGTGCGCGGTGCGGTAGCGCCTGCTGCCGTCTTGCGTGCGGTAGCGAAACGAGCGGCGCCGCCAGCCAGCTGCCAGCCGGCTCCAAGCTCGTGTCGTCGTCGTCGCGTGAGTTCCCGAGCCGAGCTTAACATTCTATTGTTGTTTAGACATTTTAGATGCCGATTATTGTTGGTTTGCTAGGTTCCCGCCGCTAGCTCGGGATTGTTCCGCATGACTTAGGATTTGTGTGTAGAAGCCTCCCACCAAGGTAAGGATTTCTTTACAGGAGTTGTGTGGGCCTCGCGGTATATTTGTGATTGTTGTTTTGTATGCTGTGTATGATTACTAGCATGTTTAGCCCTAGGTGCTGCTGTTTCGTATTCTGATGGCATGAACTCTTGTATTGTTTCTCATGTTAGCCCATGCTAGGTTGTTCCATCTCGGCATGTTCGATATCTGTCTTGCTTCGTAGTACCATGCTAGGTTCCTTGTATCATTGAGCACGTATTGGATTGCATTGATTGAATCGTTATTATTGTTAAGGTTTAGAATTCAGGTAGATAGCATCATCCGGGCCCGATGCATAAAGTATCTTGCATCTATGGCAAGGACGATTGAGACAGTTCTCCGTCCTTGGACCCCGTGAGGGATTAGCTATCCCAACCGGTAGGCCCTGCAATCTTGGGTGAGGGTGGTAGTCTAAGCGATGCCCCAAGCGGTCGGGACGATGACTTGGCAACGCCTAGTCCCCGGCGGTAAACGACGTCCTCGGCGTGTTCGGCAAGAGCCCTTGATTGCCACTGTTAAGGTAAGGGCGGCTTCTGGTGTAAGCCTACCATGACCCGTTCCTTAGCCTCAGTGCGGTGGTACAGCCGACATAGTTCACGCGTGTCGAGTCTCACACCCTATGTCGGTGACACCGATCCCAGATTTAGTTAGGCGTGGTAGTATCCGGATATGGGCAGCTTGCCACTAGACCCGGCACCCCCCATAGTCTGTAGAAGCACGCGGTGCATCCTTACGCTCATTACAGCGCCGACTGGAGAGCTCCTTGGGATCTTGAGCCAGTGCACCTTTCGTCGCCGTCGAGGGGCGCCGAGGCCGGGACTTGTTCCCGTATAGCGCGTATAGTGTGTTGTGGTATTTCCGGACTAAGACCCTGAGTTGGCATCCGAGGTCCAAGTGTGGACTTAGCTATGTGCTCCGCTCTGTGTTTGTACTCATAGCTTGCATACATTCTTCTAGATGATCATGTATATCGTATTGTACCCCGGTTGGGGATTCTTACTGGGTAATTCGTTACTCACCCTTATTCTACGTGGTTTTCCACGGGTAATCAAGCGGGAGACAGGATGGTTTGAAGGAGGAGCCGTGATCATGGAATCCTGCTTTGTCATCTCGACTATTTTATTTTATCATGACTCTTCATTTTTTTGTTATTTCCCCTGAATGCATGTAGACGGGCACAGAGCTCCAGGATGTTTTCTTACGTTTTATGGATTCCAGCATATTTGTACTTGTGGATTGTTTTAATGGTTTAAATAAATCTCACGATCGAGTATGCTTTTAGAAATGTATGTTTTGGTTGTTGAATGTTTCTGTTTTTACTTGGGATCGAAATGTATTTTTCATAATGTCTTTTATTTTCACTACATGCATTGGGGTAAAGGCCCATTTAGAGCCCCTTTTGGGTCGGGTCTTCTGATTGGTATCAAAGCTCGAGTCATAGATTACAGAGATCGACTTTTTTGTTGTAGGTCGTTTTTCCATGATCATCAAGACTCGACGGTCATCAGTACGCCTAAGTTTACTATTTGTTGTTGAAAAAGGGTTAAGAATTTACAATACCTATCATCTAGTGTATGCCTTGTTTGGTGTTGTGGAGTGGTGTGAGCGAGTTTTGATTCGTTGTTGGTTTGGATGTAGATCGCCAAACATGCGATCACCCGTCATCGGGAGAGGAGGTTCGAGAGCGGTCGAGGTATCGAGGATCGGATCGTCATTGCAGGACATCGTCCCAAGCCGACATCGATGGCATTCCACCAGCAGCTCCTCCGTTACGCTCAGAGCGGGCGTTGAGGCGATCGAGCGCGCGTGAGATCGCTGCTCTGGAGCAGAGTTTCTTTGAGTCTATGAGGGCTTTTATGGTCAGCATGTTGAGTGACCGAGGGAGAGACCAGTGCCTTGTTGGCGTGCCAGGCGGGAAGAGTCCCGAGCCCGGATCGAGCGGTGACTCGATTGGTTCAAAGAGAGCTCGAGTAGCACCTCCGGCTCCTCGAGAGCAAGTAGCCCCAGAGGCGAGATATGGCAGAGGTGCCGAGGAATTGGGTAGGTGGTGAAGGACTTTGTGAAGTGGAAGCCCGAGAAGTTTGATGCCACCGGTGATGCGCTAGCGGCAGCCGGTGGATTGCCCATCCGGAGTACACCTTCCCGATCATGGTGTGCCCCGATATTCAGAGGCCGAGGTGTGCGGCTCATGTGCTAGGAGGCACAGCGAGATGGTGGTGGGAGTCCACCTTGAGCGAGAGACCAGTGGGTCTCCACCCGCTACTTGGGAGTTCTTCAAGGGTGAGTTCAAGGTAAAGTTCATCGGTGATGAGGCTCAAGAGAAGATGGTGGAGCTCTTCCGGAACACAAGCGGGGTTCGATTCCATTGAGGATTATGAGCGCAAGTTCTCGAGTATGGATATTTTGCTCCTCGGTTGATTGCCACCACCGAGTGAAGATTCGGAAGTTCATATCTGGATTGAGGCAGGTGTTTCCCGGGATGTCGGGGCTCGGGCCCCCGACACTTATGCTAAGGCCATCGATTGGCCACGATCTATAATGGGAAGTATCTGCTTTGAGCGGGTGGTCGCCGCTCTGTTGGCGTCTGTTCAGTGCGGTGGGGCGTAAGAGAAAGTTTGAGTTTAGGGGTGGCGGCGGCGTCGCCAAGGGCGATTCAAAGCCGGGATCGGCATAGGGCCCCGATCCGTTTCGGCCTCGCGCGGCAGGCGGTCCGGTGTAGGTTCTCGCTTGTGCTTCTTGCGGGAGGACCCACTGCTGGAGCTTGCGAGCGGGGCCCGAGTGTGTTTTCGTTGTGGTAAAGAGGGACATATGATCCGTTTACGTCCTCGGCCCGGCTATGGCGGCTCGGCCGGCGCGCAGCAGCGGTAGGTCGAGTGTTTGCTACGACCCGTCCAGAGGCCGAGCTTACGGATGCCGCCGTGGCGGTGTACGCTTCTTGTTTTAGATCACTGCGCATTTGTCTTGTTTGATTCAGTTCTACGCATTCATTTGTATCGTGTTGTTTCTTGAGCATGCTAAGTTGAGACTAGAGCCTCTAGGTTTTGAGTTATCTGTTGCAACTCCTTCGGGAGTTAGTATGTTAGCTAGAGATAAAATTAAGGATGGCCGGATCGAGATATCCAGGAGAGTTGCTTGTAGCTACGCTCATAGTTACGCCTATGAGCGGTTTTGATGTGATTCTTGGTATGGAGTGGTTGCATTTGCTAACCACGCGTTGATTGATCGCCACCGGAAAGAAGTAGTGTTCGGACCGCTTGGTCGGCAAAGCTTTAAGTTTCGTGGAGTCGAGGTGGAGTTTGCCCGCCGATGGTGTCGGTTGTGAAAGCTCGTCGTTTGCTAGCTCATGGAGCTTGGGGCTATTTAGCCAAGTTGTGCCGGGAAGAGCCGCCCCTCGTTGTCTGTTGATCAGTGCACGGGTCGTGCGAGGAGTTTGCGGACGTGTTTCTCGAGGAGTTCTGGGGTTGCCCAGAGAGAGAGGTTGACTTCACAATTGAGCTCGAGCCGAGGACCCTCCCTATCTCGAAGGCTCCGTGATCGTATGGCGCCAGTGAGTTAAAGGCGAAGATTCGATTGCAGGAGATGTTAGATCGAGGGTTCATCCATCCGAGTGTGTCCCCGTGGGGAGCACCGATTCTGTTTGTGAAAAAGAAGGATGGTTCTATGCGCTTATGTATTGATTACGCGCGAGCTTAATAAGGTGTGATGAAGAATAAGTATCCGTTGCCCCGTATCGATGATTTGTTCGATCGGCTTCGAGGAGCTTAGTGTTCTCCAAGATAGATCGAGATCCGGTTACCATCGATTGCGGATCGGGGATGCCGACATTCCTAAGGCGACTTTGAGTCTAGATATGGTCACTATGAGTTTGTGGTCATGTCGTTTGGATTGACCAATGCCCCATTTGCGTTCATGGACATGATGGATAGGGTGTTCAAATCATTTTTTTTGGACAACCGTCATCGTGTTCATTGGCGATATTCTCGATTTATTCGAGGTCTAAAGAAGACCATGCGAGCATTTGAGGCGAGTATTGGCGGCTTTGAGGAAAACCGGCTTTATGCGAAGTTTTCCAAATGTGATTCTGGTTGGAGCGGTGGCCTTCCTAGGCCACGTGGTTTCGAGAGATGGTATAGCCGTGGACCCCGCGAAGATTGAGGCCGTGAGTTCATGGGCCAAGCCGACTTCGATTGCCGAGATTCGCGACTTTGCAGGTTTGGCGGGTTACTACCGTCGGTTGGATTCGTCAAGGACTTTTCTACTTTAGCCTCGCCCTCACTCGTCTCGGCGAGGAAGGGTGTCGAGTTCGTTTGGGACGGCGAGTGTGATGAGAGCTTTGCTGTGCTCAAGCGCGATTTGACCGGCACAGTGTTGGCGATCCGAGAGGGACAGTGGTTTCGTGGTCTGATGATGCTTCCAAGTTTGGATTAGGTTGTGTGTTGATGCAAAGACGGGAAGGTCATTGCCTATGCTTCCGTCATTTGAAGCCGTATGAGCGAGAACTACCCGACTCATGCTATGGAGTTGGCGGCGAGTGGTGTTTGCAATGAAGATTTGGAGGCATTACCTGTATGGTGAGCGGATTCGAGATGTTTACCGATCACGAGCCTCAAGTATCTGTTTACTCGAGAAGGAGTTGAATATGAGGCGAGAGGAGATGGTTAGAGTTGGTAAAGGATTATGCTGCGAGATTTTGTACCATCCGGGTAAAGCCAACGTAGTGGCCGATGCTTTAAGTAGAAAGACGTCGCGACTGCGGCGTTGTTGAGTTTCAGCCAGTTTGCGGAGAGAGTTCGAGCGGGCCGAGGTTGCGATGTTGTTGGGTGAGGTTACCGCGAGGGGTAGCTCGGTTATCTGCTCACCGTCGATTAGGCGTGGATTATAGACGGCCGGTTAGGTGACCCGCACTTAAGAGATTGGTTGTGAGTTAGTCTTGCGGTGACTTTGACTTTGTACATTCACGAGATGGTGGGTTGACTTATAGAGGCCGGTTGTGTGTTCCGGACATTGCGAGTTCTGCAGCGAGTTGCTCTCGGAGGCCCACATTCCCCCTTTGCTTGGCACCGGGGTACCAAGATGTATCTGGACCTTAAGCGGACCTTTCGGTGGATGGGAATGAAGAGAGATGTGGCAGAGTTTGTCGATCGGTGTCTCACTTGTCGCCAAGTGAAGGCACCCAGCAGAGGCGCGACTAGTTTATTGCAGCCACCGAGTGTGCCCTGGTGGAAATGGGACGAGATCTCCATGGACTTTATCTCTGGTTTGCCAAGGACTCCGAGGAAGTTCTCTCGATTTGGGTGATAGTCGACCGTTTGACCAAGAGCGCACACTTCATTCCCGGTAGAGACACTTATACCGTGGAGCAGTGGGCGCATGATTGTTTTTGGAGCGATCATCCGTTATCATGGTGTGCCGGTAAGGATTGTGTCCGATCGTGACTCGCGGTTCACTTCTCGTTTACGGAGAGCGCTCCGGAAGGGATTGGGCACAGAGTGCGATTTCAAAGATGACTTTTCACCCTCAAAGCGGATGGTCGACCGAGAGAGTGAATCGATTCTCGAGGATATGTTGAGGGCTTGTGTGTTGGATTTCCCAGCGATTGGGACCGATGCTCTGTACTTGATGGAGTTTGCCTATAACAAGCGATTACGATCGGCGATTGGATGGCTCCATTCGAGGCATTGTATGGTAAGCGTTTATCGGTCCCCCGTGTTTCGGGAAGAGGTCGGTGATAGACGAGTTTTGGGTCCCGAAGTTCACTGCAGTTGACCAATGGTGCGATCACGAGAAGATTAGAGCTCGTATGTTGACAAATTTCAGAGCGAGAGTGAGAGAAGAGTTACGCCGATGTTTGGCGTCGAGATTTGGAGTTTGAGGTTGGTCGGCATGTGTTCCTTAAGGTTGCTCCAATGCGAGGTGTTACGAGGTTTGGTAGCGTGGGAAGTTGAGTCCCCGTTTTGTTGGTCCATTTGAGATCCTAGAGAGGATTGGCAGAGTTGCTTACCGGTTAGCCCTACCTCCGTCCCTATCGGCGGTGCATAGTGTTTTCATGTATCGATGTTGAGCGGTATGTGCGGACCGTCGCACATTGTGGACTTTGAGCCTTTTGCGGTGAATGAGGATTTGAACTTCGAGGAGAAGCCGGTGAGGATCCTTGCCTTTGAGACCAAGGCGTTGCGTAATCGCGAGATTCGTTTAGTAAAGGTTGATGGAAGAGTCGGGGTTACGAGGAAGCCACTTGGGAGCGGGAAGACGAGATGAGATTGCATTACCCTGAGCTGTTGTTTTACTGTCTTAAGGACTTTCGAGGACGAAAGTCATAAAAAGGAGGGAATATTGTAACGACCGAGTTTTCTTTCCGGTCTTCCGGTATGCCCTAGGGGTAATTTGGTAATTTGGTCGGGCCGTCAGAGTCGTTTGTGTCCTTTCGATTACTAAAATTATTGGATGGTTTTATGTAGGTTTTGGAGGGGTTTGTGGTTTGGTTTGAGCACGGTTTGATGCAAAAGTAAAAATAAAGGAATTTGTCTTTGCAGTATGGGGTTTGAAACCAGGTCTCTGGGAAGCTTGTAGAGATGTGTGCCAATTGAGCCATTAGGTGCTCTTGTTACTCTTTCTGCATCACATCTTAGTTAACCTTGGATTTTGGAGTTTTGGTGCATTTGGTTAAATGAAATAGAATTAGGTTATTCCATCTTCTTCTCCAAAACTCCTCTTGGCCGCACAAGCTCTCCTCTCCATTGCCTTGCCGAATTCTTCTTCCCTTGCATCTCCTTGGGTTCGATCATCATCATTAGGGTAAGTCTTCATCCTCTTCATCTCCTCATTTGGTTTTGATCTTTGGTAGAAGGTAAGATGTAGTGTGTGTGTGTGTTTGTGTTGGATGCGGCCCGGTAGAGAGAGCGACCATCATCGCCACCCACTCGCCGACGCCCAGATCTGTCGAACCAGCCTGCGCCGCAGACGCCAGATCCGCCTTAGCGGCCTTGCCGTTCGTTCGGTCCGGCCAAGACAGATCGCCCCTGCCGCGTCGCCCGTCCGGCCGGTCGAGACCGCCGACGCCGGATCGCGCAAAGGCAAAGGCCCGGCCAGATCGTCGTTCGTCCTCGCCGTCGATCGCCGCGACGCGAGAGGTCTCGCCGGCGCCGCGCGCGTCGCCCAGCGTCTGCGTCGCGCTGTCGCACGCCGGCGCCAAGGCCTCGCGCCAGAGCGTTCGCCGCGCGCGCTCGTCCTGCCGCCGCCGTGCGCGTCGTGTCCGCGCATCGCGCGCGGCGCGCGCGCGCCGCCCGACGCTCGCGCCGCGCGCGCGTCCTGCGCTGCGTGCAGCGTAGCGCAGGCGCAGCGTAGCGTCCTGCTGCCGTGCCGTGCAGCGCGCGTCCTCTGCCGCGTGCCGTGCGGTAGCGCGGCAGCGCCAGCCCAGCTTGCCGGCGGCTCCAAGCTCGTGTCGTCGTCGTGCGCGTGAGTTCCCGAGCAGCCGAGCTTGCTGTTTCTATTGTTGTTTAGACATTTTAGATGCCGATTATTGTTGGTTTGCTAGGTTCCCGCTCGCTAGCTCGGGATTGTTCCATGACTTAGGATTTGTGTGTAGAAGCCTCCCGACCAAGGTAAGGATTTCTTACCAGGAGTTGTGTGGGCCTGCGGTATATTTGTGATTGTTGTTTTGTATGCTGTGTATGATTACTAGCATGTTTAGCCCTAGGTGCTCCATTCGTATTCTGATGGCATGAACTCTTGTATTGTTTCTCATGTTAGCCCATGCTAGGTTGTTCCATTACGGCATGTTCGATATCTGTCTTGCTTCGTAGTACCATGCTAGGTTCCTTGTATCTGTTGAGCACGTATTGGGTGCATTGATTGAATCGTTATTATTGTTAAGGTTTAGAATTCGGGTAGATAGCATCATCAGGGCCCGATGCATAAAGTATCTTGCATCTATGGCAAGGACGATTGAGACGATTCTCGATCCTTGGACCCCGTGAGGGATTAGCTATCCCAACCGGTAGGCCCCGCAATCTTGGGTGAGGGTGGTAGTCTAAGCGATGCCCCAGCGGTCGGGACGATGACTTGGCAGCGCCTAGTCCGGCGGCACCGCACGTCCTCGGCGTGTGGCGGCAAAGAGCCCTTGATTGCCACTGTTAAGGTAAGGGCGGCTTCTGGTGTAAGCCTACCATGACCCGTTCCTTAGCCTCAGTGCGGTGGTACAGGTGACATAGTTCACGTGTCCGAGTCTCACACCCTATGTCGGTGACACCGATCCGAGAGATTTAGTTAGGCGTGGTATCCGGATATGGGCGGCTTGCCACTGGACCCGCACCCCATAGTCTGTAGAAGCACGCGGTGCATCCTTACGCTCATTACAGCGCCGATTGGAGAGCTCCTTGGGATCTTGAGCGGTGCACCTTTCGTACCGTCGTTAGGCGGTGAGGCGGGACTTGTTCCCGTATAGCGCGTATAGTGTGTTGTGGTATTTCGGACTAAGACCACGAGTTGGCATCCGAGGTCCAAGTGTGGACTTAGCTATGTGCTCCGCTCTCGTGTTTGTACTCATAGCTTGCATACATTCTTCTAGATGATCATGTATATCGTATTGTACCCGGTTGGGGATTCTTACTGGGTAATTCGTTACTCACCCTTATTACGTGGTTTTCCACGGGTAATGTAACGACCGAGTTTTTCTTCCGGTCTTCAGGTATGCCCTAGGGGTAATTTAGTAATTTGGTCGGGCCGTCGGGAGTCGTTTGTGTCTTTTCGATTACTAAAATTATTGGATGGTTTTTGTAGGTTTTGGAGGGGTTTGTGGTTTGGTTTGAGCAAGGTTTGATGCAAAAGTAAAAATAAAGGAAATTGTCTTTGCAGTGGGTTTGAACCGGGTCTCTGGAAAGCTTGTGGGGATGTGTGCCAATTGAGCCATTAGGTGCTCTTGTTACTCTTTCGCATCACATCTTAGTTAACCTTGGATTTTGGAGTTTTGGTGCATTTGGTTAAATGAAATAGAATTAGGTTATTTCATCTTCTTCTCCAAAACATCTCTTGGCGCCCAAGCTCTCCATCTCCATAGCCTTGCCGATTCTTCATCCTTGCATCTCCTTGGGTTCGATCATCATCATTAGGGTAGGTATTGATCTTCTTCTTCTTCTTCTCATCCGTTTGGTGTGCGTTTGGCCAAGTGAAAAGAGGTGTGTTGTGTGTGTTGTGTTGATTGCGGCCCACCGAGTGTAGCCAGAGCAGAAGCCTGAATCGCCCGATCCTTTCGCGCGCCCAGATCTGTCCCAGCAGGCCTTTGTCGTTCGCCCAAAGAAGCCTGGTCGCCCCTGCCGTCGCCGACGTCCGGCCGTCGCTCGCCACGCCCGATCTGTCCCCGGCCTTGCCGTTTTGCCAGCGCGAATCGCAAGCAGATCGCGTCGCTCGCCGCGACGCCAGAGGTCCTCGCCAGCGCCCGCGCGTCGGCCCGCGCCGCGTCGCCCATCGCGCGCCCTCGCCGTGTCCGCTTGCGAATCGCTCGCCGCGCGCCTTTGCCCAGACGTTCGCCGCGCGCGTCGTCCTGCTGAAGCCGCTTGCCGTGTCGCGCATCGCACGCCACGCCAGCGCCGCGCCGCTCGCCCGAGCGCTCGCGCGCGCGCGCGCGTCCCTGCCGTCGCCGTGCGGTAGCGCGGCGGTCGCAGCGTCTGCCTGCGTGCCGTGCGGCGCGGCGTCGCAGCGTCCTGCCCGTCTTGCCGTGCGGTAGCGCGGCGGTAGCAGCAGCGTCCTTGCCGTGCCGGCTCGCCGTGACCCCAAGCTCGTGTCGTCGCGCGCGTGAGTTCCCGAGCCGAGCTTAACATTCTATTGTTGTTTAGATATTTTAGATGCTGATTATTGTTGGTTTGCTAGGTTCCTTTCGCTAGCTCGGGATTGTTCATGACTTAGGATTTGTGTGTAGAAGTCTTAGACCAAGGTAAGGATTTCTTACAGGGGTTGTGTGGACCTGCGGTATATTTGTGATTGTTGTTTTGTATGCTGTGTATGATTACTAGCATGTTTATCTCTAGGTGCTCATTGCGAATTCTGATGGCATGAACTCTTGTATTGTTTCTCATGTTAGCCCATGCTAGGTTGTTTCTATTCTAGCATGTTCGATATCACATTCTTGCTTCGTAGTATCATGCTAGGTTCTTTGTATCCGATGAGCACGTATTGGGTGCATTGATTGAATCGTTATTATTGTTAAGGTTTAGAATTGAGGTAGATAGAATCATCCGGGCCCGATGCATAAAGTATCTTGCATCTATGGCAAGGGCGTTCGAGACGATTCTCCGTCCTTGGACCCGTGAGGGATTAGCTATCCCAACCGGTAGGGCCCCGCAATCTTGGGTGAGGGTGGCGGTGTTAAATGCCCCAGCGGTCGGGATGATGACTTGGCATTGCCTCGCGTCTCGGCGATCGGCACGCCTCTCGGCGTGTTCGGCCGTAGCCCTTGATTGCCACTGTTAGGGCAAGGACCGCTTCTGGTGTAAGCCTACCACGGCCGGTTCCTTAGCCTCAGTGCGGTGGTACAGCCGACATAGTTCACGTGTCAGTCTCTCACACCCTATGTCGGTGACACCGATCCGAGAGATTTAGTTAGGCATGGTGATCGAACACAGGCGGCTTGCCACTAGACCCGGCACCCCCGAGTTTGCGGTAGCATGCGGTGCGCGCTTACGCTCATTACTGGCGCCGTGGAGAGCTCCTCGGGATCTTGAGCGAGTGCACCTTTTCGTATCGGCGATGTAGTCAGCCGAGGCCGGGACTTGTTCCCGTATATAGCGCGTTTAGTGTGTTGTGGTATTTCCGGACTAAGACCACGAGATGGCATCCGAGGTCCAAGTGTGGACTTAGCTATGTGCTCCGCTCTGTGTTTGCACTCATAGCTTGCATACATTCTTCTAGATGATCATGTATATATCGTATTGTACCCGGTTGGGGATTCTTCTTGGGTAATTCGTTACTCACCCTTATTACGTGGTTTTCCACGGGTAATCAAGCGGGAGAGCAGGATGGGTGATGGAGGAGCTGTGATCATGGAATCCTGCTTTGTCATCTCTCGATTATTCTATTCTATTTATCATGACTCTTGACTTTTGTTATTTCCCTGAATACATGTAGGCGGGCACAGAGCCCCCAGGATGTTTTCTTACGTTTTATGGATTCCAGCATATTTATACTTGTGGATTGTTTTAATGGTTTAAATAAATCTACGATCAGTATGCTTTTAGAAATGTATGTTTTGGTTGTTGAATGTTTCTTTTTACTTGGGATCCGAAATGTATTTTTCTTAATATCTTTTATTTTCACTACATGCATTGGGGTAAAGGCCCATTTAGAGCCCCTTTTGGGTGGGTCTTTCTGATTGGTATCAAAGCTCAGAGTCATAGATTCGTGAGGATCGACCTTTTTTGTTGTAGGTCGTTTTCCATGATCACCAAGACTCAGGCGGTCATCAGTACGCCTAGATTTATTGTTTTAGAAAGGGAAAGGGTTAAGAATTTACAATACCTATCATCTAGTGTATGCCTTGTTTGGTGTTGTGGAATGGTGTGAGCGAGTTTTGATTCGTTGTTGGTTTGGATGTAGATCGCCGACATGCGATCACCGTCTGCATCGGAGAGGAGGTTCGAGAGCGAGTCGAGGTATCGGGATCGGATTCGAGCATCTGCGAGGACATCGTCCCAAGGCGACATCGATGGCATTCCACCAGCGGCTCCTCTGTTACGCCTAGAGCGGGCGTTGAGGCGTGAAGCGCCGTGAGGCTGCTCCTGGAGCGAGTTTCTTTGAGTCTATGAGGGCTTTTATGGTCAGCATGTTGAGTGACCCGGAGGGAGACCCGAGCCTTGTTAGCGCGCGCGGCGGGAAGAGTCCCGAGCCCAGATCGAGCGGTGACTCGATTGGTTCAAGTGAGCTCTGTAGCTCCCGGCTCCTCGAGAGCAAGTAGCCCCAGAGGCGGATATGGCGAGAGAGGGTGCCGAGGAATTGGGTAGGTGGTGAAGGATTTTGTGAAGTGGAAGCACGAGAAGTTTGATGCCACCGGTGATGCGTTATCGGCGGCGGTGGATTGCCCATTTGGAGTACACCTTTCCGATCATGGTGTGCCCCGATATTCAGAGGCCGAGATGTGCGGCTCATGTGCTAGGAGGCCACAATGAGATGGTGGTGGGAGTCCACCTTGAGCGAGAGACCGGTGGTCTCCACCCGCTACTTGGGAGTTCTCAAGGGTGAGTTCAAGGTAAAGTTCATCGGTGATGAGGCTCAGGAGAAGATGGTGGAGCTCTTCCGGAACTGAAGCGGTTACGATTCCATTGAGGAATATGAGCGCAAGTTCTCGAGTATGGATATTTTGCTCCTCGGTTGATTGCCACCCAGAGTGAAGATTCGGAAGTTCATATCTCGGATTGAGGCGGTGTTTCCCGAGATGTCAGGGCTCGGGCCCACGACACTTATGCTAGAAATCGCCCGATTAGCCACGATCTATAATGGGAAGTATCCTGCTTTGAGGGGTTGTTGCCGCTCTGTTCGGCGTCTGTCGTCCCAGGTGTGGGGCGTAAGAGAAAGTTTGACTTTCGGGAGGGCCAGCGCCCGCCAAGGGCGATTTGAAGCAGATCGGAGAGCTCGGTCCGTTTCCAGCCCGGCAGAGGAGGACCCGAGCGAGTTCCGCTTGTGCCACTTTAGGGAAAGTCCACGCGAGCACTGTCGGCTGGACCTAGATTGTGCTTCCGTTGTGGTAGAGAGGTCACATGGCCCGTTTTTGTGATCGACCCGGCTATGGCGGCTCGGCCAGTGCAGTGGCGAGGTCGAGTGTTTGCTACGACCCGTCAGAGGCCGAGCGTCACGGATGCCGCGTGGCGGTACGCTTCTTGTTTTAGATCACTGCGCATTTGTCTTGTTTGATTCTGGTTCTACGCATTCATTTGTATACGTGTTGTTTCTTTGAGCATGCTAAGTTGAGGCTAGAGCCTCTAGGTTTTGAGTTATCTGTTGCAACTCCTTCGGGAGTTAGTATGTTAGCTAGAGATAAAATTAAGGATGGCCGGATCGAGATATCCAGGAGGAGAGTTGCTTGTAGCCACACTCATAGTTACGCCTATGAGTGGTTTTGATGTGATTCTTGGTATGGAGTGGTTAGGTTTTGCTAACCACGCGTTGATTGACCGCCACCGGAAAGAAGTAGTGTTCGGGCCGCCAGTCGCCCCGACTTTAAGTTTCGTGGAGTCGAGAGGTGGAGTTTGCCCGCCGATGGTGTCGGTGAAAGCTCGTCGTTTGCTAGCTCATGGAGCTTGGGGCTATCTAGCCAAGTTGTGGGAAGAGCCCCTCATTTGTGCATTGATCAAAGTGCCGGTCGTGCAGGAGTTCGCGGATGTGTTTCACGAGGAGTTCTGGGGTTGCCCCAAAGAGAGAGGTTGACTTCATTATTGAGCTCGAGCAGGACCCTCCCTATCTCGAAGGCTCCGTATCGCATGGCGCCAGTGAGTTAAAGGCGAAGATCAAGATTTGCGGGAGATGTTAGACCGAGGGTTCATCCGTCCAAGTGTGTCCCCGTGGGGAGCACGATTCTGTTGTGAAAAAGAAGGATGGTTCTATGCGCTTATGTATTGATTACGCGAGCTTAATAAGGTGCGATGAAGAATAAGTATCCGTTGCCCCGTATCGATGATTTGTTCGATCGGCTTCGAGGAGCTTGGTGTTCTCAAGATAGATCGAGATCCGGTTACCATCGATTGCGGATCGGGGATGCCGACATTCCTAAGCGACTTTCGAGTCTAGATATGGTCACTATGAGTTTGTGGTCATGTCGTTTGGATTGACCAATGCCCCGGTAGCGTTCATGGACATGATGGATAGGGTGTTCAAATCATTTTTGGGCGGCCGTCATCGTGTTCATTGGCGATATTCGATTTATTCGAGGTCTAAAGAAGACCATGCGAGCATTTGAGGCGAGTATTGGCGGCTTTGAGGAAAACCGACTTTATGCGAAGTTTTCCAAATGTGATTCTGGTTGGAGCGGTGGCCTTCCTAGGCCACGTAGTTTCGAGAGATGGTATAGCCGTGGACCCCGCGAAGATTGAGGCCGTGAGTTTCATGGGCCAAGCCGACTTCTGGGTGCCGAGATTCGCGACTTTTCGGGTTTGGCGAGTTACTACCGTCGGTTCGTCAGGACTTTTCTCGCTATAGCCTCGCCCCTCACTCGTCGGCGAGGAAGGGTGTCGAGTTTGTTTGGGACAGCAGAGTGTGATGAGAGCTTTGCGAGGCTCAAGCGTAGTTTGACCGGCACCGGTGTTGGCGATCCGGAGGGGACAGTGGTTTCGTGGTCTCTGATGATGCTTCCAAGTTTGGATTAGGTTGTGTGTTGATGCAAAGCCACGGGAAGGTCATTGCCTATGCTTCCGTCAAATTTGAAGCCGTATGAGCGAGAACTACCCGACTCATGATATGGAGTTGGCGGCGATGGTGTTTGCCCGAAGATTTGGAGGCATTACATGCGGTGGCGGATTCGGAGATGTTTACCGATCACGAGCCTCAAGTATCTGTTTACTCGGAGGAGTTGAATATGAGGCGAGAGGAGATGGTTAGAAGTGGTAAAGGATTATGGCTGCGAGATTTTGTACCACCAGGTAAAGCCAATGTAGTGGCCGATGCTTTGAGCGAAAGAGCGTCGCACTCTGCGGCGTTGTTGAGTTTCCAGCCGGTTTTGAGAGAGAGTTCGAGCGGGCCGAGGTTGCGATGTTGTTGGGAGAGGTTACGCTGAGGTAGCTCGATTGGTATTCACCGTCGATTCGGCAGCGGATTATAGACGGCCAGTTAGGTGACCCCGCACTTAAGAGATTGGTTGACAGTCGATCTTGTGGTGACTTTGACTTTGTGTATTCACGATAGGTGGGTTGACTTATAGAGGCGGTTGTGTGTTCCGGGCATTGCGAGTTTGCGGCGAGTTGCTCTCGAGGCCCCTGATTCCCCTTTTGCTTGGCACCGGGGGTACCAAGATGTATCGAGACCTTAAGCGGACCTTACGGTGGATGGGAATGAAGAGAGATGTGGCGAGTTTGTCGGTAGGTGTCTCACTTGTCGGCAAGTGAAGGCACCAGCAGAGGCCAGTAGTTTGTTGCGACCATCGAGTGTACCCGAGTGGAAATGGGAAGAGATCTCTATGGACTTTATATCCTGGTTTGCCAAGGACTCGAGGAAGTTTCTCTCGATTTGGGTGATAGTCGACCCGTTTGACCAAGAGCGCACACTTCATTCCGGTAGAGACACTTATACCGAGTGGAGCATGGGCATGATTGTTTTTGGAGCAGATCATCCGTTATCATGGTGTGCCGGTGAGGATTGTGTCCGATCGTGACTCGCATGGTTCACTTCTCGTTTAGAGCGCTCCGGAAGGGTTTGGGCACTGAGTGCAATTTCAAGATGACTTTTCACCCTCAGACGGATGGTCGGTCGAGAGAGTGAATCGATTCTTGAGGATATGTTGAGGGCTTGTGTGTTGGATTTCCCGAGCGATTGGGACCGATGTCTGTACTTGATGGAGTTTGCCTATAACGCGATTACGATCGGCGATTGAGATGGCTCCATTCGAGGCATTGTATGGTAAGCGTTATCGGTCCCCCGTGTTCGGGAAGAGGTTGGTGATAGAGGCGAGTTTTGGGTCGAGTTACTGCAGATTGACCAATGGTGCGGTCACGAGAAGATTAGAGCTCGTATGTTGACCGCTCGGAGCAGAGCGAGAGAAGAGTTACGCCGATGTTCGGCGTCGAGATTTGGAGTTTGAGGTTGGTCGGCATGTGTTCCTTAAGGTTGCTCCGATGCGAGGTGTTACGAGGTTTGGTAAGCGTGGGAAGTTGAGTCCCCGATTTGTTGGTCCGTTTGAGATCCTAGAGAGGATTGGCGAGTTGCTTACCGGTTAGCCCTACCTCCGTCACTATCGGTGCATAGTGTTTTTCATGTATCGATGTTGAGGCGGTATGTGCCGGACCCGTCGCACATTGTGGACTTTGAGCCTTTGCGGTGAATGAGGTTTTGAACTTCGAGGAGAAGCGGTGAGGATCCTTGCCTTTGAGACCAAGGCGTTGCATAATCGCGAGATTCGTTTAGTAAAGGTTGATGGAAGAGTCGGGGTTACGAGGAAGCCACTTGGGAGCGGGAAGACGAGATGAGATTGCATTACCACGAGTTGTTTACATCTTAAGGACTTTCGAGGACGAAAGTCATAAAAAGGAGGAATATTGTAACGACCGAGTTTTTCTTCCGGTCTTCCGGGTATGCCCTAGGGTAATTTAGTAATTTGGTCGGGCCGTCGGGAGTCGTTTGTGTCTTTCGATTACTAAAATTATTGGATGGTTTTGTAGGTTTTTGAGGGGTTTGTGGTTTGGTTTGAGCAAGGTTTGATGCAAAAGTAAAAATAAAGGAAATTGTCTTTGCAGTGGGTTTGAACCGGGTCTCTGGAAAGCTTGTGGGGATGTGTGCCAATTGAGCCATTAGGTGCTCTTGTTACTCTTTCTCGCATCACATCTTAGTTAACCTTGGATTTTGGAGTTTTGGTGCATTTGGTTAAATGAAATAGAATTAGGTTATTTCATCTTCTTCTCCAAAACATCTCTTGGCGCCCAAGCTCTCCATCTCCATAGCCTTGCCGATTCTTCATCCTTGCATCTCCTTGGGTTCGATCATCATCATTAGGGTAGGTATTGATCTTCTTCTTCTTCTTCTCATCCGTTTGGTGTGCGTTTGGCCAAGTGAAAAGAGGTGTGTTGTGTGTGTTGTGTTGATTGCGGCCCACCGAGTGTAGCCGAGCAGGCGAAAGACAGATCGCCCCGATCTTTCATGACGCCAGATCTGTCCCGGCCCGGCCTTTGTCGTTCGCCCAGCCAGCCACAGATCGCCCCTCGCCGTCGCCGCGTCCGGCCGATCGCTCAGACGCCCAGATCTGTCCAGCGGCCTTGCCGTTCGCTTCGCCAGCGCAGATCGCCCGATCGCTCGCCGACGCCGAGAGGTCCTCGCCTGCGCCAGCAGCGTCGGCCCGCGCGCGTGTCGCCGCTCGCGCGCCCTCGCCGTGTGTCGCTTGCCGAACCGCTCGCCCGCGCGCCTTTGCCCGGACGTTCGCGCGCGCGCGCGTCCTGCCGCGAGCTGCTTGCCGTGTTCGCATCGCACGCCGGCGCCGCGCGCCTTCGCCCGAGCGCTCGCGCGCGCGCGTCCTCGCGTCCCTGCCGTGCGTGTGCGCCGCGGCGGTGCTGCAGCGTCCTGCCGTGCCGTGCCGTGCGCGCGGCGATGCGCGTCCCTGCCGTGCCGTGCGGTAGCGCGGCCAGTAGCGTCCTTGCCGTGCCGGCTCGCGGCTGACCCCAAGCTCGTGTCGTCGCGCGCGTGAGTTCCCGAGCCGAGCTGGCACATTCTATTGTTGTTTAGATATTTTAGATGCCGATTATTGTTGGTTTGCTAGGTTCCCGCTCGCTAGCTCGGGATTGTTCATGACTTAGGATTTGTGTGTAGAAGTCTTCCGACCAAGGTAAGGATTTCTTACAGGGGTTGTGTGGACCTCATGGTATATTTGTGATTGTTGTTTTGTATGCTGTGTATGATTACTAGCATGTTTATCTCTAGGTGCTCTGCATTCAATTCTGATGGCATGAACTCTTGTATTGTTTCTCATGTTAGCCCATGCTAGGTTGTTCTATTCTAGCATGTTCGATATCCATTCTTGCTTCGTAGTATCATGCTAGGTTCTTTGTATCCGATGAGCACGTATTGGGTGCATTGATTGAATCGTTATTATTGTTAAGGTTTAGAATTGAGGTAGATAGAATCATCGGGCCCGATGCATAAAGTATCTTGCATCTATGGCAAGGACGTTCGAGACAGTTCTCCGTCCTTGGACCCCGTGAGGGATTAGCTATCCCAACCGGTAGGCCCCGCAATCTTGGGTGAGGGTGGCGATCGTTAAATGCCCCAGCGGTCGGGATGATGACTTGGCATTGCCTCGTCCCGGCGATCGGCACGCGTCCTCGGCGTGTTGGCCGTAGCCCTTGATTGCCACTGTTAGGGCAAGGACCGCTTCTCTGGTGTAAGCCTACCACGGCCGGTTCCTTAGCCTCAAAGTGCGGTGGTACAGTGACATAGTTCACGTGTCGAGTCTCACACCCTATGTCGGTGACACCGATCCAGAGATTTAGTTAGGCATGGTGGATCGAACACAGGCGGCTTGCCACTAGACCCGGCACCCCGAGTTTGCGGTAGCATGCGGTGCGCGCTTACGCTCATTCTGGTAGCCGTGGAGAGCTCCTCGGGATCTTGAGCAGTGCACCTTTCGTATCGGATGTGAGTCGGCCGAGGCCGGGACTTGTTCCCGTATAGCGCGTTTAGTGTGTTGTGGTATTTCCGGACTAAGACCACGAGATGGCATCCGAGGTCCAAGTGTGGACTTAGCTATGTGCTCCGCTCTGTGTTTGCACTCATAGCTTGCATACATTCTTCTAGATGATCATGTATATCGTATTGTACCCGGTTGGGGATTCTTACTGGGTAATTCGTTACTCACCCTTATTCCGTGGTTTTCCACGAGTAATCAAGCGGGAGGCAGGATGGTGATGGAGGAGGCGTGATCATGGAATCCTCTTTGTCATCTCACGATTATTCTATTCTATTTATCATGACTCTTGACTTTTGTTATTTCCCCGAATACATGTAGGCGGGCACAGAGCCCAGGATGTTTTCTTACGTTTTATGGATTCCAGCATATTTATACTTGTGGATTGTTTTAATGGTTTAAATAAATCTACGATCGAGTATGCTTTTAGAAATGTATGTTTTGGTTGTTGAATGTTTTGTTTTTACTTGGGATCCAAATGTATTTTTCTTAATATCTTTTATTTTCACTACATGCATTGGGGTAAAGGCCCATTTAGAGCCCCTTTTGGGTCGGGTCTTTACAGGTAATCAAGGCGGGAGACAGGATGGCTGAAGGAGGAGCTGTGATCATGGAATCCTGCTGTCATCTCTGACTATTTTATTTTATCATGACTCTTCATTTTTTTGTTATTTCCCCTGAATGCATGTAGACGGGCACAGAGCTCCAGGATGTTTTCTTACGTTTTATGGATTCCAGCATATTTGTACTTGTGGATTGTTTTAATGGTTTAAATAAATCTCGATCAGTATGCTTTTAGAAATGTATGTTTTGGTTGTTGAATGTTTACATTTTTACTTGGGATCCGAAATGTATTTTTCATAATGTCTTTTATTTTCACTACATGCATTGGGGTAAAGGCCCATTTAGAGCCCCTTTTGGGTCGGGTCTTTACAATGTCGATGAGGCGAGTTGGATGCCTTGTGAGAGGTTTCAGATGCCTTTTTGGGTAAGCACCCTTGGTAGAGGCTTGGTATAAAGTAAGTTCGGTTTGGCATTGTTATGCTTTGGTAGAGCAAGGTTGCCTCAGCTTCGAGTATCATGTGGAGATGGAACTTTTGGTGTTCCTTGGATTGTTTGTATCGCTGCCAGGAGTTAGCGTTGCTTTTTGGAAAAGCGCTTGTTAGTCTTGGATCTCTAAAGGAAGGTTGAGAGTTGTGCACACAAGTGTGTTTTGTGTGGTTCGTTCCGTGGCGAGAGTTTTGAGATCCATGTAGGGTTTGCTTTGGAGATCTAGTGCTCGGTTCGGAGAAGTTGGACTCCAGGTGGTTGTTGCAAGGCTTTAGTCGAGGTGGTAAGGATACCATGCTCGTGGTATCAGGTTGTTGCTTAGGCAAGTGATGTTGGGTTGGACCTAAGCTTGGTTGGCGGATCTTCTTGTTGATCGTTGGTTGGAGTTCAGTTGGAAACCGAACAAAAGCTGATGGTAGCTAAGCCGCGTGGTTTACGAGCGTCATGGCTAAGAGAGTTGTTTGGATCTTTCCTTGGGTAGAAGTTATGTTGTGGCCGATGCTTTGAGTAGGAGGATGGCGCGTGCAGTAGCGTTCGAGTCCTCTAGGTTCCCAAGGAGTTGGAGTTGGCCAAAGCATGGTTGGGATCTTTGGAAAGTGGAGTTGTTTGTTCGAGCGGTTATGCATTAGATCGTTCTTGGCGCGGTGTGTGTCGAGGGTTGTCGGAGAACACGCGAGGACGCGTGCCGACCATTGCCGGGGCGAGGCAATGCCAAGTCATCATCCCGACCGTTGGGGCATTTAACGATCGCCACCCTCACCCAAGATTGCGGGGCCTACGGTCGGGTTAGCTAAACCCTAACGGGGTCGGGGACGGAGAACTGTCTCGGCGTCCCCCGCCATGGATGCAAGATACTTTATGCATCAGGCCCGGATGATGCTACCTACCTGAATTCTAACCTGCCTTAACAATCAGCAAACAATCCAATACGTGCTCAAAAGAATACAACAGACCTAGCATGGTACTACGAAACAAGAATGAATATGAGCATGCCAGAACGGAACAACCTAGCATGGACTAACATGAAAGAACAACATACGAAGTCATGCCAGTCAGGAATTTAGAACAGAGCACCTAAACTTCACATGCTGATAATCACAAACAAACATACAACATCAATCACATAGAACATCGCAGGGTCCACACAACTCCGGTAAGAAATCCATACCTGGCTGGGAACACACAAAATCCTAAGCTGCGATCGATCCCGAGCTAGCTAACGAGAACCTAACAAACACAATAGAAATCACAATCATAGCCCTAAAAATATAATAAAACAAGCAGGCTCGGCTCGGGGCACTCACACGGCACGACGACATGGGGCTGAGTCTTCTTGGCAGGGTGGGCCTTGGCTGAAATTTGTGGCTGTGGCGGCGCGGGGCGCGATTTGCGCGTCTTGTGGACTGGCGATGGGCACGTCACGGGCAAAGGCATGCGGGCGAACTGCTGGGTACGGGCTAGTGTGCGGCGTGCGGGCGAGCGGCGCGGACACGGCGATCGGCTGCTGCGCGCGAGCTGGGCGTCTGGCTCGGCCGATCGGGTGCGGCAACGAGGTGGGCGTCGGCGAGCGAAGCGCTCTCGCCGATCTGGTGCGGCGACGACGACGTAGGGCGGTGGGCGCGAGCGGACGGGGGCGCTCGGGCGGTGGCGGCGGCGGCAGCGTCGAATCGGGCGCGCGACGAGGCGCGTTTGCTTGGTCGAGGGCGTCTGCGCGACAAGGTGGCCGGCTGGTGCGACGGTCGGCGGGCGGGCTCGGCGGATCTGGCCGGCTGGTGGCAGATCTGGCCTTGGCTGCTGCAACAAACACAAACACACACACTTCCTTACCTTCGGCCAGCAAAACAACCAATCGAGAAGAGAAAGAGGATGAAGACTTACCCGGAATGAAGATCGAGCAACGGAGCAGCGAAGGGGATGAAGAAATCGGCAAGGAGGCTAGGGAGAACTTGGCTTGGGTGGTTAGGAGATGTGTTGGAGAAGAAGACAACCTAGCCTATCTTTTTTCCATTTGACCAAAAGCACCCAAAAACCCCAAAATTCAAGGTTAACCATAAAATGACCCGTGAAGAGCAACAAGAGCTCTTACTAGCTCATCTGGCACGCATCCCTAGGGGTTACAAAAAAACCGGTAACCCGAGCTACCCGGCTTACCCAACCCAAACCGACGGTTCGGGTTGGGTTTTTTTTTTAAAAAAAAAGGGTTGGGTTAGTTTTTTAGGAAACCCGATTTTCGGGTCGGGTCATGGGTTAGGGGGTTTTGGGTTCGGGTTGACCCGACCCGACCCGAATTTCATTAAAAAAAAATATATTTATTTATAAGAATAGTAAACCCTATTCTTTCTCCAACGCCGTTTTTCTCCAAGCGTCTTTTGCGATTTCTTCCTTATTTCTCTCTTCCACTCGCCATTTTCCTTTTCCGTTCATCTCTTTCACTCACATTCTCTCTTTGGGAAAAAAGTTGGGCTTGCCAACAACACTACAAAAGGTTGGGTTTATTAACTTTAAAATCAAGAGATGATATCTATTCTTCATTTTTTTGCTTGATTTTTCTGATGCCATTTGGTTGTATTTCTAATTCATCAAGGAAGAATTTGAGATTTATAAATACTTATCAAATTAATCTCCAAGCAAGACTTAATTTGCCATGTTAGGCATAATTCAAATGTGATAATGATAGGAACAAAAAGAGATTGGGTTGTATTTGTATTGTTCTAGGTAGTTTTTTCTCCCAGTTTCTTTCTTTTCCTTTTTTTTTTCTTTCTCATTTGGTATTATTATCAATAATGAGAATGGAGTTTTATGATTTTTCTTCATTCTTAAAGATTATCAAGTTTCATTGTCATTTTTATGATGGTTAGTATGTTATGTAATTGGCTAATTGCAACATTTTATTTTTACAATTAAAAAATATTAAGTCTTAATGTTGTTGTTGAGGTTATTTGTAGGCAGAGGAAAAGTTATGGCTTTGGTTTAAGTTTTGTTTATTTTTAAGAAAATTAAAGTGTAGTTTAAAATAAACGTTGTGTATATTAATCGATTCCAAATACAATTCTCCAACAAAAATGCATGAATACTTTTATCACTTTTATGTAAAATAAATATTGTCTTGTGTGCTTTATTTATCTCTTTCACTAAATAATTAGTTTCCATTCTTTTTTATATCATAGCTATGATATCATAGAGTGATCATGTTTTCTTCTTTTGTAGAATATTTGGCATATTTCAAAGTCGTCACCACGTGGTCAGATTCAGAGGAAGAGTAATCACCCATATCTAACTTTATATATTGTGCTCAGCATTAGTCTTTACACATGTTGTAGATATATATTTTTTTTATCTAATTAATATCAATGATGGTTTATTTCTTTTGTGATTTAATGGATATAAACTTTGGTTATTCTGACGATGGTTTATTGCTTACTTTGATTATAGGTTCGAGTTTATTTTTATTTATTTTAGTTTAATTTACTTTATAGATGGACAAGAATAGTGATAATGCAAATACAACTGGATCAGACTCAAGGCATAATGTTGAAACTTCTCATCCTCCTAATCCTAGCCAAATGCCTAAACCACCTTTACCTCTACCATCAAGGAAAAATAGGCCAAGTAAATTATTCTCTTCTGTTTGGGATCATTTTACGAAAATGGAAATAAGTGCTAATAATGGAGAAAGATGCAAGTGTAATTATTGTGATAAGGATTATGCTTGTGATACTAATACTTGGAACCCGACACTTTGTGGAAACACTTGAAAAATCAATGTAAAAAGTATCCATACAAAGAACAAGAAAAAGGACAAACCACATTGACTCTTGTATCTTCTAGTGATGGAAAAGGGGGATTTGTTAGTAACTTTCGGACGACATTATTTAGTCAACAGGAGTGTAGAGCAGCTTGTGTTAAAATGATAATTATTGATGAGTTGCCTTTTCGGTTTGTAGAGAATGAGGGGTTTATATACTTTTGTAGTATTTTATGTCCGAAGTTTGACATTCCGTCGAGAGTAACAATCGGTAGAGATGTGTTTCAATTGTATTTGGAGGAGAAAAAACACTTGAAATCCTTTTTAGGTAAAAACTTCATGAGAGTTTGTCTTACATGAACACTTGGACTTCGTTGCAAAATGTTAATTACATGGTACTTACTGCACACTTTATTGATCATGAATGGAATTTGCATAAAAAGATTTTGAACTTTTGTCAAGTTGCTAATCACAAGGGAGAGACTATTGGCAAGGTTATTGAGAGTTGTTTGTTGGAATGGGGAATCGAGAAAATATTTTCTATCACGGTTGATAATGCAAGCTCTAATGATGTAGCTATTTCTTACATTAAAAGAAGACTTAGAAGTTGGAAATCTATTGTCTTAGATGGAGAATTATTGCACATGAGGTGTTGTGCTCACATAATTAACTTGATTGTTAATGATGGATTGAAAGATATGCATGATTCAATTGCTAGTGTTCGTAATGCAGTAAGATATGTTCGATCTTCACCTAAGAGACTTGAAAAATTTAAAGCTAGTGTGCAACAAGCAAAAATTGAGTCCAAGGCTCTAGTTTGCTTAGATGTGTCCACTAGGTGGAATTCAACTTATTTAATGCTTGATCATGCACTAAAATTTGAGAAGGCTTTTAAAATCTTGGAAGAAGAAAAATATGAGTCAGATTATAATGATTATTTTGAGGAAGATGATCGTGGAAATAAAAGATTGGGGCCACCAAGTTTACTTGATTGGGATAGTGTGAAGGTGTTTGTTAAGTTTTTAAAGAAATTTTATGATGTGACTACAAAGGTTAGTGGTTCTTTATATGTGACTTCGAATATTGGATTTCATGAACTTTATGATATTCAATATACCTTAATTAAATGGAGTCAAAATACGAACTCTATTCTATGTAAGATGGCCTCAGAGATGAAGAAAAAGTTTGACAAGTATTGGGGTTCAATCGAGAAGATTAATAAGCTGTTATTTCTTGCTGTTGTACTTGATCCTCGCTATAAGTTGGAATATGTGTCTTTTTGTTTTTCCGATGTTTATGAGGAAGATGTGGCCAAAAGGATGATGGAAGATATAAAGTCACGTTTAATTCACATTTATGATTTTTACAAATCACATGACATTGGTTCTCAAGTGAGTCGAGGTAGAGATACCAGCAGTAATGATTCTCAACAATCAAGCAATATCACTATTATAGATAGTAGTGATGGAGAAGAAGAAGAAACTTCAATGCATTTAAGGTATAAGAAAAGAAGAGAAGAGAAGAATTCATTGAATGTGAAGAATGATTTGGATTGGTATTTGTGTGAGCCCAATGAAGAAGTTAAAGATGATTTTGATGTTTTGTCTTGGTGGAAAGCAAATGGTCATAAATATCCTATTTTATCTAACATTGCCCAAGATGTTTTGGCGGTTCCAATATCTACTGTGGCTTGAATCGCATTTTAGTACGAGGAGGGAGGATTCTTGATACTTTTAGGAGTTCTTTGACTCCTAAAACAGTGCAGGCCTTGATATGTACACAAAATTGGATTCGTGGGAGCACAAAATTGTTAGATCTTCTTCCACTACTTGAAGAGCTAGAGGCTTGTGATAATATTGAGTCAGGTAATTAAATTAATTTCTAGCTATCATAAATCTCATGTTTGATCATTAAATATATAATGCACATTTCTTTTGTTTTGTTTGATTTGTTTTCAGATGTTGGATCATCTTCTAATATTCTAAATTAGGGAAGTTGATTGATTGATGACTTATGTTGTAAGTTTTTCTATCATTATATTGATGAATAATCTTTTATTATCTTTGATACAATTCTTTATAATATAAATGTTGTTTGTATTTTCAGATGTTGATATTAACAACGGAAAGTTCAAGATGGAAGAATTGAATTTATGTTTGTGATTTTGTCAATTCTCGTGGAGTTTCAAGTTCAGAAAATTGTATTATATTAGATAAAATAGTTGCATGATTGAAACTTGAATATTTGTATTAATTATCTAATTGGAAAATTTTCTATTAGGGAGCAATATTGAAGACGTCATACAAAGAAGGAACCACCTTTTTGCTCAACTCAAATTGATGCCGTTGAAGGTTTGAAGTATTCGTTTTGATTTAATCTCAACAGGTGTTCCATTTTGTGAGTGCTACATGGAATCTCTTCTTCAACATATTTATATGGAATGCCCATATATCTCCAACATTTTTTGTTCAACGAAGAAATTCTTTTTTGAAAGTTTATGATAGTTTATAATCCCAATGGGTGTTTTATTTTGTGAGTGCTCAACCAAGATATTTTAATGTTGTATATAAAAACACTTCCATGGTTTCTATATTTATTCAATATGATGTATGTATCCAACATGTTCTATAATGTTCACTTAAACTTTCATTTCTTAATGAAATATCCTTTAAAACAATAAATATTTATTCAAGATTTTAAAACTATATTAACCCGATGGTTCAACCCAACCCAACCCGAAATATAAGGGTTGGGTTGGGTTGGGTTGCTTCAACAAATAGGGTTGGATGGGTTGGTAAATTGGCCAACCCGAAAAATTGGGTTGGTCCTAAAATTCTTCCCAACCCTACCCAACCCAACCCAAGTACACCCCTACGCATCCCCACAAGCTTTCCTGGAGACCCGGGTTTAAAACCCAGCTGCAACACAAATTCCTTTATTTTTACTTTTGCATCAAACCTTGCTCAACCCTTCCACAAAGCCTCACAAACCTACATAAATTCATCCAATATTTTTAGCAACTAGAAAAGACATAAGCGGCCCTGTGGCCCGACCAAATTACCAAAATACCCCTTGGGCATACGGAAAGGCCGGGATGAAAACACAGGCCGTTACAATATTCCCTCCTTTTTATGACTTTCGTCCTCGAAAGTCCTTAAGACCAAAAGCAAAGACAGATATGAAATCTCATCCCGTCTTCCCCGCTCACGGCGACCTCCTGCGAACTCGACTCCTCCCGCGAACTTTTACGAAGCGGATCTCACGATTATGCAACGCGTCTTCGTCTCAAAGACAGAATACTTACAGGCTTCCTCGAAGCTCAAATCCTCAATCAGCTGCAAAGGCTCAAAGTCCACAATGAGCGATGGGTCCGACACATACTGCCTCACACCGATACATGAGAACACTGCACACGGCTGACAATGACAGAAAGAGCTAACCAATATGCAACTCTGCCAATCCTTTAGAGAATCTCAAATGGTCCAACAACAGGAGGCTCCACTTCTCCCGCTTGCAAACCTCAACACAACTCACAACGGACACAACTTTAAAACTACGCATTGTCCAACCTCAAACTCTAAAACTCGGCGCGCGAACATCGGCGTACTTTTCTACTGCTGCGAGCTAACAACACTAGCTCTAAACTCCCGCACATCACCTCTGGTCAAATCGACTTTCGGGACCCAAAACAAAATTGATGGCCACCAACCTTTTCCCGAGAAACACTGGAATCTGCGCAATACTTACCTTGCAATGCCTCAATGGAACCACAAGAATCGACCCGTGAGAGCGCAACCAAAGGCAACCTCATAAAACCACTCTAGTCTTCCATTTGCCTAATCACGGAAACACCAACTCGCAACAAGCTCCAAAGGTTACGGATCACTTCTCCCAAAAGACCATCGGTCGAGAGGTGACAACACTCTGAAGCGCACCCGGCTCATAAGCCTCTTAACAACGCTCTCGAACCACGGTTCATCACGCACTACCTAGAAAAATCTTTGTTGCCACACTCTGGAGCCAACAACTCCGGCTGGCCCGACATGCCACTACTCCACAGAATGACATCTCCACAGGCGAGAGTGCGAGTTCTAGCTACGAAACCAGTCCACCAAAAATCCGAACTCACACAACAACCTCGACAAGCTGTCGGCTTCCACACGAACTCCTTCAAACCAACAACTTGAGTGGTACGATCTCGGAAGCCCAAACAACTACAAACTACATAGCTATGCCAATCCACTCAACTCTAGCTTGGCTCAAATCCTTTGGGTGGAATGATCGGCTGTAACAACCAGCCCTAAAGGGCTCCCTCCACCAAGCCTACCTCCATGCAAGCAGCGGAACGAAGCTTGCCTCAAATATGAAGCACATCTCACAAGTCCAAGCGATAACACACACTGAGCTTAACCCTCTAGCTTAGGCTTATTGCACCTTCCCACCGAAACTTCATAAGCGGAACTCCACTACTCGGTTAACACCAACTACCAGGAACCAGATTACCAATAATGGTGGCAGAGCACAAACCACACTAACCAAAGCCAAAGATCCTCAAAAGGTCAAGACCCTAATCCATCCACAATGGTGCAACCTCAACCCACAAGCGATACAAAGGAGTTCTTCCACTACAAAGGTGCAACATCTTCCATGCCAACACACAAAAATCTTAACCAACTAGGCCAAACACTCATAAGAGGCAGAACAACCCTTACCGCAACTTCAGAACACCACTCAAGAGTCCGCTTAACTTGGACAAACAAGCGCTTCCAAGCGACCAACAAACTTTTCCTCCTACTAGCACCACTACTACCAATTCCAAGACCAAGGAATAACTTGACAACTCCCAAGGAGAAAGCAGATCCTTACAAGAGGACAACCGAAGGACAGAGAGCTCCACAACCGCTCATTTGTCTTGCTTAGCTAAGCACGGCATCCAACTCTCCTAGAGGCAACAACAAGGGGGTCCACCACAGACTAGACCGCCAACCATGGGGCAGAGAAGACTCACCCCCAAACACCAAATAAGGGCACTCTCAAACTGGGGAGCAGGAGAGACATCCTACTGGGGCAAACCACTTACCCACGAACAAGGCTAACTCCTTGGCAACTCGAAAACCACACCTTGGCCAACATCAAGCACCAACTTGCCACCACACCGGAACCAAATCCGGACTCTACTCCAAACAAACTGCGGCTTGTTAGCCTACCAAGCGCGCGCCAACTCACCCGAGGCTACAACTACTCGACTGCGGCTTGCCAACTAAACTCACTACTGGTCCGACCGTGAGCTCTGGTGAGGCTCTCCACAACTAGGGTTCTTCGACAACCCTCGACACACACTTGTCGTCTAACGGTCTAACAACCAAGCTGCTGAACAAACAACTCCTTTTCCCCGGCATCACAGCCACGGCGCTTTGCTCCAAACCTCGAAACCAAAAAGACCAGAAACGCTTCAGAATGTGTCATCCTCCTACTCAAAGCATCAGCCACCATGTAGCTTCCACCCAGGGTAAGGATTCCGAGCAACACTCTTAGCCACTGCGATCAGGAACTACGCGGCTTCACTACAACCACCATTTGTTCAGTACCATCTGAACTCCAACCAAGAGCCACAAGAGGTTCCACCAACCAAGCTTAGGTTCAACTTAACAAACTTGCCTAAGCAACAACCCAACTACGAGCACGGTATCCTTACAACCTCAACTAAAGCCTTACAACATCCACACGAGTCCAACTTCTCCAAGAAGCGAGCACCAGTTCTCCAATGCAAACCCTACATGGTTCGGAACTCTTGCGGCCAGAACAAACTACACTGAAACACACTTGTGTGCACAACTCTCAACCTTCCTTGAGAGATCCAAGACTAACAGGTGCTTCCAAAAGGCAACACTAACTTAGCGCAGAGATACAATCAACCAAAGGAACACCAAAAGTTCCATCTCCACACGATACTCGAAGCTGCGGCAACCTTGCTCTACTAAAGTATAACAATGCAAAACCGAACTTACTTTACACCAAGCCCCTACCAAGTGTTCTTACACATAAGGCGTCCAACTTCTCTCATAAGGCATCCTACTCATCTTATAGGCACCAAACTCATCTCATAAGCATCCAACTCACGGCCCCTCTGCTGGACCGAACTCGCATCTACAATGCTCACTCAACTCAGGTTTAGGCACCCGAAGGTAATGGACCGCACTACCAACCACAAAGATCTCTTGGCCTTAGCACTAGCGTGAGACTCACACGCACTAACACTTACCAACCGCCAACCTGCTGACTTATTCAACCCCCAGTAACACTGGGAAGAGGCTCCAGCTCCTCTCGAACATCCTTTCACTTGTAGTCCTCCGACTACCACTGAACTAGCCCTCTTGCACTGTAACGGCCCAGGTTTTCACCCCAGTCTTCCAGGTATGCCCAACGGGTATTTTGGTAATTTGTCGGGCCGTCAGGGTCGTTTATGTCCTTTCTAGTTGCTAAAAATATTGGATGGATTTATGTAGGTTTGTGAGGCTTCGTGGAAGGGTTTGAGCAAGTTTTGATGCAAAAGTAAAATTAAAGAAAATTGTGCTGCAGCTGGGGTTTGAACCCGGGTCTACTGGAAAGCTTATGGGGATGTGTGCCAATTGAGCCATTAGGTGCTCTTATTGCTCTTTCTGCATCACATCTTAGTTAACCTTGGATCTTTGGTGTTTGGTGCATTTGGTTAAATGAAAAGGAATTAGGTTTGTTGTGTTTTCTTCTCCAAAAGAGTTGTGGCCGCCCAAGCTATCCTCCCTAGCCCTTGGCGATTTCCAACACCTTTGCAGCTCTTTGGTTCGTTCATCATCATTAGGGTAGGTATCGATCTTCTTCTTCTTCTCATCCGTTTGGTGTCTTTGTTTGGCCGAGTGTTTAGAAGTAGGTGTGTGTTTGTGTTAGGTTGCGGCCATGAGAGAAGCCCGGCCAGCAGCCACCGTCGCGCACCGGCCCGGCTCCATCGCCCGTGCGGCCCCGTCGCACAGATCGCCCGCCGTCGCACGCACGATCGCCCTGCCGTCCACGGCCGTCGCGCCCGAGATCTCGCCGCCTGGCCGGCCCAGCTCTGCTCGGCCGCCGCCGGCCAGCCGACACGCCGATCGCGCGCGGCAGAAGACACGCCCAGACGCGCGCGCCGCCGCCCCGTGTCGATTGCCGAGCCGCTTGCCCGCACGCCCAGACGTTCGCCCGCGCGCTCGTCCCCTACCGAGCAGCTCCCGTGTCGCGCATCGCACGCTTAGCGCCCGTGCGCCCGTCAGCGTGCGCTGCGCGCGCCGCCGAGTCCCGTCTGTCCGTCGCGCTGCGCCGCGCCCAGCGCCATCATCGTAGCATGACGCGCCAATGCCGTGCATGTGCGCAGTTGCGGCAGCGCCAACTTCGGCCGTACCCGACTGCCCGCCAGCGCGCTTTGCTTCGTGTTGCGGTTCCGTGTGAGTGCTCCCGAGCTGAGCCTGCTGTTTTATTATATTTTTAGGGATATGGTTGTGATTGTTACTATGTTTGTAGGTTCTCGATAGCTAGCTCGGAAGTGTTCGCGGCTTAGGAATTTATGTGTAGAAGTCTTTCCGACCAAGGTAAGGATTTCTTACAGGGGTTGTGTGGACCTGCGATGTTCTATGTGATTGATGTTGTATGTTTGTTTGTAATTATCAGCATGTATAGTTTAGGTGGTGCATTGCAATTCTCGATGGCATGACTTCGTATGTTGTTCTTTCATGTTAGTCCATGCTAGGTTGTTCCGTTTCGGCATGCTCATATTCATTCTTGTTCGTAGTACCATGCTAGGTCTGCTTTGTATTCTTTCGAGCACGTATTGGATTGTTTCTTTCGATTGTTAAGGCGAGTTAGAATTCGGGTAGATAGCATCATCCGGGCTTTGATGCATAAAGTACCTTGCATCCATGGCAAGGACGTTCGAGACGATTCTCCGTCCTTGGACCCGTGAGGATTAGCTATCCCAACCGGTAGGCCCCGCAATCTTGGGTGAGGTGGTAGTCTAAGCGATGCCCCAACGGTCGGGATGATGACTTGGCAATGCCTAGTCCCGGCGGCGGCACGTCCTCGGCGTGTTCGGCGAGAGCCCTTGATTGCCACTGTTAAGGTAAGGGCGGCTTCACGGTGTAAGCCTACCACGACCGTTCCTTAGCCTCGAGTGCGGTGGTACTGGTGACATAGTTCACGTGTGTCGAGTCTCACACCCTATGTTAGTGACACCGATCACAGAGAGATTTAGTTAGGCGTGGTATCCGGATATGGGCGACTTGCCACTAGACCCGGCACCCCATAGTGCTGTAGAAGCACGCGGTGCATGCCTACGCTCATTACTGCGTCGTGAAGAGCTCCTCGGGATCTTGAGGTAGTGCACCTTTCATTCGATAGTAGGCAGTGAGGCCGGGACTTGTTTCTCGTATAGGGTGATCGTGTAGTTATGGTAGTTAATTAGGACTAAGACCACGAGTTGGCATCCGAGGTCCAAGTGTGGACTCAAGCTATGTGCTCTTTTTCGTGTTTATATTCATAGCTTGCATACACTCATCTTGATGACCATGTGCATCGATATTGTACCCGGTTGGGGATTCTTATTGAGTAATTCGTTACTCACCCTTATTTTGTGGTTTCCCACGGGTAACCAAGGAGCGAGACAGGATGGGTGAAGGAGGGCTGTGATCATGGGCACTGCTTTGTCACTCGACACTTTTATTCATTTTATGACTCTTAACTTTATATTTCCCCTGAATGCATGTAGGCGGGCACGGAGCCCTAGGACGTTTTCTCATGTTTTTATGGATTCCAGCATAGTCGTACACGAGAAGGTTTTGAATGGTTTAAATAAATCTCACGATCGAGTATACTTATAGAAATGTACTTTCCACATAGCAGTGCTTGGAAACAGGACGGAGTTTTATTAAATGGTTTTGATGGTTGAATGTTTTAGTTTTACTTGGAATCAGAAAGTTTCTTTGTACATTTTTCTATTTGAATGCATGCATTGGGGTAAAGGCCCATTTAGAGCCCTTTTGGGGTCGGGTCTTTACAGTTGGTATAAGAGCTCAGAGTCATAGATTCTGTAGACTGACCTTTTGTTTTAGGTCGTTTTCCCATGATCATCAAGACTCAAGTGATTATCAGTGCACGCTTAAGTTTCTTGTTTTAGAAAAGGGGTTAAGAATTTACAATACCTTTTATCTAGTGTATGCCTTGCTTAGTGTTGTAGAGCGGGGACGAGCAGGTTCTGACTCGTTGTTGGTTTGGGTGTAGATCGCCAGCATGCCTGTCACCCATGCCGGGAGAGGACGTCCTAGAGCGGGGCCAGTACCGGGATCGGTCGACTTTGTAGGGACATCGTCCCAAAGTGAGATCAGTGGCATTCCGCCGATAGCTCCCCCTCGTCGCGCCTAGAGTAGGCGTTGAGGCGGCGAAGCGCCGTGAGGCGCTCCTGGAGCGAGTTGGCTGATTCTATGAGGGCTTTTATGGTCGGCATCTTTGAGTGACCAGAGGCGAGAGACCGAGCCTTGTTGGCGTGCCAAGCAAGGGAAGAGTCCCGATCCCAGATCGAGCGGTGACCCGCATGTTTCAAAGAGCGCGCAAAGAAGACTTCTCCCGGGAGCAAGTAGCCCCCGAGGCGGATGTAGTAGAGGGTGCGGTGGAGCTTGGTAGATGGTTAAAGGACTTTATGAAGTGGCGTAGGAGAAGTTTGATGCCACTGGGGATGCGTTAGCGGCGGCCCGTTGGATTGCCCATATGGAGTACACCTTCACGATCATGGTGTGCCCCGCTATCCAGAGACCGAGGTGTGCGGCCCATGCACTAGGAGGCACTTTGCTAGATGGTGGTGGGAGTCCACCACTGAGTGAGAGGCCGGTGGGTCTCCACCGCCCACCGGGAGTTCTTTAAGTCCGAGTTCAGGGTCAAATATATTAGTGATGAGGCCTAGGAAAAGATGGTAGAGCTTTTGAGAATCAAGCAGGTTACGATTCCATAGAGGAGTATGAGAGAAAGTTTTCTCGAGTATGGGTATTTTGCTCCTCTGGTTGTGACTACCCCCGAGTTAAAAATTCGAAAGTTTATTCTTTGGTTTGAGGCGGGGTGTGTCTCGAGGATGTCGAGCACACGGCCCACGACACTTATGCTAAGCGGTGCGGCTAGCCACCATTTATAATGGGAAGTATCTGTTGAGCGGGTTGTCGCGCTCGGTTTAAGCGTCTGTTCAGTGCATTGGGCGAAGAGGAAGTTTGAGTTTAGGGGTGGCGGCGGCGTCGCCAAGGGCGATTCAAAAGCGGGATCGGCATAGGGCCCCGAACCGTTTCGGCCTCGCGCGCGGCGGCGGTCGAGCGAGTTCCCGCTTGTGCTTCTTGCGGGAGGACCCACACTGGAGCTTGCGATGCGGGGCCCATAGTGTGTTTTCGTTGTGGTAAAGAGGGGCATATGATCCGTTTACGTCCTCGGCCAGTAGCAGCGCAGTCGGGTGTTTGCTACTACCGTCGGAGGCCAGCGTCTGAGATGCATGCGGTGGCGAGTGCACGCTTCTTGTTTTAGATCACTGCGCATTTGTTTTGTTTGATTCAGTTCTACGCATTCATTTGTATCTGTGTTGTTTCTTGAGCATGCTAAGTTGAGACTAGAGCCTCTAGGTTTTGATTTATCTGTTGCAACTCCTTGGGAGTTAGTATGTTAGCTAGAGATAAGATTAAGGATGGCCGGATCGAGATATCAGGAGAGTTGCTTTGTAGCCACACTCATAGTTACGCCTATGAGTGGTTTTGATGTGATCCTTGGTATGGAGTGGTTAGTTGCTAACCCCGCGTTGATTGATCGCCACCGGAAAGAAGTGGTGTTCAGGCCACCTGGTCTGCCTAGTTTTAAGTTTCGTGGAGCCCAAGGTGGAGTCTGCCCGCCAATGGTGTCAGCTGTGAAAGCTCGTCGTTTGCTAGCTCATGGAGCTTGGGGTTTGGCAGGTTACTACCGTCGGTTCGTTAAGGGCTTTTCCGGTATAGCATCGCCCCTCACTCGTCTGACGAGGAAGGGTGTCGAGTTTGTTTGGGGACGAGAGGTGTGATGAGAGCTTTGCGAGCTCAAGCGCGATTTGACTTCGGCAGACGATGTTGGCGATCCGGAGGGGACAGCGATTTTGTAGTTTCTGATGATGCTTCCAAGTTTGGGTTGGGTTGTGTGTTGATGCAGCACAGAAAGGTCATTGCCTATGCTTCCCGTCAGTTGAAGCCGTATGAGCAGAACTACCCGATTCATGATATGGAGTTGGCAGCAGTGGTGTTTGCACTAAAGATTTGGAGGCATTACTGTATGGTGAGCGGATCCAGATGTTTATCACCACCACGAGCCTCAAGTATCTGTTTACTCGAAGGAGTTGAATATGAGGCAGAGGAGATGGTTAGGGTTGGTAAAGGATTATGATCTGCGAGATTTTGTACCATCCGGGTAAAGCCAATGTAGTGGTGATGCTTTGAGTAGGAAGACGTCGCACTCCGCGGCGTTGTTGAGAGTTCTCACTGGATTGCGGAAAGAGTTCGAGCGGGCCGAGGTTGCCGTGTTGTTAGGTGAGGTTACCGCCGAGGTAGCTCGATTGATGATTCGACCATCGATTAGACAAATGGATTATTGATAGCCGATTGAGTGACCCGCACTTAAGAGATTGGTTGACAAAGTTAGTCCGACGGAGACTTTGACTTCGTATATTCACGAGACAGTGGGTTGACTTATAGAGGCGGTTGTGTGTTCCGGACATTGCAGGATTGCGAGCGAGTTGCTCTTAGAGGCCCCTGATTCCCCATTTGCTTGGCACCCGGGGTACCAAAATGTATCAGGACCTCAAGCGGACCTTACGGTGGATGGGAATGAAGAGAGATGTGGCGAGTTTGTCGGTAGGTGTCTCACTTGTCGACAAGTGAAGGCACCCAGAGAGGCCAGTGGTTTTTGTTGTTGCACCACGAGTGTACCTCGGTGGAAATGGGAAGAGATCTCCATGGACTTTATTGCTTTGGTTTGCCAAGGACTCGAGGAAGTTCACTCGAGATCACGGGTGATAGTCGATCGGTTGACCAAGAGCGCATACTTCATTCCGGTAGAGACACTTATACCGTGGAGCGAGTGGCGCAGATTGTTTTTGGAGCAGATCATTCGTTACCATGGTGTACTGTGAGGATTGTGTCGGGCCGTGATTCGCGGTTCACTTCTCGATTCGGAGGCGCTCGAGAAAGGTTTAGGCAGCGAGTGCGATTCAAAGCCTGACTTTTCACCCTCAGACGGATGGGCGGATCGAGAGGGTGAAGCAGATTCTCGAGGATATGTTGAGGGCTTGTGTGTTGGACTTCCCGGCGGTTGGGACCGATATCGTATCTCGATGGAGTTTGCCTATAACAACGATTATTAGTCGACGATCGGATGGCTCCATTCGAGGCCTTATGCGGCAAGCATTGTCGGTCCCCCGTGTTCGGGAAGAGGTTGGTGATGGGCGAGTTTTGGGTCTGAGTTGCTGCGATTGACTAATGGAGAGCGATGTAAAAGATTAGAGCTCGCATGTTGACGGCTCGGAGAGAGCGAGAAAAAGTTACGCCGATGTTGGCGTCGAGATTTGGAGTTTGAGGTTGGCCGGCATGTGTTCCTAAAGGTTGCTCCAATGCGTGGTGTTTTGAGGTTTGGTAAGCGAGGAAGTTGAGTCCCCATTTTGTCGGGCCGTTTGAGATTACGGAAAGGATTGGCAGAGAGTTGCTTATCAGTTAGCCCTACCTCCGTCGTTGTCGTGGTGCATAGTGTTTTTCATGTATCGATGTTGAGGCGGTATGTACCGGACCCGTCGCACATTATGGACTTTGAGCCTTTGCAGCTAAATGAGGATTTGAGCTTCGAGGAGAAGCCAGTGGGGATCCTTTCATTTGAGACGAAGACGTTGCGTAACCGCGAGATTCGGTTGGTAAAGGTTCGATGGAGGAGTCGAGTTCCGAGGAAGCCACTTGGGAGCGGGAAGGCGAGATGAGATTGCATCATCCCGAGTATTTCGATCTTAAGGACTTTCGAGGACGAAAGTCATAAAAAGGAGGGAGTATTGTAACGGCCAGAGTTTTCACCCCGATCTTCGAGTATGCCCAAGGGTATTTTGGTAATTTGTCGGGCCGCGTGAGTCGTTTATGTCCTTTCTAGTTGCTAAAAATATTGGATGGATTTATGTAGGTTTGTGAGGCTTCGTGGAAGGGTTTGATGCAAAAGTAAAATTAAAGAAAATTGTGCTGCAGCTAGGGTTTGAACCCGGGTCTCCTGGAAAGCTTGTGGAGATGTGTGCCAATTGAGCCATTAGGTGCTCTTGTTGCTCTTTCTGCATCACATCTTAGTTAACCTTGGATCTTTGGTGTTTGGTGCATTTGGTTAAATGAAAAGGAATTAGGTTTGTTGTGTTTTCTTCTCCAAAAGAGTTGTGGCCGCCCAAGCTATCCTCCCTAGCCCTTGGCGATTTCCAACACCTTTGCAGCTCTTTGGTTCGTTCATCATCATTCCGGGTAGGTATCGATCTTCTTCTTCTTCTCATTCGTTTGGTGTGCTGTTTGGCCGAGTGTTTAGAAGTAGGTGTGTGTTTGTGTTAGGTTGCAGCCAGCCGAGAGAAGCCCCAGACGTTCGCCCGCGCGCGCGTCCTGCCGAAAGCGGCTCCCGTGTATCCGCATCGCGACGCCTTGCGCCGGCGCGCCGTCTTGCGTGCCGCTCGCGCTGCCGAAGTCACGTCTGTCGTGCGCGCAGCGCGCCCAGCGCCCATCTGCGCCATTGTATGAGACGCAGCGCCAATGCAGCCGTGTGCGGCGCAGCGCCAGCTCAGCCTCGGCCAGTGCCTGCTGCTGCAGTGGCGCGCTTTGCCGTGTCGCGGTGCCGTGTGTGAGTGCTCCCGAGCCGAGCCTCTTTGTTTTATTATATTTTTAGGGATATGGTTGTGATTGTTACTATGTTTGTAGGTTCTCGATAGCTAGCTCGGAAGTGTTCGCGGCTTAGGAATTTGTGTGTAGAAGTCTTGAGACCAAGGTAAGGATTTCTTACAGGGGTTGTGTGGACCCTGCGATGTTCTATGTGATTGATGTTGTATGTTTGTTTGTGATTATCAGCATGTATAGTTTAGGTGGTGCGCTCGAATTCACGATTGGCATGACTTCGTATGTTGTTCTTTCATGTTAGTCCATGCTAGGTTGTTCCGTTCGGCATGCTCATATTCATTCTTGTTTTGTAATACCATGCTAGGTCTGCTTTGTATTCTTTCGAGCACGTATTGGATTGTTTCTTTGATTGTTAAGGCGAGTTAGAATTCGTGTAGATAGCATCATCGGGCCCGATGCATAAAGTACCTTGCATCCATGGCAAGGACGTTCGAGACAGTTCTCCGTCCTTGGACCCCGTGAGGGATTAGCTATCCCAACCGGTAGGCCCCGCAATCTTGGGTGAGGGTGGTAGTCTAAGCGATGCCCCAACGGTCGGGATGATGACTTGGCAATGCCTAGTCCGGCGGCCGGCACGTCCTCGGCGTGTTGGCGCAAAGTAGCCCTGGATTGCCACCGATTAAGGTAAGGGCGGCTTCACGGTGTAAGCCTACCATGACCCGTTCCTTAGCCTCGGTGCGGTGGTAGTGCAGTGACATAGTTCACGTGTCGAGTCTCACACCCCTATGTCGGTGACACCGATCCAGAGATTTAGTTAGGCGTGGTATCCGGATATGGGCAGCTTGCCACTAGACCCGGCCCCCCCCCATAGTCTATAGAAGCACGCGGTGCATGCCTACGCTCATTACAGCGTCGACCGAAGAGCTCCTCGGGATCTTGAGCTAGTGCACCTTTCATTCGATAGTAGACAGGCTGAGGCCGGGACTTGTTTCTCGTATAGGGCGATCTGTGTAGTTATGGTAGTTAATTCCGGACTAAAACCCTGAGTTGGCATCCGAGGTCCAAGTGTGGACTCAAGCTATGTGCTCTTTTCTGTGTTTATATTCATAGCTTGCATACACTCATCTTGATGACCATGTGCATCGTATTGTACCCCGGTTGGGGATTCTTATTGAGTAATTCGTTACTCACCCTTATTTTGTGGTTTCCCACAGGTAACCAAGGAGCGAGACAGGATGGCTGAAGGAGGGGCTGTGATCATGGGCACCTGTTGTCACTCTGACACTTTTATTCATTTTATGACTCTTAACTTTATATTTCCCCTGAATGCATGTAGACGGGCACGGAGCCCTAGGACGTTTTCTCATGTTTTTATGGATTCCAGCATAGTCGCATTACTGAGAAGGTTTTGAATGGTTTAAATAAATCTACGATCGTGAGTATACTTATAGAAATGTACTTTCCCTGTAACAGGTGCTTGGAAACAGGGACAGGTTTTATTAAATGGTTTTGATGGTTGAATGTTTTAGTTTTACTTGGAATCCGAAAGTTTCTTTGTATATTTTTCTATTTGAATGCATGCATTGGGGTAAAGGCCCATTTAGATCCCTTTTGGGGTCGGGTCTTTACATGCACGACCTAGACAAGTGCATTTTCCATAAATGGAATCCAATGGCTAAAGAAGTGTGCTGAACTCCGAACGGTCATAGAACCATCTGCTATACCCATGCCAAACTCAAGCCTTGTAAAGACCCGACCCAAAAGGGGCTCTAAATGGGCCTTTACCCCAATGCATGTATTGAAAATAAAAGACATTATGAAAAATACATTTCGGATCCCAAGTAAAAACAGAAACATTCAACAATCAAAACATACATTTCTAAAAGCATACTCTGATCAGAGATTTATTTAAACCATTTAAACATTCCACAAGTACAAATATCTTTGGAATCCATAAACGTAAGAAAACATCCTAGGGCTCCGTGTGCCCGTCTACATGCATTCAGGGAAATAACAAAAGTCAAGAGTCATGATATAATAAAATGGTCGGAGAGATGAAAGCAGGATTCCATGATCACGGCTCCTCCTTCACCATCCTGTCTCCCGCTTGTTACCGTGGAAAACCACAGAATAAGGGTGAGTAACGAATTACTCGAGAAGAATCCCAACCGGGGTACAATACGATATACATGATCATCTAGAAGAATGTATGCAAGCTATAAGTACAAACACGAGAGCGAGCACATAGCTAAGTCCACACTTGGACCTCGGATGCCAACTCGTGGTCTTAGTCCGGAAAATACCACAACACACTATACGCTCTATACGGGAACAAGTCCCGGCCACGGCTGTCTCTCGACGATACGAAAGGTGCACTGGCTCAAGATCCGGAGGAGCTCTCGATCGGCGTTGTATGTAATGAGCGTAAGCGCGCACCGCATGCTACCGCAAACTGCGGGGGTGCCGGGTCTAGTGGCAAGCCGCCTGAGTTCGATCACCATGCCTAACTAAATCTACGGATCGGTGTCGCGACATAGGGTGTGAGACTCGACACGTGAACTATGTCGGCTGCACCACCGCACTGAGGCTAAGGAACTGGTCGTGGTAGGCTTACACCAGAAGCGTCCCTGCCCTAACAGTGGCAATCAAGGGCTACGGCCGAACACGCCGAGGACGTGGATTGCCGCCGGGGGCGAGGCAATGCCAAGTCATCATCCCGACCGTTGGGGCATTTAACGATCCGCCACCCTCACCCAAGATTGCGGGGCCAGCCGTTAGGGTTAGCTAAACCCTAACGGGATCGGGACGAGTACCATCTCGCACGTCCACGTCGGGGATGCAAGTTACGTTATGCATCCGCCCGGATGATGCTACCTACCGAACTCTAAACCATAGCAATAATAACAATTCAATCAATGCGGTCCAATACGTGCTCAATGAGATACAAGGAACCTAGCATGATACTACGAAGCAAGAACAGATATCGAACATGCTAGAATGGAACAACCTAGCATGGGCTAACATGAGAAACAATACAAGAGTTCATGCCGATCAGAATTGAACAGAGCACCTAGGGCTAAACATGCTAGTAATCATACACAGCATACAAAACAACAATCACAAATATACCGCAGGCCCACACAACTCGGTAAGAAATCCTTACCTTGGTGGGAGAGGCTTCTACACACAAATCCTAAGTCTGCGGAACAATCCCGAGCTAGCGGCGGGAACCTAACAAACCAATAATAGTCAATACCTAAAAAGTCTAAAAACAATAGAACGCAAGCTCGGCTCAAGGGAACTCACGCGGCACGTCGACACGAGCTTGGAGTGGCTGGCAAGCAAGCACGGCAGGGTGGCTGGCGCTGGCTGCGCGCCTGCACGGCAAAGGCTGGGCGCTGGCACGGCACGGCACGGATGCCACAGCAGGACGCGCGCGCGCGAGCGTCTGGCGTGCGTCTTGGCGGCGGCTTCGGCGCGCGGGCGGCGCGCTGGCGCGTGGCGCGGCGGCACGCGACGCGCTTGGCGGCTGGGCGCGCGGGCGAGCAGCTCGGGCGAAGGCGCGCGGGCGCTGGCGTCTGGCGTCTGCTGCTGCGCGCGATCTGGCACGACGACGAGCGATGGCGTGCGGGAGGTCTGCGACGGTGGATCTGGCGCGACCTGGTGAGCGATGGCGTGCGGGAGGTGCGCGAAAGGCTCTTGTCCGGCCTGGCGGCGCGGCGATCTGGCGGCCGCTGTCCGGCTTTGGCGTCGCGGCGGGGTGCTTCAACAGATCTGGGCGAGGGGCTGGCCGGCTGGACGGCGACGATGGCTGCTGGCTGGCTTCTCTCGGCTGGCTGCAAACCACACAACACACACAACACTCTACTTCTTACCCTTGGCCCAACAACAATAACCAAATGAGGAGATGAAGAGGATGAAGACTTACCCGGAATGATGATGATCGAACCCAAGGAGATGCAAGGGAAAGAAGAATCGGCAAAGGCTATGGAGAGGGAGAGCTTGTGCGGCCAAGAGGTGATTTGGAGAAGAAGATGGAATAAACCTAATTTCTATTTCATTTAATCAAATGCACCAAAACTCCAAAATCCAAGGCTAACCATAAGATGATGCAGGAAAAGCAACAAGAGCACCTAATGGCTTAATTGGCACACATCTCCACAAGCTTCCCAGGAGACCCGGGTTCAAACCATTTGCAAAGACAATATCCTTTATTTTTACTTTTGCATCAAACCTTGCTCAAACCAAACCACAAACCCCTCAAAAAACCTACAAAAAACCATCCAATAATTTTAGTAACTGGAAAAGACACAAACGACCCTGACGGCCCGACCAAATTACCAAATTACCCCTAGGGCATACCTGGAAGACCGGGAAGAAAAACCTAGGTCGTTACAATATTCCCTCCTTTTTATGACTTTCGTCCTCGAAAGTCCTTAAGACTGAAATAGCTCAGGGTAATGCAACCTCATCTCGTCTTCCCGCTCCCAAGTGGCTTCCTCAGAACCCGACTCTTTCCATCGAACCTTTACCAAACGATCTCGCGATTACGCAACGTCTTGGTCTCAAAGGCAAGGATCCTCACCGGCTTCTCCTCGAAGTTCAAATCCTCATTCATTTGCGCAAAGGCTCAAAGTCCACAATGTGCGACGGGTCCGGCACATACTACCTCAACATCGATACATGAAAAACACTATGCACGCTGGATAGTGACGGAGGTAGGGCTAACCGGTAAGCAACTCGCCAATCCTCTCTAGGATCTCAAATGGACCAACAAAGCGGGGACTCAACTTCCCACGCTTACCAAACCTCAGAACACCTCGCATCGGAGCAACCTTAAGGAACACATCTTTGACCAACCTCAAACTCCAAATCTCGACATTTGAACATCGGCGTAACTCTTCTGCTGCTCCGTTTGTCAACATACGAGCTCTAATCTTACACTTTGCTGCACCATTGGTCAAGCTGCGAGAACTCGGGACCCAAAAACTGTCTATCTCCAACCTCTTCCCCGAACACGGGGACCGATAACGCTTACCATACAAAGCCTCGAATGGAGCCATCCGATCGCCGATCGTGGTAATGTTGTTATAGGCAAACTCCATCAAATCTGAATCTGGTCCCAAGCGCTGGGAAATCAAACACACAAGCCCTCAACATATCCTCGAGAATCGATTCACTCTCTCGGTCGACCATCCGTCCGAGGGTGAAAAGCTGTCTTTGAAATCGCACTGCGTGCCCAAACCCTTCGGCGCTCTCGAAACGAGAAGTGAACCGCGAGTCACGATCGGACACAATCCTCGCCGGCACACCATGATAACGGATGATCTGTTCCAAAAACAAGCGCGCCCACTTTGTTCCACGGTATAAGTGTCTCTACCGAGAATGAAGTGTGCGCTCTTGGTCAAACGGTCGACTATCACCCAAATCGAGAGAACTTCCTCGGAGTCCTTGGCAAACCAGAGATAAAGTCCATGGAGATCTCTTCCCATTTCCACTGGGGTACACTCGGTGGCATTTGCAACAAACCGGTGGCCTCTGCTGGGTGCCTTCACTTGGCGACAAGTGAGACACTTGGTGACAAACTCTGCCACATCTCTCTTCATTCCCATCCACCAAAAGGTGCGCTTAAGGTCTCGATACATCTTGGTACCCAGGGGTGCCAAGCAAAGGGGGCTGTGGGCCTCAGAGAGCAACTCTGCTCATGAAACACCGCAATGTCCGGAACACACAACGGCCTCTATAAGTCAACCCACATGTCGGTGAATATACAAAGTCAAAGTCACCACAAGCACTAACTCTGTCAACCAATCTCTTAAGTGCGGGGTCACCCAACTGGTGTCTATAATCCATTTGCCTAATCGACGGTGAGCACCAATTGAGCTACTACGGCGGTAACCTCACCCAACAATATCGCAACCTCGGCCCGCTCGAAACTCTCCGCAAACCGGGGTGGGAACTCAACAACGCCGCGAGTGCGACGTCTTCCTACTCAAAGCATCGGCCACTACATTGGCTTTACCCGAATGGTACAAAATCTCATGATCATAATCCTTTACCAACTCTAACCATCTCCTCTGCCTCATATTCAACTCCTTACGAGTAAGCAGATACTTGAGGCTCGGTGATCGGTAAACATCATCGAATCCGCTCACCATACGGGTAATGCCTCCAAATCTTGATTGCAAACACACCACTGCACGCCAACTCCATATCATGAGTCGGGTAGTTCTGCTCATACGGCTTGGTGGACGGGAAGCATAGGCAATGACCTTCCGTCTTTGCATCAACACACAACCTAATCCAAACTTGGAAGCATCATCTGTAGACCACGAAACCACTGTCCCCTCGGATTGCCAACATCGGTGTTGAAGTCAAAAAGCTGCGCTTGAGCACAGCAAAGCTCTCATCACACCTGCTTTGTCCCAAACAAACTCGACACCCTTTCTCGTCGGGACGAGTGAGGCGAGGCTATAGCGAAAAGTCCTTGACGAACCGACGGTAGTAACTCGCCAAACCCGGAAAGCTGCGAATATCGGCAGCCCGAAGTCGGCTTGGCCCATGAACTCACGGCCTCAATCTTCGTGGGGTCCACGGCTATACCATCTCTCGAAACCACGTGGCCTAGGAAGGCCACTGCTCCAACCAGAAATCACATTTGGAAAACTTCGCATAAAGTGGTTTTCCTCAAAGCCGCCAATACTCGCCTCAAATGCTCTGCATGGTCTTCTTTAGACCTCGAATAAATCGAATATCGTCAATGAACACGATGACGAAGGCTGCCCAAAAATGATTTGAACACCCTATCCATCATGTCCATGAACGGTGGGGCATTGGTCAATCCAAACGACATGACCACAAACTCATAGTGACCATATCTAGACTGAAAAATTTGTCTTGGGAATGTCGGCATCCCCGATCCCCAACCGATGGTAACCGGATCTCGAGATCTATCTTGGAGAACATGAAGCTCCCTGAAGGTGATCGAACAAATCATCGATCACGGGGCAACGAATACTTATTCTTCACTGTCACCTTATTAAGCTCGCGGTAATCAATACATAAGCGCATAGAACCATCCTTCTTTTTCACAAACAGAATGGTGCTCCCCACGGGGACACACTCGGACGGATGAACCCTCGATCTAACATCTCTCCTGCAATGAATCTTGATTCCTTTAACTCTCTTTGGCGCCATACGATACACGGAGCCTTCGAGATAGGGAGGGTCCTGGCTCGAGCTCAATTGTGAAGTCAACCTCTCTCTTCGGGGGCAACCCCGTAACTCCTCAGAAACACGTCCGCAAACTCCTGCACGACCTCAACAGAGGCGAGGGGCGGCTCTTCCCGCACAACTTGGCTAGATAGCCCCAAGCTCCATGAGCTAGCAAACGACGAGCTTTCACAATCGACACCATCGGCGGGCAAACTCCACCCTGGACTCCACGAAACTTAAAAGTGGGCACGACACTGGCGGCTCGAACACTACTTCTTTCCGGTGGCGGTCAATCAACGCGTGGTTAGCGACTAACCACTCCATACCAAGAATCACATCAAAACCGCTCATAGGCGGAACTATGAGCGTAGCCACAAGCAACTCTCGGATATCTCGATCCGGCCATCCCTAATCTTATCTCTAGCCAATATATTAACTCCCGAAGGAGTTGCAACAGATAACTCGAAACCTAGAGGCTCTAGTCTTAACTTAGCATGCTCGAAGAAACAACACAGATACAAATGAATGCGTAGAACGAGAATCAAACAAGACAAATGCGCGGTGATCTAAAACAAGAAGCGTACGCCACAGCGGCATCCGTACGTTTGGCCTCTGACGGGTCGTAGCAAACACTCGACCCCGCTCGCTGCTTTGGCCGAGCCGCCATAGCCGGGCTGATCACAAAAACGGGCCATGTGCTCCTCTCTACCACAACGAAAGCACAATCTAGGTCCATCGACAAGCTCCAGCGTGGACTTTCCCACAAGTAGCACAAGCGGGAACTGCTGGGTCCTCCCTGCTGTCGGGCCGGAAACGGATTGGAGCTCTCCACGATCTCTGATTCGAAATCGCCTTGGCGTGCACCGCCGCCTCCCGAAAATCAAACTTCCTCTTACGCCCCACACACTGCTGGGACGGGACGCCGAACAGGAGCGGCAACAACCCGCTCAGCAGGATACTTCCCATTATAGATCGTGGCTAATCGGGACAGCCCTAGCATAAGTGTCGGGGCACGAGCCACGACATCTCGAGAAACACACCGCCTCAATCCGGATATGAACTTCCGAATCTTCACTCGGGGTGGCAATCAAGCGAGGAGCAAAATATCCATACTCGAGAACTTGCGCTCATATTCCTCAATGGAATCAGAACCCTGCTTGAGTTTACGGAAGAGTTCCACCATCTTCTCTTGAGCCTCATCACCGATGAACTTTACCTTGAACTCGGCCTTGAAGAACTCCCAAGTAGCGGGTGGAGACCCGGTGGTCTCTCGCTCAAGGTGGACTCCCACCACCATCTCATTGTGCCTCCTAGCACATGAGCCGCACACCTCGGCCTCGAATATCGGGGCACACCATGATCGGGAAGGTGTACTCCAAATGGGCAATCCACACTGGTGCCGTGAACGCATCACCGGTGGCATCAAACTTCTCGGGCTTCCACTTCACAAAATCCTTCACCACCTACCCAACTCCTCGGCACCCTCTCGCCATATCTCGCCTCTGGGGCTACTTGCTCTGTGGAGTGGAGGTGCTACCGAGCTCTTTGAAACAATCGAGTCATTTGCTCAATCTGGGCTCGGGACTCTTCCCGCTTGGCGCCAACAAGGCACAGGTCTCGCCCTCGGTCACTCAACATGCTGACCATAAAAGCCCTCATAGACTCAAAGCAAACTCTGCTCCAGGAGAAGCGATCTCACGGCGCTCGATCGCCTCAACGCCCGCTCTAGGCGTAACGAGAGGAGAGCTTTGGTGGAATGCCATCGATCTCGGCTTGGGACGATGTCCTGCAGATGATCGAGATCCGATCGATACCTCGACCGCTCTCGAACCTCTCTCCCGATGCGGGTGGTGGCATTTGGCGATCTACATCCAAACCAACAACGAATCAAAACACACTGTCACCACTCCACAACACCAAGCAGGGCATACACAAGATGAAAGGTATTGTAAATTCTTAACCCTTTTTCTTTCTAAAACAATAAACCTAGGCGTACTGATGGTAGCTTGAGTCTTTGGTGATCACTGTAAAGACCAGACCCAAAAGGGGCTCTAAATGGGCCTTTACCCCAATGCATGTATTGAAAATAAAAGACATTATGAAAAATACATTTGGATCCCAAGTAAAAAGCAGAAACATTCAACAATCAAAACATACATTTCTAAAAGCATACTACGATCGAGAGATTTATTTAAACCATTTAAACATTCCACAAGTACAAATATCTTTGGAATCCATAAAACGTAAGAAAACATCCTAGGGCTCCGTGCCCATCTACATGCATTCAGGAGAAATAACAAAAGTCAAGAGTCATGATATAATAAAATGGTCGAGAGATGACAGCAGGATTCCATGATCACGGCTCCTCCTTTGACCATCCTGTCTCGCGCTTGGTTACTGTGGAAAACCACGAGAATAAGGGTGAGTAACGAATTACTCGGTAAGAATCCCCAACAAGGGGTACAATACGATATACATGATCATCTAGAAGAATGTATGCAAGCTATGAGTACAAACACAGAGCAGAGCACATAGCTAAGTCCACACTTGGACCTCGGATGCCAACTCGGGGTCTTAGTCAGGAAAATACCACAACACACTATACGCTCTATACGGGAACAAGTCCCGTCCTCGGCTGTCATCGACGAAGCGAAAGGTGCACGGCTCAAGATCCCGAGGAGCTCTCGGTCGGTATTTGTAATGAGCGTAAGCGCGCACCGCATGCTAGTGCAAACTCTAGAAGTGCCGGGTCTAGTGGCAAAATTTGCCCGAGTTCGATCACCATGCCTAACTAAATCTTTGGATCGGTGTCAGCGACATAGGGTGTGAGACACTGGACACGTGAACTATGTCACCGTACTGTACCACACTTTGAGGCTAAGGAACCGGTCGTGGTAGGCTTACACCAGAAGCGGTCCTTGCCCTAACGGTGGCAATCAAGGGCTACGGCCGAACACGCCGAGGGCGTGCCGATTGCCGAGGACGAGGCAATGCCAAGTCATTATCCCGACCGTTGGGGCATTTAACGATCGCCACCCTCACCCAAGATTGCGGGGCGGCCGTTAGGGTTAGCTAAACCCTAGCGGGATCGTGGACGAGTACCATCTCGCACGTCCTCCGCGGGGATGCAAGTTACGTTATGCATCCGGCCGGATGATGCTACCTACGAACTCTAAACCATAGCAATAATAACAATTCAATCAATGCAGTCCAATACGTGCTCAACAGATACAAGGAACCTAGCATGATACTACGAAGCAAGAACAGATATCGAACATGCTAGAATGGAACAACCTAGCATGGGCTAACATGAGAAACAATACAAGAGTTCATGCGATCGAGAATTGAGCAGAGCACCTAGGGCTAAACATGCTAGTAATCATACACATGCATACAAAACAACAATCACAAATATACCGCAGGGCCCACACAACTCCGGTAAGAAATCCTTACCTTGGTCGGGAGGCTTCTACACACAAATCCTAAGCTGCGGAACAATCCCGAGCTGCGGCGGGAACCTAACAAACCAATAATAGTCAATACCTAAAAAGTCTAAAAACAATAGACAACGACAAGCTCGGCTCAAAGGGAACTCACGCGGCACGGCGACACGAGCTTGGAGCTGCTGGCAAGCCGGCACGCGCAGCAGGGTGGGCACTGGCTGCTTGTGGCTGCACGGCAGGCTGGCGCTGGCTGCGCTGCTGCATTGCACGGCACGGCAACACGGCAGCCGGCAGGACGCAGCGCGCAAGCGTCTCGCGCGTCTGGCGCGAGCGGCGGCGAAGCGCCGGCGCGCGCGGCGCTGGCGTCTGGCGGCGCGGCGACGCGGCGAGGCGGGCGAGGCAGCGCGGCGAGCGGCGGCTTCGGGCCAGCGCGCGGCGCTGGCGTCGCGCGTCTGCTGCTGCTGCGCGATTCGCACACGACGACGAGCGATGGCGTGCGGGAGGTCTGCGACGGTGGATCTGGCGCGACCTGGTGAGCGATGGCGTGCGGGAGGTTCGGCGTGCGGGGGGCTGCTTCAACGATTGGGCGGGGGGTGGCTACGGTGGGCGGCGACGATAATTTCTTTGGTCAAGCTTCTCTCGGCTGGTTGCAAACCACACAACACACACAACACTCTACTTCTTACCTTCGGCCAGCAACAATAACCAAATGAGGAGATGAAGAGGATGAAGACTTACCCGGAATGATGATGATCGAACCCAAGGAGATGCAAGGGAAAGAAGAATCGGCAAAGGCTATGGAGAGGGAGAGCTTGTGCGGCCAAGAGGTGATTTGGAGAAGAAGATGGAATAAACCTAATTTCTATTTCATTTAATCAAATGCACCAAAACTCCAAAATCCAAGGCTAACCATAAGATGATGCAGGAAGAGCAACAAGAGCACCTAATGGCTTAATTGGCACACATCTCCACAAGCTTCCGGGAGACCAGGTTCAAACCCATTTGCAAAGACAATATCCTTTATTTTTACTTTTGCATCAAACCTTGCTCAAACCAAACCACAAACCCCTCCAAAACCTACAAAAAACCATCCAATAATTTTAGTAATGGGAAAAGACACAAACGACCACTCGACGGCCCGACCAAATTACCAAATTACCCCTAGGGCATACCGGAAGACCGGGAAGAAAAACACAGGTCGTTACAAGCCTGAACCAGACTTAGTGCCAAGGCGGCACACCAACCAATGCACCTTAAGTGCCGCTATTACCAAATCCACAACTTACTACGAATGGGGCCCGCAAGGTCACAACCTCAAGTGACAAAAACTATGGCTAGGCATACAAGGGCTCAAAACTCAAACAACGAGACTATGGCATCTCATCAAGCCCTGGGGTTCACGGCCTACTCTTGCATCTCCACACGATGCTCAACAAAACTCGGCGGCTCTCTCAACATGCAAAGCAGACTAGCCCTACTCTAGGGCTCACCAAAAGAAGAGTGCTCAACTCTACAAAACAACCGAGAAACCGCCAACGGATCAAGTCCAATGGGAACATTTGCTCATTGCACCCTTAACTACAGTGGTTCCGCCATCGAGCTGCAAACAACAACACTTATAAGAGAACAAAGATGTCTCAGCAACCTCCTCGAAGGCTACCAACTATGCAGCTACTCAATGGGCAAACAAACAATCTGCTAAGGTTCAAGATCACACACTGAACTACCAGGCTAGCCCACTTGGGACTGCTCCACAAGCATCAACATGAGCAAAAGCCAAAGCTAACTCCTCTCCCGGAGTGGTACTCCAGGGCAAAACACCTCCACCCTCTCACTAGGGGAATTGCAGTTGGGCCACACGTGGCCTCACGAGAGTCTAACCTCTGCCTCCATCGGAACGATGTCCCGGCGATATCCGAATCTATCCGGATATCTCAACAAACCACAACATACTGACTCACTGCTGCGGGAAGTTGGCATGATGGCGCTCTAAACCCAAACCAACGGCGAGTCGAGAACACCTTTCGTCTCCGCTCCACAACACAAAACAAGGCATACACTAGATGAAAGGTATTGTAAATTCTTAACCCTTTTCTAAAAGCAGAAAACTTAGGCGTACTGATGGTGTCTGAGTCTTTGGTGATCATGGGAAAGACGACCTACAAAAAAGGTCGAGTCTACAAAGTCTATGACTCGAGCTCGATACCAGCTGTAAGGACCAGACCCAAAAGGGGCTCTAAATAGGTCTTTACCCCAATGCATGCATTCAAAGTAAAGAACAATATGCAATTTAGTTTTTTTGGATTCCCAATTAAAACAAAACAAAAGAGATTCAATCGAGAAATCAAATAGATTGTTGAAAAAACACATGCTGTTCCAAGCACTGTTTCAAGGCAAATACATTTCTAAACGCATACTACGATCGGAGATTTATTAAAACATTTGAAACAATCCTCAAATACAACAAAGTGGAATCCATAAAAACATTCAGGAAAAACATCCTAGGGCTCCGTGCCCGGCTACATGCATTCAGGGGAAAATAAAAGACAAGAGTCATAGAGATAAAAAGTTAGAGATGACAGCAGGTTCCCATGATCACAGCTTCTCCTTGACCATCTCTCTCGCACCTTGGTTACTGTGGAAAACCACAAAATAAGGGTGAGTAACGAATTACTCAAGTAAGAATCCCCAACCGGGGTACAATACGATGCACATGGTCATCTAGATGAGTGTATGCAAGCTATGAATATAAACACAGAATAGAGCACATAGCTTAAGTCCACACTTGGACCTCGGATGCCAACTCAGGGTCTTAGTCCGGAATAATCCACACCACACAATACGCCCTATACGAGAAACAAGTCTCGGCCTCAGCCTGTCTACTGTCGATACGAAAGGTGCACTAGCTCAAGATCCCGAGGAGCTCTCGGTCGGCGCTGTAATGAGCGTAAGCGCGCGCGCGTGCTCTGCAGACTATGGGGGTGCCGGGTCTAGTGGCAAAGCCGCCCATGTCCGATCCACCACGCCTAACTAAATCTACGGATCGGTGTCACTAACATAGGGTGTGAGACACGGACACGTGAACTATGTCGGCTGAACCACCGCACTTTGAGGCTAAGGAATCGGTCGTGGTAGGCTTACACCAGGAAGCCGTCCTTGCCCTATCAGGTGGCAATCAAGGGCTACGGCCGAACACGCTGAGGACTTGCCGACTGCCGGGGACGAGGCAATGCCAAGTCATCATCCCGACCGTTGGGGCATTTAACAGTCTGCCACCCTCACCCAAGATTACACGGAGAGCTCCTCGGGATCTTGAGCTTGTGTACCTTTCGTCGACAGTAGACAGGCTGAGGCCGGGACTTGTTTCTCGTATAGGGCGATTTGTGTGGTGTTATTATTTCCAGACTAAGACCCTGAGTTGGCATCCGAGGCCCAAGTGTGGGCTAAGCTATGTGCTCTATCTGTGTTTATATTCATAGCTTGCATATCTTTCTGCTAGATGACCATGTATATCGTATTGTACCCCGGTTGGGGATTCTTACTGAGTAATTCGTTACTCACCCTTATTATGTGGTTTTCCACAGGTAACCATGGTGCGAGACCGGATGGCTGGAGGAGGAGTTGTGATCATGGAAACTCGTTGTTCAACTCTGAGTCTTATGTTTATGTTTATGATTTAAATGTCCTCTGATTGCATGTAGTTGGGCACGGAGCCCTAGGGTGTTTTCTAAATGTATTTCTAGATTCTAGCATTGTTGTAACTATTGTAAAGCTTGTATGTTTTAAATAAATCTCTGATCAGAGTAAGTTTTGTAAATGTATTTGCCTTGAAACAGGTGCTTGGAAACAGGGACAGGTTTCAGGAAATCTTGTGACCTTTTTAAACTGGATGTTTTATGTTTTGGTTTTTACTTAGAATCCAAACACCATATTGCAAATTTTCTGTAGATTTGTATGCATGCATTGAGGTAACGGCCTAGTTAGAACCCCTTTCGGGTCGGGTCGTTACATATATAGTATCAAAACAGCTCTTATTCCTATTCCATTTGCATAACATTCAATCTTAAAAGGATCAATAAAAGTTAGAAAGAGCAAGACATGGTGCATTGGTCAATTTTTCTCTTAATTCATTGAATGCTTTCTCTTGCATTTGCTTTCATGAATATAATGTTCTTTTTACGATGGTGAGGCTATGCTAGTGAAAGTCCTAGTAACCCTCCTGCATCGCTCGCGTCGTCATGCACACCCAGCCAGCCGCCAGCGCTTGACCAGCCCAGACCACTTTTTGCCTGCGCTCGTGTAGCCAGCTCGTTCGTGTGTCAGCCGCGCCTCGTGAGTTGCTCCTGAGCAGAGCCCTGTTTATTTTATTGTATTTAGGCCTATTGTGTGATTATTGTTATAATTTGTAAAGACCCGACCCAAAAAGGGCTCAAAATAGGTCTTTACCCCAATGCATGCATTCAAGTAAAGAACAATGTGCAGATAGGTTTTCGGATTCCCAATTAAAAACAAAAGAGATTCAATCGAGAAATCAAGATGGTTTCTTTGAAACACTGTCCCCTGTCTCCAAGCACTGTTTCAAGGAAAATACATTTCCAAAACGTACACTCTGATCAGAGATTTATTAAAACATTTGAAACATCCTCAAATTCAATAAAGCGGGAATCCACAAAACATTCAGAAAACATCCTAGGGCTTCGTGCCCGACTACATGCATTCAGGGGAAAAATAGAAGACAAGAGTCATATAAATAAAAGATCGAGAGGCGGCAATGAGGTTCCCATGATCACGGCTCCTCCTTCACCATCCATCTCTCTCGCATCTTGGTTACTGTGGAAAACCACAAAATAAGGGTGAGTAACGAATTACTCAAGTAAGAATCCCCAGGGGGTACAACACGATGCACATGGTCATCTAGGTGAGTGTATGCAAGCTATGAATATAAACACGAGAATAGAGCACATAGCTTAAGTCCACACTTGGACCTCGGATGCCAACTCGTGGTCTTAGTCCGGAAATAAATCCACCACACAATACGCCCTATACGAGAAACGAGTCCGGCCTCGGCTTGTCTCTCGTCGATCACGAAAGGTGCACTAGCTCAAGATCCCGAGGAGCTCTCCCGGTCGGCGTTGTAATGAGCGTAAGCGCGCGCACACGTGCTGCGCAGACTATGGGGGGTGCCGGGTCTAGTGGCAAGTTGCCCATGTCCATCCACCACGCCTAACTAAATCTCCGGATCGGTGTCAGCGACATAGGGTGTGTGAGACGGACACGTGAACTATGTCACTGAACCACCGCTTTGAGGCTAAGGAATCGGTCGTGGTAGGCTTACACCAGAAGCCGTCCTTGCCCTATCGGTGGCAATCAGAGGGCTACGGCCGAACACGCCGAGGGCGTGTCGATCGCGGGGATGAGGCAATGCCAAGTCATCATCCCGACCGTTGGGGCATTTAACGATCGCCACCCTCACCCAAGATTGCGGGGCCTACCGGTCGGGTTAGCTAAACCCTCACGGGGTCTAGGGACGGAGTATTACCTCGCGACGTCCCCGCCATGGATGCAAGATACTTTATGCATCGAGCCGGATGATGCTACCTACCTACACTCTAACATATCATTTCAATAGCATATAATCCAATACAATCCAAAACGTGCTCAATGAGATACAACGAACCTAGCATGGTACTACGAAGCAAGAACAGAGATATGAGCATGCGAGCGGAACAACCTAGCATGGACTAACATGAGAGAACAACATACGAAGTCATGCTAGTCGAGAATTGACGAGCACCTAAACTATACATGCTTGATAATCACAAACAAACATACAAACAACAATCACATAGAACATCGCAGGTCCACACAACTCCGGTAAGAAATCCTTACAGCCGGGGCAACTACACACAAAACCTAAGCTGCGATCGAACCCGAGCTAGCTACGAGAACCTAACAAAAACAATGATAATCATAATCCATAAGCCTAAATATAATAAAATAAACAAGGCTCGGCTGGGAGAAACTCACGCGGCTCGGGTGACACGCGGACGGGCAGCGGCAAAGACGGCGGGTCGCTGGCTGGGCGCGACGGCGCAGGAGGCTGATGGCGCGAGGACCGCACATCGGGCGCGATGGGGGGCGAGGAGGAGCGGCTGGCTTGCGCATGCGTATGTGCGCGACGGCTGGCCGGGCGCAGCGCACGGCGAGGGCAAGCGGACGGGACGAGAGCGCGCCGGGCGCGAGCGGCGCGACGCTGGCGGCGCGCGACGGCGCAGTGAGAGAGCGGCGCGCGCGCAGCGCGCGGGCTACTGCGCTGTGCGCCCGACGGAATTGCGGCGGCCTGGCGATCGGGCGGCTCTGGTGCTGCTGCTGCCGCGCGATCTAGGCGACTGGGCTTCTTTGCTAAGCGATCTGGGCGGCTTTGGGCTTGCTGGCTGCTGCGCGATCTGGCGACTGGGCTTCTTTGCTAGGCGATCTGGGCGGCTGGGCTTCTTCTTTTGGCAGATCTGGGCATCTTTGGGCGACTGCAACAAACACACACACACAAGCTCTTCTCCTTACCTTCGGCCAACAAGAACACCCAATCGAGAAGATGAAGAGGATGAAGACTTACCCGGAATGATGATTGAACCAAGGGAGCTGCAAGGATGAAGAACTCGGCAAGGCAATGGAGAGAAAAGCTTGGGCGGCCACACACTTTGGAGAAGAAGATGAGACAAACCTAATTTCTATTTCATTTAACCAAATGCTCCAAAACTCCCAAAATGCAAGGCTAACCATAAAATGATCCAGGAGACCCGGGTTCAAACCCCAGCTGCAGCACAATTTCCTTTATTTTTACTTTTGCAACAAACCTTGCTCAAACCAAACCACAAATCCTTCCAAAAACCTACATAAATCCATCCAATAATTTTAGCAACTGGAAAAAGACATAAACGGCCCTGACGGCCCGACCAAATTACCAAAATACCCCTAGGGCATACCTGGAAGACCGGGATGAAAACCTGGGTCGTTACATAATTGATAGGTTCTCGGTAGCTAGCTCGAGATCGTTCACAGCTTATGTTTTCGTGTAATCGCCTCCCTGACCAAGGTAAGGATTTCTTACCAGAGTTGTGTGGACCCTGCGATATATTATGTGATTGCTGAATGATTGCTTGTTTGTGTTTATTGACATTTGTAGCTAAGTGCTTTATTCTGACTTCCCGACTGGCATGAATTTCTACGTTGTTTCTCATGTTAGTCCATGCTGGGTTGTTCCATTCTGGCATGCTCGTATCTGTTCTTGCTTCGTAGTATCATGTTAGGTTCGTTGTATTCTCATTGAGCACGTATTGGAATGTATTGGATTGTTTGCTGATTGTTATGACAGGTTAGAATGCAGGTAGATAGCATCATCCGGGTCGGGTGCATAACGAACCTTGCATCCCCGACAGGGACGTACGAGATGGTGCTCCGTCCCTGATCCCGTTAGGGAATAGCTAACCCTAACGACTGGCTCTGCAATCTTGGGTGAGGGTGGCAGACTGTTAAATGCCCCAACGGTCGAGATGATGACTTGGCATTGCCTCGTCCCCGGCAGTCGGCACATTCTCAGCGTGTTCGGCCGTAGCCCTTGATTGCCACCTGTTAAGGTAAGGACGGCTTTCTGGTGTACGCCTACCACGACCGGTTCCTTAGCCCAGTGCGGTGGAAGCGGTGACATAGTTCACGTGTCAGTCTCACACCCCTATGTCAGTGACACCGATTCAAAGATTTAGTTAGGCGTGGTGGCTGGACATGGGCAGCTTGCCACTAGACCCGGCACCCCCCATAGTCTGCAGTAGCACACGGTGCATGCTTACGCTCATTACAGCGCCGACCGGAAAGCTCCTCGGGATCTTGAGCTAGTGTACCTTTCATTCGACAGTAGACAGGCTGAGGCCGGGACTCGTTTCTCGTATAGGGCGTATTGTGTGGTGGATTGTGTGGTGGATTATTCCGGACTAAGACCCTGAACGACATCCGAGGTCCAAGTATGGACTCAAGTTATGTGCTCTATTCTGTGTTTATACTCATAGCTTGCATACACTCATCTAGATGACCATGTATATCGTATTGTACCCCGGTTGGGGATTCTTACTAAGTAATTCGTTACTCACCCTTATTATTGTGGTTTTCCACTGAGTGGCAGAGATGCGAGACAGGATGGCTGAAGGAGGAGCTGTGATCATAGGGCCCAGTCATCAAACTCTGATTTTGTGTTATGACTCTTTATGTTTTATTTTCCCCTGAATGCATGTAGTCGGGCACGGAGCCCTAGGATGTTTTCTAAATGTTTTGTGGATTCCAGCATTGTTGTATCTGGACAGGTTTTGAATGATTTCAATAAATCTCTGATCAGAGTAAACTTTGGAAATGTATTTATCTTGGAACAGGTGCTTGGAAACATGGACAGGTTTCAGGAAAATTGTCTGGACTTTGAACTGAATGTTTGAATGTTTTGTTTTTAATTGGAATCCGAAATCATGGTTGTATATTGTTCTTTACTTTGAATGCATGCATTGGGGTAATGGCCCATTTAGAGCCCCATTCGGGTCGGGTCCTTACAACATGGTGCATGTAACGGCCTAGGTTTTTCATCCCCGTCTTCCAGGTATGCCATAGGGGTATTTTGGTAATTTGGTCTGGCCGTAAGGGCCGTTTATGTCTTTTTCAGTTGTTAAAATTATTGGATGGACTTAAGTAGGATTTTGATGCATTGTGGATGTGTTTGGGCATGGAGAGATGCAAAAGAAAAATAGGGATTTAATGTTGCAACAACTAGGATTCGAGCCAGGGTGGCCTTGTGTGCTAGATCAGGGCCCTGCCAGTTGAGCCACCAAGTGATTTTGTTGCTCTGTCCGCAACATATTTTAGTTAGCCTTGAGTTCTTGGGGTTTTGGTGCATTTGATTAAAAGGATGGGAAATTAGGGTTTTGGCTTGTCTTCTCCAAATCACCATGGCCGCCCAAGCTTTCCACCGAGCAGCTCCTCCACCGTTCATCATCCCGGCCAGCCAGCAGCAGCGCCGGCCAGCCCCTGCCCTTCGCCCAAAGATCAGCGGCGGCGGCCGGCCAAAGAAGAAGCCGGCCAGCCGTTTCTTCGCCGCCCGATGAGCAGCAGCAGCGGCCAGCCACGCCCATCGCCTACCGAGCTCGCACTGCGTCACCCGATAGCACGCCATCGCGCGCCGACCATCGTCGCACCAACCCGGTGTGCCCAGATCGTGCCGCCGAGCTTCGCGCTGCGCGGCGCGTCGCCAGCCAGCGCTCAGAGCCGCCCCCAGTAGCGTCTGCGTCGCCCGATGCCGCGCGCCCGTCGCCGTCCCAGCGCGCCCGTGCCGTGTCGCTCGCCCACCGGCGTCCAGCTTGTCCGCGCCCGTGAGCCTGCGCCAGCCAACCTGTCCGTCAACGCCAGGCGCTGCACGACCCTCGCCGCCCATCTCGCACCAGGCGAGCCCCGCGACGCGCGGCTGTCCGTCCGCGCATCATCGGCGCGCGCGTGAGTTGCTCCCAGTGAGCCATTTATTTTATTATATTTAGGCCTATGGATTGTGATAATTATTATGCTTGTTAGGTTCTCATTAGCTAGCTCGGGATCGGTCGCGACTTAGGATTCTTGTGTGTAGTTGCCTTGAGACTGTAAGGGTTTCTTCTCGAGGTTGTGTGGACCCTGCGAATAATTGATAGTATGCCATATCTTGTGATTGTATGAAATTCTAGTGGATAGGTTACATGTTTTCTCTTGCTTCCGGGTTTGTGTTGTACTGGTGTTCCTGTTATCTTAGTTACAAGCTAGGGTCTTTTATCTTGGCATATTCTTGTTCCTGTTATATTCTGATAGTTCCATGTTAGTGCCAGGCAGGTGATCCATAATGTAGGTAAGTCCCCGATGGGCACTGCACTATTCCCTTGTGTGTAAGCCCCCGATGGGCATCATAAGGCCGCTTAAGAGTGTAAGACCCCGATGGGCATCTCAGTGATCCTAGCTGGAGTAAGACCCCGATGGGCATCCTAGATGTGTAAGACCTCGTTGGGCAGCATTGATAGCCAGAGGTGTAAGACCCCGATGGGCATCTGTAAGAACCCGACCCAAAATACGGTCCTAAACCTAGGTTCTCACTCAGCATGCAAGTTAAATACTTCATCAAGCGGTTTAGTGCTCATATTTAAAACCTTTCAAAACATTTAAAAGCGGGGACACTTAAAACATAAACAACAACCTTCATTTAAGCAAACCAACAAAGTAAAACAAGCCTGGCCAGTGTTTATGAAATCATACAATACAATTAAAACAACTTTTAAAAACGTCCCCCTAGGACTCCTGTCCGTCTACATGCTGAACAAATTATGCAAACAATGAAAGACAGAGTGCCGGCGGCTCCCATGATCAATCAACTCCCTCCGCTTAGCCGTCCGGTCTTTGTCCCAAGTTACAGTGGAAAACCACGAAATAAGGGTGAGTATAAACATACTCGGTAAGAATCCCCAACCAGGGGTACAATACGATACTTCAATCATCTAGCACCCTAGTATACATGCAAAGCGATTACCAACATGGATCATAGCTCAACGAGCTTACAAGCGAGAATCTGGAATCCTCGAAGTCTCCTTCTTAGGCCTAATGATTGGCTCTCATAACCAATCCGGGACATCTCCGAGGGTCTTTCTCCTCGGCCAATTGATCACTCAAAAACCGATCCCTAAGATGTCCGACACCCTCGAGGGCCTTTCTCCTCGACCATATGATCGACTCAAAAGCCAATCCCAATGCGTGTCCTCAAGGGCCTCTTACCCTCGCTAATAAACTGGACTATCGGAGAGTACCGAAGTCCGGCTCTAAAGCTGGAAGAAAGCGGTGTACTCACGAACATTAGCTCGGGGAGTTCTCCGAACCGGCGACTAACGCGTGTGCCCGCACACCGCATCTTTCTTTGCAACCGGCGTAAATGTGGGGCCTAAGTACAAACTACGCGGGCAGTGCACGCATGCCTAAGACTCGGAAAGCGGTGTCATCAGACACAGTGGTGCGAGGCCCTCGGCACTCATCTGTGGAGCTGTACCACCGACACGAAGCTAAGGCGCCAAGGCGAGCTTGCACCATTGGCGTGGTTCCGCTCTAGCAGAGCTACAAACTAGGCTTATGCCGATGTGGTAGCTAAATCCACACATCGGCTGGGGAAGCAATGTACGTTATGCTTCGCTCTACACCGACCGGTGGGGACAGAGTACGTTATGTCCGCTCTCGGCCTCGGATGATGACAAACTCTACTATACTAGCTAGAAGTACAAAATAAGCGATTCTGGCTAGACATACATATCATCATCATTCACACATAACCTAGCATGATACTACGAACTTAAAGCGGGAATCTCAAGCATCTTTGGAAGAACAATCCTAGCATGGCACTAACATGTACAAACAGCAAACATGCTAGCAAGAGTGCAATCACAAGTTGTCCTATCCACTAATCATGTTCATACAAGTAAACATGCATATAAGGCACAATCAAGAAAGCATCGCAGGTCCACACAACCACGGTAAGGAGTCCTTACACGGAAGCAGCGAAATAACTTTCACAATCAAATAATGACCCTCGAGCTTTAAAGCGAAACCGAGCAACCTAAGCATTTTAGTAAAAACAACCTAATTAAATAAACAACGACCAATGACCTAGTGCCCAAAGGAGATAAGGCTCGAGGAATTACCGACCGAGAAGACACAATGTCACACCCCAACTACTGACGGCGAGGCGGTGTCCGTCGCCAGGACAAGCAGTGGGGCGCTGGCGCTGGCGCTGCAATGGCGCCTGGCGCTTAGCGAGGCGAGGGACGTGCAGACGCCGAGCCGCGCAGCAGCGAGCGAACAAGTTGGGTCGGGTAGGCGCGAGACGTCAGTCTGCGCGAGGCAGTGCATGACGCAGCGCGTCTGGGCGGCGATGCGAAACGGTCTGCGCGGCGTCTGGGCGCACACTGGTGAAGCGGCACGGGCGGCGTGGCGGCGGGCGGCAGCGTGCTGGCAACGAAGCGCGCGCGGTGCGTGGCGGCTGGTGGGGTGTCTCGGCTGCAGACGATCGGTGGGCCGGGAGAGGCAAAGGGCCGAGCGGCTCAGTGCGGTGCAGTGCTTGTGTGATGGGTGGTGAGCGGGCGGGAGTGGTGCGGTGTGGTGGCTTGGCCGAGTGGTGTGGTGCTTGGTTAGGTGGGCTCGGTTTTAGGAGAGAGAGAGAGAGGGAGAGAGAGAGAGAGAGAAAGAGAGAGAGAGACTACCAAGGGAACAAAGAGGGTTTTCCCTAATTTCCTTCTTTTTCCTATTTTAAAAGGGTTAGGAGACCTAAAATTCCCTTCCCAAGGCTTTCTCTTGCGGGTCCCGGCTAAAGAAATTCTTTTCTTTTTAACTAAATCTCTTTTTCTAAAAAACTCCAATTCCACCATTAGGGCAAGGGTTCAAATCTCACTGGGACCAATTAAATTCCAATTAATTTTGCTATCAACCGGAATGACTCCGAACTTCTAATCAACTAACCCAAACTCCTTGGGTCTTGCAACCAACATTAATCAAGTCTCAACGAAGGCCGAAATGACCCTAAAGCCCTGAAAATCCTCAACCTCTGACCGGGGAGCAAAAGACCAAAATACCCTTAAAGGTTAAAAAGCTCTAACGGCCCAACCGATTGCCCCAATACTGAACCGAGAGTACTTGGGAAACTGGAATGGAAAACTGGTCCGTTACAATGCTCCCTCCTTTTAAGACTTTCGTCCTCGAAAGTCCTAAGACGAAAACAACTCTAGGAAATCTCCACTGATCCTTAACCAACCAAACTCCCGGTCGAGTCAACGCTAAATCTTCTTCGAAATCCAAACCCCCTTGGGTTCCCAAAGGCTCAAGCCACAAGCCATCCAGTCTTCCACAAACTATCTCAACCAAGACTGGGCATACACCGAACTTCGAAGAAATAGATGTGATAGTGCTAACGGTAATACACATCCTCAAACTCGCACTAGCTCTCAAACGATCTTAAAATCTTAGGGCTCACTTAACCTCGCTAGCCCAACTCTAACGCCTCTCTAAGGCGCTACTCTCCAAACAAACTCGTGGGACGGGTCACAAGCTCTAAAACTCACGCCACGCTCGGCGTAACTTCTACGAATGCTCATGCATTTGTTATCAAATAGCCTCGACCCTTCACCATCTTGACCAAACAATTTGAACCTCCCGGGTTTCAAAAACTAAACGGCCTACTCTTACGCCGCAAGAGACTGCGAACCCCATCAAGTTGCCTACAATCCTTAACGAAATCCAATTCGAACCACCAACTGGTGGTGATCCCAAGGCAACCTTCTCCAACTAGCATGCGTCCACAACACTAAAGCAACCATCTTACGAGAAATCGAAGCACCAAAGCCAAGGGGCACTTTGCGGTTCACCAAGCGGCTACCACCACTCACACTAGCCGACGCTTGGCCGGCCGCCCGCCCACGAACGACAAGGTCGAGAGAAACAGCTCCATTCAGCCAAACTAATAAACTGGAGCCCTTCAACGGCCGACAACAAACTTTCCAATGCAATCCGATCAGCCACTAGCCTAAGAGAACATCGCCAGACAGAAAAACAAACAACATTCCTCTTACGCAAATCTCGAGCAGCGAGGAATAAAACATTACGTGGCTACTAGCAACACAATAGTTGGAGGATAACAACTCTAAGGTTTCCAACCAATGCCACGGCACCTCTGTGCCAACTCACTCAACTGTGGCTCAGCTAACATGCCAACTGAAAAGCCCGAGAAAGGCTTGCTTAGCAGAAACTCAAACCAAGCTCATAACGAGCAAAGCTCGCCTCCCAGCTACCACTCAACTTTTAAGTCCAACTGGCTACTCAAAGGACTTACTCCTTTAGCTTAGACCTAACTCTTCTTCCAATCCAGAAACTCCACCCACCAAACATCGCGAGGAATAAGGGTAGCGACGACCACAAGCTTGCGGATCCTGAACAACACGAGTCAGCAAGACTACCTCAAAAGTTAAAACTCGAGGCCGGCATCCACGGTGCAACTCAACTACCAAAGAACTAAGGGGTTCTACAAACTCCAAAGATCCAACAACCTTCCAGCAACAACTCAAGCCCTTGAACTGGCAGGCCTCCGCCCTTCTTGCGGAACAAACAACTTTCCGCTTGCTAACAAACAAACGCGAGGACACTCTCATTTGGTGATCACTGCGCTACTCTAATCAACTACACAACTCAGAGCTAAGTCGACTCCTTCTAAACGAACGATTTCCCAAAGAAGCGAAGGAAGGGCGAACTTCACACACGCCATTGCCTTACTCAAACCCAAGGGCAACAACAACCAACTCTCTCGGAAGCAACATCCGAGGATCCTCAATCGCTTGAACCCCAAACTTGGAACTAGCAGTGCCTACTCAATTGCCGAGGGAGGGGTCAACTCCCAAAACTTCCTGACTAGGAACAAGTCCTCGAGGCAACGCCCGACTTGCTCGAACCAAGCTAGCTCTAGAAACAACAGGGAACCAAACCTTGGTCAACACCAAGCACCACCTCGCTAAGAATTCCGAAAATCAAGGTGGAGGTTACCAAGAACAACTCTAGCTTGTTAACCGACAACAAGCATCCAGCAACTCAACCGAGGAAACCTTGCTGGTGCGACCGAGCTCGTGAGGCTCTCCACAACTTAGGGTTCCTCCGATCGCCCTCCGACACACATTGTTGTCAAGCGGTCTAATGGACAAGCGGCTACACGAGCACATCTCCCTCCGGCATCTCAATCTGTCTTTTGGCAAAAAGCTCTTCCTTGCCACATCTCAGTAGCAAGCACGGGCGATGCTCCACACAATCCGAAAAGCGCCTTACCACACTTGATGCAATGAGCTCTTTGCTCGCCCCGCCTGGCGGCGATCGAGCTCGACTGCGGTCGGCGCGGATCCGACCCCTAGATCGCCCTCGTCGGCGAGTCTCGCTATCCACACGAGCGGGAATACACCGTAAGACCCAATCTCCCTCTTGCTCAAAGCATCGGCCACAACGTAGCATCCACCGGTAAGGATCCGAACAACACTCTCTTAGCCATGACGGTCAGCAACTACGCGATTATGCTACCATCGCCTTGTTGATTCCAACTAAACTCCAACCATCGATCAACAAGAAATGCCTCCACCGTGTCAAGGGCCAACTAGCATAACTTGCCTAAGCAATAACACGGCTCTGAGCACGGTATCCTCACAACCAAGGTTAGGCGCTTGCCAAGAACTAAAGCCCTAACACCTCAAGAAGCGAGCACTTGCTACTCAACACGATCCTCTAGTGGTTCTGAAACATAACCACGAAACGAGCTACACAAAAGTACACCGCGTGCGTACGGCTCCAACTTGGTTCCTTAAGATCCAAACTCAACAAGTACTCTCACACAAGGCAACTTTTGCCTCCCAATAGAGCCACAACTAGCACCGAGCAACAAGAGTTCAAACCACTCGAGATCAACTCACCACTAAAAGCTACATTGGTCAACTCACTCTACCAGAGCATAACTACACCAATCGACATACCTCATACCAATGTGCCCACTAAATGCTCCACTCAACCATCCAACTCATGGCTCTAACTTTGGATCAACCACGCATCATCGATGCCAACCCTACTCATATTAGGGTAACTCCAAGGGTAGTCGAAACACACTACCATCAAGCTGGCTCACAAGCCCACACACAAGCGAGAGAACTCGGACGCGCTAGCCCTCACCAACCTACAACATCCTTTGCACCCATCTCTCGGTGACCCTGAAAAGCTCCTACTTTTCCCTCAAACGACCTCACACTTGTAGTTCTCTGACTACCACCGAGCTAGATCTCTTAAGCAATCCAACAGATGCAACTTCAGAAAAACGGGTACAAGGCTGGTGGGGATGCTATACTCCGGGCGGGCATGGAACCATCTGTACCAAAAGTGCAAACTGGCCCAAATCTAGGCCTCCTCTCAAAGCTTGGTGCCACCAGGCACAACATCCTTTACAACACAAATCAGCCCAAAACAAGCTTTATGGATAGGGAAGGTCACACTCCAAGTGACGGGCAAAGGCACTCAACACAAGAGTCCAAACACTCGAGCAGCCTAAACTCTGGCATCTCGCCTAACAGACATGCCACGGCCTACTCCTGCATCCCACTCGATGCTCAACGAATACTCAAGCCAACCCTCGGGTGGCAGCACCTAGCTCCACACCTGGAACATGCTAACAGAAGGTGCTTCTCTCTAATAGCCAGCTGAAAACCACTGACGGATTAGGTCACGACAAGCAAACTCCACACTACCCCCACAGCTACGAGGGTACTAAAAGAAGCTCGGGTGCAAAACGATTGCAGACTTGCGGGAGGACAAGATGTCTCTACATCTTCCTCAAAAGCTACTAACTTGGAAGCTTGCCAATCGACCGGGTGGCTGGTGGAGACTCTGCTGGTCCGCCTCTCACAGGGGACTTCCACCACCACACTGCTGCATCAAACAACACCATATTGGCGCGCCTCGACCTCTAAACATCTGGTCATCGGCCCTCGAACACGAGTCATCCCAACACTTGGATGATAAAACTCGAAACTGGCCAACCACCTTGCGCTGCTAGCGATGAGGTCTAAAAACATCCAAACTCTACTGAGCTTCCACTTGCCAAACTCGGCGGCTCGATCAACGCCAACTTACTCATCAGCATAAACCTGCTAATGAAGCCCTTTCGAAAACCTCCGGGGCTACTGGAGCTACTAGGGGGTGTCTCCTAAATAAACTCTGCCAGCTGGGCTATCTGTGCCCAAGACTCCTCACTACGCGCTACAAACTGCGCCTGGGTCTCCGCTCTGTGTTAGCTAAAAGACCTGCCATCAACTCCCTCATGGTGGAGCACACTCTGCTGAAGGAGTCTCACTCTGAGGCGTGCTAGCCTCAACCCCCTCTACTCTTGGCAACTCATCTGCCAGGGCCAAAGGTGGCCTACGGGTCTAGACAACCCTGGACGCGGTCTCATCATCAACATGAACAGTCCAACTCCTCGGTTGGAAATACCAAACGTCCCTGCTCCTCTAAGTGCAATCAACCTACTAGCGATCCACACAAAGCATAAAAGCTAGCCCACGCTGGGGCTCTCACTGCCAAACAAGGGTAACACATGTATACTAGATGCAGTATTGTAAAATAAAACCCTTAGCTTAATGAACTCAGACAAACCTGACGGCCGCAGAGTGCTGATGATCATGGGGGCAACAACCTACAAAGTAGGTTAGTCTACAGAATCTATGACTCTGTGCTCTGATACCAACTGTAAGAACCCGACCCAAAATACGGTCCTAAACCTAGGTTCTCACTCAGCATGCAAGTTAAATACTTCATCAAGCGGTTTAGTGCTCATATTTAAAACCTTTCAAAACATTTAAAAGCGGGGACACTTAAAACATAAACAACAACCTTCATTTAAGCAAACCAACAAAGTTGGCCAGTGTTTATGAAATCATACGATACAATTAAAAACAACTTTTAAAAACGTCCCCCTAGGACTCCTGTCCGTCTACATGCTGAACAAATTATGCAAACAATGAAAGACAGAGTGCCGGCGGCTCCCATGATCAATCAACTCCCTCCGCTAGCCATCCCGGTGCTATCCCAAGTTACCTGGTGGAAAACCACAGAAATAAGGGTGAGTATAAACATACTCAGTAAGAATCCCCAACCGAGGTACAATACGATACTTCAATCATCTAGCACCCTAGTATACATGCAAACAGTTACCAACACAGATCATAGCTCAACGAGCTTACAAGGCAGAATCTGGAATCCTCGGAAGTCTCCTTCTTCCGGCCTAATGATTGGCTCTCATAACCAATCCCGGGACATCTCCGAGGGTCTTTCTTCCTCGGCCAATTGATCAGCTCCAAAACCGATCCCAAAGATGTCCGACACCCTCGAGGGTCTTTCTCCCTCGACCATATGATCAGCTTAAAAGCCAATCCCAATGGGTGTCCTCAAGGGCCTCTTACCCTCGCTAATAAATCCGGACTATCGGGAGAGTACCCAAGTCGGCTCTAAAGCTCGAAAGGCGGTGTACTCACGAACATTAGCTCGGGGAGCTCTCGAACCGGCGACTAACGCGTGAGCGCACATCTGCATGCTTCGCAACCGGCGTAAATGTGGGGCCTAAGTACAAACTACGCTGCCGGTACGCATGCCTAAGACTCGGAAAGCGGTGTCACCGAACACGATGGTGCGAGGCCCTCGGCACTCATCTGTGCGGCTGTACACCACCGACACGAAGCTAAGAAACCGGCCAAGGCGGGCTTGCACCATTGGCGGGGTTCCGCTCTAGGAGCTACAAACTAGGCTTATGCCGATGTGGTAGCTAAATCCACATCGGTCCGCTGTCGGGGAAGCAATGTACGTTATGCTTCGCTCTACACCCAACCGGTGGGGACAAAGTACGTTATGTCCGCTATCAGCCTCTCGGATGATGACAAACTCTACTATACTAGCTAGAAGTACAAAATAAGCGATTCTGGCTAGACATACATATCATCATCATTCACACATAACCTAGCATGATACTACGAACTTAAAGCGGGAATCTCAAGCATCTTTGGAAGAACAATCCTAGCATGGCACTAACATGTACAAAGCAGCAAACATGCTAGCAAGAGTGCAATCACAAGTCATCCTATCCACTAATCATGTTCATACAAGTAAACATGCATATAAGGCACAATCAAGAAAGCATCGCAGGTCCACACAACCACGGTAAGGAATCCTTACACGGAAACAGCGAAATAACTTTCACAATCAAATAATGACCCTCGAGCTTTAAAGCGAAAACCGAGCAACCTAAGCATTTTAGTAAAAACAACCTAATTAAATAAACAACAGCCAACAACCTAGTGCCCAAAAAAGATAAGGCTCGAGAATTACCGATCGAGAAGACAGAATGTCACACCCCAACTCGTGACGGCGGCAGGGAGGTTTGTCCGTCGGCAAGGACAAGCGGGCGCCGGCGCTAGCGAGGCGGGGACGCGCAGACGCGGTATCGCAGCGAGCGAACACGCCGCGCTGTGTCGGGCGCGTGGAGAGACGTCGGTCTGTGAGATACGCGCTTCGACGCGGCAGCGTCGGGCGGCAATGGTAGTGGCGGCGCGGCGCGTCGGGCGACTGGTGCGAGCGGCGGGGCGCGTCTCGGGCGCACACAGGCTAGCGGCGCGGGCGGCGCGCGCTAGACGCGCTGCAGACGGCAATGGAGCGGCGCGCGGCAGAGGCGGCTGGTGGGGTGTCTGGGACTGCAGACGATCGGCGGCCGGGAGGAGGAAAGGGGTGAGGCTGGTCTGGTGCGGTCTGGTGCGTGTGTGATGATGGTGGTGGCCGAGGCGGGAGTGGTGCGGTGGGTGGGGTGGCTTGGGTGAGTGGTGCGCAGGTTAGGTGGCTCGGTTTTAGGAGAGAGAGAGAGAGAGAGAGAGAGAGAGAGAGAGAGACTACCAAGGGAACAAAGAGGGTTTTCCCTAATTTCCTTCTTTTTCCTATTTTAAAAGGGTTAGGAGACCTAAAATTCCCTTCCCAAGGCTTTCTCTTGCTGGTCCCGGCTAAAGAAATTCTTTTCTTTTTAACTAAATCTCTTTTTCTAAAAAAACTCCAATTCCACCATTAGGGCAAGGGTTCAAATCTCACTGGGACCAATTAAATTCCAATTAATTTTATTATCAACCGGAATGACTCCGAACTTCTAATCAACTAACCCAAACTCCTTGGGTCTTGCAACCAACATTAATCAAGTCTCAACGAAGGCCGAAATGACCCTGAAGCCCTAAAAATCCTCAACCTCTGACCGGGGAGCAAAAGACCAAAATACCCTTAAAGGTTAAAAAGCTCTAACAGGCCAACCGATTGCCCCAATACTGAACCGAGAGTACCTGGGAAACTGGAATGGAAAACTGGGCCGTTACAACATCCGTAGGTGTAAGACCCCGATGGGCATCCGTATGTGTAAGACCCCGATGGGCATCATTGATTGAGGTGTAAGACCCCGATGGGCATCTGTATGTGTAAGACCCCGATGGGCATCATTGACTGAGGTGTAAGACCTCGATGGGCATCCGTATGTGTAAGACCCCGATGGGCATCATTGATTGAGGTGTAAGACCCCGATGGGCATCCGTATGTGTAAGACCCCGATGGGCATCATTGTTTGTAGGTGTAAGACCCCGATGGGCATCCTTATGTGTAAGTCCCCGATGGGCATCATTGTGTCATTGTATCCTAGGTTGTGTAAGACCCCGATGGGCATCCAGGTGTAGAACCTAGGATAGGCTGTAGTTGAAAGCCCTTGTTAGGCTAACTCCAGTGTTAGCACATAGCCTAAACCTACCGTTTTGCTCTAAGTCATTGTATGGTTGCACGTCGGTGTGCTAAATGAGATGTTTTCGTATTGTACCCCGGTTGGGGATTCTTACTGAGTAATTCGTTACTCACCCTTATTTTGTGGTTTTCCACAGGTAACCATGGTGCGGGACATGATGGCTGGAGGAGGAGCTGTGATCATGGAAACCCGTTGTTCAACTCTGAGTCTTGTATTCATGTTTTGATGTTTTAAAGGTCCTCTAAATGCATGTAGTTGGGCACAGCGCCCTAGGTTGTTTTCTGAATGTATTTCTGGATTCTAGCCCTATTGTAACCATTGGAAAGTTTGAATGTTCTAAATAAATCTCTGATTAGAGTGAGTATTGGAAATGTATTTGTCTTGGAACAGGTGCTTGGAAACAGGGACAGGTTTCAAGAATTTTATGTTGACTTTTAAATGAATGTTTATGTTTTAGTTTTTACTTAGAATCCGAAACACCATTTTGCATTTTGATTTTAGCTTTGAATGCATGCATTGAGGTAAATGCCTATTTTAGAACCCCATTCGGGTCGGGTCTTTACAGTTCATTGGTCAATTTTTGTCTTAATTCATTGAATGCTTTCTCTTGCATTTGCTTTCATGAATATAATGTTCTTTTTACGATGGTGAGGCTATGCTACTGAAAGTCCTAGTAACCCTCCTGTAGAAACTAGCAAAATAATTTGAAGATCTTACCTTCGATGCATTTGCGGCCGTTGCCAATTAGCTTGCCTCTTTTATAACTTTGTTTTGCTCTAGAGATGCCTGAAGCTATGATGATCGATCCGTGTGGATGTCAGACTCCTTGGCCACAATTAAGGTTTCCAAACATCCAAAGACCTTATAATTGCATGTTGTTCTTTCTCAAATGTCGCATATTTAAGTTGTGCTCCATTTAGTGTTTCATTAAAAACATGATTGGACTTTTTCTTTTTTTCTAGTATCGAAAAACCTCTCATACCTAATCACTTTCATTATATTCAATCTCATGAGATCGATCAAACTTAGTTGTGGCAAGACGGTGAACTGGTTAATAATTCTTCAAATACATTGAATGCTTTGTTTTGCTTTCATTTCGTTCAAGGTCACGGTTCTTTGAACACATTCCTTCGATGGTTTGGAAAAGCCTCTAAAATCCTAAATAAACCTCCTGTAGAAACCTCTAAACAATGTAAGACCTTGCCTCTTTTGTTGCTTCATTTGGCTCTCGAGAAGCTATAAGCCTTCACGATCCTTGTGGGTGACAAACTCTCTTGGCAACAATTAAGGCTACGAAACTTGCAATGCCCTCACTAATGCATGTAGTTCTTGTTCAAATGACGCGTATTTAGGGTGTGCTCCATTTTGCTTTTCACGAAGATATAGGATTCGCTTGTTATATAGTATCAAAACAGCTCTTATTCCTATTCCATTTGCATAGCATTCAATCTTAAAAGGATCAATAAAAGTTAGAAAGAGCAAGACATGGTGCATTGGTCAATTTTTCTCTTAATTCATTGAATGCTTTCTCTTGCATTTTCTTTCATGAATATAATGTTCTTTTTACGATGGTGAGGCTATGCTACTGAAAGTCCTAGTAACCCTCCTGTTGAAACTAGCAAAATAATTTGAAGATCTTACCTTCGACGCATTTGCGGCCGTAGCCAATTAGCTTGTCTCTTTTATAACTTCATTTGGCTCTAGAGATGCCTGAAGCTATCATGATCAATCCGTGTGGATTTCAGACTCCTTTGCCACAATTAAGGTTTCCAAACATCCAATGACCTTATAATTCCATGTTGTTCTTTCTCAAATGTCGCGTATTTAAGTTGTGCTCCATTTAGTGTTTCATTAAAAACATGATTGGACTTTTTCTTTTTTTCTAGTATCGAAACAACTCTTATACCTAATCACTTTCATTATATCCAATCTCATGAGATCGATCAAACTTAGTTGTGGCAAGACGGTGCACTGGTTAATAATTCTTCAAATACATTGAATGCTTTGTTTTGCTTTCATTTTCGTTCAAGGTCACGGTTCTTCGAACACATTCCTTCGATGGTTTGGCAAAGCCTCTAAAATCCTAAATAAACCTCCTGTAGAAACCTCTAAACAATGTAAGACCTTGCCACTTTTGTTGCTTCATTTGGCTCTCGAGAAGCTATAAGCCTTCATGATCCTTGTGGGTGACAAACACTTTTGGCAACAATTAAGGCTACGAAACTTGCAATGCCCTCACTAATGCATGTAGTTCTTGTTTAAATGACGTGTATTTAGGGTGTGCTCCTTTTAGCTTTTCACGAAGATATATGATTTGTTTGTTATATAGTATTAAAACAGCTCTTATTCCTATTCCATTTGCATAACATTCAATCTTAAAAGGATCAATAAACGTTAGAAAGAGCAAGACATGGTGCATTGGTCAATTTTTCTCTTAATTCATTGAATGCTTTCTCTTGCATTTGCTTTCATGAATATAATGTTCTTTTTACGATGGTGAGGCCATGCTACAGAAAGTCCTAATAGCCCTCCTTTAGAAACTAGCAAAATAATTTGAAGATCTTACCTTCGATGCATTTGCGGCCGTTGCCAATTAGCTTGTCTCTTTTATAACTTTGTTTTGCTCTAGAGATGCCTGAAGTTATCATGATCGATCCGTGTGGATGTCAGACTCCTTTGCCACGATTAAGGTTTCCAAACATCCAAAGACCTTATAATTGCATGTTGTTCTTTCTCAAATGTCGCGTATTTAAGTTGTGCTCCATTTAGTGTTTCATTAAAAACATGATTGGACTTTTTCTTTTTTTCTAGTATCGAAACAACTCTTATACCTAATCACTTTCATTATATCCAATCTCATGAAATCGATCAAACTTAGTTGTGGCAAGACGGTGCACTGGTTAATAATTCTTCAAATACATTGAATGCTTTGTTTTGCTTTCATTTTCATTCAAGGTCACTGTTCTTTGAACACATTCCTTCGATGGTTTGGCAAAGCCTCTAAAATCCTAAATAAACCTCCTGTAGAAACCACTAAACAATGTAAGACCTTGCCTCTTTTGTTGCTTCATTTGGCTCTCGAGAAGCTATAAGCCTTCATGATCCTTGTGGGTGACAAACTCTCTTGGCAACGATTAAGGTTACGAAACTTGCAATGCCCTCACTAATGCATGTAGTTCTTGTTCAAATGACGCGTATTTAGGGTGTGCTCCATTTAACTTTTCACGAAGATATATGATTCGCTTGTTATATAGTATCAAAACAGCTCTTATTCCTATTCCATTTGCATAACATTCAATCTTAAAAGGATCAATAAAAGTTAGAAAGAGCAAGACATGGTGTATTGGTTAATCTTTCTCTTAATTCATTGAATGCTTTCTCTTGCATTTGCTTTCATGAATATAATGTTCTTTTTACGATGGTGAGGCTATGCTACTGAAAGTCCAAGTAACCCTCCTGTAGAAACTAGCAAAATAATTTGAAGATCTTACCTTCGATGGATTTGCGGTCGTTGCCAATTAGCTTGTCTCTTTTATAACTTTGTTTTGCTCTAGAGATGCCTGAAGCTATCATGATCGATCCGTGTGGATGTCAGACTCCTTTGCCACAATTAAGGTTTCCAAACATCCAAAGACCTTATAATTGCATGTTGTTCTTTCTCAAATGTCGCGTTTTAAGTCGTGCTCCATTTAGTGTTTCATTAAAAACATGATTGGACTTTTTCTTTTTTTCTAGTATCGAAACAACTCTTATACCTAATCACTTTCATTATATTCAATCTCATGAGATCGATCAAACTTAGTTGTGGCAAGACGGTGCACTGGTTAATAATTCTTCAAATACATTGAATGCTTTGTTTTGCTTTCATTTTCGTTCAAGGTCACGGTTCTTTGAACACATTCGTTCGATGGTTTGGCAATGCCTCTAAAATCCTAAATAAACCTCCTGTAGAAACCTCTAAACAATGTAAGACCTTGCCTCTTTTGTTGCTTCATTTGGCTCTCGAGAAGCTATAAGCCTTCATGATCCTTGTGGGTGACAAACTCTCTTGGCAACGATTAAGGTTACGAAACTTGCAATGCCCTCACTAATGCATGTAGTTCATGTTCAAATGACGCGTATTTAGGGTGTGCTCCATATAGCTTTTCACGAAGATATATGATTCGCTTGTTATATAGTATCAAAACAGCTCTTATTCCTATTCCATTTGCATAACATTCAATCTTAAAAGGATCAATAAAAGTTAGAAAGAGCAAGACATGGTGCATTGGTCAATTTTTCTCTTAATTCATTGAATGCTTTCTCTTGCATTTGCTTTCATGAATATAATGTTCTTTTTACGATGGTGAGGCTATGCTACTGAAAGTCCTAGTAACCCTCCTGTAGAAACTAGCAAAATAATTTGAAGATCTTACTTTCGATGCATTTGCGGTCGTTGCCAATTAGCTTGTCTCTTTTATAACTTTGTTTTGCTCTAGAGATGACTGAAGCTATCATGATTGATCCGTGTGGATGTCAGACTTCTTTGCCACAATTAATGTTTCCAAACATCCAAAGACCTTATAATTGCATGTTGTTCTTTCTCTAATGTCGAGTATTTAAGTTGTGCTCCATTTAGTGTTTCATTAAAAACATGATTGGACTTTTTCTTTTTTTCTAGTATCGAAACAACTCTTATACCTAATGTAAAGACCCGACCCAAAAGGGGCTCTAAATGGGCCTTTACCCCAATGCATGTAGTGAAAATAAAAGACATTATGAAAAATACATTTCGGATTCCAAGTAAAAACAGAAACATTCAACAACCAAAACATACATTTCTAAAAGCACACTCTGATCAGAGATTTATTTAAACCATTAAAACAATCCACAAGTACCAATATCTTTGGAATCCATAAAACGTAAGAAAACATCCACGGGGCTCTGTGCCCGTCTACATGCATTCAGTGGAAATAATAAAAAAAGTGAAGAGTCATGATAATTAAAATAAATAATCGAGAGATGACAAAGAGGTTCCATGATCATAGCTCCTCCTTGACCATCCTGTCTCCGCCTTGATTACCGTGGAAAACCACAGAATAAGGGTGAGTAACGAATTACCCAGCAAGAATCCCCCAGCAGGGGTACAATACGATATACATGATCATCTAGAAGAATGTATGCAAGCTATGAGAACAAACACAGAGCGGAGCACATAGCTAAGTCCACACTTGGACCTCGGATGCCATCTCGTGGTCTTAGTCCGGAAAATACCACAACACACTAAACGCACTATACGGGAACAAGTCCCGGCCTCACTGTCTCATCGCCGATCACGAAAGGTGCATCGCTCAAGATCCCGAGGAGCTCTCGATCGGCGCCGTAATGAGCGTAAGCGCGCACCGCATGCCACCGCAAACTCGGGAAGTGCCGGGTCTAGTGGCAAGTCGCCCGAGTTCGATCACCATGCCTAACTAAATCTACGGATCGGTGTCACCGACATAGGGGTGTGAGACTGGACACGTGAACTATGTCACTGTACCACCGCACTCGAGGCTAAGGAACCGGTCGTGGTAGGCTTACACACCGAAGCGGTCCTTGCCCTAACAGTGGCAATCAAGGGCTACGGCCGAACACGCCGAGGGCGTGTCGATCGCGAGGACGAGGCAATGCCAAGTCATCATCCCGACCGTTGGGGCATTTAACGATCGCCACCCTCACCCAAGATTGCGGGGCCTACCGGTTGGGATAGCTAATCCCTCACGTGGTCCAGGGCGGAGAAGCTGTCTCGAACGTCCTTGCCATAGATGCAAGATACTTTATGCATCGGGCCCGGATGATTCTATCTACCTCAATTCTAAACCTTAACAATAATAACGATTCAATCAATGCAGTCCAATACGTGCTCATCGGATACAAAGAACCTAGCATGATACTACGAAGCAAGAAGCAGATATCGAACATGCTAGAATAGAACAACCTAGCATGGGCTAACATGAGAAACAATACAAGAGTTCATGCCATCAGAATTTGAGCAGAGCACCTAAGCTAAACATGCTAGTAAACATACACAGCATACAAAACAACAATCACAAATATACCGCAGAGGTCCACACAACCCGGTAAGAAATCCTTACCTTGGTGGAAGACTTTTACACACAAATCCTAAGTGCGGAACAATCCCGAGCTAGCGGCGGGAACCTAGCAAACCAACAATAATCGGTATCTAAAATATCTAAACAACAATAGAACGCAAGCTCGGCTCAGGGAACTCACGCGCGCGCGACGACACGAGCTTGGGGTCAGCTGCAAGCAGGCTCGCTCGGCAAGGCCGGGCGCCGCACGGCGAGGACACGCTGGCCCTGGTTGCGCTACTGCACGGCAGACGGACACGCTGCGCTGGCTGCGCGCTGGCGGCACGGCAGCGGAGTTTCGCGCGCGCGCGCGGCGAGCGCTCGACGGCGCGCGCGCGCGGCTGGCGTCTGGCGCGCGGCGCGGGCGAGCAACTCGGCAGGGACGCACGCGCGGGCGAATGTCTGAGCGAAGGCGCGCGGGCGAGCGGCTCGGCAAGCGGACACGGCGAGGGCGTGCGAGCGATCGGGCGATCTGCTGCTGGGCGAACGGCGAGGCTGCTGCTGGGCGAACGGCGAGGCTGCTGCGGAACAGGTCTGGGCGTGCGGCAGGGCTGGCTCGACCGATCTGGGCGTGCGACAGGGCTGGCTCGGCCGATCTGGGCGTGCGACAGGGCTGGCTCGGCCGATCTGGGCGTCGCGGCGGTGGCTCGGCCGTCGGGCGGCGTGTGAGTGGGGCCGGGGATGATGGGTTTGCTCCTCTCGGTGGCCGCACACACACACACACACACAACCCCTTTTTCTTACATTCGGCCAACAAACACCCAAATGAGAAGATGAAGAAGACGAAGACTTACCCGGAATGATGATGATCGAACCCAAGGAGATGCAAGGATGAAGAACTCGGCAAGGCTATGGAGATGGAGAGCTTGGGCGGCCAAGAGGTGTTGTTGGAGAATAAGATGAAATAACCTATTTCTATTTCATTTAACCAAATGCACCAAAACTCCAAAATCCAAGGTTAACTAAGATGTGATGCAGAAAGAGTAACAAGAGCACCTAATGGCTCATTTGGCACACCTCTCTACAAGCTTCCCAGAGACCGGGTTCAAACCCATTTGCGGACACAATTTCCTTTATTTTTTCTTTTGCATCAAACCTTGCTCAAACCAAACCTCAAACTCCTCCAAAAACCTATATAAAACCATCCAATAATTTTAGTAACTGGAAAAGACACAAACGACCCTGACGGCCCGACCAAATTACCAAATTACCCCTAGGGCATACCGGAAGACCGGGAAGAAAAACTGGGTCGTTACAATATTCCCTCCTTTTATGACTTTCGTCCCTCGAAAGTCCTTAAGATGTAAAAACACTTCGGGTAATGCAACCTCATCTCGTCTTCCCGCTCCCAAGTGGCCTCCTCGAGAATCCCGACTCCTCCATCGAACCTTTACCAAACGAATCTCGCGATTACGCAACGTCTTGGTCTCAAAGGCAAGGATCCTCACCGGCTTCTCCTCGAAGTTCAAATCCTCATTCGGTGCAAAGGCTCAAAGTCCACAATGTGCGACGGGTCCGGCACATCTTGCCTCAATATCGATACATGGAAAACACTATGCGCTGCGATAGTGACGGAGGTAGGGCTAAGCAGGTAAGCAACTCTCGCCAATCCTCTCTAGGATCTCAAATGGACCAACAAAGCGGGGACTCAACTTCCCACGCTTGCAAACCTCGGAACACCTCGCATCGGAGCAACCTTAAGGAACACATGCGACCAACCTCAAACTCCAAATCTCGACGCGAACATCGGCGTAACTCTTCTACTCGCTCACGAGTTTTGTCAACATACGAGCTCTAATCTTACGTGATTGCACCATTGGTCAAGCTGCAGTAACTCGGGACCCAAAACACGTCTATCACCAACCTCTTCCCGAACACGGGGACCGACAACGCTTACCATACAATGCCTCAAATGGAGCCATCTCAATCGCCGATCGTAACTATTGTTATAGGCAAACTCCATCAATCTGAATCATTGGTCCCAATCGCACGGGAAATCCAACACACAAGCCCTCAACATATCCTCGAGAATCGATTCACTCTCTCATCGACCATCCGTCGAGGGTGAAAAAGTCATCTTTGGCGCACTCGTGCCCAAACCCTTACGAGCGCTCTCGAAGCGAGAAGTGAACCGCGAGTCACGATCGGACACAATCCTCACCGGCACACCATGATAACGGATGATCTCGCTCCAAAAACAATCTGCGCTTTTGTTTCCACGGTATAAGTGTCTCTACAGGGAATGAAGTGTGCGCTCTTGGTCAAACGGTCGACTATCACCCAAATCAGAGAGAACTTCCTCTGAGTCCTTGGCAAACCAGAGATGAAGTCCATAGAGATCTCTTCCCATTTCCACTGGGTACACTCGTCATTTTGCAACAAACCTCTTTGGCCTCTGCACGGGTGCCTTCACTTGGCGACAAGTGAGACAGGGTGACAAACTCTGCCACATCTCTCTTCATCCCCATCCACCGAAAAAGTCCGCTTAAGGTCTCGATACATCTTGGTACCCCAGGGGTGCCAAGCAAAAAGGGAAACAGTGGGCCTCCGAGAGCAACTCGGCTCGCAAACTGCAATGTCCGGAACACACAACCGGCCTCTATAAGTCAACCCATCGTCGTGAATATACAAAGTCAAAGTCACCGTCAAGACTAACTCTATCAACCAATCTCTTAAGTGCGGGGTCACCCAACTGCCTGTCTATAATCCATTGCCGAATCGACGACGGTGAGCGATCCAATCGAGCTACCCTAGCGGTAACCTCTCCCAACAACACGCAACCTCGGCCCGCTCGAACTCTCTCTCGCAACCGGGCTGGGAACTCAACAACGCCGCAGAGTGCGGCGTCTTTCGCTCAAAGCATCGGCCACTACATTGGCTTTACCGGATGGTACAAAATCTCGCATGATCATAATCCTTTACCAACTCTAACCATCTCCTCGCCTCATATTCAACTCCTTACGAGTAAAGCAGATACTTGAGGCTCTCGGTGATCGGTAAACATCCGAATCCGCTCACCATACGGGTAATGCCTCCAAATCTTGATGCAAACACCACTGCCGCCAACTCCATATCATGAGTCGGGTAGTTACGCTCATACGGCTTGGTGACGGGAAGCATAGGCAATGACCTTCCGTCTTTGCATCAACACACAACCTAAACCAAACTTGGAAGCATCATCGTGAGACCACGAAACCACTGTCCCCTCGGGATCGCCAACAGTCAGTGTTTGAAGTCAAACTACGCTTGAGCACGGCAAAGCTCTCATCACACCTGCTTTGCCCCAAACAAACTCGACACCCTTCCTCGTCGGACGAGTGAGGCGAGGCTAAAGCGAAAAAGTCCTTGACGAACCGACGGTAGTAACTCGCCAAACCGAGAAAGTGCGAATCTCAAGCAGTGAAGTCGGCTTGGCCCATGAACTCACGGCCTCAATCTTCGCGGGGTCCACGGCTATACCATCTCTCGAAACCACGTGGCCTAGAAAAGCCACCTGCTCCAACCAGAAATCACATTTGGAAAACTTCGCATAAAGTGGTTTTCCTCAAAGCCGCCAATACTCGTCTCAAATGCTCTGCATGGTCTTCTTTAGACCTCGAATAAATCAGAATATCGTCAATGAACACGATGACGGTTGTCCAAAAATGATTTGAACACCCTATCCATCATGTCCATGAACGCTGGTGGGGCATTGGTCAATCCAAACGACATAACCACAAACTCATAGTGACCATATCGGACACGAAAGTTGTCTTAGGAATGTCGGCATCACGATCCATGGCCCGATGGTAACCGGATCTCGAGATCTATCTTGGAGAACACGAAGCTCCACGAAGCGATCGAACAAATCATCGTCACGGGGCAGCAGATACTTATTCTTCATGTCACCTTATTAAGCTCGCGGTAATCAATACACAAGCGCATAGAACCATCCTTCTTTTCACAAAGCAGAATCGGTGCTCCCACGGGGACACACTTGGGCGGATGAACCCTCGGTCTAACATCTCCCGCAAATGAATCTTGATTCCTTTAACTCGCTGGCGCCATGCGTCACGGAGCCTTCGAGATAGGGAGGGTCACGGCTCGAGCTCAATAATGAAGTCAACCTCTCTCTTTGGGGCAACCCGGTAACTCCTCAGAAACACATCCGCGAACTCTTGCACGGCCGGCTTTTGATCGGCCCAGAGACGAGGGGCGGCTCTTCCTGCACAACTTGGCTAGATAGCCCCAAGCTCCATGAGCTAGCAAACGACGAGCTTTCACGGTGACACCATCGGCGGGCAAACTCCACCCTGGACTCCACGAAACTTAAAGTTGGCCGACACGGCGGCTGAACACTACTTCTTTCCGGTGGCGGTCAATCAACGCGTGGTTAGCGACTAACCACTCCATACCAAGAATCACATCAAAACCACTCATAGGCGAGAACTATGAGTGTGGCTACTAGCAACTCTCGGATATCTCGATCCGGCCATCCTTAATCTTATCTCTAGCCAACATACTAACTCCCGAAGGAGTTGCAACAGATAACTCAAAACCTAGAGGTTCTAGTCTTAACTTAGCATGCTCGACCAAACAACACGGATACAAATGAATGCGTAGAGCAGAATCAAACAAGACAAATGCGCGGTGATCTAAAACAAGAAGCGTACACGCCATACGGCGGCATCCGTGACGCTCGGCCTCTGACGGTCGTAGCAAACACTCGACCCTCGCTGCTGCTATTGGCCGAGTTGCCATATATTGGTGATCACAAAAGCGGGCCATGTGCCCCTCTCTACCACAACGGTAGCACAATCTAGGTCAGGTGACAAGCTCCGGCGTGGACTTTCCCACAAGTAGCACAAGCGGGAATCGCACAGGTCCTCGCTGTCGGGCGAGTGAAACGGATTGGAGCTCTCCATTGGTCTCTGCTTCAGCGCGCCTTGGCGCGCCGCCGCCTCCCGAAAAGTCAAACTTCCTCTCGCCCCCACAGCTGCTGGGACGGACGTTTGAACAGAGCGGCAACAACCCGCTCAAGCAGGACACTTCCCATTATAGATTGTGGCTAAGCTGGGATGACCCTAGCATAAGTGTCGGGGGCACGAGCCACGACATCACGGGAAACACCTGCCTCAATCCGGATATGAACTTCCGAATCTTCACTCGGGGTGGCAATCAAGCGAGGAGCAAAATATCCATACTCAGAGAACTTGCGCTCATATTCCTCAATGGAATCGTAACCTGCTTGAGGTTGGAAGAGCTCCACCATCTTCTCCGAGCCTCATCGATGAACTTTACCTTGAACTCGGCCTTGAAGAACTCCCAAGTAGCGGGTGGAGACCCGGTGGTCTCTCGCTCAAGGTGGACTCCCACCACCATCTCATTTGTGCCTCCTAGCACATGAGCCGCACATCTCGGCCTCACGAATATCGGGGCACACCATGATCGGAAGGTGTACTCCAAATGGGCGATCACACTGGCCGCCGCTAACGCATCACCGGTGGCATCAAACTTCTCGAGCTTCCACTTCACAAAATCCTTGACCACCTACCCAATTCCTCGGCACCCTCGCCATATACGCCTCGGGGCTACTTGCTCTGTGGAGTGGGAGGAGCTCTCGAGCTCTCTTTGAACCAATCGAGTCATTTGCTCGATCTGGGCTCGGGACTCTTCCCGTGCTGGCGCCAACAAGGCACAGGTCTCGCCCTCTGGTCACTCAACATGCGACCATAAAAGCCCTCATAGACTCGGCAAACTCTGCTCCGGGAGAGAGCGATCTCACGGCGCTCGATCGCCTCAACGCCCGCTCTAGGCGCGTACAGAGGAGGCGCTTTGGTGGAATGCCATCGATGTCGGCTTGGGACGATGTCCTGCGAGATCGATCCGATCCTCGATACCTCGACCGCTCTCGAGCCTCCTCTCTCGATACGGGTGGTAGCATTTGGCGATCTACATCCAAACCAACAACGAATCAAAACTGCTGTCACCATTCCACAACACCAAACAAGGCATACACTAGATGATAGGTATTGTAAATTCTTAACCCTTTTCCTTTCTAAAACAATAAATCTAGGCGTGCACTGATGGTGCCGAGTCTTGATGATCATGGAAAACGACCTACAACAAAAAGGTCGAGTCTCACAGAATCTATGACTCGAGCTCGATACCAATCTGTAAAGACCAGACCCAAAAGGGGCTCTAAATGGGCCTTTACCCCAATGCATGTAGTGAAAATAAAAGACATTATGAAAAATACATTTGATTCCAAGTAAAAAGCAGAAACATTCAACAACCAAAACATACATTTCTAAAAGCACACTGATCGAGATTTATTTAAACCATTAAAACAATCCACAAGTACCAATATCTTTGGAATCCATAAAAGCGTAAGAAAACATCACGGGGCTCTGTGCCCGTCTACATGCATTCAGGGGAAATAATAAAAAGTGAAGAGTCATGATAATTAAAATAAATAATCAGAGATGACAAAGAGTTCCATGATCATAGCTCCTCCTTGACCATCCTGTCTCCCGCCTTGATTACTCGTGGAAAACCACAGAATAAGGGTGAGTAACGAATTACCCAGCAAGAATCCCCAACCGGGGTACAATACGATATACATGATCATCTAGAAGAATGTATGCAAGCTATGAGAACAAACACAGAGCGGAGCACATAGCTAAGTCCACACTTGGACCTCGGATGCCATCTCGTGGTCTTAGTCCGGAAAATACCACAACACACTAAGCGCACTATACGGGAACAAGTCCCGGCCTCGGCTGTCTCATCGTCGTCACGAAAGGTGCACTCGGCTCAAGATCCCGAGGAGCTCTCGATCGGCGTTGTAATGGCGTAAGCGCGCACCGCATGCTCCGCAAACTCGAAGTGCCGGGTCTAGTGGCAAGTTGCCGAGTTGATCCACCATGCCTAACTAAATCTCTGGATCGGTGTCACCGACATAGGGGTGTGAGACTGGACACGTGAACTATGTCACTGTACCACCGCACTTTTTGAGGCTAAGGAACCGGTCGTGGTAGGCTTACACCAGAAGCGGTCCTTGCCCTAACGGTGGCAATCAAGGGCTACGGCCGAACACGCCGAGGCGTGTCGATCGCCGGGGACGAGGCAATGCCAAGTCATCATCCCGACCGTTGGGGCATTTAATGATCCGCCACCCTCACCCAAGATTGCAGGGCCTACCGGTTGGGATAGCTAATCCCTCACGGGGTCCAAGGGCGAGGCTGTCTCGAACGTCCTTGCCATAGATGCAAGATACTTTATGCATCGGGCGGATGATTCTATCTACCTCAATTCTAAACCTTAACAATAATAACGATTCAATCAATGCGGTCCAATACGTGCTCATCGGATACAAAGAACCTAGCATGATACTACGAAGCAAGAACAGATATCGAACATGCTAGAATAGAACAACCTAGCATGGGCTAACATGAGAAACAATACAAGAGTTCATGCGATCAGAATTGAAAGCAGAGCACCTAAGCTAAACATGCTAGTAAACATACACAGGCATACAAAACAACAATCACAAATATACCGCAGAGGTCCACACAACCCGGTAAGAAATCCTTACCTTGGTCGGAAGACTTTTACACACAAATCCTAAGCTGCGGAACAATCCCGAGAGCTAGCGGCGGGAACCTAGCAAACCAACAATAATCGGTATCTAAAATATCTAAACAACAATAGAAACGACAAGCTCGGCTCAGGGAACTCACGCGGCGCGACGACACGAGCTTGGGGTGCTGCAAGTCGGCTCGGCAAAGCCGGGCGCCGCACGGCGAGGACACGCTACCTGTTCTTGCGCTGGCACGGCGGACGGACACGCGGCTGCTGCGCTACTGCACGGCAGCGCAGGACACGACGCGCGAGGCTGCGCGAAGCGCGCTCGGCGAAGGCGCGCTGGCGCTGGCGTCGGGCGAAGGCGCGCGGGCGAGCAACTTCAGCGAGGACGCACGCGCGCGGCGAATCGTTCGAAAGCGCGCGCGCGGCAGCGGCTTTCGGCAAGCGGACACGGCGAGCGGCGGCGAGCGATCAGGCGATCTTCTCTTTGGCGAAGCGGCGAAGCTCGCTTCTTTGGCTGGCGAAGCAGCGGCGCTGCGGAACAAGTCGGGCGTCTGGGCGGGTGGCTCGACCGTCTGGGCGCGCGACAGCTGGCTCGGCCGATCTGGGCGCGCGACAGGTGGCGCTCGGCCGATCTGGGCGTCGCGGCGAGGTGGCTCGACCGTCTGGGCGTGCTGGTGGGTGGGGATGATGGTTGCTCCTCTCGGTGTTTGCACAACACACACACACACAACCCCTTTTTCTTACATTCGGCCAACAAACACCCAAATGAGAAGATGAAGAAGACGAAGACTTACCCGGAATGATGATGATCGAACCCAAGGAGATGCAAGGATGAAGAACTCGGCAAGGCTATGGAGATGGAGAGCTTGGGCGGCCAAGAGGTGTTGTTGGAGAATAAGATGAAATAACCTATTTCTATTTCATTTAACCAAATGCACCAAAACTCCAAAATCCAAGGTTAACTAAGATGTGATGCAGAAAGAGTAACAAGAGCACCTAATGGCTCATTTGGCACACCTCTCTACAAGCTTCCCAGGAGACCCGGGTTCAAACCCCGGCTGCAGCACAATTTCCTTTATTTTTACTTTTGCATCAAACCTTGCTCAAACCAAACCTCAAACTCCTCCAAAAACCTATATAAAACCATCCAATAATTTTAGTAACTGGAAAAGACACAAACGACCCTGACGGCCCGACCAAATTACCAAATTACCCCTAGGGCATACCTGGAAGACCGGGAAGAAAAACCTGGGTCGTTACACCTAATCACTTTCATTATATTCAATCTCATGAGATCGATCAAACATAGTTGTGGCAAGCCGGTGCACTGGTTAATAATTCTTCAAATACATTGAATGCTTTGTTTTGCTTTCATTTTCGCTCAAGGTCACGGTTCATTGAACACATTCGTTCGATGGTTTGGCAAAGCCTCTAAAATCCTAAATAAACCTCCTGTAGAAACCTCTAAACAATGTAAGACCTTGCCTCTTTTGTTGCTTCATTTGGCTCTCGAGAAGCTATAAGCCTTCACGATCCTTGTGGGTGACAAACTCTCTTGGCAACAATTAAGGCTAGTAAACTTGCAATGCCCTCACTAATGCATGTAGTTCTTGTTCAAATGACGCGTATTTAGGGTGTGCTCCATTTAACTTTTCACGAAGATATATGATTCGCTTGTTATATAGTATCAAAACAACTCTTATTCCTATTCCATTTGCATAACATTCAATCTTAAAAGGATCAATAAAAGTTAGAAAGAGCAAGACATGGTGCATTGGTCAATTTTTCGCTTAATTCATTGAATGCTTTCTCTTGCATTTGCTTTCATGAATATAATGTTCTTTTTATGATGGTAAGGCTATGCTACTGAAAGTCCTAGTAACCCTCCTGTAGAAACTAGCAAAATAATTTGAAGCTCTTACCTTCGATGCATTTGCGGCCGTTCCCAATTAGCTTGTCTCTTTTATAACTCTGTTTTGCTCTAGAGATGCCTGAAGCTATGATGATCGATCCGTGTGGACGTCAGACTCCTTTGCCACAATTAAGGTTTCCAAACATCCAAAGACCTTATAATTGCATGTTGTTCTTTCTCAAATGTCGCGTATTTAAGTTGTGCTCCATTTAGTGTTTCATTAAAAACATGATTGGACTTTTTCTTTTTTTCTAGTATCGAAACAACTCTTATACCTAATCACTTTCATTATATTCAATCTCATGAGATCGATCAAACTTAGTTGTGGCAAGACGGTGCACTGGTTAATAATTCTTCAAATACATTGAATGCTTTGTTTTGCTTTCATTTTCGCTCAAGGTCACGGTTCTTTTAACACATTCGTTCGATGGCTTGGCAAAGCCTCTAAAATCCTAAATAAACCTCCTGTAGAAACCTCTAAACAATGTAAGACTTTGCCTCTTTTGTTGCTTCATTTGGCTCTCGAGAAGCTATAAGCCTTCACGATCCTTGTGGGTGACAAACTCTCTTGGCAACAATTAAGGCAAGTAAACTTGAAATGCCCTCACTAATGCATGTAGTTTTTGTTCAAATGACGCGTATATAGGGTGTTGTAACAGCCCAGTTTTCTATCCCAGTTTTCGAGGTGCCTTCGGGTCAAGTTTCGGTTGTTGGTTGGTTCGTTAGAGCGGTTTTGTCCCTTGGGGGTATTTTGGTCTTTTGGCTTCCCGGGCAGGATTTGTGGATTTTCAGGGTTTCGAGGTAGCTCCTACCTTTGTCGAGGCTGGTTTGTTATTGCTTGCGAGTCCCGAGATGTTTGGGCTAGTCGTTTGGGAGTTCGGTTGTGATTTGGGTTTTTGGGCAAAGTGTTGGTTGGTTGTGTGCTTCCTTTGGGATTCGAGCCCGGGCCCTTGGTGTTGATTTGGGAGTTGGATTTTAGTGGGTTTTATTTATTGGGAGAGGTTGCTTCAGTCGGGTCCCGAAGGAGGAAGCCGGGAAATGGGATTTTTAAGGATAAAAGTGGATAAGGATGGATTTTGGATAAAATCCTTATTTTTCCTTTTTATTTCCATTTTCCTTTTCTTTTCCAAATTCATTTTCTTTTCTTTTATTTTTTTTTCCCCAAATTCACTTTCTCTCTCTTTTCTCTCTCTCTCTCTCTCTCTCTCTCTCTCTCTCTCTCTCTCTCTCTCTCTCTCTCTCTCTCTCTCTCTCTCTCTCTCTCTCTCTCTCTCTCTCTCTCTCTCTCTCTCTCTCTCTCTCTCTCTCCCCGACCTAGCCTCACTCCCAGCCAGAAGCGGTGGCCCGGCCACCGCCAGATCGCGGCGTCGTCAGTCAATCCCCCGCCGGCCGTGCCGTCGCGACCTCGTCGCCTGCTTGCCGGCCGTGCCCTCGCGCGCCAGATCGCCCGCCCGAGCGAGCCGGCGCGTCGCCATCGCCAGCCCGAGCTCGTCGTTGCCCAGCCGCGCCCACATCGTCGTCTCGTGGTGCGCCCAGATCCATCGTCGGCCGAGCTCGCCCTCGCCCAGGCCGTCGCGACGCCCAGCTCGCCCGAGCAAGGTCGCCCTTGTCTGGGCCGCACGCTCAGCGCCCGCGCGCGCCCAGCCGAGCCGCATCGCCAACGCCCTGTTCGTTCGCGCGCAGCTCGCGCCCCAGCGCCCGTCCGTCAGCGCCAAAGACGCACGGCCAGCGCGACCGCGCCCATCCTGCGCAGCTGAGCTCGAGCCAGCCCCAATGGTTTAATGCCTCGCCGTCTGGCCGGCTGCCGTTGTGTGTGCGTCGTGCCTCGTGATTTGCTCCCGAGCTGAGCCCTGTTTATTTTAGTGTATTTAGGGATATTCTATGATTATTGATGTGTTTGCTTGGTTCGTTATAGGTTGCTCGGGTTCGATCGCAGTTAGTTTATTTGTGTGTTGTTGCCTTCCGACCAGGTAAGGATTTCTTACCGAAGTTGTGTGGGCTCTGCGATATATTATGCGATTGCTGATTGTATGCTTGTTTGTGTTTATTTACATGTTTGGTGATAAGTGCTCTATTCTGAATTCCCGACTGGCATGATTTCCTGTGTTGTTTCTCATGTTAGTCCATGCTAGGTTGTTCCTTTACGGCATGCTCGTATCATCCTTGCTTCGTAGTATCATGCTAGGTTCGTTGTATTCTTATTGAGCACGTATTGGATGATATTGCTTTTTTTTTGATTGCTAAGGCGGAGTTAGAGTTGCGGTAGATAGCATCATCCGGCCGGTGCATAACGTACCTTGCACCCCGACTGGGGACGTATGAGATGGAGCTCCGCCCTGATCCCGTTAGGGAATAGCTAACCCTAACGGCTGGCCCTGCAATCTTGGGTGAGGGTGGTAGACTGTTAAATGCCCCAACGGTCGGGATGATGACTTGGCATTGCCTCGCCCCGGCGATCGGCACGTCCTCGGCGTGTTCGGCCGTAGCCCTTGATTGCCACTGTTAAGGTAAGGGCGGCTTCTGGTGTAAGCCTACCACGACCCGTTCCTTAGCCCCAGGTGCGGTGGTTCAGGCTGACATAGTTTACGTGTCCAGGTCTCACACCCCTATGTCAGTGACACCGATCCAAAGATTTAGTTAGGCGTGGTGACTGGACATGGGCAGCTTGCCACTAGACCGGCACACCCCATAGTCTGCGAGAGCACGCGCGGTGCATGCTTACGCTCATTACTGGCGCGCGACCGGAGAGCTCCTCGGGATCTTGAGCTAGTGTACCTTTTCGTCGACGATGAGAGCAGCCGAGGCCGGGACTTGTTTCTCGTATAGGGCGACTTGTGTGATGTGTTGTGTGGTGATTTATTTCTGGACTAAGACCCTGAGTTGGCATCCGAGGCCCAAGTGTGGGCTAAGCTATGTGCTCTACTCTGTGTTTATATTCATAGCTTGCATATCTTTCTGCTAGATGACCATGTTTATCGTATTGTACCCCGGTTGGGGATTCTTACTGAGTAATTCGTTACTCACCCTTATTATGTGGTTTTCCACATGTAAACATGGTGCGAGACAGGATGGCTACAGGAGGAGCTGTGATCATGGAAACCCGTTGTTCAACTCTGAGTCTTATGTTTATGTTTATGATTTAAATGTCCTCTGAATGCATGTAGTTGGGCACGGAGCCCTAGGGTGTTTTCTGAATGAATTTCTGGATTCTAGCATTGTTGTAACTATTGCAAAGCTTGTATGTTTTAAATAAATCTCACGATCGAGTATGTTTTGGAAATGTATTTGTCTTGGAGCAGTGCTTGGAAACAGGGATGAGTTTCAGGAATTTATGTTGATTTTTAAATGGATGTTTTCATGTTTTAGTTTTTACTTAGAATCCAAACCCCATCTTGCAAATTTTCTGTAGATTTGTATGCATGCATTGAGGTAATGGCCTATTTAGAACCCCATTCGGGTTAGGTCTTTACAGTTGGTATCAAAGCTCAGAGTCATAGATTCTGTAGACTGACCTTTCGTTGTAGGTCGTTTTTCCATGATCATCAAGATCCGGACGGTCATCAGTACGCCTAAGTTTACTATTTGTTGTTGAAAAAGGGTTAAGAATTTACAATACCTGTTATCTAGTGTATGCCTTGTGTAGTGTTGTGGAGCGGAGACGAGCAGGTTCTGACTCGTTGTTGGTTTGGGTTTAGAGCGCCATTGTAAAGACCCAACCCGAAGATGGGACTAAATCTAGGTCTTTACTCAGCATGCCAGTGAAAAGCTTAAAAGGACCCAGCTAGGGTCGGTTTGTAAAACTTTTCAATTATAAGAGTGGAAAACATTAAAAACAAAGTAAACATTCATTAGGCAAAACGAACCATTCAAATTAAAGCGATGTTGATCGATCAAGACTTTCCTTAAAAACATAAAATAGTTCAAATCATAGTTTTCCCTACGGACCTAAGTCCAACTACATCTTTGAAATCCAAAAGCAGTAAAATAAGACACGACAGCAGTGTCAAGAAAGCATCCATGATCTCCCGGCTCTCTCCGCTAGCCACCTCGGTCTTTGTCCCAAGTTACTGTGGAAGAAACCACGATAAGGGTGAGTATAAACATACTCGGTAAGAACCCCGACCGGGAGTGCGATACGATGCAATCTATCATCTAGCAACCTAGTACACATGTTCACGATTATCAACACGGATCTTAGCTCATCGAGCTCCCAAGGCAAATCTGAGTCCTCGGAAGTCTCTTGCTTAGGCCTAATGATTGACTCTCAACCAATCCGGGACATCTCCAAGGGTCTTTCTCCCTTGGCCACTTGATCAGCTCTAAAACCGATCCCAAGATGTCCAGACACCCTCGAGGGTCTTTCTCCTCGACCAAAATTGATTAGCTCAAAAGCCAATCCCAATGGGTGTCCTCAAGGGCCTCTTTTACCTCGCTATAAATATGGACTATCGGAGAGTACCGAAGTCCGGCTCTAAAGCGGAAGGAATTGGTGTACTCACGAACATTAGCCCGGGGAGCTCTCGAACCGGCTACTAACGCGCGTGTGCGCGCACACCGCATGCTCTTTCTCGCAACCGGCGTAAATGCGGGGCCTAAGGGCAAACTACGCGGGCGTGCACGCATGCCTAAGACTCGGAAGCGGTGTCACCGAACACAGAGTGCGAGGCCCTCGGCACTCATCATGCGGCACTGCACCACCGACACGAAGCTAAGAACCGGCTAAGGCGGGCTTGCACCGTTGGCGGGGTTCCGCTCTAGCGGGCTACAAACTAGGCTTATGCCGATGTGGTAGCTACATCCACATCGCCGTCGGGGAAGCAATGTACGTTATGCTTCGCTCTACTCCCCGGCCGGTGGGGACATGGTACGTTATGTCCGCTCTCGGCCTCCGGATGATGACAAACCCTATTATACTAGCTAAGACTACCAAGTACGTGATTCTGGCTAACATTCACAAAATACATCCATCATACATAGCCTAGCATGATACTACGAGCTTAAGCGGGAATCTCAAGCATCTTTGGAAGAACAAACCTAGCATGGCACTAACATGTACAAAAGGCAAAACATGCTAGCAAGAATTCAATCACAAGCTATCCTATCCACTAACATGCTCATAAAGGTAACCAAGCATACAAGGCACAATTAAGAAAGCATAGCGGGGTCCACACAACCACGGTAGGAAGTCCTTACACGGAAACAAGTGGAGAATAGTTATCACAACCAAAAAGACCCTCGAGCTTAATACGAACTCGAGCAACCTAGGCATAAATAAAGCATCCTAAGTAAATACATACACAGCAGCCGTAAGCTTAGAAAACACAAAGGGATTGGTTCGGGAATTACCACCGAGAAGACACGGGCCTCGGCAGCAAGGAGTGGTGGCTTGGGCGCCGCTTTGGTGCGGGTGGGGCGCTGGGGGCGCGCGACACGTCGGGCGGGCAGCGCAGGCGGCGCGTAGTGCGTGCAGCTGCAAGGCGCGCCAGCGAGCGCTCGGCCCGGGTTGGCGCGCGGCGAGGGGTCGCGCCGAGCGGCGGGCAGCGCGGCGGCGGCGCGTCTGGCTGCGTTGCGGCACTGTGGCGACCACGAGCGACATCGGGCGTTCTTTGGCGGCCACGAGCGACGTCGGCGCGATGGGTGTCGCGACGGTGGGGCTTCCAGTGCGCGCAGCGCGATGGTGGGCGGCGTAGGGCGGGCGGCGTGGTCAGTGCGGCGCGCAGGGCCGAGCGCGCAGGGTCGTGGCGGGCAGGGGTGGTGCGATGGACCGGGTGGTGCGTGCGGCTAGCTAATTTGGGTGGCTCGGGGTGGTTCGATGGTGTGGCTAGGGTTGCTCGGCTAGGGTTTTAGGGAGAGAGAGAGAGGCGGCCAACAAAGGGAAAAATAGGGGTTTCTTGATTTTTCCTTCTCTTCCTTATTTTAAATAGGGTTAGGAAACCTAAAATTCCCTTCCCAAGGATTTTTCTCTTGCGGGTCCCGGCTAAAGAAATTCTTTTCTCTTTTTAGTTCAAATTCTTATTTAAAACTCCAATTCCACCATCTAGGGCAAGGGTTCAAATCCCAAAGGATCCAATTAATTCCCAATTAATTTTGCTATTAACCGGGAAGGAAAACGGGGCCGTTACAGCCATCATGCCAACTTCCCGCAGTGTGTGATGTTTGTTGTGGCTTGTTGAGGTATCCAGATAGATTCGGATGCCCTGGGACATCGTCCCCGTGGGAGGCAGAGCTTGGACTCCTGTAGGCCAATTGTGGCCCAGTTGTTGGTTTTCCCCTAGTGAGAGGGTGGAGGTGCTTTGCCTTGGAGTGCCACTCCAAGAGAGGAGTTAACTATGGTTGTGCTTATGTGGATGCTTGTGGAGCAGGTCCCCGTGTGGACTAGCCTGGGTAGCTCAAGTGTTGATCTTGAGCCTTAGCAGATTGTTTGATTGCCCAGTGGGTAGCTGCAGAGTTGGTAGCCTTCGAGGAGATTGTTGAGGCATCTTTGTGCTTCTGTAAAGTGTTGTTGTTTGCAGCCAGTAAGCCGGAACCCTGTGGTTAAGGGTGCAGTGGCGATGTTGTTCCTTCGGATTGGATCCGTTGGTGTTTTCCTCGGATGTTTGGTAGAGTTGAGCACTCTTCCTTTGGTGAGCTCCTCGGAGTGGAGCTAGCTGCTGCATGTTGAGAGAGCCGGCCAGAGTTTTGTTGAGCATCATGTGGAGGTGCAAGAGTAGGCGGTGAGCCTTCGGTTTGATGAGATGCCATAGGCATGGTTTTTTGAGTTGGAGCCCTTGTATGCCTAGCCAGAGTTCTTGTCACTTGAGGTTGTGACCTTGTTGACCCCATTGGTAGTAAGATGTGGATTTGGTAGTGGTGGCACTTGAGGTGCATTGGTTGGTGTGCTTTTTTGGCACTAAGTCTGGTTCAGGCTTGAGTTTGGCTTGGGCATAGCAGATGGTTCTATGCCGTTCGGAGTTTAGTGCACTCCTTTAGCCTTGGATCTGTTTATGGTAAGTGGCTTTGTTTAGGTCGTGTGCGGAGGGCTAGTTCAGTGGTAGTCGATGGACTACAAGCGAAAGGATGCTCGAGAGGAGCCGGAGCCTCTTCCCTTTGTTTTTGGGGGTTGAGTAAGTCAGCAGGTTGGCAGTTGGTAAGTGTTGGTGCGCGTGAGTCTCGCGCTAGTGTTAAGGCCAAGAGATTTCTTTGAGGTTGGTAGTGCGGTCAACTACCTTTGAGTGCCTAAATCTGAGGAGAGTTGATCATTATAGATGCGAGTTTGGTCCAGCTGAGGGACCATGAGTTGGATGCCTATGAGGTGAGTTCGATGCTTTGGTAGAGCAAGCTTGCCTCAGCTTCGTGTATCGTGTGGAGATGGAACTTTTGGTGTTCCTTGGATTGTTTGTATCTCTGCCAGGAGTTAGCGTTGCTTTTTGGAAAAGCGCTTGTTAGTCTTGGATCTCTAAAGGAAGGTTGAGAGTTGTGCACACAAGTGTGTTTTGTGTGGTTCGTTAAAGTGGCGAGAGTTTGAGATCCATGTAGGGTTTGCTTTGGAGATCTAGTGCTCAGTTCCTGGAGAAGTTGGACTCCAGGTGGTTGTTGCAAGGCTTTAGTCGAGGTGGTAAGGATACCGTGCTCGTGGTATCAGGTTGTTGCTTAGGCAAGTGTTGTTGGGTTGGACCTAAGCTTGGTTGGCGGATCTTCTTGTTGATCGTTGGTTGGAGTTTGATTGGAACCGAACAAGAGCGATGGTAGCTAAGCCGCGTGGTTTCGAGCGTCATGGCTAAGAGAGTTGCTTGGATCTTTCCTTGGGTAGAAGTTATGTTGTGGCCGATGCTTTGAGTAGGAGGATGACGCATTCTGTAGCGTTTCGGGTCCTCTAGGTTCCCAAGGAGTTGGAGTTGGCCAGCATGGTTGGGATGCTGGAAATTGGAGTTGTTCGTTGAGCGGTTGTCCTGTTAGATCGCTTTCTTGGCGCAGTGTGTGTGTCGAGGGTTGTCGGAGAACCCTAGGTTGTGGAGAGCCTCTCCAGAGCTCAGTCAGGCCCAGGTAGTGAGTTTCAGTTGGCCAGCTGGAGGCGTGTGGGTTGTAGCCTCGGTTGAGTTGCTAGCAGTCTTGGTAGACTAGCAAGCTAGTGTTTGTTTGGAGTAAAGTCCGGATTGGTTCCGGTGTGGTGGCAAGTTGATGCTTGGTGTCGACCAAGGTGTGGATTGGAGTTGCTTGAGATTAGTTTTGCTCGTGGGGCGAGTGGTTTGTGCCCTGTTGGTTGTTTTCCTGTTGCAGGATGTTGAGTTGCCCCGTTTGGCATTTGGAGGTTCAGTCTGAGATGGACCCCTTGTTGTTGCCCGTGAGATTAGATGTTGTTGCTCTAGAGGAGCAAAACAGTGAGCATATGTGGAGCCTCTGTCCTTCGGTTGTCTGCTTGTAAGAGCCGTTTTCCTTCTGGGAGTTGTCAGGTTTCTCCCGTAGCCATGAGTCGATGGTAGAGGTGCTAGTGTAAGGACCCGACCTGGAATACGGTCCTAAACCTAGGTCCTCACTCAGCATGCAAGTTAAATATTTCAACAAGCGGTTTAGTGCTCATATTTAAAACTTTTTCAAAACATTTGGAAACGGGGAACACTTAAAACATAACCAACAATTTTCATAAGCAAATCCAATCAAGGTAAAATAAGCCTGGCCAGTATTTATAAAAGAACATTCAAAACAGTTTAAACAACTTTAACATCATTCCCCTAGGACTCATGTCCATCTACATGCTGAAAAAAATAAATGCAAACAATAAAGCAGCCAGTCTTTGGTGGCCCCCATGATCAAACGGCTCCCTCCGCTAGCCATCCCGGTGTTGTCCCAAGTTACCCGGTGGAAAAACCACAAGAATAAAGGTTAAGTATAAACATACTCAGTAAGAATCCCCAACCGGGGTACAATACGATACATCAGTCATCTAGCACCCTAGTATACATGCAAATAAAACAATGACTTAGAGCAAAACGCTTGAATTAGGCTATGAGCTGCTTCTAGAGCGAGCCTATTCAATGGCTTTCATCTACTGCCTATCCTAGGTTCTACACTTGGATGCCCTTCGGGCCTTACACAACCTAGGACTCAGTGATGCCCAATGGGGTCTTACACACCTAGGATGCCCATCGGGGTCTTACACCTCCAACTCAGTGATGCCCATCGGGGACTTACACACCTAGGATGCCCATCGGGGTCTTACACCTCCAACTCGGTGATGCCCATCGGGTCTTACACACCTAGGATGCCCATCGGGTCTTACACCTCCAACTCGGTGATGCCCATCGGGACTTACACACCTAGGATGCCCATCGGGTCTTACACCTCCAACTCGGTGATGCCCATCGAGAACTTACACACCTAGGATGCCCATCGGGTCTTACACCTCCAACTCGGTGATGCCCATCGGGGACTTACACACCTAGGATGCCCATCGGGTCTTACACCTCCAACTCGGTGATGCCCATCGGGGACTTACGCACCTAGGATGCCCATCGGTCTTACACCTCGGATGTCCATCGGGGTCTTACCCAGCGGGACCTAAACTAGTTACCCCTACAGTCTTCTACACTATACATCACCGCCTATGCCACGGCACGGAACTAACAGGATAAAATAGAACAAGGTATGCCAAGATAATTAAACCCCTTGAATGGAACTAATGAGAATATATCGGGGACACAAGAGCAACACGATATGGAAGCAAGAGAAAACATGTAACCTACCTGCTTGGAAATTTCATACAATCACAAGACATGGCATCTTTGGAAGAACAAACCTAGCATGGCACTAACATGAACAACAAGCAACATGCTAGCAAGATTTCAAACACAAGTCTGTTCAATAGCTAACATACTCATAACAACAACCAAGCATACAAGGCACAATCATGATAGCATCGCGAGGTCCACACAACCACGGTAAGAAATCCTTACAGGACTAGCAGAAAATAATCACAAATCAACCAAGCAATCCTCGAGCCTCTAATCGAACCCAAACAACCTAAACATAAAATAAAGCAACCCAAATCAAATACATAAAACAGCCGACCCAAATAAATCCCTAAACAAAGACCAACAAATCGGGGCCCAACGAAGAAAAGACTGGGAAATACCATCCGAGAAGCCACTAGGCTCGGGCCAACCAAAGACACACAATGTGCGGCCGGGCGCAGAAAAGAAACTGGCCGGGCGCTGGGCACAGGCGCTGGGCACTGGGGCGCAGGCAGGGGTGAGTCTTTGGCGTAAACACGCGCGCTGGGCGAGGCAAGGGCGCACGCGGCGCGGGCTCGAGCTCGGTGGCGGCGGCGACCTGGCGCGGCTTGGCGAGGGGCAGGCGCGCGCGGCGCGCAGCGCGAGGCGACGCGACGCGACGGGCTCGGGGGCGCTCGGGAAGGCACGACGACCTACAGGGGCGAGCGACTCGGTGCGGCCAGGGCTCGGGCGACTCGACACAGACCTGGGCGACACGGAGACGGCCTGGCCGATGCCGATCTGGGCTCGGCGCGACCAAGGCGACACGGAGATGGCCTGGGCGATGCAAATCTGGGCTCGGCGCGACTAGGGCGAGGGCGATGCGATCGGGCGCTGGGGTGGCTCGGCACGGCGCGGGCATGGGCGAGCTGGGCGGCCTGGAGCGAGGGCGCGGCTCGGCTGGACATGGTGCGACTAGGGCTGGGCATGGTGCGGCTAGGGCTGGACATGGGCGACCAAGGGGCTGCTCGGGCTGGAGGAGAGAGAAAAGGAGAGAAAAAGGAATTTTGGGGATTTTGGAAAATAAAAGGAAAAAAATAAAAGGAAAAAGGGAATTAAAAGGAAAAATGGGATTTTATCCTCCTTTCCATCCTTAACCAATTTTCTTACCAAATTTAAATAAGTCTTAAAGTCCTTAAATCCCATTTCCCGGCTTCCTCCTTCGAGACCCGGCTGAAGCAACCTTTTCCAAACAATAACTCTTACTAAAAACAAACTCCCAAATCATCTCTAAGGGCCTAGGCTCGAATCCCAAAGGAACACCCAAACAACGATCACTTTGCCCAAAACCCAAATCACAACCGAACTCCCAAACGAATACCCCAAACATCTCGGGACTCATGACCACCAACATACAAGCCTCAACAAAGCGCGGAGCTGCCTCAAGCCCCGAAAATCCACAAATCTGCCTGGGAGCAAAAAGACCAAAATACCCTAAGGGTCAAAAGCACTCTAACGGCCCGACCGAAACCACTGAATCGAACAGGAAGCACCTCGAGAACTGGAATAGAAAATCGGGCGTTACAATACTCCCTCCTTTTAAGACTTTCGTCCTCGAAAGTCCTAAAACGAAACAAATGACTCTATGAATACTCCACCGATTCTTAGCCAATGAACTTCTCGGCTAAAACAACACTAGCCCTTCTCTCGATAACCAAACCCTCTTGGGTTCTCAAAGGCTCAAAGCCACAATGCTCTCACCGCACATACTATCTCAACAAAGAGACGAGGAACACAAAACTTGCATCTTTGTCAAAGACGGGGCAAAGCTAACCACTGCTCCAATCCGCTCAAGGATCTCAAAAGCCCTACAAACTTGGGGCTCAACCAAAACCCCGTTAAACCAACACGGAACACCTCTCAATGGTGTTACTCTCAGCAAACTGGCAGACTGGGCACAAGCTCCAAAAATCAACGCCACGCACTGGCGTAACTTCTCTGAATGCCCACCCGATAACAAAGCGCGCCTCAACACAACGCCAAGTCAAGTGGCCAAACAACTGAACCTCAGGTTCCAGAAACCAAACGGCCTACTCTTTCTTCACAAGAGACCAGCGAACCACAAGGCTTGCCTAAAGCCTTAACGAAAAACAATCGAACCACCAACAGGCGATCGATCCAAAAGGCAAACTTTTCCCACTAGCACAAGCTGAAACTTCAGCTACGGCCAACCCTAAATGGCCAAAAACCAGGCACAGGCTCCACTCGGCCAAGCCAACAACTGGAGCCTCACAACGGCCGAACAACTACTTTCCAATGCAATCCGATCAGCCACTGGCCTAAGAGATTATCGCCAGACAGGAAAACAAATAACATACCTCTCCCGGAAATCTCGAGCAGCAAAGAATAAAACAACACGCGGCTACTTGCAACACAACACCTCGAGGATAACAACTCAAAGGTTTAACCAACCAATGCCACGACACGTCTATGCCAACCCCTCAACTTTGGCTCAACTAAATGCCAACCACTTAACGCAGCGCAACAACTAGGAGCAAAGCACGAGAAAGGCTTGCTCTGCGAGAACTCAACTCAAGCTTACAACTAGCGAAGCTCGCCTCCAATGACATGCAACTCTCAAGTCCAAGCGGCTAAACGAATGACTTCCTCCTTTTAGCTTAGGCCTAACTCATCTTCCAACCGAGAAACTCCACAATCGATTGAACCACCAACTTAGAACTAGCAAGATCTATCCAAACACCGAAGCGGTGCCAACTTTTGAAACCTTCCAAACAAGAGCAAGTCCTCGGGGCCACGCCCGCTTGCTCCAACCAAGCTAGCTCTTACAACAACATGGGAACCAACCCTTGGCCAACTACAAGCACCAACGGATAACGGTTTGAAGCCAACGGAGGTACTAAAACAACACTAGCTCGTCAACCGACTACAAGCTTTCAACAACTCAACCGAGGAACCGCCTGGAGTGCTGGTGAGCTCGGTGAGGCTCTCCACAACCTTGGGTTCCTCCGATCACCCTCAGACACACACGGTAGTCAAGCATCTCTAACAGATAAGCGGCTACACGGGCACAACTCTCTCTCCAAAGATCTCGACTATCTTTGGCGTGCTCCAACTCCTCGAAAGACCAAGAAGACCAGGAAATACTACATAATGTGTCGACCTCCAACTCAAGCATCGACCACATCATAGCTTCTACCGGGGTAGGGATCCGGTCAACACTCTTAGCAATGACGGACAAAAACTACGCGGCTTTGCTACCACCGCCCTTGATTAGTTCCAACTGAACTCCAACCATCGATCAACAAGAAATTCCTCTACCCAGGTCAAAGGCCAACTAGCATAACTTGCCTAAGCAACAATCCGGCTACAAGCACGGTATCCTTACGATCAAAATTAGGGCACTTGCCAAGAACTAAAGCCCTAACACCAAAAGGACTTAGCACTGGTTTCTCAACACGACCCTTTCGTGGTTCCCAAAACATACCCCAAGGAACGAGCTACACAAGAGTACACTGGCGTGCACAGCTCCAACTTGATTCCTTAAGATCCAACACGAACTCTAACACAAGGTAACCTTTGCCTCCAAAAAGAGCCACAACTAGCAAGGGAGCAACAAGAGTTCAAACCCACTCGGGGTCAACTCACCACGAAACGCCCCATTGGCCAACTCACTCTACAAGAGCAGAACCACACCAAGCTAACAACCACATACCAATGTGTCCACCAAATGTGCTCCGCACAATCCATCCAACACATGGCTCCCACGCTGAACCAACCACGCATCATCGATGCCAACTCTACTCGTACCAAGGAAACTCAAGGGTAGTCGAATCACCCTACCAACAAACTGGCTCACAAGGCCACAACACAAGCGCGAGAACTCGAATGCGCTAGCCCTTAACAACCTACAACATCCTTTGTACCCAACTCTTGGTGACCTTGAAAGCTCTTGCTTTCCCTCGAACGACCTCACACTTGTAGTCCTCCGACTACCACCGAGCTAGATCTCTTATGCAACCTAAACAGGTGCAACCTCAGAAAAATGGGTACAAGGCTAGTGGGGATGCTATACTCTGGGCGGGCATGGAACCACCTGCACCAAAAGTGCCAACTGGCCTGAAACTAGGCCTCCTTCCAAAGCTTGGTGCCAACAGGCACTACATCCTTTACAACACAAACATCCCTTTACGAGCTTTAAGCCCCCCGGGGTAGGGAAGGTCACACTCCTGTGACAGGGCAATGGCGCTCAACACAAGAGTCTCAACACTCGAGTAGACTACTCTCTCGACATCACGTCTAACAGACAAGCCAAGGCCCACTCTCTCGCATCCCACTAGATGCTCAACGAATACTCGAGGCAACCCTCCGGGTGGCACAGCACCTAGCTCCACACGGAACATGCTAACAGAAGGTGCTTCTCACTAATAGCCACTGGAAACCACGGACGGATTAGGTCCTGACAAGCAAACTCCACAATACCCCCTAGCTACGAGGGTACTAAAAGAAGCTGGGGCTGCAAAACGATTGCAGACTTGCGGGAGGACAAGATGTCTCTACATCTTTCTCAAAAGCTACTAACTTGGCGGTGGCCAATTCGCGGGTGGTGGTGGAGACTCTCTTGGTTCGCCTCTCACGGGGACTTCCACCACCACACCGCTTTGCATCAAAGCGAAAGACCAGAACGGCACGCCTCGACCTCTGAACATCAGGTCATCGGTCTCTGAACACCAGGTCATCCCAACACTTGGATGATAAACTCGAACCTGGTCAACCACCTTGCCGCTACCAGCAAGTTCTCTAAAGCATCAAGCTCCTCAGGCTTCCACTTGCCAAACTCGGCGGCTCCATCAATGCTAACTAACTCATCAACATAACCTGTTGATCATGCCCTTCCGGAAACCTCCGGGGCTACCAGAGCTACTAGGGGGGTGTCTCTTAAACAAACTCTGTCAGCTGGGCTATCTGTGCCCGGGACTCCTCACTACGCGCTACAAACTGCGCCTGGGTCTCCGCTCTCTAATAGCTAAAAGACCTGCCATCAATTCTCTCATGGCTGGAGCACACCCTGCTCAAGGAGTCTCACTCTAAGGCATGCTAGCCTCTAACCTCTTCTCTTGGCAACTCAACTGCCAGGGCCAAAGGTAACTGCGGGTCTAGACAATCAGAATGACCGGTTGCCAGCTAAATGTAAAACAAGGTTTCCTTTTATATTTTTAAGTTTGGGAGAATCTGTTGGAAGGACTCGAACCTCACCTAAAAAGGGGTTGGGAAGCTTGGGTTTAAATAAGGAAAAATAAAACGTCGTGTGGGGCTCGAAGGGGAATCTTGGGAGGGCATAAGAGATTCCCAAGTCTATTTAAGTTAAGGAAGGGAATTATATTTAAAGAGAAAGAAAAGAGAAAACAAGGAAAAAAAAAAAAAGAGAAAGAAAGAACCCCAAAACCCTAGACCTCTCCTTCACTCTCTTAAGCCGCCCACACCGCCGCCGTGTCTCGCCTAAGCCGCCCCCACACGCCGCCGTGTCTCGCCTAAGCCGCCCCACACCGCCGCCGTGTCTCGCCTAAGCCGCCCACACCGCCGTCGTGTCTCGCCTAACGCCTCTGTTTGCCCCACGACATCGCCGCCGCCGACCCACGCTGCTGCACCGCACCGACACACCACACCCGCCACCCAGGCTCGCGTCGGCGGCCGGCTCGCCACCGCCGCAATGACCCATCCTCCACTCCGCACCAGTCGCCCAGCCAGACCGGCCGTGTAAGCCGCCTCGCGCGCCGACGACACCACCCAGCGCGCGCTTCGCGCCCAGCCAAGACCGGTGCAGGGGTAGCCCCTCTCGCGCGCCGCACGACAGCACCCCAGCGCCCAAACCGCGTCGCTCCACTCGCCCGCACTCCGTCCCAGCGTGTCGCTCGTTCGCGCGCCAGCCTCGCAGCCCAGTCGTCCGAGACGCATTGCCGCCGCCCGTCGACGCCTTGAGCAGCGCGCCGCCAGAGTGTCGGCTCGCCGCCCGCGCGCTCGAGCAGCGCCCTGGCGTCCCAAAGAAGGCCGTCCGCCTTTGCTCGCTGCCGAGACGTGTGCCTTCTCGGTTGGTAAATTCCCGAACCTCCACCCTTTGGGCGTCCTGATTTTCGATGCTGTTTATTAATTAGGATAATTTATTGCTTGCTTAGGTTGCTCGAGTTCACTTAAAAGCTCGAGGGTCGTTATTCGATTCGGGATAATCAACCTCCACTTATTTCCAGGTAAGGATTCTTACCCGGGGTTGTGTGGACCCTGCGAATACTTGATAGCACGCTGATTACTGTAAATATATGAATTTCTAGTGATAGGTTCCATGTTTTCTTTTGATTCATGTTCGTGACATGTTTAAATCTCGTTAGTTCCATGCTAGGCATTCCTATCTTGATAGACCCATGCTGCCTATTGTATGCTGCTAGATCCAAGTTACGGTTAGACGTGAGATGTAAAGTTTAGAGGGCCGTAGAGGTAACTAGTTTGGGGTCCCGCTCGGGCAAGACCGATGGACACCTGGAGGTGTAAGGCCCTATGGGCATCCTAGGTGTGTAAGGCCCACTTTGGGCATCACCGATTTTGGAGGTGTAAGGCCCTATGGGCATCCTAGGTGTGTAAGGCCCACCGGGCATCATCCGATTACGGAGGTGTAAGGCCCTATGGGCATCCTAGGTGTGTAAGGCCCTTTGGGCATCACCGATCTTGAAGGTGTAAGGCCCGATGGGCATCCTAAGTGTGTAAGGCCCCAATGGGCATCTTTGTGTCCTAAGTGTGTAAGGCCCCATTGGGCATCACCGAGTCCTAGATTGTGTAAGGCCGAAGGGCATCCAAGCGTAGGGACCTAGGAGTGATTGTTGATGGGAGCCCTTGTATAGGCTCGCCTAGAAATAGCCCATAGCCTAACCAACCGTTTCTGCTCTAAGTCTTGTATGGTTGCTTGCCCATGTGCTAAATGAGATGATTTCGTATTGTACCCCGATTGGGGATTCTTCTTGAGTAACTTGTTGCTCACCCTTATTTTCTGTGGCTTCCCACAGGTAACTTGGGACAGAGAGGTGGATGGCTAGGAGGAAGCGGCTCGATGATCATGGACGGTGACCGACTGGATCGCACGTTTCTTTAAATGTTTTCCTTAATGATTTAGCATGTAGTGGGACTTGGGTCCCTAGGAAAAAGCACTCAAACTATTTTATGTTCTCGCATCGTTTTCCTTTGAATTGTTTTAAGAAATCTTGATCGAGTCATTTACCTATTTTATTTAATTGAAATCATGGTTTTGTTTTAAAAATGTTTATTGCAAAGTTTTAAACTTCCGACTCTGAATGATGTTTATATTCTTAATCATGCATGCTAAGTATGGACCTTAGGTTACAGACCGTTTCTTGGGTCGGGTCTTTACAACAACCCTGGACGTGGTCTCATCATCAACATGCGCAGTCCAACTTCTCGGTTGGAAATACCAAACGTCCCTGCTCCTCTAAGTGCAATCAACCTACTAGCGATCCACACAAAGCATAAAAGCTAGCCCACGCTGGGGCTCTCACTGCCAAACAAGGGTAACACATGTATACTAGATGCAGTATTGTAAAATAAAACCCTTAGCTTAATGAACTCAAACAAACCTGACGGCCGCGGAGTGCTGATGATCATGGGGACAACAACCTACAAAGCAGGTTAGTCTACAGAATCTATGACTCTGAGCTCTAATACCAACTGTAAGGACCCGACCTGGAATACGGTCCTAAACCTAGGTCCTCACTCAGCATGCAAGTTAAATATTTCAACAAGCGGTTTAGTGCTCATATTTAAAACTTTTTCAAAACATTTGGAAACGGGGAACACTTAAAACATAACCAACAATTTTCATAAGCAAATCCAATCAAGGTAAAATAAGCCTGGCCAGTATTTATAAAAGAACATTCAAAACAGTTTAAACAACTTTAACATCATTCCCCTAGGACTCATGTCCATCTACATGCTGAAAAAAATAAATGCAAACAATAAACGACAGAGTGCTGGTGGCCCCCCATGATCAAACAGCTCCCTCCGCTAGCCATCCTGGTGTTGTCCCAAGTTACCTGGTGGAAAAACCACAGAAATAAGGGTGAGTATAAACATACTCAGTAAGAATCCCCAACCAGGGGTACAATACGATACATCGGTCATCTAGCACCCTAGTATACATGCAAATAAAACAATGACTTAGAGCAAAACGGTTGAATTAGGCTATGAGTCGCTTCTAGAGCGAGCCTATTCAATGGCTTTCATCTCTTGCCTATCCTAGGTTCTACACTTGGATGCCCTTCGGCCTTACACAACCTAGGACTCGGTGATGCCCAATGGGGTCTTACACACCTAGGATGCCCATCGGGTCTTACACCTCCAACTCGGTGATGCCCATCGGGGACTTACACACCTAGGATGCCCATCGGGTCTTACACCTCCAACTCGGTGATGCCCATCGGGGTCTTACACACCTAGGATGCCCATCGGGTCTTACACCTCCAACTCGGTGATGCCCATCGGGGACTTACACACCTAGGATGCCCATCGGGTCTTACACCTCCAACTCGGTGATGCCCATCGGGGACTTACACACCTAGGATGCCCATCGGGTCTTACACCTCCAACTCGGTGATGCCCATCGGGACTTACACACCTAGGATGCCCATCGGGGTCTTACACCTCCAACTCGGTGATGCCCATCGGGACTTACGCACCTAGGATGCCCATCGTGGTCTTACACCTCCGGATGTCCATCGGGTCTTACCCGAGCGGGACCTAAACTAGTTACCCCTACTGGTCTTCTACACTATACATCATCACTGCCTATGCCCGGCACGGAACTAACAGGATAAAATAGAACAAGGTATGCCAAGATAATTAAACCCCTTGAATGGAACTAATGAGAATATATCGGGGACACAAGAGCAACACGATATGGAAGCAAGAGAAAACATGTAACCTACCCACTGGAAATTTCATACAATCACAAGACATGGCATCTTTGGAAGAACAAACCTAGCATGGCACTAACATGAACAACAAGCAACATGCTAGCAAGATTTCAAACACAAGTCTGTTCAATAGCTAACATACTCATAACAACAACCAAGCATACAAGGCACAATCATGATAGCATCGCGAGGTCCACACAACCACGGTAAGAAATCCTTACTGGGACAAGCGAGAAAATAATCACAAATCAACCAAGCAATCCTCGAGCCTCTAATCGAACCCAAACAACCTAAACATAAAATAAAGCGACCCAAATCAAATACATAAAACAGCCCAAATAAATCCCTAAACAAAGACCAACAAATCGGGGCCCAACGAAGAAAAGACTCGGGAAATACCATCCGAGAAGCCACTAGGCTCGGGCCAACTTGACACACAACAGCAAAAGGCGGGCGCAGAAGAGCGGTGGTCAAGGCTGGGCCTGGCGCTGGGCACAGGGGCGCGAGGCGGGTCTTTGGCGTAAAGGCACGGCGCGCTGCTGGGCGAGGCGAAGGGCGCGCGCGGGCGCGGGCTCGAGCTCGGTGGCGGCGACGACACGCGGCGCGGCTTAGCGGAGGACGGCGACGCGCGCGCGCGCGCGAGGCGGCGCGACGCGACGGGCTCGGGGCGCTCGGGAAGGCACGACGACCCTCTGGGCGAGCGACTTCGGCGGCGGCCGGGGGCTCGGGCGACTCGACACGGACACTGGGCGACGGAGGCGGCCGGCGATGCCGATCTGGGCTCGGCGCGACCAAGGCGACACGGAGATGGCTCGGGCGATGCAAATCTGGGCTCGGCGCGACTAGAGGCGAGGCGGCGCGATCGGGCGCTGGGTGGCTCGGCACGGCGCGGGCATGGGCGGTAGGCGGGCGGCTGGAGCGAGGCGCGGCTCGGCTGGACATGGTGCGACTAGAAATTTGGGCATGGTGCGGCTTAATTTGGACATGGGCGACCAAGGAAATTTGCTCGGGCTGGAGGAGAGAGAAAAAGAGAGAAAAAGGAATTTTGGGGATTTTGGAAAATAAAAGGAAAAAAATAAAAGGAAAAAGGGAATTAAAAGGAAAAATGGGATTTTATCCTCCTTTCCATCCTTAACCAATTTTCTTACCAAATTTAAATAAGTCTTAAAGTCCTTAAATCCCATTTCCGGCTTCCTCCTTGAGACCCAGTGAAGCAACCTTTTCCAAACAATAACTCTTACTTAAAACAAACTCCCAAATCATCTCTAAGGGCCTAGGCTCGAATCCCAAAGGAACACCCAAACAACGATCACTTTGCCCAAAACCCAAATCACAACCGAACTCCCAAACGAATACCCCAAACATCTCGGTACTCGCAGCCACCAACATACAAGCCTCAACAAAGGCAGAGCTGCCTCGAAGCCCGAAAATCCACAAATCTCGCCCGGGAGCAAAAAGACCAAAATACCCTAAGGGTCAAAGCAGACTCTAACGGCCCGACCGAACCATCGAATCTGAACGGAAGCACCTCGAGAAGCTGGAATAGAAAATCGGGCGTTCTATCGCTAGCAAGAAGGAAAAGTTTGTTGGCTGCTTGGAAGCGCTTGTTTGTCGATTAAGCGGATTCTTGGATGGTGTTCTAGAGGTGCGATAAAGGTTGTTCTCGCCTCTTGTGAGTGTTCGGCCAAGATTTGGTTCTTTTGTTGTTTCGAGAGCTAGTTCGATTCTAGCCGAGGGCGTTGCCACGAGGTCTTGTTCCTAGTCGAGAAAGTTTTGGGAGTTGACCCCCCTCCTCAGCAGATTGAGTAAGTTCTGTTAGTTTTGGGTTGGTGATCCGATTGGTTGAGTTTTCCTTGGGTGTTGCTTCCTAGAGAGTTGGTTGCTATTGCCTTGGGTTTGAGCAAGTCGCGAGCGTGTGTGATGTTCACGCCTTCTTGAGTTTGCTCTTTGGGAAGTCGTTTCCGTTTGGTAGGAGTCGACTTAGCTCTGAGTTGTGTAGTTGATCGAGTAGCGCAAATGGTCACCCCAGCCGTGAGGGTCCCTGCTTTGTGTTGTTAGCAAGAAAAGTTGTTTGTTTCGCAAGGGCGGAGGCTAGCTTGATCGAGTTGAGTTGTTCGGGCAAGTTGTTGGTCCTTTGGGGAGTGATGATTTCCTTTCCCCCTAGCCTCTGCGGTGGTTGAGTTGCTCCTTGGATGCCATCCTCGAGTGTTAGCTTGCGAGGTAGTCTTGCGGATTCGTGTGGCTCAGGATCCGTAAGCTTTGAGGTTGTCGTTATCCGTTTTCCTTGTGAGGTTTTGGGAGTGGAGCTTAGTTGGAAGATGAGTTAGGCTTAGGCTTAAAGGGAAGTCCTTTGAGTAGCCAGTTGGATTTTAAGAGTTGAGTAGTAGCTTGGAGGCGAGCGTTGCTCGTTATAAGTTTGGGTTGAGTTCTGCTGAGCAAGCCCTTCTCGAGCTTTGCTCCTAGTTGTTGTGCGTTCGCAGTTGGCGTTATAGCGGAGCCTCGTTTGAGTGTGTTGGCACAGAGGTGCCGTGGCTTTGTTTGGTAAAGCCGTTGAGCTTTTTTCCTCAAGGTGTTGTGCGCAGAGCTGCGTGATGGTTTAGTCCTTGCTTCACGAATTTTTGTGAGGAATGATGGTTGTTCCTTGCCCGGCAAGTGTTCTCCTTGGCGATTCTTTGGTAGGTTTTCGTTGGAAAGTTTGCGTTCGGCCGATGAGGAGTTCTAGTTTGTTGGCTTGGCCGAGTGGAGTCTGTGCTTGGCCCTTGTCTTTTTAAGGTGGCCGTAGCTGAAGTTTCAGCTCGTGTGAGTGTTGTTAGCCGTCTGGTGTACCAGGATGGTGCCCCTTGCCTTTGGTTCGGCGTTTTCTCCTTAAGATGGTTGCTTAAGTGTTGTGGTCGTGTTCTAGTTGGAGAAGTTTGTCTTTTGGATCACCGCCGATTGGTGTGGTTCGTTTGTATCTCGTTAAAAAGTGTAGTCAAGGTTTGAGGTTTGTTGGTCTCTTGTGAAGTAAGAGTAGGCCGTTTAGTTTTGGAATCTAGAAGGTTTGGTTGTTTGGCCAGTTTGTTGTAGGGTTGAGTTTGTTTGTTGTCAGCTGTGAGCTTCCTTAGGAGTTTTGCCAGTGCGTGGTGTAGAGTTTCAGAGCTTGTGGCCAGTCCTCGAGTTTGTTGAGAGTAGCACCGTTTGAGAGTTGGTGCGAGTTGAGGATGTGGTTTCTTGATCTGTTTCCCTTGGAGTTCGAGTGTATGCCCAGTCTTGATTGAGTTTGTTTGTGGCAGCCTGGATGGCATAGTGCCTTTGAGTTTTTGAGAACCCAAGAGGGTTTGGTTTTCGAAGAAGGTTGGTGTTGTTTTAGCCGAGAAGTTCGGTTGGTTTGGATTCAGTGCGATTTTTCTGGAGTGTTTCGTCTTAGGACTTTCGAGGACGAAAGTCTTAAAAGGAGGAGTATTGTAATGTGACCCGATTTTCTATCCGATTTTTGAGGTGCCTTCGGGTCAAGTTTCGGTTGTTGGTTGGGTCGTTAGAGCGGTTTTGTCCCTTGGGGGTATTTTGGTCTTTTTGCTTCCCGGGCAGGATTTGTGGATTTTCAGGGCTTCAAGGTAGCTCCTGCCTTTGTCGAGGCTGGTTTGTTATTGCTTGCGAGTCCCGAGATGTTTGGGCTAGTCGTTTGGGAGTTCGGTTGTGATTTGGGTTTTTGGGCAAAGTGTTGGTTGGTTGTGTGCTTCCTTTGGGAATCGAGCCCGGGCCCTTGGTGTTGATTTGGGAGTTGGATTTTAGTGGGTTTTATTTATTGGGAGAGGTTGCTTTGGTAGGGTCTCGAAGGAGGAAGCCGGGAAATGGGATTTTTAAGGATAAAAGTGGATAAGGATGGATTTTGGATAAAATCCTTATTTTTCCTTTTTATTTCCATTTTCCTTTTCTTTTCCAAATTCATTTTCTTTTCTTTTATTTTATTTTTTTCCCCGAATTCACTTTCTCTCTCTCTCTCTCTCTCTCTCTCTCTCTCTCTCTCTCTCTCTCTCTCTCTCTCTCTCTCTCTCTCTCTCTCTCTCTCTCTCTCTCTCTCTCTCTCTCTCTCTCTCTCTCTCTCTCCATGAGCCTAGCCTCACTCCCGGCCCAGAAGCGGTGACCCACCGCTTGAGATCGCGCCGTCGTCGAGTCCGCCCACCAGCAGCCGTCGCAGCCTCGTCGCACCTTACCGGTCGTGCCCTCGCGCGCCCAGATCTGCCCAGCTGCCGAGCCAGACGCGTCGCCATCGCTAGCCCGAGCTCGTCGTCACCCAGCCGCGCCCACATCGCCGTCGCGTGGCGCGCCTTGATCCATCGTCGGCCGAGCTCGCCCTCACCCAGGCCGTCGCGACGCCCAGCTCGCCCGAGCAAGGTCGCCCGTGTCTGCGTCGCACGCTCAGTGCCCGCGCGCGCCCAGCCGAGCCGCATCGCCAACGCCCTGTTCATCCGCGCGCAGCTTGCGACCCAGCGCCCGTCCGCGCAAAGACCGCGCGGCAGCGGCGCACCCGCGCCCATCCTGCGCCCAATGAGCCCAATGAGTCTCCCAAGAATTGCCTCGCCCTGCAAATGCGGCTCGTTTTGTGTGTCCGTCGCGCCTCGTGAGTTCCTCCCGAGCTAAGCCCTGTTTATTTTAGTGTATTTAGGGCTATTCTATGATTATTGATGTGTTTGCTTGGTTCGTTATAGGTTGCTTGGGTTCGATCGCAGTTAGTTTATTTGTGTGTTGTTGCCTTCCGACCAGGTAAGGATTTCTTACCGGAGTTGTGTGGGCCCTGCGATATATTATGCGATTGCTGATTGTATGCTTGTTTGTGTTTATTGACATGTTTGGTGATAAGTGCTCTATTCTGAATTCCCGACTGGCATGATTTCCTGTGTTGTTTCTCATGTTAGTCCATGCTAGGTTGTTCCTTTTCGGCATGCTCGTATTCATCCCCTGCTTCGTAGTATCATGCTAGGTTCGTTGTATTCTTATTGAGAACGTATTGGATGATATTGCTTGTTTGCTTGATTGCTAAGGCAAAGTTAGAGTTGCGGGTAGATAGCATCATCCGGGCCGGGTGCATAACGTACCTTGCACCCCGACAGGGACGTATGAGATGGAGCTCGCCCTGATCCCGTTAGGGAATAGCTAACCCTAACGGTGGCCCTTCAATCTTGGGTGAGGGTGGCGATCGTTAAATGCCCCAACGGTCGGGATGATGACTTGGCATTGCCTCGTCCCGGCGATCGGCACGTCCTCGGCGTGTTCGGCCGTAGCCCTTGATTGCCACTGTTAAGGTAAGGGCGGCTTCTGGTGTAAGCCTACCACGACCCGTTCCTTAGCCCCAGTGCGGTGGTTCAGTGACATAGTTTACGTGTCCAGTCTCACACCCCTATGTCGGTGACACCGATCCAAAGATTTAGTTAGGCGTGGTGATTGGACATGGGCAGCTTGCCACTAGACCGGCACCCCATAGTCTGCGCAGAGCACGTGGTGCATGCTTACGCTCATTCTGGCGCCGACCAGGAGAGCTCCTCGGGATCTTGAGCTAGTGTACCTTTCGTCGACGATGAGAGCAGTGAGGCCGGGACTTGTTTCTCGTATAGGCGACTTGTGTGATGTGTTGTGTGGTGATTTATTTCCGGACTAAGACCACGAGTTGGCATCCGAGGCCCAAGTGTGGGCTAAGCTATGTGCTCTATTCTCGTGTTTATATTCATAGCTTGCATATCTTTCTGCTAGATGACCATGTTTATCGTATTGTACCCCGGTTGGGGATTCTTACTGAGTAATTCGTTACTCACCCTTATTATGTGGTTTTCCACATGTAACCATGGTGAGAGACAGGATGGCTGGAGGAGGAGCTGTGATCATGGAATCCCGTTGTTCAACTCTGAGTCTTATGTTTATGTTTATGATTTAAATGTCCTCTGAATGCATGTAGTTGGGCACGGAGCCCTAGGGTGTTTTCTGAATGAATTTCCGGATTCTAGCATTGTTGTAACTATTGCAAAGCTTGTATGTTTTAAATAAATCTCTGATCAGAGTATGTTTTGGAAATGTATTTGTCTTGGAACAGGTGCTTGGAAATAGGGACAGGTTTCAGGAATTTATGTTGATTTTTAAATGGATGTTTTCATGTTTTAGTTTTTACTTAGAATCCAAACCCCATCTTGCAAATTTTCTATAGATTTGTATGCATGCATTGAGGAAATGGCCTATTTAGAACCCCATTCGGGTTAGGTCTTTACAGGTGTGCTCCAGTCAGACTCTTTTTGCCACAATTAAGGTTTCCAAACATCCAAAGACCTTATAATTGCATGTTGTTCTTTCTCAAATGTCGCGTATTTACGTTGTGCTCCATTTAGGGTTTCATTAAAAACATGATTGGACTTTTTCTTTTTTTCTAGTATCGAAAAAACTCTTATACCTAATCACTTTCATTATATTCAATCTCATGAGATCGATCAAACTTAGTTGTGGCAAGACGGTACACTGGTTAATAATTCTTCAAATACATTGAATGCTTTGTTTTGCATTCATTTTCGTTCAAGGTCACGATTCTTTGAACACATTCCTTCGATGGTTTGGCAAAGCCTCTAAAATCATAAATAAACCTCATGTAGAAACCTCTAAACAATGTAAGACCTTGCCTCTTTTGTTGCTTCATTTGGCTCTCAAGAAGCTATAAGCCTTCATGATCCTTGTGGGTGACAAACTCTCTTGGCAACAATTAAGGCTACGAAACTTGCAATGCCCTCACTTATGCATGTAGTTCTTGTTCAAATGACGCGTATTTAGGGTGTGCTCCATTTAGCTTTTCACGAAGATATATGATTCGCTTGTTATATAGTATCAAAACAGCTCTTATTCCTATTCCATTTGCATAACATTCAATCTTAAAAGGATCAATAAAAGTTAGAAAGAGCAAGACATGGTGCATTGGTCAATTTTTCTCTTAATTCATTGAATGCTTTCTCTTGCATTTGCTTTCATGAATATAATGTTCTTTTTACGATGGTGATGCTATGCTACTGAAAGTCCTAGTAACCCTCCTGTAGAAACTAGCAAAATAATTTGAAGATCTTACCTTCGATGCATTTGCGGCCGTTGCCAATTAGCTTCTCTCTTTTATAACTTTGTTTTGCTCTAGAGATGCCTGAAGCTATCATGATCGATCCGTGTGGACGTCAGACTCCTTTGCCACAATTAAGGTTTCCAAACATCCAAAGACCTTATAATTGCATGTTGTTCTTTCTCAAATGTCGCGTATTTAAGTTGTGCTCCATTTAGTGTTTCATTAAAAACAAGATTGGACTTTTTCTTTTTTTCTAGTATCGAAACAACTCTTATACCTAATTACTTTCATTATATTCAATCTCTTGAGATCGATCAAACTTAGTTGTGGCAAGACGGTGCACTGGTTAATAATTTTTCAAATACATTGAATGCTTTGTTTTGCTTTCATTTTCGTTCAAGGTCACGGTTCTTTGAACACATTTTTTAAATGGTTTGGCAAAGCTTCTAACATCCTAAATAAATCTCCTGTAGAAACCTCTAAACAATGTAAGACCTTGCCTCTTTTGTTGCTTCATTTGGCTCTCGAGAAGCTATAAGCCTTCATGATCCTTGTGGGTGACAAACTCTCTTGGCAACAATTAAGGCTACGAAACTTGCAATGCCCTCACTAATGCATGTAGTTCTTTTTTAAATGACGCGTATTTAGGGTGTGCTCCATTTAGCTTTTCACGAAGATATATGATTTGCTTGTTATATAGTATCAAAACAGCTCTTATTGCTATTCCATTTGCATAACATTCAATCTTAAAAGGATCAATAAAAGTTAGAAAGAGCAAGACATGGTGCATTGGTCAATTTTTCTCTTAATTCATTGAATGCTTTCTCTTGCATTTTCTTTCATGAATATAATGTTCTGTTTAGGATGGTGAGGCTATGCTACTGAAAGTCCTAGTAACCCTCCTGTAGAAACTAGCAAAATAATTTGAAGATCTTACCTTCGATGCATTTGCGGTCGTTGCCAATTAGGTTGTCTCTTTTATAACTTTGTTTTGCTCTAGAGATGCCTGAAGCTATCATGATCGATCCATGTGGATGTCAGACTCATTTGCCACAATAAGGTTTCCAAACATCCAAAGACCTTATAATTGCATGTTGTTCTTTCTCAAATGTCGCGTATTTAAGTTGCGCTCTATATAGTGTTTCATTAAAAACATGATTGGACTTTTTCTATTTTTCTAGTATCGAAACAACTCTTCTTAGTAATCACTTTCATTATATTCAATCTTATGAGATCGATCAAACTTAGTTGTGGCAAGACGGTGCACTGGTTAATAATTCTTCAAATACATTGAATGCTTTGTTTTGCTTTCATTTTCGTTCAAGGTCACGGTTCTTTGAACACATTTTTTCGATGGTTTGGCAAAGCTTCTAAAATCCTAAATAAATCTCCTGTAGAAACCTCTCAACAATGTAAGAAGTTGCCTCTTTTGTTGCTTCATTTGGCTCTCGAGAAGCTATAAGCCGCATGATCCTTGTGGGTGACAAACTCTCTTGGCAACAATTAAGGCTACGAAACTTGCAATGCCCTCACTAATGCATGTAGTTCTTGTTCAAATGACGCGTATTTAGGGTGTGCTCCATTTAGCTTTTCACGAAGATATATGATTTGCTTGTTATATAGTATCAAAACAGCTCTTATTCCTATTCCATTTGCATTACATTCAATCTTAAAAGGATCAATAAAAGTTAGAAAGAGCAAGACATGGTGCATTGGTCAATTTTTCTCTTAATTCATTGAATGCTTTCTCTTGCATTTGCTTTCATGAATATAATGTTCTGTTTAGGATGGTGAGGCTATGCTACTGAAAGTCCTAGTAACCCTCCTGTAGAAACTAGCAAAATAATTTGTAGATCTTACCTTCGATGCATTTGCGACCGTTGCCAATTAGCTTGTCTCTTTTATAACTTTGTTTTGCTCTAGAGATGCCTGAAGCTATCATGATCGATCCGTGTGGATGTCAGACTCATTTGCGACAATAAGGTTTCCAAACATCCAAAGACCTTATAATTGCATGTTGTGCTTTCTCAAATGTCGCGTATTTAAGTTGTGCTCCATTTAGGGTTTCATTAAAAACATGATTGGAATTTTTCTTTTTTTCTAGTATCGAAACAACTCTTATACCTAATCACTTTCATTATATCCAATCTCATGAGATAGATCAAACTTAGTTGTGGCAAGACGGTGCACTGGTTAATAATTGTTCAAATACATTGAATGCTTTGTTTTGCTTTCATTTTCGTTCAAGGTCACGGTTCTTTGAACACATTCCTTCGATGGTTTGGCAAAGCCTCTAAAATCCTAAATAAACCTCCTGTAGAACCCTCTAAACAATGTAAGACCTTGCCTCTTATGTTGCTTCATTTGGCTCTCGAGAAGCTATAAGCCGTCATGATCCTTGTGGGTGACAAACTCTCTTGGCAACAATTAAGGCTACGAAACTTGCAATGCCCTCACTAATGCATGTAGTTCTTGTTCAAATGACGCGTATTTAGGGTGTGCTCCATTTAGCTTTTCATGAAGATATATGATTTGCTTGTTATATAGTATCAAAACAGCTCTTATTCCTATTCCATTTGCATAACATTCAATCTTAAAAAGATCAATAAAAGTTAGAAAGAGCAAGACATGGTGCATTGGTCAATTTTTCTCTTAATTCATTGAATGCTTTCTCTTGCATTTTCTTTCATGAATATAATGTTCTGTTTAGGATGGTTAGGCTATGCTACTGAAAGTCCTAGTAACCCTCCTGTAGAAACTAGCAAAATAATTTGAAGATCTTACCTTCGATGCATTTGCGGTCGTTGCCAATTAGGTTGTCTCTTTTATAACTTTGTTTTGCTCTAGAGATGCCTGAAGCTATCATGATCGATCCATGTGGATGTCAGACTCATTTGCCACAATAAGGTTTCCAAACATCCAAAGACCTTATAATTGCATGTTGTTCTTTCTCAAATGTCGCGTATTTAAGTTGCTCTCTATATAGTGTTTCATTAAAAACATGATTGGAATTTTTCTATTTTTCTAGTATCGAAACAACTCTTCTTAGTAATCACTTTCATTATATTCAATCTTATGAGATCGATCAAACTTAGTTGTGGCAAGACGGTGCACTGGTTAATAATTCTTCAAATACATTGAATGCTTTGTTTTGCTTTCATTTTCGTTCAAGGTCACGGTTCTTTGAACACATTTTTTCGATGGTTTGGCAAAGCTTCTAAAATCCTAAATAAATCTCCTGTAGAAACCTCTAAACAATGTAAGAAGTTGCCTCTTTTGTTGCTTCATTTGGCTCTCGAGAAGCTATAAGCCGCATGATCCTTGTGGGTGACAAACTCTCTTGGCAACAATTAAGGCTACGAAACTTGCAATGCCCTCACTAATGCATGTAGTTCTTGTTCAAATGACGCGTATTTAGGGTGTGCTCCATTTAACTTTTCACGAAGATATATGATTTGCTTGTCATATAGTATCAAAACAGCTCTTATTCCTATTCCATTTGCATTACATTCAATCTTAAAAGGATCAATAAAAGTTAGAAAGAGCAAGACATGGTGCATTGGTCAATTTTTCTCTTAATTCATTGAATACTTTCTCTTTCATTTGCTTTCATGAATATAATGTTCTGTTTAGGATGGTGAGGCTATGCTACTGAAAGTCCTAGTAACCCTCCTGTAGAAACTAGCAAAATAATTTGTAGATCTTACCTTCGATGCATTTGCGACCGTTGCCAATTAGCTTGTCTCTTTTATAACTTTGTTTTGCTCTAGAGATGCCTGAAGCTATCATGATCGATCCGTGTGGATGTCAGACTCATTTGCGACAATAAGGTTTCCAAACATCCAAAGACCTTATAATTGCATGTTGTGCTTTCTCAAATGTCGCGTATTTAAGTTGTGCTCCATTTAGGGTTTCATTAAAAACATGATTGGAATTTTTCTTTTTTTCTAGTATCGAAACAACTCTTATACCTAATCACTTTCATTATATCCAATCTCATGAGATAGATCAAACTTAGTTGTGGCAAGACGGTGCACTGGTTAATAATTGTTCAAATACATTGAATGCTTTGTTTTGCTTTCATTTTCGTTCAAGGTCACGGTTCTTTGAACACATTCCTTCGATGGTTTGGCAAAGCCTCTAAAATCCTAAATAAACCTCCTGTAGAACCCTCTAAACAATGTAAGACCTTGCCTCTTATGTTGCTTCATTTGGCTCTCGAGAAGCTATAAGCCGTCATGATCCTTGTGGGTGACAAACTCTCTTGGCAACAATTAAGGCTACGAAACTTGCAATGCCCTCACTAATGCATGTAGTTCTTGTTCAAATGACGCGTATTTAGGGTGTGCTCCATTTAGCTTTTCATGAAGATATATGATTTGCTTGTTATATAGTATCAAAACAGCTCTTATTCCTATTCCATTTGCATAACATTCAATCTTAAAAAGATCAATAAAAGTTAGAAAGAGCAAGACATGGTGCATTGGTCAATTTTTCTCTTAATTCATTGAATGCTTTCTCTTGCATTTTCTTTCATGAATATAATGTTCTGTTTAGGATGGTTAGGCTATGCTACTGAAAGTCCTAGTAACCCTCCTGTAGAAACTAGCAAAATAATTTGAAGATCTTACCTTCGATGCATTTGCGGTCGTTGCCAATTAGGTTGTCTCTTTTATAACTTTGTTTTGCTCTAGAGATGCCTGAAGCTATCATGATCGATCCATGTGGATGTCAGACTCATTTGCCACAATAAGGTTTCCAAACATCCAAAGACCTTATAATTGCATGTTGTTCTTTCTCAAATGTCGCGTATTTAAGTTGCTCTCTATATAGTGTTTCATTAAAAACATGATTGGAATTTTTCTATTTTTCTAGTATCGAAACAACTCTTCTTAGTAATCACTTTCATTATATTCAATCTTATGAGATCGATCAAACTTAGTTGTGGCAAAGGCGGTGCCTTTGGTTAATAATTCTTCAAATACATTGAATGCTTTGTTTTGCTTTCATTTTCGTTCAAGGTCACGGTTCTTTGAACACATTTTTTCGATGGTTTGGCAAAGCTTCTAAAATCCTAAATAAATCTCCTGTAGAAACCTCTAAACAATGTAAGAAGTTGCCTCTTTTGTTGCTTCATTTGGCTCTCGAGAAGCTATAAGCCGCATGATCCTTGTGGGTGACAAACTCTCTTGGCAACAATTAAGGCTACGAAACTTGCAATGCCCTCACTAATGCATGTAGTTCTTGTTCAAATGACGCGCGTATTTAGGGTGTGCTCCATTTAACTTTTCACGAAGATATATGATTTGCTTGTCATATAGTATCAAAAGCGACTCTTATTCCTATTCCATTTGCATTACATTCAATCTTAAAAGGATCAATAAAAGTTAGAAAGAGCAAGACATGGTGCATTGGTCAATTTTTCTCTTAATTCATTGAATACTTTCTCTTTCATTTGCTTTCATGAATATAATGTTCATTTAGGATGGTGAGGCTATATGCTCTTTGAAAGTCCTAGTAACCCTCCTGTAGAAACTAGCAAAATAATTTGTAGATCTTACCTTCGATGCATTTGCGACCGTTGCCAATTAGCTTGTCTCTTTTATAACTTTGTTTTGCTCTAGAGATGCCTGAAGCTATCATGATCGATCCGTGTGGATGTCAGACTCATTTGCGACAATAAGGTTTCCAAACATCCAAAGACCTTATAATTGCATGCTGTGCTTTCTCAAATGTCGCGTATTTAAGTTGTGCTCCATTTAGGGTTTCATTAAAAACATGATTGGACTTTTTCTTTTTTTCTAGTATCGAAACAACTCTTATACCTAATCACTTTCATTATATCCAATCTCATGAGATAGATCAAACTTAGTTGTGGCAAGACGGTGCACTGGTTAATAATTGTTCAAATACATTGAATGCTTTGTTTTGCTTTCATTTTCGTTCAAGGTCACGGTTCTTTGAACACATTCCTTCGATGGTTTGGCAAAGCCTCTAAAATCCTAAATAAACCTCCTGTAGAACCCTCTAAACAATGTAAGACCTTGCCTCTTTTGTTGCTTCATTTGGCTCTCGAGAAACTATAAGCCGTCATGATCCTTGTGGGTGACAAACTCTCTTGGCAACAATTAAGGCTACGAAACTTGCAATGCCCTCACTAATGCATGTAGTTCTTGTTCAAATGACGCGTATTTAGGGTGTGCTCCATTTAGCTTTTCATGAAGATATATGATTTGCTTGTTATATAGTATCAAAACAGCTCTTATTCCTATTCCATTTGCATAACATTCAATCTTAAAAAGATCAATAAAAGTTAGAAAGAGCAAGACATGGTGCATTGGTCAATTTTTCTCTTAATTCATTGAATGCTTTCTCTTGCATTTGCTTTCATGAATATAATGTTCTTTTTACGATGGTGAGGCTATGCTACTGTAACGACCCGACCCGAAAGGGTTTCTTAAATAGGCCGTTACCTCAATGCATGCATTCAAATCTACAGAAAATTTGCAATATGATGTTCGGATTCTAAGTAAAACTAAAACATAAAACATCCATTTAAAAAGTCAACATAAAATTCCTGAAACCTGTCCCTGTTTCCAAGCACCTGTTCCAAGACAAATACATTTACAAAACTTGCTCTGATCAGAGATTTATTTAAATTATACAAGCTTTGCAATAATTACAACAATGCTAGAATCGGAAATCTGATCAACCAAACACCCTAGGGCTCCGTGCCCAACTACATGCATTCAGAGGACATTTAAAACATAAACATAAACAAGACTCGAGAGTTGAACAACGGGTTCCCATGATCACAGCTCCTCCTCCGGCCATCCTGTCTCTCGCATCAGTGGTTACTGTGGAAAAACCACGAGAAATAAGGGTGAGTAACGAATTACTCAAGAAGAATCCCCAACAGGGGTACAATACGAAAACATCTCATTTAGCACACCGACATGCAACCAAACAATGACTTAGAGCAAAGCGGTAGGTTTAGGCTATGTGCTAACACTAGAGCTAGCCTATCAAGGGCTTTCAACTCTGACCTATCCTAGGGTTCTACACTGGATGCCCATCGGGGTCTTACACAACCTAGGATACAATGACACAATGATGCCCATCGGGGACTTACACACAAGGATGCCCATCGGGTCTTACACCTCTAAACAATGCTGCCCATCGGGTCTTACACATATGGATGCTCATCGGGTCTTACACCTCTAGCTATCAATCTTTGCCCAACGGTCTTACACATCTAGGATGCCCATCGGGTCTTACACCAGCTAAACAATGATGCCCATCGGGTCTTACACATACGGATGCCCATCGGGTCTTACACCTCTAAACAATGATGCCCATCGGGTCTTACACATATGGATGCCCATCGGGTCTTACACCTCTAAACAATGATGCCCATCGGGTCTTACACATATGGATGCCCATCGGGGTCTTACACCTCTAGCTATCAATCTTTGCCTAACTGGGTCTTACACACCTAGGATGCCCATCGGGTCTTACTCGGCTAGGATCACCGAGATGCCCATCGGGTCTTACACTCTTAAGCGACCTCATAATGCCCATCGGGGCTTACACACACGAGGAGCAGTGCGGTGCCCATCGGGGACTTACCTACATTATGGATCACACGCCTAGCACTAACATGGAACTCGAGAATATAACAAGAACGAGAATATGCCAAGATAAAAGACCTAGCACTGTAACTAATATATAATGAAACACCACTACAACACAAACACGGAAGCAAGAGAAAACATGTAACCTATCCACTAGAATTTCATACAATCACAAGATATGGCATACTATCAATTATTCGCAGGGTCCACACAACCTCGGTAAGAAACCCTTACCTGGCCGGAAGGCAACAACACACAAGAAACTTAAGCTGCGATCGAACCCGAGCAACCTAAAGCGAACCTAACAAACACATCAAAAATCATAATCCATAGGCCTAAATATAATAAAATAACAGGGCACGGCTCGGGAGCAACTCATGAGGCACGGCTGACACTCGAACGAAGCATTTGCCAGGCGGAAAGGCGGGCTTGGCGCGAGGGGCGCAGATGGGCGCAGGGCTGGCGGCTGGGCGCGCTAACACGGCTGGGCTGGCGAGCAGGCGCTGGGCGCGACGCAACGCGCGGGCGAAGCTTTGGAAGGCGAGGCGCGAGCTCGGCTGGCGAGGGCGGCGGCGGCGCGGCTCGGCACGAGGATGGCGCGCGCGCGCGCGCGCGCACGCGCACAGCTACAAGACGCTCGATCTGGCACAACGAGCTACAGGGGACGCTCGATCTGACACAAGGCGGCTCAGATCTAGGCGGCACGGGCGCGGACGGGACAACCGGCACTGCGCGGCCGGGATGGGCGACGCGACCTGGCTAGGCGGGCTCTGGCCGGAGACGCGATCTAGGTTGCGAGCTCGGGTGGCGACTGGTGGGTGGCAGCGAGCTCGGGTCGGTGGCGACTGGGCGACACAGGGCTCGGGGGCTAGGCTTGGGCTGGGGGGAGAGAGAGAGAGAGAGAGAGAGAAAGAGAGAGAGAAAGTTATTTTGAAAAGAAAAGGGAAAAATGGGAAAAATAAAGGAAAAATAGGGATTTTAATCCTAATTTCCATCCTTATCCAAATCAAAACCTTAAAATCCCATTTCCCGGCTTCCTCCTTCAAGACCCGACCGAAGCAACCACTCCCAATAAATAAAACTCACTAAATCCAACTCCTAAAATCAACACCAAGGGCCCGGGCTCGAATCCCAAAGAAAGCACACAACCAACCATCACTTTGCCACAACCCAAAATCACAACCGAACTTCCAAACGACTAGCCCAAACATCTCGAGACTCGCAGCCTCCAACAAACAAGCCTCGACAAAGGCAGGAGCTGCCTCGAAGCCCTAAAAATCCATAAATCCTGCCCGGGGAGCAAAAAGACCAAAAGGCCCTTAAGGGACAAAACAGCTCTAACGGCCCAATGAACCATGGCGAACGGAAGCACCTCGAGAACAGGAATAGAAAAGCAAACATTCTGACTACTAAAAGTCCTAGTAACCCTCCTGTAGAAACTAGCAAAATAATTTGAAGCTCTTACCTTCGATGCATTTGCGGCCGTTGCCAATTAGCTTGTCTCTTTTATAACTTTGTTTTGCTCTACAGATGCCTGAAGCTATGATGATCGATCCGTGTGGACGTCAGACTCCTTTGCCACAATTAAGGTTTCCAAACATCCAAAGACCTTATAATTGCATGTTGTTCTTTCTCGAATGTCGCGTATTTAAGTTGTGCTCCATTTAGTGTTTCATTAAAAACATGATTGGACTTTTTCTTTTTTTCTAGTATCGAAACAACTCTTATACCTAATTACTTTCATTATATTCAATCTCTTGAGATCGATCAAACTTAGTTGTGGCAAGACGGTGCACTGGTTAATAATTTTTCAAATACATTGAATGCTTTGTTTTGCTTTCATTTTCGTTCAAGGTCACGGTTCTTTGAACACATTTTTTAAATGGTTTGGCAAAGCTTCTAAAATCCTAAATAAATCTCCTGTAGAAACCTCTAAACAATGTAAGAACTTGCCTCTTTTGTTGCTTCATTTGGCTCTCGAGAAGCTATAAGCCGTCATGATCCTTGTGGGTGACAAACTCTCTTGGCAACAATTAAGGCTACGAAACTTGCAATGCCCTCACTAATGCATGTAGTTCTTGTTCAAATGACGCGTATTTAGGGTGTGCTCCATTTAGCTTTTCACGAAGATCTATGATTTGCTTGTTATATAGTATCAAAACAACTCTTATTCCTATTCCATTTGCATTACATTCAATCTTAAAAGGATCAATAAAAGTTAGAAAGAGCAAGACATGGTGCATTGGTCAATTTTTCTCTTAATTCATTGAATGCTTTCTCTTGCATTTGCTTTCATGAATATAATGTTCTTTTTACGATGGTGAGGCTATACTACTGAAAGTCCTAGTAACCCTCGAGTAGAAACTAGCAAAATAATTTGAATATCTTACCTTCGATGCATTTGCGGCTGTTGCCAATTAGCTTGTCTCTTTTATAACTTTGTTTTGATCTAGAGATGCCTGAAGCTATCATGATCGATCCATGTGGATGTCAGACTCCTTTGCCACAATTAAGGTTTCCAAACATCCAAAGACCATATAATTGCATGTTGTTCTTTATCAAATGTCGCCTATTTAAGTTGCGCTCCATTTAGTGTTTCATTAAAAACATGATTGGACTTTTTCTTTTTTTCTAGTATCGAAACAACTCTTATACCTAATCACTTTCATTATATTCAATCTCATGAGCTCGATCAAACTTAGTTGTGGCAACACGGTGCACTAGTTAATAATTCTTCAAATACATTGAATGCTTTGTTTTGCTTTCATTTTCGTTCAAGGTCACGATTCTTTGAACACATTCCTTCGATGGTTTGGCAAAGCCTCTAAAATCCTAAATAAACCTCCTGTAGAAACCTCTAAACAATGTAAGACCTTGCCTCTTTTGTTGCTTCATTTGGCTCTCGAGAAGCTATAAGCCGTCATGATCCTTGTGGGTGACAAACTCTCTTGGCAACAATTAAGGCTACGAAACTTGCAATGCCCTCACTAATGCATGTAGTTCTTGTTCAAATGACGCGTATTTAGGGTGTGCTCCATTTAGCTTTTCACGAAGATATATGATTCGCTTGTTATATAGTATCAAAACAGCTCTTATTCCTATTCCATTTGCATAACATTCAATCTTAAAAGGATCAATAAAAGTTAGAAAGAGCAAGACATGGTGCATTGGTCAATTTTTCTCTTAATTCATTGAATGCTTTCTCTTGCATTTGCTTTCATGAATATAATGTTCTGTTTAGTATGGTGAGGCTATGCTACTAAAAGTCCTAGTAACCCTCCTGTAGAAACTAGCAAAATAATTTGAAGATCTTACCTTCGATGCATTTGCGGCCGTTGCCAATTAGCTTGTCTCTTTTATAACTTTGTTTTGTTCGAGAGATGCCTGAAGCTATCATGATCGATCCCTGTGGATGTCAGACTCATTTGCCACAATAAGGTTTCCAAACATCCAAAGACCTTATAATTGCATGTTGTGCTTTCTCAAATGTCGCGTATTTAAGTTGTGCTCCATTTAGGGTTTCATTAAAAACATTATTGGACTTTTTCTTTTTTTCTAGTATCGAAACAACTCTTATACCTAATCACTTTCATTATATCCAATCTCATGAGATAAATCAAACTTAGTTGTGGCAAGACGGTGCACTGGTTAATAATTGATCAAATACATTGAATGCTTTGTTTTGCTTTCATTTTCGTTCAAGGTCACGGTTCTTTGAACACATTCCTTCGATGGTTTGGCCAAGCCTCTAAAATCCTAAATAAACCTCTTGTAGAAACCTCTAAACAATGTAAGACCTTGCCTCTTTTGTTGCTTCATTTGGCTCTAGAGAAGCTTTAAGCCTTCAAGATCCTTGTGGGTGACAAACTCTCTTGGCAACAATTAAGGTTACGAAACTTGCAATGCCCTCACTAATGCATGTAGTTCTTGTTCAAATGACGTGTATTTAGGGTGTGCTCCATTTAACTTTTCATGACGATATATGATTTGCTTGTTATATAGTATCAAAACAGCTCTTATTCCTATTCCATTTGCATAACATTCAATCTTAAAGGATCAATAAAAGTTAGAAAGAGCAAGACATGGTGCATTGGTCAATTTTTCTCTTAATTCATTGAATGCTTTCTCTTGCATTTGCTTTCATGAATATAATGTTCTTTTTACGATGGTGAGGCCATGCTACTGAATGTCCTAATAGCCCTCCTGTAGAAACTAGCAAAATAATTTGAAGATCTTACCTTCGATGCATTTGTGGTCGTTGCCAATTAGCTTGTCTCTTTCATAACTTTGTTTTGCTTTAGAGATGCCTGAAGCTATCATGATCGATCCGTGTGGATGTCAGACTCCTTTGCCACGATTATGGTTTCCACACATCCAAAGACCTTATAATTGCATGTTGTTCTTTCTCAAATGTCGCGTATTTAAGTTGTGCTCCATTTAGTGTTTCATTTAAAACATGATTGGACTTTTTCTTTTTTTCTAGTATCGAAACAACTCTTATACCTAATCACTTTCATTATATTCAATCTCATGAGATCGATCAAACTTAGTTGTGGCAAGACGGTGCACTGGTTAATAATTCTTCAAATACATTGAATGCTTTGTTTTGCTTTCATTTTCGTTCAAAGTCACGGTTCTTTGAACACATTCCTTCGATGGTGATATGAATTCACCTAGCAACCTATTGCATTCACATGAAGGAGCAATTACAAGAAGAAGGAAAAGAAGATTCCAAGAGGATTATAAAAATTAAATGGCAGAATTTTAAATAAAGAAATTTCTATATTTCTTATTTTGGGACTTTTTGATTTCAATGCTTGCCAACCATGCTCATTTTTGCAAGGGACTGATTTTATGAATGAAAAACTTGTGTTTTCTAGAACCCCATTTGGTGTTTCATTTCTTTCAAATCTTGTTTTAGGTTTGAAGTTAAATCAATTCATTGGATTAGTCTTGATCAAACTAATTCTGGAGTGAGTTGTCTTAGGATCTAAGAGTGACCATTTTAGATTTTGAGTGTGATCAAAGTTAGCTACCATTGTGAGTTCTTACAAGGATCCTAGAAGGACCTCTAGCTTTGTAAAATTCAAGCAAGGATCGGCGCTTATCAGATGGTTTGGCAAAGCCTCTAAAATCCTAAATAAACCTCCTGTAGAAACCTCTAAACAATGTAAGACCTTGCCACTTTTGTTGCTTCATTTGGCTCTCTAGAAGCTATAAGCCTTCATGATCCTTGTGGGTGACAAACTCTCTTGGCAATAATTAAGGTTACGAAACTTGCAATGCCCTCACTAATGCATGTAGTTATTGTTCAAATGACGCGTATTTAGGGTGTGCTCCATTTAGATTTTAACGAATATATATGATTTGCTTGTTATATAGTATCAAAACAGCTCTTATTCCTATTCCATTTGAATAACATTTAATCTTAAAAGGATCAATAAAAGTTAGAAAGAGCAAGGCATGGTGCATTGGTCAATTTTTCTCTTAATTCATTGAATGCTTTCTCTTGCATTTGCTTTCATGAATATAATGTTCTAATAACAATGGTGAGGCTATGCTACTGAAAGTCCTAATAGCCCTCCTGTAGAAACTAGCAAAATAATTTGAAGATCTTACCTTCGATGCATTTGCGGCCGTTGCCAATTAGCTTGTCTCTTTTATAACTTTGTTTTGCTCTAGAGATGCCTGAAGCTATCATGATCGATACGTGTGGATGTCAGACTCCTTTGCCACGATTAAGGTTTCCAAACATCCAAAGACCATATAATTGCACGTTGTTCTTTCTCAAATGTCGCGTATTTAAGTTGTGCTCCATTTAGTGTTTCATTAAAAACATGATTGGACTTTTTCTTTTTTTTCTAGTATCGAAACAACTCTTATACCTAATCACTTTCATTATATTCAATCTCATGAGATCGATCAAACTTAGTTGTGGCAAGACGGTGCACTGGTTAATAATTCTTCAAATACATTGAATGCTTTGTTTTGCTTTCATTTTCGTTCAAAGTCACGGTTCTTTGAACACATTCCTTCGATGGTTTGGCAAAGCCTCTAAAATCCTAAATAAACCTCCTGTAGAAACCTCTAAACAATGTAAGACCTAGCCACTTTTGTTGCTTCATTTGGCTCTCTAGAAGCTATAAGCCCTCATGATCCTTGTGGGTGACAAACTCTCTTGGCAACAATTAAGGTTACGAAACTTGCAATGCCCTCACTAATGCATGTAGTTCTTGTTCAAATGACGCGTATTTAGGGTGTGCTCCATTTAGCTTTTCACGAAGATATATGATTTGCTCGTTATATAGTATCAAAACAGCTATTATTCCTATTCCATTTGCATAACATTCAATCTTAAAAGGATCAATAAAAGTTAGAAAGAGCAAGACATGGTGCATTGGTCAATTTTTCTCTTAATTCATTGAATGGTTTCTCTTGCATTTGCTTTCATGAATATAATGTTCTTTTTACGATGGTGAGGCCATGCTACTGAAAGTACTAATAGCCTGTAACAGCCCAGTTTTCTATCCCAGTTCTCGAGGAGCTTCCGGTTCAGATTCAGTGGTTCGGTTGGGCCGTTAGAGCTGTTTTGACCCTTAGGGGTTTTTTGGTCTTTTGCTCCCCGGGCAGGATTTGTGGATTTTCAAGGCTTTGAGGTAGCTCCTGCCTTTGTTGAGGCTTGTTTGTTGTGGCCTGCGAGTCCCGAGATGTTTGGGCTATTCGTTGGGGAGTTCAGTTGTGATTTGGGTTTTGTGCAAAGTTATTGTTGTTTGGGTGTTTCCATTGGGATTCAAGCCCGGGCCCTTAGTGTTGATTTGGGAGGTTGATTTAAGTGAGTTTTTTGATTGGAAATGGTTGCTTCAATCGGGTCTCGAAGGAGGAAGCCGGGAAATGGGATTTAAGGATTTTAAGGCTTATTTTAGAAATTGGAAAATTTGGATAAAATGGATATTTGGATAAGGATAAAAAGAAAAAGGAAATTTCTTTTTTATTTAAAATTCCCATTTTTCCCAAAATCCCCAAAATTCCTTTTTTTCTCTTTTTTCCTCTTTCTCTCTCCTCCAGCCCGACCCCAGCCCCTCCCAGCCCGAGCCCTAGCCCTGGTCGCCCAACCCAGCTCGCCCAAGCCCGAGCCCTAGCTCGCCCAGCCCAGCCCCGCCGCGCACAGTGCTCTGGTGCCGAGTCCCCGCGCCAGATCGCCTTGGCCGAGTCGCGTCGCCCAGCCTCGCCCAGGCTCCGCGTCGCCCAGGTCCGTGTCGCCCTGCCCTGTGCCGAGTCGTATGCCCTGTAGTTCGCCATGTCGAGCTCGAGCGCGTCCCCAGTAGTGCCGTGTCGCTCGCCGCGCGCTCGCCGCCATCATCGTGCCGAAGCGCGCCGCGCCCGCGCGCCGACCACCAGCTACTCTCCGTGCCCGCACGCCCTCGCCTCACCCCCCGCGCACGCGCGCGGCTCGCGCCCCAGCGCGCCCCCCCCCGTGTCACGCCGATTACTGCGCAAAGCAGTTTTACGCCTGCCGAGCGACACCGCTTGTGGTGTGTTGGTTGGCCCGAGCCTTGTGGCTTCTCGGATGGTATTTCCCGAGTCTTTTCGCGTATTTAAGTTGTGCTCCATTTAGTGTTTCATTAAAAACATGATTAGACTTTTTCTTTTTTTCTAGTATCGAAACAACTCTTATACCTAATCACTTTCATTATATTCAATCTCATGAGATCGATCAAACATAGTTGTGGCAAGACGGTGCACTGGTTAATAATTCTTCAAATACATTGAATGCTTTGTTTTGCTTTCATTTTCGTTCAAAGTCACGGTTCTTTGAACACATTCCTTCGATGGTTTGGCAAAGCCTCTAAAATCCTAAATAAACCTCCTATAGAAACCTCTAAACAATGTAACACCTTGCCACTTTTGTTGCTTCATTTGGCTCTCGAGAAGCTATAAGCCTTCATGATCCTTGTGGGTGACAAACTCTCTTGGCAACAATTAAGGTTACGAAACTTGCAATGCCCTCACTAATGCATGTAGTTCTTGTTCAATTGACGCGTATTTAGGGTGTGCTCCATTTAGCTTTTCACGAAGATATATGATTTGCTTGTTATATAGTATCAAAACAGCTCTTATTCCTATTCCATTTGCATAACATTCAATCTTAAAAGGATCAATAAAAGTTAGAAAGGGCAAGACATGGTGCATTGGTCAATTTTTCTCTTAATTCATTGAATGGTTTCTCTTGCATTTGCTTTCATGAATATAATGTTCTTTTTACGATGGTGAGGCTATGCTACTGAAAGTCCTAATAGCCCTCCTGTAGAAACTAGCAAAATAATTTGAAGATCTTACCTTCGATGCATTTGCGGCCGTTGCCAATTAGCTTGTCTCTTTTATAACTTTGTTTTGATCTAGAGATGCCTGAAGATATCATGATCGATCCTTTGCCACGATTAAGGTTTCCAAACATCCAAAGACCTTATAATTGAATGTTGTTCTTTCTCAAATGTCGCGTATTTAAGTTGTGCTCCATTTAGTGTTTCATTAAAAACATGTTTGGACGTTTTCTTTTTTTCTAGTATCGAAACAACTCTTATACCTAATGTAACGACCCGACCCGAATGGGGTTCTAAATAAGCCATTACCTCAATGCATGCATACAAATCTACAGACAATTTGCAAGATGGGGTTTGGATTCTAAGTAAAAACTAAAACATGAAAACATCCATTTAAAAATCAACATAAATTCCTGAAACCTGTCCCTGTTTCCAAGCACCTGTTCCAAGACAAATACATTTCCAAAACATACTCTGATCAGAGATTTATTTAAAACATACAAGCTTTGCAATAGTTACAACAATGCTAGAATCCGAAAATACATTCAGAAAACACCCTACGGCTCCGTGCCCAACTACATGCATTCAGAGGACATTTAAATCATAAACATAAACATAAGACTCAGAGTTGAACAACGGGTTTCCATGATCACAGCTCCTCCTCCAGCCATCCTGTCTCGCACCTTGGTTACCTGTGGAAAACCACATAATAAGGGTGAGTAACGAATTACTCAGTAAGAATCCCCAACCGGGGTACAATACGATATACATGGTCATCTAGCAGAAAGATAAGCAAGCTATGAATATAAACACAGAATAGAGCACATAGCTTAGCCCACACTTGGGCCTCGGATGCCAACTCAGGGTCTTAGTCCGGTAATCAACCACCACATCCACACAATACACAAGTCGCCTATACGAGAAACAAGTCCGGCCTCGGCCTCTCTTTGTCGAATGAAAGGTACACTAGCTCAAGATCCCGAGGAGCTCTCCGGTCGGTATTTGTAATGAGCGTAAGCATGCACCGCGTGCTCTGCGCGACTATATGAAGTGTGGGTCTAGTGGCAAGTCTGCCCATGTCGATCACCACGCCTAACTAAATCTTTGGATCGGTGTCACCGACATAGAGGTGTGAGACACGGACACGTGAACTATGTCATCACGAACCACCGCACCGAGGCTAAGGGCGGGTCGTGGTAGGCTTACACCAGAAGCCGTCCTTACCTTAACAGTGGCAATCAAGGGCTACGGCCGAACACGCCGAGGGCGTGCCGCATTGCGAGAGGGCGAGGCAATGCCAAGTCATCATCCCGACCGTTGGGGCATTTAACGATCCGCCACCCTCACCCAAGATTGCGGGGCGGCCGTTAGGGTTAGCTATTCCCTAACGAGATCGGCGCGAGCTCCATCTCATACGCCCCGTCGGGGTGCAAGGTACGTTATGCACCGGCCGGATGATGCTATCTACACCGCAACTCTAACTTTGCCTTAGAAATCAGCAAACAAGCAATATCATCCAATACGTGCTCAATAAGAATACAACGAACCTAGCATGATACTACGAAGCAAGGACAGATACGAGCATGCCAGAAAGGAACAACCTAGCATGGACTAACATGAGAAACAACACAGGAAATCATGCCAGTCGGGAATTCAGAATAGAGCACTTATCACCAAACATGTCAATAAACACAAGCAAGCATACAATCACCAATCGCATAATATATCGCAGGGCCCACACAACTCCGGTAAGAAATCCTTACCTAGCCGGAAGACCTCTAAACACAAGAAACCTAAACTGCGATCAAACCTGAGCTAGCTAGCAAGAACCTAACAAAAACAACAATAATTACAATCAAAAGGCCCAAATATAATAAAACAAGCGGGGCTCGGTGGGAGCAAATCACGAGGCACGGCTGACACTTGGACGGGCATTTTGCACGAGCTAGTTTCTTTTGGCGCAGCTGGCCGCACAGCGGCGCGCACGACACACGCATCGGGAGCCGGGTGTGGGCGCTGGGCACGGTTGAGCAGCGAGCGCGCGCGACGCGCGGGTGAGCAGCAGGGGCAAGGGCGTGCGGGCGCGACGACGCGATCTGAGGGCGCGACTTCGGGCGGGCCGAACGACACGAGCCGGGCGACGGCCTGCGGCATGGCGAGGCGCGCAGCGCACGGGCTCGGGCAAGCGGACGGCAGATCCGGTGCGCGGCGGCCTCGCGGTGCGACAGGCGTAGCGGGCGACGGGCGACTCCGGGCGGATCGCGGCTGCGCGCGACTGGCGAGGCGGGGGCTCGGCAGGCGAGAGGTGGGCTCGGTATTTGAACGACCTGTGTTTTTCTTCCGGTCTTCCGGGTATGCCCTAGGGGTAATTTGGTAATTTGGTCGGGCCGTCGAAGTCGTTTGTGTCTTTTCCGATTACTAAAATTATTGGATGGTTTTGTAGGTTTTTGGAGGGGTTTGTGGTTTGGTTTGAGCAAGGTTCGTTGCAAAAGTAAAAATAAAGGAATTTGTCTTTGAGTGGGGTTTGAAACGGGTCTCTGGGAAGCTTGTAGAGAGGTGTGCCAATTGAGCCATTAGGTGCTCTTGTTGCTCTTTCTCGCATCACATCTTAGTTAACCTTGGATTTTGGAGTTTTGGTGCATTTGGTTAAATGAAATAGAATTAGGTTATTCCATCTTCTTCTCCAAAACACCTCTTGGCCGCCCAAGCTCTCCATCTCCATAGCCTTGCCGATTCTTCATCCTTGCATCTCCTTGGGTTCGATCATCATCATTCGGGTAGGTATTGATCTTCTTCTTCTTCTTCTTCTCATCCGTTTGGTGTGCGTTTGGCCAAGTGAAAAGAGGTGTGTTGTGTGTGTTGTGTTGATTGCGGCCCGGTAGAGTGTAGCCGAAAGCGGCGAGCCTTGTCGTTCGCCTTCAAAGAAGACAGATCGCTCGTCGTCGCGACGTCCGGCCGATCGCTTCGACGCCCAGATCTGTCCAGCCGAGCCTTGCCGTTCGCGCCAGCGCGCAGATCGCTCGCGATCGCTTCGCGACGCCCGGGAGGTCCTCGCCAACGCCGCCAGCGTCGGCCGCGCCGCGTCGCCATCGCGCGCCCTCGCCGTGTCGCTTGCCGAACCGCTCGCCGCGCGCGCGCCGCCCACGTTCGCCGCGCGCGCGCGTCCTCGCCGAGCTCGCTCGCCGTGTCGCATCGCGACGCCAGCGCCGCGCGCCGCCGCGCAGCTTTCGCCCGCGCGCGTATACAAGGTCGTGCCGTGCTGGTAGCGCGGCAGCCTGGCAGCGTCCTTGCCGTGCCGGCTCGCCGCGGCAGACCCCAAGCTCGTGTCGTCGCGCGCGTGAGTTCCCGAGCCGAGCTTCTTTGTTCTATTGTTGTTTAGATATTTTAGATGCTGATTATTGTTGGTTTGCTAGGTTTCCGCTCGCTAGCTCGGGATTGTTCATGACTTAGGATTTGTGTGTAGAAGTCTTCCGACCAAGGTAAGGATTTCTTACCAGGGGTTGTGTGGACCCTGCGGTATATTTGTGATTGTTGTTTTGTATGCTGTGTATGATTACTAGCATGTTTATCTCTAGGTGCTCGCATTCGAATTCTGATGGCATGAACTCTTGTATTGTTTCTCATGTTAGCCCATGCTAGGTTGTTCTATTCTAGCATGTTCGATATCTGTTCTTGCTTCGTAGTATCATGCTAGGTTCTTTGTATCGATGAGCACGTATTGGGTGCATTGATTGAATCGTTATTATTGTTAAGGTTTAGAATTGAGGTAGATAGAATCATCCGGCCCGATGCATAAAGTATCTTGCATCTATGGCAAGGACGTTCGAGACAGTTCTCCGTCCTTGGACCCGTGAGGGATTAGCTATCCCAACCGGTAGGCCCCGCAATCTTGGGTGAGGGTGGCGGATCGTTAAATGCCCCAACGGTCGGGATGATGACTTGGCATTGCCTCGTCCGGCGATCGGCCGCGTCCTCGGCGTGTTCGGCCGTAGCCCTTGATTGCCACTGTTAGGGCAAGGACCGCTTTCTGGTGTAAGCCTACCACGGCCGGTTCCTTAGCCTCAGTGCGGTGGTACAGGTGACATAGTTCACGTGTCGTGTCTCACACCCTATGTCGGTGACACCGATCCGAGATTTAGTTAGGCATGGTGATCGAACACAGGCGACTTGCCACTAGACCCGGCAGACCCCGAGTTTGCGGTAGCATGCGGTGCGCGCGCTTACGCTCATTACTGCGCCGATCGAGAGCTCCTCGGGATCTTGAGCAGTGCACCTTTCGTATCGGCGAGAGACAGCCGAGGCCGGGACTTGTTCCCGTATAGCGCGTTTAGTGTGTTGTGGTATTTCCGGACTAAGACCACGAGATGGCATCCGAGGTCCAAGTGTGGACTTAGCTATGTGCTCCGCTCTCGTGTTTGTACTCATAGCTTGCATACATTCTTCTAGATGATCATGTATATCGTATTGTACCCGGTTGGGGATTCTTACTGGGTAATTCGTTACTCACCCTTATTCTCGTGGTTTTCCACGAGGTAATCAAGGCGGGAGACAGGATGGGTGATGGAGGAGCTGTGATCATGGAATCCTCTGTCATCATCTCGATTATTCTATTTTATTTATCATGACTCTTGACTTTTGTTATTTCCCTGAATGCATGTAGGCGGACACAGAGCCCCGGGATGTTTTCTTACGTTTTATGGATTCCAGCATATTTATACTTGTGGATTGTTTTAATGGTTTAAATAAATCTACGATCGAGTATGCTTTTAGAAATGTATGTTTTGGTTGTTGAATGTTTCGTTTTTACTTGGGATCCGAAATGTATTTTTCTTAATATCTTTTATTTTCACTACATGCATTGGGGTAAAGGCCCATTTAGAGCCCCTTTTGGGTCGGGTCTTTCTGATTGGTATCGAGCTCGAGTCATAGATTCTCGTAGGCCCGACCTTTTGTTGTAGGTCGTTTTCCATGATCATCAAGACTCGATGAGTCATCAGTACGCCTAGATTTATTGTTTTAGAAAGGAAAAAGGGTTAAGAATTTACAATACCTATCATCTAGTGTATGCCTTGTTTGGTGTTGTGGAATGGTGATGAGCGTGTTTTGATTCGTTGTTGGTTTGGATGTAGATCGCCAAAGATGCTACCATCCGCGTCGAGAGAGGAGGTTCGAGAGCGGTCGAGGTATCGGGATCGGGATCGATCATCGCAGGACATCGCCCCAAGCCGACATCGATGGCATTCCACCAGCAGCTCCTCCGTTACGCCTAGAGCGGGCGTTGAGGCGATCGGAGCGCCGTGAGGCGCTCTGGAGAGCGAGTTCTTTGAGTCTATGAGGGCTTTTATGGTCGCATGTTGAGTGACCAGAGGGCGGAGACCTGAGCCTTGTTGGCGTGCGCAGCGGGAAGAGTCCCGAGCCCGGATCGAGCGGTGACTCGATTGGTTTCGTGAGCTCAGTAGCTCCTCCGGCTCCTCAGAGCAAGTAGCCCCAGAGGCGAGATATGGCGAGGGTGCCGAGGAATTGGGTAGGTGGTGAAGGATTTTGTGAAGTGGAAGCTCGAGAAGTTTGATGCCACCGGTGATGCGTTAGCGGCGGCCGGTGGATTGCCCATTTGGAGTACACCTTCACGATCATGGTGTGCCCCGATATTGAGAGGCCGAGATGTGCGGCTCATGTGCTAGGAGGCACAGTGAGATGGTGGTGGGAGTCCACCTTGAGCGAGAGACAGTGGGTCTCCACCCGCTACTTGGGAGTTCTTCAAGGTGAGTTCAAGGTAAAGTTCATCGGTGATGAGGCTCAGGAGAAGATGGTGGAGCTCTTCCGAACACAGGGTGGTTACGATTCCATTGAGGAATATGGCGCAAGTTCTCAGAGTATGGATATTTTGCTCCTCGGTTGATTGCCACCCCGAGTGAAGATTCGGAAGTTCATATCCGGATTGAGGCGGTGTTTCCCGAGATGTCGTGGCTCGGGCCCACGACACTTATGCTAGGCATCGATTAGCCACGATCTATAATGGGAAGTATCTGCTTTGGCGGGTTGTTGCCGCTCTGTTGGCGTCGTCCCCCCAGCATTGTGGGGCGAGAGAGAAAGTTTGACTTCGGGGAGGCGGCAGCGCCGCCAAGGCGATTGAAGCAGAGATCGGCGGAGAGCTCCGATCCGCTTTTCGGCCGGCACAGCGAGGAGGACCCGAGGCGATTTCCGCTTGTGCTACTTGTGGGAAAGTCCACGCCGGAGCTTGTCACCTGGACCTAGATTGTGCTTCCGTTGTGGTAGAGAGGGTCACATGGCCCGTTTTTTGTGATCGGCCCGGCTATGGCGACTCACCCAGCGCAGCAGCAGTAGGTCGAGTGTTTGCTACGACCGTCAGAGGCCGAGCGCACGGATGCCGCGTGTGGCGAGTGCACGCTTCTTGTTTTAGATCATCTGCGCATTTGTCTTGTTTGATTACGGTTCCACGCATTCATTTGTATCCGTGTCGTTTCTTTGAGCATGCTAAGTTAAGTCTAGAGCCTCTAGGTTTCGAGTTATCTGTTGCAACTCCTTCGGGAGTTAATATGTTGGCTAAAGATAAGATTAAGGATGGCCGGATCGAGATATCAGGAGAGTTGCTTGTGGCTACGCTCATAGTTACGCCTATGAGCGGTTTTGATGTGATTCTTGGTATGGAGTGGTTAGTTTGCTAACCACGCGTTGATTGACCGCCACAGGAAAGAAGTAGTGTTCGACGACGATCGGCCTAGCTTTAAGTTTCGTGGAGTCGAGGTGGAGTTTGCCCGCCGATGGTGTCACCGTGAAAGCTCGTCGTTTGCTAGCTCATGGAGCTTGAGGCTATCTAGCCAAGTTATGCAGGGGAAGAGCCGCCCATCATTTGTCTGTTGATCAGTACCGGTCGTGCGAGGAGTTCGCGGATGTGTTTCTCGAGGAGTTCTGGGGTTGCCCCCAAAGAGAGAGGTTGACTTCATTATTGAGCTCGAGCCAGGACCCTCCCTATCTCGAAGGCTCCGTGATCGCATGGCGCCAGTGAGTTAAAGGCGAAGATTCGATTGCGGGAGATGTTAGACCGAGGGTTCATCCCGTCCAAGTGTGTCCCCGTGGGAGCACGATTCTGTTTGTGAAAAAGAAGGATGGTTCTATGCGCTTATGTATTGATTACCGCAAGCTTAATAAGGTGTGATGAAGAATAAGTATCCGTTGCCCGTATCGATGATTTGTTCGATCGGCTTCAGGAGCTTGGTGTTCTCCAAGATAGATCGAGATCCGGTTACCATCGATTTGCGGATCGGGATGCCGACATTCCTAAGACGACTTTTCGAGTCTAGATATGGTCACTATGAGTTTGTGGTCATGTCGTTTGGATTGACCAATGCCCCACCAGCGTTCATGGACATGATGGATAGGGTGTTCAAATCATTTTTGGACGACTTCGTCATCGTGTTCATTGACGATATTCGATTTATTCGAGGTCTAAAGAAGACCATGCGAGCATTTGAGGCGAGTATTGGCGGCTTTGAGGGAAAACCCGACTTTATGCGAAGTTTTCCAAATGTGATTCTGGTTGGAGCGGTGGCCTTCCTAGGCCACGTAGTTTCGAGAGATGGTATAGCCGTGGACCCCGCGAAGATTGAGGCCGTGAGTTCATGGGCCAAGCCGACTTCGATTCTGCGAGATTCGCGACTTTGCAGGTTTGGCGAGTTACTACCGTCGGTTCGTCAAGGACTTTTTCGCTTTAGCCTCGCCCCTCACTCGTCGGCGAGGAAGGGTGTCGAGTTTGTTTTGGGACGGCAGTGTGATGAGAGCTTTGCGTGCTCAAGCGCGATTTGACTTCGGCACTAGTGTTGGCGATCCGGAGGGGACAGTGGTTTCGTGGTCTCTGATGATGCTTCCAAGTTTGGATTAGGTTGTGTGTTGATGCAAAGACGGGAAGGTCATTGCCTATGCTTCCGTCGTCACCAAGCCGTATGAGCGTAACTACCCGACTCATGATATGGAGTTGGCGGTGAGTGGTGTTTGTTGCGAAGATTTGGAGGCATTACATGCACGGTGAGCGGATTCGGATGTTTACCGATCACACGAGCCTCAAGTATCTGTTTACTCGAAGGAGTTGAATATGAGCAGAGGAGATGGTTAGAGTGGTAAAGGAAGGATTATGGCTGCGAGATTTTGTACCATCCGGTAAAGCCAATGTAGTGGCCGATGCTTTGAGCGAGAAAGACGTCGCACTCTGCGGCGTTGTTGTGTTTCAGCCAGTTTGCGAGAGAGAGTTCGAGCGGCCGAGGTTGCGATGTTGTTGGGAGAGGTTACCGCCGAGGTAGCTCGATTGACTATTCACCGTCGATTCGGCAAATGGATTATAGACAGCCAGTTGGGTGACCCGCACTTAAGAGATTGGTTGACCGAGTCAAGTCTGACGGTGACTTTGACTTTGTGTATTCACCGAGACGATGGGTTGACTTATAGAGGCGGTTGTGTGTTCCGGACATTGCGAGTTTCATGAGCGAGTTGCTCGGAGGCCACAGTTCCCCTTTTGCTTGGCACCCGGGGTACCAAGATGTATCGAGACCTTAGCGAGACTTTACGGTGGATGGGGATGAAGAGAGATGTGGCGAGTTTGTCGTAGGTGTCTCACTTGTCGCAAGTGAAGGCACCCAGCAGAGGCCACCAGTGGTTTTGTTGACCACCGAGTGTACCCAGTGGAAATGGGAAGAGATCTCTATGGACTTTATATCCGGTTTGCCAAGGACTCAGGAAGTTCTCTCAGATTTGGGTGTTAGTCGACCGTTTGACCAAGAGCGCACACTTCATTCCCGGACGAGACACTTATACCGTGGAGCAATTGGCGCGCATTGTATTTTGGAAGCGAGATCATCCGTTATCATGGTGTACCGGTGAGGATTGTGTCCGATCGTGACTCGTGGTTCACTTTCGTTTTCGGAGAGCCCTCCGAAGGGTTTGGGCACAGAGTGCGATTTCAAAGATGACTTTTCACCCCCTCGACGGATGGTCGGTGAGAGAGTGAATCGATTCTCGAGGATATGTTGAGAGCTTGTGTGTTGGATTTCGAGGAAGTTGGGACGAGATTCGTACTTGATGGAGTTTGCCCTATAACAGCGATTACGATCGGCGATTCGAGATGGCTCCATTCGAGGCATTGAATGGTAAGCGTTATCGGTCCCCGTGTTCGGGAAGAGGTTGGTGATTGTAACGACCGTGTTTTTCTTCCCGGTCTTCCGGGTATGCCCTAGGGGTAATTTGGTAATTTGGTCGGGCCGTCAGAGTCGTTTGTGTCTTTTCGATTACTAAAATTATTGGATGGTTTTTGTAGGTTTTGGAGGGGTTTGTGGTTTGGTTTGAGCAAGGTTCGTTGCAAAAGTAAAAATAAAAGAATTTGTCTTTGTGTGGGGTTTGAACCGGGTCTCTGGGAAGCTTGTAGAGAGGTGTGCCAATTGAGCCATTAGGTGCTCTTGTTGCTCTTTTCGCATCACATCTTAGTTAACCTTGGATTTTGGAGTTTTGGTGCATTTGGTTAAATGAAATAGAATTAGGTTATTCCATCTTCTTCTCCAAAACACCTCTTGGCGCCCAAGCTCTCCATCTCCATAGCCTTGCCGATTCTTCATCCTTGCATCTCCTTGGGTTCGATCATCATCATTAGGGTAGGTATTGATCTTCTTCTTCTTCTTCTCATCCGTTTGGTGTGCGTTTGGCCAAGTGAAAAGAGGTGTGTTGTGTGTGTTGTGTTGATTGCAACACCGAGTGTAGCCGAAAGCGGCGGCAGCGCCTTGTCGTTCGCCAAAGAAGACAGATCGCCCTCTGTCGTCGCGACGTCCCGTACCGATCGCTCGCGACGCCAGATCTGTCCCAGCGGCCTTGCCGTTCGCGCCAGCGCAGATCGCCCCGTCGCTCGCGACGCCAGAGGTTCTCGCCAACGCCGCGCGCGTCGTCGGCGCGCGCGCGCGTCGCCATCGCGCGCCCTCGCGCGCGTCCGCTTGCGGCCCCCGCTCGCCGCGCGCTGCCCGCGCGTTCGTTCGCCGCGCGTCGTCCTCCCGCAAGAGCGCCTCGCGTATCGCGCGCGCCGCCCGCGCGCGCGCGCGCGCGCGCCGCGAGCCGCCAGCGCTCGCGCGCGTCGCTCCCTCGCATGTCGTAAATGGGCGCGTGCGTCTGTGCCGTGCGCGGCAGCGCGGTAGTAGCGTCCTTGCCGTGCCGGTTCGCCGCCGACCCCAAGCTCGTGTCGTCGCGCGCGCGTGAGTTCCCGAGCCGAGCTTCTTTGTTCTATTGTTGTTTAGATATTTTAGATGCTGATTATTGTTGGTTTGCTAGGTTCCGCTCGCTAGCTCGGGATTGTTCCGCGACTTAGGATTTGTGTGTAGAAGTCTTAGACCAAGGTAAGGATTTCTTACAGGGGTTGTGTGGACCTGCGGTATATTTGTGATTGTTGTTTTGTATGCTGTGTATGATTACTAGCATGTTTATCTCTAGGTGCTCTGTTCAATTCTCGTGGCATGAACTCTTGTATTGTTTCTCATGTTAGCCCATGCTAGGTTGTTCTATTCTAGCATGTTCGATATCTGTTCTTGCTTCGTAGTATCATGCTAGGTTCTTTGTATCCGATGAGCACGTATTGGATTGCATTGATTGAATCGTTATTATTGTTAAGGTTTAGAATTGAGGTAGATAGAATCATCCGGGCCCGATGCATAAAGTATCTTGCATCTATGGCAAGGGCGTTCGAGAGACAGTTCTCAGATCCTTGGACCCCGTGAGGATTAGCTATCCCAACCGGTAGGCCCCGCAATCTTGGGTGAGGGTGGCAGATCGTTAAATGCCCCAACGGTCGGGATGATGACTTGGCATTGCCTCGTCCCCGGCGATCGGCACGTCCTCGGCGTGTTCGGCCGTAGCCCTTGATTGCCACTGTTAGGGGCAGGACCGCTTCTCGGTGTAAGCCTACCACGGCCGGTTCCTTAGCCTCAAAGTGCGGTGGTACAGTGACATAGTTCACGTGTCAGTCTCACACCCTATGTCGGTGACACCGATCCGAGATTTAGTTAGGCATGGTGGCCCGAACACAGGCGCTTGCCACTAGACCCGGCACCCCGAGTTTGCGGTAGCATGCGGTGCGCGCTTACGCTCATTACTGGTGCGCGATCGAGAGCTCCTCGGGATCTTGAGCGAGTGCACCTTTTCGTATCGGCGAGACAGCGGAGGCCGGGACTTGTTCCCGTATAAGCGCGTTTAGTGTGTTGTGGTATTTCCGGACTAAGACCACGAGATGGCATCCGAGGTCCAAGTGTGGACTTAGCTATGTGCTCCGCTCTGTGTTTGTACTCATAGCTTGCATACATTCTTCTAGATGATCATGTATATCGTATTGTACCCGGTTGGGGATTCTTACTTGGGTAATTCGTTACTCACCCTTATTACGTGGTTTTCCACGGGTAATCAAGCGGGAGACAGGATGGGTGATGGAGGAGCCGTGATCATGGAATCCTGCTTTGTCATCTCTCGATTATTCTATTTTATTTATCATGACTCTTGACTTTTGTTATTTCCCCCGAATGCATGTAGCGGGCACAGAGCCCCGGGATGTTTTCTTACGTTTTATGGATTCCAGCATATTTATACTTGTGGATTGTTTTAATGGTTTAAATAAATCTCGATCGAGTATGCTTTTAGAAATGTATGTTTTGGTTGTTGAATGTTTTGTTTTTACTTGGGATCCGAAATGTATTTTTCTTAATATCTTTTATTTTCACTACATGCATTGGGGTAAAGGCCCATTTAGAGCCCCTTTTGGGTCGGGTCTTTACAGGCGCTGGGCGAGCTAGGGCTGCTCGGGCAAGGGGCTGGGCGAGCCAAGGCTGGGTCGGGCAAGGTGGGGGCTCGGGGAGAGAGAGAGAGAGAGAGAGAGAGGAGAGAGAAAAATGATTTTGGGGAAAAATAAAAGAAAAAAAAGAAATAAAAAGGAAAATGGGAAATAAAAGGGAAAAATGGGATTTTAATTCCATTTTCCATCCTTATCCACTAAAACCTCAAAAACCCATTTCCCGGCTTCCTCCTTCGAGACCCGACCGAAGCAATCTTTTCCAATCAATAAATCTCACTAAACCAACTCCCAAAACAACACCAAGGGCCCGGGCTCGAATCCCAAAGGAAGCACACAACCAACCATCACTTTGCCAAAACCCAAATCACAACCGAACTCCCAAACGACTAGCCCAAACATCTCGGGACTCGCAGCCAACAACAAACAAGCCTCGACAAAGGCAGGAGCTACCACGAAGCCCTGAAAATCCACAAATCCTGCACGGAGAGCCAAAAGACCAAAATACCCCCAAGGGTCAAAACCGCTCTAATGACCCACCCAAACAACTGAATCTTGACCCGAAGGCACCTCGAAAACTAGGATAGAAAACTGGGCTGTTACAATACTCCCTCCTTTTAAGACTTTCGTCCTCGAAAGTCCTAAGACGAAACAGCTCCGGGAAAACTCCACAGAAACCAAACCAACTGAACTTCTCGGCTAAAACAGCACCAACCTTCTCCGAAAACCAAACCCTCTTGGGTTCTAAAAAACTCAAGGCCACAATGCCATCCAGACTGCCAAACACTGAACTCCGAAGGAAAACAAATGCAAAAAAGCTAGACTGTAAACCACGACCTCAACTCGCACCAACTCTAATACGGTGCTACTCACAGCAAACTCGAGGATTGGCCACAAGCTCTGAAACTCTACACCACGCACTGGCAAAACTCCTCTGGAAGCTCACAGCTGACAACAAAACAAACTCAACCCTACAACAAACTGGCAAAACAACTGAACCTTCGAGATTCCAGAAAACCAAACGGCCTACTCTTACTTCACAAGAGACTAACAAACCTCAAACCTTGTCTACAACCTTAACGAGATCCAAGCGAATCACCAACTGGCGATTGATCCAAAAAGGCAAACTTCTCCAACTAGAACACGACCACAACACTGAAGCAACCATCTTAAGGAGAAAACGCCGAACCAAAGGCAAGGGGGCACCATCCTGGTACACCCGACGGCTAACAACGCTCACACCAGCTGAAACTTCAGCTACGGCCACCTCTAAAAGACAAGGGCCAAGCACAGGCTCTACTCGGCCAAACCAACAAACTAGAACTCCTCATCGGCCGAACGCAAACTTTCCAAAGAAAACCTACCAGCAACAGCCAAGGAGAACATTGCCAGGCACGGAAACAACCAACATTCCTCTCAAGGAAAACTCGGGAAGCAAGGACTAAACCATCACGCAGCTATTTGCGACACAGCACCTTGAGGAAAAACAGCTCAACAGCTTATCAATCAATGCCACGGCACCTCTGAGCCAACACACTCAAACGACTCCGCTAACGCCAACTGCAAACGCACACCACTAGGAAGTAAAGCCCGAGAAGGGCTTGCTCAGCAGAACTCAACCCAAACTTATAACGAGCAACGCTCGCCTCCAAGCTACTACTCAACTCTTAAAAATCCAACTGGCTACGCAAACGACTTCCCCTTTAAGCCTAAGCCTAACTCATCTTCCAACCAGAAGCTCCACTCCCAAAACCTCACAAGGAAAACGGATAACGACAACCTCAAAGCTTACGGATCCTGAGCCACACGAATCCGCAAGACTACCTCAGAAGCTAACACTCGAGGCTGGCATCCAAGGAGCAACTCAACCACCACAGAGGCTAGGGGAAAAGGAAATCTTCAATCTCCAAAGAACCAACGACTTGCCAGAACAACTCAACTCTTACTGGCTGGCCTCCGCCCTTGCGGGCATAAACAACTCTTGCTTGCTAACAACACAAAGCAGGGACCCTCTCGCTGGGCTGACCGCTGTGCTACTCTGATCAACTACACAACTCAGGAACTAAGCTGACTCCTGCCAAACGGGAAACGACTTCCCAGCAAGCAAACTCCAGAAGGGCAGCGAACTCCACACGCGCTCGCTGACTAGCTCAAACCCAAGGCAACAACAACCAACTCTCTCGGAAGCAACACCCAAGGGAAAACTCAACCAATCGGACCACCAATCCGAAACTAACAATACTTGCTCAACTGCCGAGGGAGGGGTCAACTCCCAAAACTTCCTGACTAGGAACAAGACCTCAGGGCAACGCCCTCCAGCTAGAACCGAACTAGCTCTCGAAACAACAAAAGAACCAAATCTTGGCCAAACACTCATAAGAGGCAGAACAACCTTTACTGCAGCCTCTAGAACACCATCCAAGAATCCGCTTAACTGGACAAACGTCTGCTTCCAAGCAGCCAACAAACTAATCCCGCATGCAAGCACCACTACTGTAAAGACCCGACCCAAAAGGGGCTCTAAATGGGCCTTTACCCCAATGCATGTATTGAAAATAAAAGACATTATGAAAAATATATTTCGGATCCCAAATAAAAACAGAAACATTCAACAACCAAAACATACATTTCTAAAAGCATACTCTGATCAGAGATTTATTTAAACCATTTAAACAATCCACAAGTACAAATATGCTGGAATCCATGAAACGTAAGAAAACATCCTAGGGCTCGTGCCCGTCTACATGCATTCTGTGGGAAATAACAAAAGTCAAGAGTCATGATATAATAAAATGGTCGAGAGATGGCCGCAGGATTCCATGATCACGGCTCCTCCTTGACCATCTGTCTCCCCCTTGATTACCGTGGAAAACCACGAGAATAAGGGTGAGTAACGAATTACCTAGTAAGAATCCCCAACCGGGGTACAATACGATATACATGATCATCTAGAAGAATGTATGCAAGCTATGAGTACAAACACGAGGCGGAGCACATAGCTAAGTCCACACTTGGACCTCGGAAGCCAACTCGGGGTCTTAGTCCGGAAAATACCACAACACACTATACGCGCTATACGGGAACAAGTCCCGGCCTCGGCCCTAAACATCGTCGTCACGAAAGTTGCGGCTCAAGATCCCGAGGAGCTCTCCGATCCGTATTTGTAATGAGCGTAAGCGCGCACCGCATGCCATCGCAAACTCGGGGTGCCGGATCTAGTGGCAAGCCGCCCGTGTTTCATCACCATGCCTAACTAAATCTCCGGATCGGTGTCACCGACATAGGGGTGTGAGACACGGACACGTGAACTATGTCGGCTGTACCACCGCACTTTGAGGCTAAGGAACCGGTCGTGGTAGGCTTACACCGAAGCGGTCCTTGCCCTAACAGTGGCAATCAAGGGCTACTGGCCGAACACGGCGAGGACGTGCCGATTTGCGGGGGCGAGGCAATGCCAAGTCATCATCCCGACCGTTGGGGCATTTAACGATCCGCCACCCTTACCCAAGATTGCGGGGCACCGTTAGGGTTAGCTAAACCCTAACGGGATCGGGACGGAGTACCATCTCAAATGCGTCCCTCATCGGGGATGCAAGTTACGTTATGCATCCGGCCGGATGATGCTACCTACTTGAACTCTAAACCATAACAATAATAACAATTCAATCAATGTAGTCCAATACGTGCTCAACAGATACAAGGAACCTAGCATGATACTACGAAGCAAGAACAGATATCGAACATGCCAGAATGGAACAACCTAGCATGGGCTAACATGAGAAACAATACAAGAGTTCATGCGATCAGAATTGAACAGAGCACCTAGGGCTAAACATGCTAATAATCATACACAGGCATACAAAACAACAATCACACATATACCGTAGGGCCCACACAACTCCGGTAAGAAATCCTTACCTTGGTCGGGAGGCTTCTACACACAAATCCTAAGCTGCGGAACAATCCCGAGCTAGCGGCGGGAACCTAGCAAACCAATAATAATCAGCATCTAAAACGTCTAAACAACAAAAGAACAAAGCAAGCTCGGCTCGGGAACTCACGCGACGCGGCGACACGAGCTTGGAGGCTGGCCGCTAGCTGGCACGGCAGCAGTGGCGCAGCTGCGTGGCCGGCACGGCAGGTAAGCGCTGGCGCGCGCTGGCCGCATGAAGACGGCACGGATGCCGGCAGGAGCGCGCTTGCATGCGCAGCGGCAGCAGCGGCGCGAAGGCGCGGCGGCGCTGGCATGCGACGCAGCGCGACGCGACGCTTGGCGCTGGCGCTTCGGCGAGCAGCTTCGGGCAAAGGCGCGCGCGCTGGCGCTGGCGCGCGGCAGCGACGCGACGCGGCTGGCTGGCGCTGCGGCGAGCAGCTTCGGGCAAAAAGCCTTGGTGGCGCTGGCGCGCGACAGCGACGCGGACGCGGTTGGGCGCGATCCGCACGATCTGGCGAGCGATGGCGGCGGCGGGCAGGCCGCCAACAGATCGGGCGCGTCCGTGCGGCTGCAGTAGGGGCGAATCAGTGCGACGGCAGGGCGATATGTCTTCTTCTTCTTCTTTGGCGCGATCCGGCGTCGCGATCGGCCGTTTGGGCGTCGCGGCGACGATGGTCTTGGCCGGGTTTCTCTCATTGGTGTTGCAATCAACACAAACACACACAACACACCTCTTTTCACTTGGCCAAAAGCACACCAAACGGATGAGAAGAAGAAGAGGAAGATCAATACCTACCCGGAATGATGATGAACGATCCAAGGGAGCTGCAAGGATGAAGAATCGGCAAGGGCTATGGAGAGGGAGAGCTTGTGCGGCCAAGAGGAGATTTGGAGAAGAAGATGGAATAAACCTAATTCTATTTCATTTAACCAAATGCACCAAAACTCCAAAATCCAAGGTTTACTAAGATGTGATGCAGAAAGAGCAACAAGAGCACCTAATGGCTCAATTGGCACACATCTCTACAAGCTTCCCAGGAGACCCGGGTTCAAACCCCGGCTGCAGCACAAATTCCTTTATTTTTACTTTTGCATCAAACCTTGCTCAAACCAAACCACAAACCCCTCCAAAAACCTACATAAAACCATCCAATAATTTTAGTAACTGGAAAAGACACAAACGACCCTGACGGCCCGACCAAATTACCAAATTACCCCTAGGGCATACCTGGAAGACCGGGAAGAAAAACCTGGGTCGTTACAACTACCATAAATTCCAAGACCAAGGAAGAACCTGACAACTCCCCGAAGGAAACGACTCTTACCAGCAGACAACCAAAGGACAGAGAGCTCCACATATGCTCACTGTCTTGCTCCAATAGAGCAACAACATCTAATCTCACGGGGCAACAACAAGGGTCCATCTCAGACTGAACCTCCAAATGCCAAACGGGGCAACTCAACATCCTGAATACAGGAACACAACCAACAGGGCACAAACCACTCGCCCCACGAGCAAAACTAATCTCTAGCAACTCCAATCCACACCTTGGTCGACACCAAGCATCAACTTGCCACCATACCGGAACCAATCGGGACTTTACTCCAAACAAACACTAGCTCGCTAGTCTACCAAGATCGCTAGCAACTCCACCGAGGCTACAAACTACATGCCTCTAGCTAGCCAAGCTGAAACTCACTACAGGCGGGGACTGAGCTCTGGAGAGGCTCTCCACAACCTAGGGTTCTCGACAACCCTCAACACACACACTGCTGCCAGGCAAGCGATCTAACAGGATAATCGCTGAACAAACAACTCCATTTTCCAGCGTCACAACCATGCTGGCCAACTCCAACTCCTTGGGAACCAAGAGGACCCGAAACGCTACAGAATGCGTCATCCTCCTACTCAAAGCATCGGCCACAACACAGCTTCTACCCAAGGAAGGATCCGAACAACTCTCTTTGCCATGACGAACAGAAACAACGCGGCTTAGCTACCACCGCTCTTGTTCAGTTTCCAACTGAACTCCAACCAACGATTAACAAGAAGATCTGCCAACCAAGCTTAGGTCCAACTTAACAAATCTTGCCTAAGAAACAACCTGATACCACGAGCACGGTATCCTTACCACCTCGACTAAACCCTTGCAACAACCACCTGGAGTCCAACTTCTCCAGGAACTGAGCACTAGATCTCCAAAGCAAACCCTACATGGATCTGAAACTCTCGCCACGGAACGAACCACACAAAACACACTTGTGTGCACAACTCTCAACCTTCCTTTAGAGATCCAAGACTAACAAGCGCTTTTCCCAAAAAGCAACACTAGCTCCTGGCAGAGATACAAACAATCCAAGGAACACCAAAAGTTCCATCTCCACACGTTACTCGAAGCTGAGGCAACCTTGCTCTACCAAAGCATAACAATGCCAAACCGAACTTACTTAATACCAAGCCTCTACCAAGGGTGCTTACCCATAAGGCATCCAAAACCTCTCACAAGGCATTAACTCATCTCGCCTGATAGGCATCCAGCTCATCTCATGAGCATCCAACTCAGGGTCCCTCTGCTGGACCAAACTCGCATCTACAATGCTCAACTCAACTCAGATTAAGGCACTCTAAGGTAGTTGACCGCACTACCAACCACAAAGAAATCTCTTGGCCTTAACACTAGCGCGAGACTCACGCGCACCAACGCTTACCAACTGCTAACCTGCTGACTAACACAACCCCCAGAAACACTGGGAAGAGGCTCCGACTCCTCTCGAGCATCCTTTCGCTTGTAGTCCATCGACTACTACTGAACTAGCCCTCTGGCATGACCTACACAGGTGCCACTGCCATAAACGAATCCAAGGCTAAAGGAGTGCGCTGAACTCCAGACGGCATAGAACCATCTGCTATGCCCAAGCCAAACTCAAGCCTTAACCAGACTTAGTGCCAAAGCAGCACACAACCCAATGCACCTCAGTGCCACCACTACCAAAACCACATCTTACTACCAATGGGGCCAACAAGGTCACAACCTCAAGTGACAAGAACTCTGGCTAGTCATACAATGGCTCAACTCAAACAACCATGCCTATGGCATCTCATCAAACCGAAGGCTCACAGCCTACTCTTGCATCTCCACATGATGCTCAACAAAACTCTGCTCGGCTATCTCAACATGTAGCAGCTAGCTCCACTCTAGGAGCCCACCAAATGAAGAGTGCTCAACTCTACCAAACATCTGAGGAAAACACCAACGGATCCAATCCGAAGGGAACACTACTCACTGCACCCTTAACCACAGGGTTCCGCCATCGGCTGCAAACAACAACAACACAACGGGAGCACAAAGATGCCTCAACAATCTCCTCGAAGGTGCCAACTCTGCTGGCTACCCAGCTGGGAAATCAAACAATCTGCTAAGGCTCAAGATCAACACTTGAGCTACCAGTGCTAGTCCACACGGGGACTGCTCCACAAGCATCCACATAAGCACGACCATAGCTAACTCCTCTCTTGGAGTGGCACTCCAAGGCAAAGCACCTCCACCCTCTCACTAGGGAAAACCAACAAGCCTGGGCCACAATTGGCCTCACGGAGTCAAGCTCGCCTCCCACGGGGACGATGTCCCAGGGCATCCGAATCTATCTAGATACCTCAACAAGCCACAACAAACATCACACACTGCGGGAAGTTGGCATGATGGTGCTCTAAACCCAAACCAACAACGAGTCAGAACTTGCTCGTCTCCGCTCCACAACACTACACAAGGCATGCACTAGATGACAGGTATTGTAAATTCTTAACCCTTTTTCAACAACAAATAGAAAACTTAGGCGTACCTGATGACTGTCGGAGTGCTGATGATCATGGAAAAACGACCTACACAAAGGTAAGTCCACAGAATCTATGACTCGAGCTCGATACCAATCAGAATTGACCGGCCGAATGGGGTTCTAAATAGGCCATTACCTCAATGCATGCATACAAATCTACAGACAATTTGCAAGATGGGGTTTGGATTCTAAGTAAAAACTAAAACATGAAAACATCCATTTAAAAATCAACATAAATTCTCGAAACACTGTCCCTGTTTCCAAGCACTGTTCCAAGACAAATACATTTCCAAAACATACTCTGATCAGAGATTTATTTAAAACATACAAGCTTTGCAATAGTTACAACAATGCTAGAATCCGGAAATACATTCAGAAAACACCCTAGGGCTCCGTGCCCAACTACATGCATTTAGAGGACATTTAAATCATAAACATAAACATAAGACTCGAGAGTTGAACAACGGGTTTCCATGATCACGGCTCCTCCTCCGACCATCTGTCTCGCACCATGGTTTACTGTGGAAAACCACATAATATGGGTGAGTAACGGATTACTCAGTAAGAATCCCCAACCGGGGTACAATACGATATACATGGTCATCTAGCAGAAAGATAAGCAAGCTATGAATATAAACACAGAATAGAGCACATAGCTTAGCCCACACTTGGGCCTCGGATGCCAACTCAGGGTCTTAGTCCGAAAATCAACCACCACATCCACACAATACACAAGTCGCCCTATACGAGAAACAAGTCCCGGCCTCAGCCTGTCTACTGTCGAATGAAAGGTACACTAGCTCAAGATCCCGAGGAGCTCTCGGTCGTATTTGTAATGAGCGTAAGCATGCACCGCGTGCTACTGCAGAACTATGGGGGTGCGGGTCTAGTGGCAAGTCGCCCATGTCCGATCACCATGCCTAACTAAATCTTTGGATCGGTGTCACGGACATAGGGGTGTGAGACACGGACACGTGAACTATGTCGGCTGAACCACCGCACTTTGAGGCTAAGGAACGGGTCGTGGTAGGCTTACACCAGAAGCCGTCCTTACCTTAACAGTGGCAATCAAGGGCTACGGCCGAACACGCGCGAGGGCGTGCGATCGCCGGGACGAGGCAATGCCAAGTCATCATCCCGACCGTTGGGGCATTTAACGATCGCCACCCTCACCCAAGATTGCGGGGCGGCCGTTAGGGTTAGCTATTCCCTAACGAGATCGGGCATGAGCTCCATCTCATACGTCCCTGTCGGGGTGCAAGGTACGTTATGCACCGGCCGGATGATGCTATCTACCCGCAACTCTAACCTGCCTTAGAAATCAGCAAACAAGCAATATCATCCAATACGTGCTCAATAAGAATACAACGAAACTAGCATGATACTACGAAGCAAGGACAGATATGAGCATGCCAGAAAGGAACAACCTAGCATGGACTAACATGAGAAACAACACAGGAAATCATGCCAGTCGGGAATTCAGAATAGAGCACTTATCACCAAACATGTCAATAAACACAAGCAAGCATACAATCAGCAATCACATAATATATCGCAGGGCCCACACAACTCCGGTAAGAAATCCTTACCTGGCCGGAAGACCTCTAAACACAAGAAACCTAAACTGCGATCAAACCCGAGCTAGCTAGCAAGAACCTAACAAAAACAACAATAATTACAATCAAAAGGCCCAAATATAATAAAACAAACAGGGCTCAGCTCGGGAGCAACTCACGAGGCACGGCTGACACTTGGGACGGGCATTTTGCAGGCTAAGCATTTCTTGGGCGCTGGCCGCAGCGCTGGGCGGGCGACACGACACGGGCATTGGGCGCTAGCTCTGGCCGGGGGCACGGCTTGAAAGCAGCGCGCGCGAACGCGCGGAGAAGCGGCGATGGCAAGAGCGCGGGCGTAGCGCGCGACGCGCTCTGAGAACGCGACTCGGACAGCTCGGCGACACGAGTTGGGCAACGCGACGGCACGGCGAGGGCGCAGGCGCACGGGCGCGGGCAAGCGGACGGCAGATCTGGTGCGTGACGGCCTCACTGGTGCGACGGGCGAGCTGGCGATCGGGGCGACTTCGGGCGGATCACGGGGCGCGCGCGACTGGCGAGGAGAGCTCGCTGGGCGAGGCTGGCTCGTGCGTAAGGGGCAAGCGAGGCAAGGCCTGGGCAAGATGGGGGCTCAAGGAGAGAGAGAGAGAGAGAGAGAGAGAGAGAGAGAGAGAGAGAGAGAGAGAGAGAGAGAGAGAGAGAGAGAGAGAGAAAAATGATTTTGGGGAAAAATAAAAGAAAAAAAAGAAATAAAAAGGAAAATGGGAAATAAAAGGGAAAAATGGGATTTTAATTCCATTTTCCATCCTTATCCACTTAAAACCTCAAAAACCCATTTCCCGGCTTCCTCCTTCGAGACCCGACCGAAGCAATATTTTCCAATCAATAAATCTCACTAAACCAACTCCCAAAACAACACCAAGGGCCCGGGCTCGAATCCCAAAGGAAGCACACAACCAACCATCACTTTGCCAAAACCCAAATCACAACCGAACTCCCAAACGACTAGCCCAAACATCTCGGGACTCGCAGCCAACAACAAACAAGCCTCGACAAAGGCAGGAGCTACCACGAAGACCTAAAAATCCACAAATCCTGCACGGAGAGCCAAAAGACCAAAATACCCCCAAGGGCCAAAATCGCTCTAATGACCCACCCAAACAACTGAATCTTGACCCGAAGGCACCTCGAAAACTGGGATAGAAAAATGGGCTGTTACACCTAATCACTTTCATTATATTCAATCTCAAGAGATCGATCAAACATAGTTGTGGCAAGACGGTGCACTGGTTAATAATTCTTCAAATACATTGAATGCTCTTTTTGCTTTCATTTTCGTTCAAAGTCACGGTTCTTTGAACACATTCCTTCGATGGTTTGGCAAAGCCTCTAAAATCCTAAATAAACCTCCTATAGAAACCTCTAAACAATGTAACACCTTGCCACTTTTGTTGCTTCATTTGGCTCTCGAGAAGCTATAAGCCTTCATGATCCTTGTGGATGACAAACTCTCTTGGCAACAATTAAGGTTACGAAACTTGCAATGCCCTCACTAATGCATGTAGTTCTTGTTTAAATGACGCGTATTTAGGGTGTGCTCCATTTAGCTTTTCACGAAGATATATGATTTGCTTGTTATATAGTATCAAAACAGCTCTTATTCCTATTCCATTTGCATAACATTCAATCTTAAAAGGATCAATAAATGTTAGAAAGGGCAAGACATGGTGCATTGGTCAATTTTTCTCTTAATTCATTGAATGTTTTCTCTTGCATTTTCTTTCATGAATATAATGTTCTTTTTACGATGGTGAGGCTATGCTACTGAAAGTCCTAATAGCCCTCCTGTAGAAACTAGCAAAATATTTTGAAGATCTTACCTTCGATGCATTTGCGGCCGTTGCCAATTAGCTTGTCTCTTTTATAACGTTGTTTTGCTCTAGAGATGCCTGAATCTATCATGATCGATCCTTTGTCACGATTAAGGTTTCCAAACATCCAAAGACCTTATAATTGCAAGTTTTTCTTTCTCAAATGTCGGGTATTTAAGTTGTGCTCCATTTAGTGTTTCATTAAAAACATGATTAGACTTTTTCTTTTTTTCTAGTATCGAAACAACTCTTATACCTAATCACTTTCATTATATTCAATCTCATGAGATCGATCAAACATAGTTGTGGCAAGACGGTGCACTGGTTAATAATTCTTCAAATACATTGAATGCTTTGTTTTGCTTTCATTTTCGTTCAACGTCACGGTTCCTTGAACACATTCCTTCGATGGTTTGGCAAAGCCTCTAAAATCCTAAATAAACCTCCTATAGAAACCTCTAAACAATGTAACACCTTGCCACTTTTGTTGCTTCATTTCTCTCTCGAGAAGCTATAAGCCTTCATGATCCTTGTGGGTGACAAACTCTCTTGGCAACAATTAAGGTTACGAAACTTGCAATGCCCTCACTAATGCATGTAGTTCTTGTTCAAATGACGCGTATTTATGGTGTGCTCCATTTAGCTTTTCACGAAGATATATGATTTGCTTGTTATATAGTATCAAAACGGCTCTTATTCCAATTCCATTTGCATAACATTCAATCTTAAAAGGATCAATAAAAGTTAGAAAGGGCAAGACATGGTGCATTGGTCAATTTTTCTCTTAATTCATTGAATGGTTTCTCTTTCATTTGCTTTCATGAATATAATGTTCTTTTTACTATGGTGAGGCTATGCTACTGAAAGTCCTAATAGCCCTCCTGTAGAAACTAGAAAAATAATTTGAAGATCTTACCTTCGATGCATTTGCGGCCGTTACCAATTAGCTTGTCTCTTTTATAACTTTGTTTTGCTCTAGAGATGCCTGAAGCTATCATGATCGATCCTTTGCCACGATTAAGGTTTCCAAACATCCAAAGACCTTATAATTGCATGTTGTTCTTTCTCAAATGTCGCGTATTTAAGTTGTGCTCCATTTAGTGTTTCATTAAAAACATGTTTGGACTTTTTCTTTTTTTCTAGTATCGAAACAACTCTTATACCTAATCACTTTCATTATATTCAATCTCATGAGATCGATCAAACATAGTTGTGGCAAGACGGTGCACTGGTTAATAATTCTTCAAATACATTGAATGCTCTTTTTGCTTTCATTTTCGTTCAGAGTCACGGTTCTTTGAACACATTCCTTCGATGGTTTGGCAGAGCCTCTAAAATCCTAAATAAACCTCCTGTAGAAACCTCTAAACAATGTAAGATCTTGCCTCTTTTGTTGCTTCATTTGGCTCTCAAGAAGCTATAAGCCTTCATGATCCTTGTGTGTGACAAACTCTCTTGGCAACAATTAAGGTTACGAAATTTGCAATGCCCTCACTAATGCATGTAGTTCTTGTTCAAATGACGCGTATTTAGGGTGTGCTCCATTTAACTTTTCACGAAGATATATGATTTGCTTGTTATACAGTATCAAAACAACTCTTATTCCTATTCCATTTGCATAACATTCAATCTTAAAAGGATCAATAAAAGTTAGAAAGAGCAAGACATGGTGCATTGGTCAATTTTTCTCTTAATTCATTGAATGCTTTCTCTTGCATTTGCTTTCATGAATATAATGTTCTTTTTACGATGGTGAGGCTATGCTAGTGAAAGTCCTAATAGCCCTCCTGTAGAAACTAGCAAAATAATTAGAAGATCTTACCTTCGATGCATTTTCGGCCGTTGCCAATTAGCTTGTCTATTTTATAACTTTCTTTTGCTCTAGAGATTCCTGAAGCAATCATGATCGATCCCTTGCCACGATTAAGGTTCCAAACATCCAAAGACCTTATAATTGCATGTTGTTCTTTCTCAAATGTCGCAAATTGAAGTTGTGCAACATTTAGTGTTTCATTAAAAACTTGATTAGACTTTTTTTTTTTGCTAGTATCGAAACAACTCTTATACCTAATCACTTTCATTATATTCAATCTCATGAGATCGGTCAAACTTAGTTGTGGCAAGATGGTGCACTGGTTAATAATTCTTCAAATAATTAAATGCTTTGTTTTGCTTTCATTTTCGTTCAAAGTCACGGTTCTTTGAACACATTCCTTCGATGGTTTGGCAAAGCCTCTAAAATCCTAAATAAACCTCCTATAGAAACCTCTAAACAATGTAACACCTTGCCACTTTTGTTGCTTCATTTGGCTCTCGAGAAGCTATAAGCCTTCATGATCCTTGTGGATGACAAACTCTCTTGGCAACAATTAAGGTTACGAAACTTGCAATGCCCTCACTAATGCATGTAGTTCTTGTTCAAATGACGCGTATTTAGGGTGTGCTCCATTTAGCGTTTCACGAAGATATATGATTTGCTTGTTATATAGTGTCAAAACAACACTTATTCCTATTCCATTTGCATAACATTCAATCTTAAAAGGATCAATAAAAGTTAGAAAGGGCAAGACATGGTGCATTGGTCAATTTTTCTCTTAATTAATTGAATGTTTTCTCTTGCATTTGCTTTCATGAATATAATATTCTTTTTACGATGGTGAGGCTATGTTACTGAAAGTCCTAATAGCCCTCATGTAGAAACTAGCAAAATATTTTGAAGATCTTACCTTCGATGCATTTGCGGCCGTTGCCAATTAGCTTGTCTCTTTTATAACTTTGTTTTGCTCTAGAGATGCCTGAATCTATCATGATCGATCCTTTGCCACGATTAAGGTTTCCAAACATCCAAAGACCTTATAATTGCATGTTGTTCTTTCTCAAATGTCGCGTATTTAAGTTGTGCTCCATTTAGTGTTTCATTAAAAACATTTTTGGACTTTTTCTTTTTTTCTAGTATCGAAACAACTCTTATACCTAATCACTTTCATTATATTCAATCTCATGAGATCGATCAAACATAGTTGTGGCAAGACGGTGCACTGGTTAATAATTCTTCAAATACATTGAATGCTCTTTTTGCTTTCATTTTCGTTCAAAGTCACGGTTCTTTAAACACATTCCTTCGATGGTTTGGCAAAGCCTCTAAAATCCTAAATAAACCTCCTGTAGAAAACTATAAACAATGTAAGACCTTGCCTCTTTTGTTGCTTCATTTTTCTCTCGAGAAGCTATAAGCCATCATGATCCTTGTGGGTGACAAACTCTCTTGGCAACAATTAAGGTTACGAAATTTGCAATGCCCTCACTAATGCATGTAGTTCTTGTTCAAATGACGCGTATTTAGGGTGTGCTCCATTTAGCTTTTCACCAAGATATATGATTTGCTTGTTATATAGTATCAAAACAGCTCTTATTCCTATTCAATTTGCATAACATTCAATCTTAAAAGGATCAATAAAAGTTAGAAAGTGCAAGACATGGTGCATTGGTCAATTTTTCACTTAATTTATTGAATGCTTTCTCTTGCATTTGCTTTCAAGAATATAATGTTCTTTTTACGATGGTGAGGCTATGCTACTGAAAGTCCTAATAGCCCTCCTGTAGAAACTAGCAAAATAATTAGAAGATCTTACCTTCGATGCATTTGCGGCCGTTGCCAATTAGCTTGTCTCTTTTATAACTTTCTTTTGCTCTAGAGATGCCTGAAGCAATCATGATTCATCCCTTGCCACGATTAACGTTCCAAACATCCAAAGACCATATAATTGCATGTTGTTCTTTCTGAAATGTCGCAAATTGAAGTTGTGCTCCATTTAGTGTTTCATTAAAAATTTGATTGGACTTTTTCTTTTTTTCTAGTATCGAAACAACTTTTATACCTAATCACTTTCATTATATTCAATCTCATGAGATCGATCAAACTTAGTTGTGGCAAGACGGTGCACTGGTTAATAATTCTTCAAATACATTGAATGCTTTGTTTTGCTTTCATTTTCGTACAAAGTCACGGTTCTTTGAACACAATCCTTCGATGGTTTGGCAAAGCCTCTAAAATCCTAAATAAACCTCCTGTAGAAACCTCTAAACAATGTAAGACCTTGCCACTTTTGTTGCTTCATTTGGCTCTCGAGAAGCTATAAGCCTTCATGATCCCTGTGGGTGACAAACTCTCTTGGCAACAATTAAGGTTACAAAACTTGCAATGCCCTCACTAATGCATGTAGTTCTTGTTCAAATGACGCGTATTTAGGGTGTGCTCCATTTAGCTTTTCACGAAGACATGATTTGCTTGTTATATAGTATAGAAACAGCTCTTATTCCTATTCCATCTGCATAACATTCAATCTTAAAAGGATCAATAAAAGTAAGAAAGTGCAAGACATGGTGCTTTGGTCAATTTTTCTATTAATTCATTGAATGCTTTCTCTTGCATTTGCTTTCAAGAATATAATGTTCTTTTTACGATGGTGAGGCTATGCTACTGAAAGTCCTAATAGCCCTCCTATAGAAACTAGCAAAATAATTTGAAGATCTTACCTTCGATGCATTTGTGGCCGTTGCCAATTAGCTTGTCTCTTTTATAACTTTGTTTTGCTCTAGAGATGCCTGAATCTATCATGATCGATCCTTTGCCACGATTAAGGTTTCCAACCATCCAAAGACCTTATAATTGCATGTTTTTCTTTATCAAATGTCGTGTATTTAAGTTGTGCTCCATTTAGTGTTTCATTAAAAACATGATTGGACTTTTTCTTTTTTTCTAGTATCAAAACAACTCTTATACCTAATCACTTTCATTATATTCAATCTCATGAGATCGATCAAACATAGTTGTGGCAAGACGGTGCACTGGTTAATAATTCTTCAAATACATTGAATGCTCTTTTTGCTTTCATTTTCGTTCAAAGTCACGGTTCTTTGAACACATTCCTTCGATGGTTTGGCAAAGCCTCTAAAATCCTAAATAAACCTCCTATAGAAACCTCTAAACAATGTAACACCTTGCCACTTTTTTTGCTTCATTTGGCTCACGAGAAGCTATAAGCCTTCATGATCCTTGTGGATGACAAACTATCTTGGCAACAATTAAGGTTACGAAACTTACAATGCCCTCACTAATGCATGTAGTTCTTGTTCAAATGACGCGTATTTAGGGTGTGCTCCATTTAGCGTTTCACGAAGATATATGATTTGCTTGTTATATAGTATCAAAACAGCTTTTATTCCTATTCCATTTGCATAACATTCAATCTTAAAAGGATCAATAAAAGTTAGAAAGGGCAAGACATGGTGCATTGGTCAATTTTTCTCTTAATTCATTGAATGTTTTCTCTTGCATTTGCTTTCATGAATATAATGTTCTTTTTACGATGGTGAGGCTATGCTACTGAAATTCCTAATAGCCCTCATGTAGAGACTAGCAAAATATTTTGAAGATCTTACCTTCGATGCATTTGCAGCCGTTGCCAATTAACTTGTCTCTTTTATAACTTTGTTTTGCTCTAGAGATGCCTGAATCTATCATGATCGATCCTTTGCCACGATTAAGGTTTCCAAACATCTAAAGACCTTATAATTGCATGTTGTTCTTTCTCAAATGTCGCGTATTTAAGTTGTGCTCCATTTAGTGTTTCATTAAAAACATGTTTGGACTTTTTCTTTTTTTCTAGTATCGAAACAACTCTTATACCTAATCACTTTCATTATATTCAATCTCATGAGATCGATCAAACATAGTTGTGGCAAGACGGTGCACTGGTTAATAATTCTTCAAATACATTGAATGCTCTTTTTGCTTTCATTTTCGTTCAAAGTCACGGTTCTTTGAACACATTCCTTCGATGGTTTGGCAAAGCCTCTAAAATCCTAAATAAACCTCCTGTAGAAACCGTTAAACAATGTAAGACCTTGCCTCTTTTGTTGCTTCATTTTTCTCTCGAGAAGCTATAAGCCTTCATGATCCTTGTGGGTGACAAACTCTCTTGGCAACAATTAAGGTTACGAAACTTGCAATGCCCTCACTAATGCATGTAGTTCTTGTTCAAATGACGCGTATTTAGGGTGTGCTCCATTTAGCTTTTCAAGAAGATATATGATTTGCTTGTTATATAGTATCAAAACAGCTCTTATTCCTATTCCATTTGCATAACATTCAATCTTAAAAGGATCAATAAAAGTTAGAAAGAGCAAGACATGGTGCATTGGTCAATTTTTCTCTTAATTCATTGAATGCTTTCTCTTGCATTTGCTTTCAAGAATATAATGTTCTTTTTACGATGGTGAGGCTATGCTACTGAAAGTCCTAATAGCCCTCCTGTAGAAACTAGCAAAATAATTAGAAGATCTTACCTTCGATGCATTTGCGGCCGTTGCCAATTAGCTTGTCTCTTTTATAACTTTCGTTTGCTCTAGAGATGCCTGAAGCAATCATGATCCATTCCTTGCCACGATTAAGGTTCCAAACATCCAAAGACCTTATAATTGCATGTTGTTCTTTCTGAAATGTTGCAAATTGAAGTTGTGCTCCATTTAGTGTTTCATTAAAAACTTGATTGGACTTTTTCTTTTTTTCTAGTATCGAAACAACTCTTATACCTAATCACTTTCATTATATTCAATCTCATGAGATCGATCAAACTTAGTTGTGGCAAGACGGTGCACTGGTTAATAATTCTTCAAATACATTGAATGCTTTGTTTTGCTTTCATTTTCGTTCAAAGTCACGGTTCTTTGAACACAATCCTTCGATTGTTTGGCAAAGACTCTAAAATCCTAAATAAACCTCCTGTAGAAACCTCTAAACAATGTAACCCCTTGCCACTTTTGTTGCTTCATTTGGCTCTCGAGAAGCTATAAGCCTTCATGATCCTTGTGGGTGACAAACTCTCTTGGCAACCATTAAGGTTACAAAACTTGCAATGCCCTCACTAATGCATGTAGTTCTTGTTCAAATGACGCGTATTTAGGGTGTGCTCCATTTAGCGTTTCACGAAGATATATGATTTTCTTGTTATATAGTATCAAAACAGCTTTTATTCCTATTCCATTTGCATAACATTCAATCTTAAAAGGATCAATAAAAGTTAGAAAGGGCAGGACATGGTGCATTGGTCAATTTTTCTCTTAATTCATTGAATGTTTTCTATTGCATTTGCTTTCATGAATATAATGTTCTTTTTATGATGGTGAGGCTATGCTACTGAAAGTCCTAATAGCCCTCATGTAGAAACTAGCAAAATATTTTGAAGATCTTACCTTCGATGCATTTGCGGCCGTTGCCAATTAGCTTGTCTCTTTTATAACTTTGTTTTGCTCTAGAGATGCCTGAATCTATCATGATCGATCCTTTGCCACGATTAAGGTTTCCAAACATCCAAAGACCTTATAATTGCATGTTGTTCTTTCTCAAATGAAACGTATTTAAGTTGTGCTCCATTTAGTGTTTCATTAAAAACATGTTTGGACTTTTTCTTTTTTTCTAGTTTCGAAACAACTCTTATACCTAATCACTTTCATTATATTCAATCTCATGAGATCGATCAAACATAGTTGTGGCAAGACGGTGCACTGGTTAATAATTCTTCAAATACATTGAATGCTCTTTTTGCTTTCATTTTCGTTCAAAGTCACGGTTCTTTGAACACATTCCTTCGATGGTTTGGCAAAGCCTCTAAAATCCTAAATAAACCTCCTGTAGAAACCTATAAACAATGTAAGACCTTGCCTCTTTTGTTGCTTCATTTTTCTCTCGAGAAGCTATAAGCCTTCATGATCCTTGTGGGTGACAAACTCTCTTGGCAACAATTAAGGTTACGAAACTTGCAATGCCCTCACTAATGCATGTAGTTCTTGTTCAAATGACGCGTATTTAGGGTGTGCTCCATTTAGCTTTTCACGAAGATATATGATTTGCTTGTTATATAGTATCAAAACAGCTCTTATTCCTATTCCATTTGCATAACATTCAATCTTAAAAGGATCAATAAAAGTTAGAAAGAGCAAGACATGGTGCATTGGTCAATTTTTCTCTTAATTCATTGAATGCTTTCTCTTGCATTTGCTTTCAAGAATATAATGTTCTTTTTACGATGGTGAGGCTATGCTACTGAAAGTCCTAATAGCCCTCCTCTAGAAACTAGCAAATTAAGTAGAAGATCTTACCTTCGATGCATTTGCGGCCGTTGCCAATTAGCTTGTCTCTTTTATAACTTTCTTTTGCTCTAGAGATGCCTGAAGCAATCATGATCGATCCCTTGCCACGATTAAGGTTCCAAACATCCAAAGACCATATAATTGCATGTTGTTCTTTCTCAAATGTCGCAAATTGAAGTTGTGCTCCATTTAGTGTTTCATTAAAAACTTGATTGGACTTTTTCTTTTTTTCTAATATCGAAACAACTCTTATACCTAATCACTTTCATTATATTCAATCTCATGAGATCGATCAAACTTAGTTGTGGCAAGACGGTGCACTGGTTAATAATTCTTCAAATACATTGAATGCTTTGTTTTGCTTTCATTTTCGTTCAAAGTCACGGTTCTTTGAACACAATCCTTCGATGGTTTGGCAAAGCCTCTAAAATCCTAAATAAACCTCCTGTAGAAACCTCTAAACAATGTAACCCCTTGCCACTTTTGTTGCTTCATTTGGCTCTCGAGAAGCTATAAGCCTTCATGATCCCTGTGGGTGACAAACTCTCTTGGCAACAATTAAGGTTACAAAACTTGCAATGCCCTCACTAATTGTAACGACCTAGGTTTTTCATCCCGGTCTTCCAGGTATGCCCTAGGGGTAATTTGGTAATTTGGTCGGGCCGTCAGGGCCGTTTGTGTCTTTTCCAGTTACTAAAATTATTGGATGGATTTATGTAGGTTTTTGGAAGGATTTGTGGTTTGGTTTGAGCAAGGTTTGATGCAAAAGTAAAAATAAAGGAAATTGTGCTGCAGCTGGGGTTTGAACTCGGGTCTCCTGGAAAACTTGCGGGGATGTGTGCCAATTGAGCCATTTGGTGCTCTTGTTGCTCTTCCTGCATCATTTTATGGTTAGCCTTGGATTTTGGGAGTTTTGGTGCATTTGGTTAAATGAAATAGAAATTAGGTTTGTTCCATCTTCTTCTCCAAAGTGTGTGGCCGCCCAAGCTATTCTCTCCATTGCCTTGCCGAGTTCTTCATCCTTGCAGCTTCCTTGGATCGATCATCATCATTCCGGGTAGGTATCGATCTTCCTCTTCTTCTTCTCATCCGTTTGGTGTCTTTGTTTGGCCAAGTGAATAGAAGAGTGTTGTGTGTGTTTGTGTTGATTGCGGCCCCGAGAGAAGCCCTGACCAGCGAGCCATCATCGCGACGTCCGGTACCGGCTAGCTCGCCGCGCGGATCGCGCAAAAGAGCAGCCCCGTCGCCCGAAGTCACGGCCTTCCGTCCGTCGCGCCGCGCCAGAAAGCCCCGATCGCCCAAGGTCGCTCGCGGTCGCAGCCATCATCACGCCGGATCGCGGTCGTCCTCGCATGCTCGCTCGCTCGCGCGAGGAGGCCCTCGCCGGCGCCGTGTGCTTCGCTCGCTGATCGATCGCGCGCGCGCGCGCGCTCTGGTGATCGCCGCGCACGCCCAGAGCGCTCGCCGCGCGCGCGCGTCAGCTGCCGTGCGTTCGTGCCATGCCTTACTCGCGTCGTGCGCTGTGCGCGCGCCAACCGCCGTGCGGTAGCGCGGCCAGCGCCCAGCCTGCCGTGCCCGGCTGCCGGCAACTCCAAGTTCGTGTCGCCGCCGTGCGCGTGAGTGCCCGAGCCGAGCCGAGCTTGGCGTCCTATGGTTTTTAGACGTTTTAGATGTTGATTATTATTGGTTTGCTAGGTTCTCGCTCGCTAGCTCGGGATTGTTCGCGGCTTAGGATTTGTGTGTAGAAGCCTCCCGACCAAGATAAGGATTTCTTACCGGAGTTGTGTGGGCCTGCGGTATATTTGTGATTGTTGTTTTGTATGCTGTGTATGATTATTAGCATGTTTAGCCGTAGGTGCTCTGTTACAATTCTCGATGGCATGAACTCTTGTATTGTTTCTCATGTTAGCCCATGCAAGGTTGTTCCATTACGGCATGTTCGATATCTGTTCTTGCTTCGTAGTATCATGCTAGGTTCCTTGTATCTGTTGAGCACGTATTGGGTGCATTGAATGAATTGTTATTATTGCTATGGTTTAGAGTTCGGGTAGGTAGCATCATCGGGGCGGATGCATAACGTAACTTGCATCCCGAAGCGGGGACGCATGCGAGATGGTACTCAGTCCACGATCCCGTTAGGGTTTAGCTAACCCTAACGGTGGCCCCGCAATCTTGGGTGAGGTGGCGATTGTTAAATGCCCAGTGGTCGGGATGATGACTTGGCATTACCTCGTCCCCGGCGATCGGCACGTCCTCGGCGTGTTCGGCCGTAGCCCTTGATTGCCACTGTTAGGGCAAGGACCGCTTCACGGTGTAAGCCTACCCGCGCCGGTTCCTTAGCCTCGGTGCGGTGGTACTGGTGACATAGTTCACGTGTCGAGTCTCACACCCCTATGTCGGTGACACCGATCCAGAGATTTAGTTAGGCATGGTGGATGGACATGGGCGGCTTGCCACTAGACCGGCACCCCGAGTTTGCGGTAGCATGCGGTGCGCGCTTACGCTCATTCTGGCGCCCGGCCGGAGAGCTCCTTGGGATCTTGAGCGAGTGCACCTTTTCGATCGACAGTGAGAGCGGCCGAGGCGGGACTTGTTTCCGTATAGGGCGTATAGTGTGTTGTGGTATTCCGGACTAAGACCACGAGTTGGCATCCGAGGTCCAAGTGTGGACTTAGCTATGTGCTCCGCTCTGTGTTTATATTCATAGCTTGCATACATTCTTCTAGATGATCATGTATATCGTATTGTACCCGGTTGGGGATTCTTCTTGAGTAATTCGTTACTCACCCTTATTTTGTGGTTTTCCACGAGTAACCAAAGCGCGAGAGCAGGATGGGTGAAGTAGGAGCTGTAATCATGGAATCCTCTTTGTCATCTCGGCGTTTCTTATGTTATGACTCTTATCGTTATTTTTCCCCTGAATGCATGTAGCCGGGCACGGAGCCCTAGGATGCCCTGGTCTTCCAGGTATGCCCTAGGGGTAATTTGGTAATTTGGTCGGGCCGTCAGGGTCGTTTGTGTCTTTTACAGTTACTAAAATTATTGGATGGTTTTTGTAGGGGTTTGTGGTTTGGTTTGAGCAAGGTTTGATGCAAAAGTAAAAATAAAGGAAATTGTCTTTGCAGTGGGGTTTGAACCCGGTCTCTGGGAAGCTTGTAGAGATGTGTGCCAATTGAGCCATTAGGTGCTCTTGTTGCTCTTTCTGCATCACATCTTAGTTAACCTTGGATCTTTGGTGTTTGGTGCATTTCGTTAAATGAAATAGAAATTAGGTTTGTTGTGTTTTCTTCTCCAAAAGACTTGTGGCCGCCCAAGCTTTCTCCCAAGCTCTCCTTGCCGATTCTTCAACCTTGCAGCTCCCTTGGATCGTTCATCATCATTCAGGGTAGGTATCGATCTTCCTCTTCTTCTTCTCATCCGTTTGGTGTGCTGTTTGGCCAAGTGAATAGAAGAGTGTTGTGTGTGTTTGTGTTGATTGCAGCCAGTCGAGAGAAGCCCCAGCCAGCAGCATCGTCGCACGTTCAGCCGGCCAGATCGCACGCCGGATCGCGCCAGCAGCAGCCCAGATCGCCCCTGCCGTCGCACCAGATCGCCCTTGCCGGCCCAGCCCCTGTTCGGCCATCGCCCGGCCCGACGTCCACGCCGGATCGCGCAGCAGCGAGCGCGCGACGCCGCGCGCCTTCGCCGTGTCGCTTCGCTTGCCGCGCGCTCGCCCGCACGCCTAGGCGTTCGCGCGCGCGCGCGTCCTGCCTGAAGCCGCTCGCCGTGTGTCCGCATCGCCACGCCAGCGCCGTGCCGTGCTGGCGGCTGCCGAGTCCGTCTGTCGTCGCGCGCAGCGCGCGCCCTAGCACCCATCCGCGCGCGAGCGCGGCGCCAGTATGCGGCAGCGCCCGACCACTGCGATGCCGGCTGCCCGGCAACTCCAAGTTCGTGTCGCCGCGTGCGCGTGAGAGTTCCCCGAGCCGAGCTTTAACATTCTATTGTTTTTAGACTTTTTAGGTATTGACTATTATTGTTTTGTTAGGTTCTCGGTAGCTAGCTCGGGTTCGTTCGCGACTTAGGTTTTGTGTGTAGTTGCCCGGCGGTAAGGATTTCTTACAGGAGTTGTGTGGACCTGCGATGTTCTATGTGATTGTTGTTTGTATGTTTGTTTGTGATTATCGGCATGTATAGTTTAGGTGCTCGTTGCGAATTCGACTATCATGACTTCGTATGTTGTTCTCTCATGTTAGTTCATGCTAGGTTGTTCCGTTACGGCATGCTCATATCTGTTCTTGCTTCGTAGTACCATGCTAGGTTCGTTGTATCTGTTGAGCACGTTTTGGATTGTATTGGATTATATGCTATTGAAATGATATGTTAGAGTGTAGGTAGGTAGCATCATCCGGGCACGATGCATAAAGTATCTTGCATCCATGGCGGGGGCGCACGAGGTAATACTCCGTCCCTGGACCCCGTGAGGGTTTAGCTAACCCGGCCGGTAGGCCCCCGCAATCTTGGGTGAGGGTGGCGGATCGTTAAATGCCCCAGCGGTCGGGATGATGACTTGGCATTACCTCATCCCGGCGATCGACACGTCCTCGGCGTGTTCGGTAGTAGCCCTTGATTGCCACGATAGGGCAAGGGCGGCTTCACGGTGTAAGCCTACCACGGCCGATTCCTTAGCCTCTCGGTGCGGTGGTTTGGTGACATAGTTCACGTGTCGAGTCTCACACCCTATGTCGGTGACACCGATCCGAGAGATTTAGTTAGGCGTGGTGGATTGGACATGGGCGGCTTGCCACTAGACCCGGCACCCCCATAGTCTGCGATAGTACGCAGCGCGCGCGCTTACGCTCATTACTGGCGCCACGACAGAGAGCTCCTCGGGATCTTGAGCTAGTGCACCTTTCGTATCGATGAGATGAGCGGCGAGGCGGGACTCGTTTCTCGTATAGGGCGTATTGTGTGGTGGATTTATTTCGGACTAAGACCACGAGTTGGCATCAGAGGTCCAAGTGTGGACTTAAGCTATGTGCTCTATTACGTGTTTATACTCATAGCTTGCATACATTCTTCTAGATGATCATGTATATCGTATTGTACCCCGGTTGGGGATTCTTCTTGAGTAATTCGTTACTCACCCTTATTATTGTGGTTTTCCACGGGTAACCAAGCGAGGAGACAGGATGGGTGAAGGAGGAGCTGTGATCATGGAATCCTCTTTGTCATCTCGACCATTTTATTATATCATGACTCTTGACTTTTGTTATTTCCCTGAATGCATGTAGGCGGGCACGGAGCCCTAGGATGTTTTCTTACGTTTTATGGATTCCAGCATATTTGTACTTGTGGAATGTTTAAATGGTTTAAATAAAATCTACGATCAGTATGCTTTTAGAAATGTATGTTTTGATTGTGGAATGTTTTGTTTTTACTTGGGATCCGAAATTTATTTTTCATAATGTCTTTTATTTTGAATACATGCATTGGGGTAAAGGCCCATTTAGAGCCCCTTTTGGGTCGGGTCTTTCTGATTGGTATCGAGCTCGAGTCATAGATTACGTGAGACTATCCTTTTGTTGTAGGTCATTTTTCCATGATCATCGACACTCAGAAGCGACGATCATCAGTACGCCTAAGTTTACTATTTGTTGTTGAAAAAGGGTTAAGAATTTACAATACTGTCATCTTGTGTATGCCTTGTGTAGTGTTGTGGAGCGGAGACGAGCGAGTTCGACTCGTTGTTGGTTTGGGCTTAGTGAGCCATCATGCCAACTTTCATGATCGCGAGCGATTTGTTTAGCGACTTGTTGAGGTATCGAGATAGATTCGGATGCCCACAGGACATCGTTCGAGAGGAGGCGAGCTTAGACTCCGTTGGCCATTTGTGGCCCGATTCTTTCGCTTTTCCCTAGTGAGAGGGTGGAGGTGCCGTGCGGATCGCCAAGTATGTTGATCGCACCGAGAGGAGCGAGGCGCTTGGCATGTCCGACCGAGGAGTTGGACCGATCGTGTTGATGTTGAGGCGCGTCCGGGGTTGTTAGGCCCGCATGCGATTTAGCCCCGGCGATTGAGTTGCCTAGAGGAGGGGGGTAGAGGCTAGCGGCGCCTCAGTGAGACTCCTTGAGCGAGTGTGCTCCGACCATGAGAGATTTGATGGCGAGTCTTTAGCTATCGAGAGCGCGGAGACCCGAGCGCGATTTGTAGTGCGTAGTGAGGAGTCCCGGGCACAGATATAGCCCGGTGTGAGTTTGTTTTTGACATTTTCCCCCGTGAGGTCTTGTAGCCGGAGGTTCCGGGAGGGCATGATCAGCGAGTTTATTGAGATGAGTTTGTTGGCGTTGATGGAGACGCCCGGGTTGGCAAATAGATGCTGTAGAGCTCGATGTTTTAGTAAGTCCTACTGCTAGTAATAGAGTAGTTGGCGAGTTTGAGTTTAGCATCCGTGTGTGGGATGCCCCTTTATTCGAGAGGCCGAGGGTGTGCGTTCTGTCTTTGTTTGGTTCATCGGATGGTGGTGGAAGTCCCTTGTGAGAGGTGAACCAGCAGAGTCTCCACTGATCGCCCGATTGTTTGGCAAGTTGCCGTGTTAGTGGCTTGAGGCGGATGAAGGGTCATCTTTGCCCCCTTGCGAGCTCTTTGTTGTTTAATGACCCAGCTTCCTCGGATGTGGATTTGGTAGTAGTAGCACTTGAGGTGCATTGGTTGGTGTGCCACTTTGGCACTAAGTGCAGTTCGAGCTTGAGTTTGGCTTGGGCATAGCGAGATGGTTCTATGCCGTTCGGAGTTCAGCGTACTCCTTTAGCCTTGGATCTGTTTATGGCGATTGCACCCGTTTAGGTCGTGCGGAGAGGGCTAGTTCGGTGGTAGTCGATGGACTACAAGCGAAAGGATGCTCGAGAGGAGCGGAGCCTCTTCCCGATGTTTACGGAGGTTGAGTAAGTCGTGAGTTGCGGTTGGTAAATGTTGGTGCGCGTGAGTCTCGCGCTAGTGTTAAGGCCAAGAGATTTTCTTTGTGGTTGGTAGTGCGGTCAACTACCTTCGAGTGCCTAAATCGAGGAGAGTTGAGCATTGTAGATGCGAGTTTGGTCGGTGAGGACCATGAGTTGGATGCTTATCGATGATTTGGATGCCTATGAGGCGAGTTGGATGCTTTTGAGGCGAGATGAGTGATGCCTTGCGAGAGGTTTTGGATGCCTTGGGGGTAAGCACCCTTGGTAGAGGCTTGGTACAAAGTAAGTTTGGTTTGGCATGATTATGCTTTGGTAGAGCAAGGTTGCCTCGGCCAGTATCGTGTGGAGATGGGACTTTTGGTGTTCCTTGGATTGTTTGTATCATTTGCCAAGAGTTAACGTTGCTTTGTGGAAAAGCGCTTGTTAGTCTTGGATCTCTAAAGGAAGGTTGGGAGTTGTGCACACAAGTGTGTTTTGTGTGGTTCGTTAAAGTGGCGAGAGTTTGAGATCCATGTAGGGTTTGCTTTGGAGATCTCGTGCTCGGTTCCTTGAGAAGTTGGACTCTAGGTGGTTGTTGTAAGGCTTTGGTTGAGGTGGTAAGGATACCGTGCTCGTGGTATCAAGTTGTTGCTTAGGCAAGATTTGTTAAGTTGGGCCTAAGCTTGGTTGGCGGATCTTCTTGTTGATCGTTGGTTGGAGTTCGATTGGAAACCGAACAAGAGCGATGGTAGCTAACCCGCGTGGTTTACGATCGTCATGGCTAAGAGAGTTGTTTGGATCCTTCCTTGGGTAGAAGTTATGTTGTGGCCGATGCTTTGAGTAGGAGGATGGCGCGTTCAGTAGCGTTTCGGGTCCTCTAGGTTCCCAAGGAGTTGGAGTTGGCCAAAGCATGGTTGGGATCTTTGGAAATTGGAGTTGTTTGTTGAGCGGTTATGCTGTTAGATCGTATGGCGGTGTGTGTGTCGAGGGTTGCCGAAGAACCCTAGGTTGTGGAGTGCCTCTCCGAGCTCGGTCGAGCCCAGGCTAGTGAGTTTTGGTTGGCTAGGCTGGAGGCGTGTAGTTGTAGCCTCGGTGGAGTTGCTAGCGATCTTGGTAGACTAGCAAGCTAGTGTTTGTTTGGAGTAAAGTCCGGAGTGGTTTTTCGGTGTGGTGGCAAGTTGATGCTTGGTGTTGACCAAGGTGTGGATTGGAGTTGCTAGAGTTTAGTTTTGCTCGTGGGGCGAGTGGTTTGTGCCATGTTGGTTGTTTTTCTGTTTCGGGATGTTGAGTTGCCCCGTTTGGCATTTGGAGGTTGATCGAGATGGACCCTTGTTGTGCCCTGTGAGATTAGATGTTGTTGCTCTGGTGGAGCAAGTCGGTGAGCGTATGTGGAGTTCTCTGTCCGTTGGTTGTGCCGCTTGTAAGAGCCGTTTCCTTCGGGAGTTGTCGGAGTTACTCCCTTGGTCTTGGAGTTAATGGTGGAGCGCTAGCTTGAAGGAAAAGTTTGTTGTTTGCTTGGAAGTAGTCGTTTGTCGATTAAGCGATTCTTGGATGGTGTTCTAGAATTTGCGATAAAGGTTGTTACGCCTCTTGTGAGTGTTTTGGCCAAGATTTGGTTCGTTTGTTGTTTCGAGAGCTAGTTCGGTTCTAGGCTGGAGGGCGTTATACACGAGGTCTTGTTCCTAGTCGGTAAGTTTTGGGAGTTGACCCCTCCTCGGCAGATTGAGCAAGTCTTTGTTTTTTTTGGTTTGGTGGTCCGATTGGTTGAGTTTTCTCTTGGGTGTTGCTTCCAAGAGAGTTGGTTCTTGTTGCCTTGGGTTTGAGCAAGTCGGCGAGCGTGTGTGGAGTTCGTTGCCCATTCGGAGTTTGCTTTGGGAAGTCGTTTCCGTTTGGCAGAGTCGACTTAGCTCTGAGTTGTGTAGTCGATCGAGTAGATCGTGGTCAGCCCAATGAGAGGGTCCCCTGCTTTGTGTTGTTAGCAAGCAAGAGTTGTTTGTTCCGCGCAGAGCGGAGGCGGCCAGAAGAGTTGAGTTGTTCGGCAAGTTGTTGGTTCTTTGGGGATTGAAGATTTCCTTTCCCTCTAGCCTCTATGGTGGTTGAGTTGCTCCTTGGATGCCGACCTCGAGTGATAGCTTGCGAGGTAGTCTTGCGGATTCGTGTGGCTCGGGATCCGTAAGCTTTGAGGTTGTCGTTATCCGTTTTCCTTGTGAGGTTTTGGGAGTGGAGCTTACGGTTGGAAGATGAGTTAGGCTTAGGCTTAAAGGGAAGTCCTTTGAGTAGCCGGTTGGATTTTAAGAGTTGAGTAGTAGCTTGGAGGCGGCGTTGCTCGTTATAAGTTTGGGTTGAGTTCTGCTGAGCAAGCCCTTCTCGGGCTTTGTTCCTAGTTGTTGTGAGTTCCCGGTTGGCGTTAGCGAGCAGCGTTTGAGTGAGTTGGCACAGAGGTGCCGTGGCATTGGTTGGTAGGCTGTTGAATTTGTTTTCCTCAAGGTGTTGTGCCATGAGATAGGCTGCGTGATGGTTTAGTCCTTGCTTCCCGAGTTTTCCTTGAGAGGAATGTTGGATGTTCCTTGCTGGCGATGTTCTCCTTGGTCGGTTCTTTGGTAGGTGTTCGTTGGAAAGTTTGCGTTCGGCCGATGAGGAGTTCTAGTTTGTTGGCTTGGCCGAGTGGAGTCCGTGCTTGGCCCCCTTGTTTTTTTTTAAGGTGGCGTAGCTGAAGTTTGGTGGTGTGAGTGTTGTTAGCCGTCTGGTGTACAGGATGGTGCCCCTTGCCTTTGGTTCGGCGATTTCTCCTTAAGATGGTTGCTTAAGTGTTGTGGTCGTGTTCTAGTTGGAGAAGTTTGTCTTTTTGGATCGATCGCTTGATTGGTGGTTCGTTTGTATCTCGTTAAAATTTGTAGTCAAGGTTTGAGGTTTGTTGGTCTCTTGTGAAGTAAGAGTAGGCCGTTTAGTTTTGGAATCTGGAAGGTTGATTGTTTGCTTGATTTGTTGTAGGGTTGAGTTTGTTTGTTGACACCAGTGTGCGCAGTGTTTTTATGTATCGATGTTGGGCGGCATGTGCGGACCCATTGCTCATTGTGGACTTTGAGCCTTTCGGTGAATGAGGATTTGAACTTCGAGGAGAAGCGGTGAGGATCCTTGCCTTTGAGACCAAGACGTTGCGTAATCGCGAGATTCGTTTAGTAAAGGTCGGTGGAAGAATCGGTTTACGAGGAAGCCACTTGGGAGCGGGAAGGCGAGATGAGGTTGCATTACCACTGAGCTATTTCTGTCTTAAGGACTTTCGAGGACGAAAGTCATAAAAAAGAGGAATATTGTAACGACCAGTGTTTTTCTTCCGGTCTTCCGGTATGCCCTAGGGGTAATTTGGTAATTTGGTCGGGCCGTCGTGGTCGTTTGTGTCTTTCGATTACTAAAATTATTGGATGGTTTTTGTAGGTTTTGGAGGGGTTTGTGGTTTGGTTTGAGCAAGGTTTGATGCAAAAGTAAAAATAAAGGAAATTGTCTTTTTGCAAGGGGTTTGAACCAGGTCTCTGGGAAGCTTGTAAAGATGTGTGCCAATTGAGCCATTAGGTGCTCTTGTTGCTCTTTCTGCATCACATCTTAGTTAACCTTGGATCTTTGGTGTTTGGTGCATTTGGTTAAATGAAATAGAAATTAGGTTTGTTGTGTTTTCTTCTCCAAAAGAGTTGTGGCCGCCCAAGCTTTCTCCCAAGCTCTCCTTGCCGATTCTTCAACCTTGCGGCTCCTTGGATCGTTCATCATCATTAGGGTAGGTATCGATCTTCCTCTTCTTCTTCTCATCCGTTTGGTGTCTTTGTTTGGCCAAGTGAATAGAAGAGTGTTGTGTGTGTTTGTGTTGATTGCGGCCCGGTAGAGAGAAGCCCGGCCAGCGAAGCATCGTCGCACGTTCGGCCCGATCGATCGCCGACGGATCGCGCCGCCAGCAGAGCCAGTCGCCCTCGCCGTCGCACCAGATCGCCCTTGCCGGCCCAGCCCCTGTTCGGCCATCGCCAGCCCGACGTCACGCCAGATCGCGCGCAGCAGCAGACGCCTGACGCCCGCGCGCCTTCGCCCGTGTCGCTTGCCGAGCCGCTCGCCCGCACGCCCAGACGTTCGCCCGCGCGCGCGTCCCTGCCGAGCTGCTCGCCGTGTCCGCGCTCGCGACGCCGGCGCCCGTGCGCGTGCCGTCTTGCGTCTGCCGGCGGGCTCGCCGAGTCCGTCTGTCGTCGGCGCGCGCTGAGCCGCGCCCTAGCGCCCATCACGCGCCGCATGACGCGCGCCAGCAAATGATGCGGCGGTAGCGCGCCAGCGCCAGCCCTGCCGTGCCAGCCTGCCAGCAACTCCAAGTTCGTGTCGCCGTGCCGCGTGAGTTCCCCGAGCCGAGCTTGCTGTTCTATTGTTTTTAGACTTTTTAGGTATTGACTATTATTGTTTTGTTAGGTTCTCGGTAGCTAGCTCGGGTTCGTTCGCAGCTTAGGTTTTGTGTGTAGTTGCCCCGGCCAGGTAAGGATTTCTTACCGGAGTTGTGTGGACCCTGCGATGTTCTATGTGATTGTTGTTTGTATGTTTGTTTGTGATTATCAGCATGTATAGTTTAGGTGCTCTGCTCAATTCACGACTATCATGACTTCGTATGTTGTTCTCTCATGTTAGTCCATGCTAGGTTGTCCGGATTACGGCATGCTCATATCATTCTTGCTTCGTAGTACCATGCTAGGTTCGTTGTATCTGTTGAGCACGTTTTGGATTGTATTGGATTATATGCTATTGAAATGATATGTTAGAGTGTAGGTAGGTAGCATCATCGGGCACGATGCATAAAGTATCTTGCATCCATGGCGGGACGCGTCGAGGTAATACTCCGTCCCTGGACCCCGTGAGGGTTTAGCTAACCGGACCGTGAGCCACCGCAATCTTGGGTGAGGGTGGCGGACTATTAAATGCCCCAGCGGTCGGGATGATGACTTGGCATTTCCTCATCCCCGGCGATCGACACGTCCTCGGCGTGTTCGGCCGTAGCCCTTGATTGCCACGATAGGGCAAGGGCGGCTTCACGGTGTAAGCCTACCACGACCGATTCCTTAGCCTCGGTGCGGTGTTTGGTGACATAGTTCACGCGTGTCGAGTCTCACACCCTATGTCGGTGACACCGATCCGAGATTTAGTTAGGCGTGGTGGATTGGACATGGGCGACTTGCCACTAGACCCGGCACCCCCATAGTCTGCAGAGCACGCGCGGCGCGCGCTTACGCTCATTACAAAGCGCCCGGCCGGAGAGCTCCTCGGGATCTTGAGCTAGTGCACCTTTCGTATCGGCGATGAGCGGTGCCGAGGCGGGACTCGTTTCTCGTATAGGGCGTATTGTGTGGTGGATTTATTTCCGGACTAAGACCACGAGTTGGCATCCGAGGTCCAAGTGTGGACTTAAGCTATGTGCTCTATTACGTGTTTATACTCATAGCTTGCATACATTCTTCTAGATGATCATGTATATCGTATTGTACCCCGGTTGGGGATTCTTCTTGAGTAATTCGTTACTCACCCTTATTCTGTGGTTTTCCACGGGTAACCAAAGCGGGAGACAGGATGGTGAAGGAGGAGAGCTGTGATCATGGAATCTCTTTGTCATCTCGACCATTTTATTATATCATGACTCTTGACTTTTGTTATTTCCCCGAATGCATGTAGACGGGCACGGAGCCCTAGGATGTTTTCTTACGTTTTATGGATTCCAGCATATTTGTACTTGTGGAATGTTTAAATGGTTTAAATAAATCTCTCGATCAGTATGCTTTTAGAAATGTATGTTTTGATTGTGGAATGTTTCTGTTTTTACTTGGGATCTGAAATTTATTTTTCATAATGTCTTTTATTTTGAATACATGCATTGGGGTAAAGGCCCATTTAGAGCCCCTTTTGGGTCGGGTCTTTACACAGAGGCAGTGAGTTTATTCTGACCAGCCACTGAGTGTGCCTCAGTGGAAATGGGATGATATTTCGATGGACTTTATTTACGGTTTGCCGAGGACTCAGGAAGTTCTCTCGAGATCTGGGTGATAGTCGACCAGGTTGACCAAGAGCGCACCCTTCATTCCGGTAGAGACACTTATACCGTGGAGCGATGGCGCAGATTGTTTTTTGGAACAGATCATCCGATATCATGGTGTGCCGGTGAGGATTGTGTCCGATCGTGACTCGCGGTTCACTTCTCTTTTCTTGAGAGCACTTGAAGGGTTTAGGCACCGAGTGCGATTCAAAGATGACTTTTCACCCTCGAGACGGATGGTCGGTGAGAGAGTGAATCGATTCTCGAGGATATGTTGAGGGCTTGTGTGTTGGATTTCCCAGCGATTGGGACCGATCTGATACTTGATGGAGTTTTCCTATAACAACGATTACGATCGGCGATTGGATGGCTCCATTCGAGGCTTTGTGTGGTAAGCGTTGTCGGTCCCTGTGTGTTCTGGGAAGAGGTTGGTGATAGACGAGTTTTGGGTCCCGATTCTGCAGGTTGACCAATGGTGCAGTCACTGGAGAAGATTAGAGCTCGTATGTTGATTTCAGAGAGAGGCGAGAGAGTTTCGCCGATGTTCGGCGTCGGGATTTGGAGTTTAAGGTTGGTCGGCATGTGTTCCTTAAGGTTGCTTCGATGCGAGGTGTTTTGAGGTTTGGTAAGCGTGGGAAGTTGAGTCCCCGTTTTGTTGGTCCATTTGAGATCCTAGAGAGGATTGGCAGAGTTGCTTGCGAGTTAGCCCTACCTCGTCACTATCGGTGCATAGTGTTTTTCATGTATGGATGTTGAGGCGGTATGTGCGGACCGTCGCACATTGTGGACTTTGAACCTTTGCGGTGAATGAGGATTTGAGCTTGAGGAGAAGCCGGTGAGGATCCTTGCCTTTGAGACCAAGGCGTTGCGTAATCGCGAGATTCGTTTGATAAAGTTGAGTGGAAGAGTCGGGGTTACGAGGAAGCCACTTGGGAGCTGGAAGGCGAGATGAGATTGCATTATCTGGTATTTTGAGGCTTAAGGACTTTCGAGGACGAAAGTTATAAAAAGGAGGGAATATTGTAACGACCCAGGTTTTTCATCCCGGTCTTCCAGGTATGCCCTAGGGGTAATTTGGTAATTTGGTCGGGCCGTGAGGGCCGCGTTTGTGTCTTTTCGATTACTAAAATTATTGGATGGATTTATGTAGGTTTTGGAAGGATTTGTGGTTTGGTTTGAGCAAGGTTTGATGCAAAAGTAAAAATAAAGGAAATTGTCTTTGCAGCTAGGGTTTGAACGGGTCTCTGGAAAGCTTGTGGGGATGTGTGCCAATTGAGCCATTAGGTGCTCTTGTTGCTCTTCCTGCATCATTTTATGGTTACCTTGGATTTTGGGAGTTTTGGTGCATTTGGTTAAATGAAATAGAAATTAGGTTTGTTCCATCTTCTTCTCCAAAGTGTGTGGCCGCCCAAGCTATTCTCTCCATTGCCTTGCCGAGTTCTTCATCCTTGCGACTCTCTTGGATCGATCATCATCATTCCGTAGTAGGTATCGATCTTCCTCTTCTTCTTCTCATCCGTTTGGTGTCTTTGTTTGGCCAAGTGAATAGAAGAGTGTTGTGTGTGTTTGTGTTGATTGCGGCCACCGAGAGAAGCCCGACCGGCGACCATCGTCGCCACGTCCGGTAGCGCCCGGCTCGCCGACGCCGGATCGCGCCCGATGCGCGCCCGATCGCCCGAAGTCGCCCGACCCTCCGTCCGTCGCGCCTGGCAGCGGCCAGATTGCCCAAAGGTCGCTCGCGGTCGCAGCCATCGCGACGCCCGATCGCCGGTCGTCCTCGCTGATCGCTCGCGACGCGGGAGGCCCTCGCCCGCGCCGCGCGCCGCCGATCTCGAGTGATCGCCCAGACGCGCAGAGCCTTCGCCCGCGCGCGAGCGTCGTCGTGTCGTCCGTCCGTCGTCGTGCTGCCTGCTGCGCGCGCTGCGCGCCCAGCGCCCATCCGCGCGCGGCGCCATCCACGCGCGCGCGCCGCGCCAGCCGTGCAGCGCCCGGCTCTGCCAGTGCGACCGCCAAGCAACTCCAAGTTCGTGTGTCGCGTGCGTGCGCGTGAGTGCCCGACCCGAGCTTGGCTGTCCTATTGTTTTTAGACGTTTTAGATGTTGATTATTATTGGTTTGCTAGGTTCCCGCTCGCTAGCTCGGGATTGTTCATGACTTAGGATTTGTGTGTAGAAGCCTCCGGAGACCAAGGTAAGGATTTCTTACAGGAGTTGTGTGGGCCTGCGGTATATTTGTGATTGTTGTTTTGTATGCCTGTGTATGATTATTAGCATGTTTAGCCCTAGGTGCTGCATTTCAATTCTGGTGGCATGAACTCTTGTATTGTTTCTCATGTTAGCCCATGCTAGGTTGTTCCATCGGCATGTTCGATATCTCATTCTTGCTTCGTAGTATCATGCTAGGTTCCTTGTATCTGTTGAGCACGTATTGGGTGCATTGAATGAATTGTTATTATTGCAATGGTTTAGAGTTCGGGTAGGTAGCATCATCCGGGCGGATGCATAACGTAACTTGCATCCCCGAAGCGGGGCGTGCGAGATGGTACTCCGTCCCCCGATCCCGTTAGGGTTTAGCTAACTCTAACGGTGGCCCTCGCAATCTTGGGTGAGGGTGGCAGATTGTTAAATGCCCCAGTGGTCGGGATGATGACTTGGCATTGCCTCGTCCCGGCGATCGGCATGTCCTCGGCGTGTTCGGCCGTAGCCCTTGATTGCCACTGTTAGGCAAGGACCGCTTCTGGTGTAAGCCTACCACGGCCGGTTCCATAGCCTCGGTGCGGTGGTACAGGTGACATAGTTCACGTGTCCGAGTCTCACACCCCTATGTCGGTGACACCGATCCCAGATTTAGTTAGGCATGGTGGATGGACATGGGCGACTTGCCACTAGACCCGGCACCCCGAGTTTGCGGTAGCATGCGGTGCGCGCTTACGCTCATTCTGGCGCCGGCCGGAGAGCTCCTCGGGATCTTGAGCAGTGCACCTTTCGTATCGGCGATGTAGGCGGTGAGGCCGGGACTTGTTTCCCGTATAGGGCGTATAGTGTGTTGTGGTATTTCCGGACTAAGACCCTGAGTTGGCATCCGAGGTCCAAGTGTGGACTTAGCTATGTGCTCCGCTGAGTAATTCGTTACTCATCCTTATTTTGTGGTTTTCCACAGGTAACCAAGGCGCGAGACAGGATGGGGTGAAGGAGGAGGCGTGATCATGGAATCTGCTGTCATCATCTCGGCGTTTCTTATGTTATGACTCTTATCGTTATTTTTCCCCTGAATGCATGTAGCCGGGCACGGAGCCCTAGGATGTTTTCTGAATGAATTGTGGATTCCAGCTTTGTTGAATTTGAGGATGTTTTAAATGTTTTTAATAAAATCTCTGATCAGAGTAAATTGTTGGAAATGTATTTGTGCGTGAAGCAGTGCTTGGAAACGAGGGACGAGTTTGATGAGACTTTATCGTTCTGAATGAATCTTGAATGTTTTGTTTTTAATGGGAATCCGAAAACTTTATTTGCATTTTGTCTTTTACTTTGAATACATGCATTGGGGTAAAGGCCTATTTAGAGCCCCTTTTTGGGTCGGGTCTTTACACTAATGCATGTAGTTCTTGTTCAAATGACGCGTATTTAGGGTGTGCTCCATTTAGCTTTTCACGAAGACATATGATTTGCTTGTTATATAGTATAGAAACAGCTCTTATTCCTATTCCATTTGCATAACATTCAATCTTAAAAGGATCAATAAAAGTAAGAAAGTGCAAGACATGGTGCTTTGGTCAATTTTTCTCTTAATTCATTGAATGCTTTCTCTTGCATTTGCTTTCATGAATATAATGTTCTTTTTACGATGGTGAGGCTATGCTACTGAAAGTCCTAATAGCCCTTCTGTAGAAACTAGCAAAATAATTAGAAGATCTTACCTTCGATGCATTTGCGGCAGTTGCCAATTAGCTTGTCTCTTTTATAACTTTCTTTTGCTCTAGAGATGCCTGAAGCAATCATGATCGATCCCTTGCCACGATTAAGGTTCCAAACATCCAAAGACCTTATAATAGCATGTTGTTCTTTCTCAAATGTCGCAAATTGAAGTTGTGCTCCATTTAGTGTTTCATTAAAAACTTGATTGGACTTTTTCTTTTTTTCTAGTATTGAAACAACTCTTATACCTAATCACTTTCATTATATTCAATCTCATGAGATCGATCAAACTTAGTTGTGGCAAGACGGTGCACTGGTTAATAATTCTTCAAATACATTGAATGCTTTGTTTTGCTTTCATTTTCGTTCAAAGTCACGGTTCTTTGAACACAATCCTTCGATGGTTTGGCAAAGCCTCTAAAATCCTAAATAAACCTCCTGTAGAAACCTCTAAACAATGTAACCCCTTGCCACTTTTGTTGCTTCATTTGGCTCTCGAGAAGCTATAAGCCTTCATGATCCCTGTGGGTGACAAACTCTCTTGGCAACAATTAAGGTTACAAAACTTGCAATGCCCTCACTAATGCATGTAGTTCTTGTTCAAATGACGCGTATTTAGGGTGTGCTCCATTTAGCTTTTCACGAAGACATATGATTTGCTTGTTATATAGTATAGAAACAGCTCTTATTCCTATTCCATTTGCATAACATTCAATCTTAAAAGGATCAATAAAAGTAAGAAAGTGCAAGACATGGTGCTTTGGTCAATTATTCTCTTAATTCATTGAATGCTTTCTCTTGCATTTGCTTTCAAGAATATAATGTTCTTTTTACGATGGTGAGGTTATGCTACTGAAAGTCCTAATAGCCCTCCTGTAGAACCTAGCAAAATAATTTGAAGATCTTACCTACGATGCATTTGTGGCCGTTGCCAATTAGCTTGTCTCTTTTATAACTTTGTTTTGCTCTAGAGATGCCTAAAGCTATCATGATCGATCCTTTGCCACGATTAAGGTTTCCAAAAATCCAAAGACCTTATAATTGCATGTTTTTCTTTCTCAAATGTCGTGTATTTAAGTTGTGCTCCATTTAGTGTTTCATTAAAAACATGATTGGACTTTTTCTTTTTTTCTAGTATCAAAACAACTCTTATACCTAATCACTTTCATTATATTCAATCTCATGAGATCGATCAAACTTAGTTGTGGCAAGACGGTGCACTGGTTAATAATTCTTCAAATACATTGAATGCTTTGTTTTGCTTTCATTTTCGTTCAAAGTCTCGGTTCTTTGAACACATTCCTTCGATGGTTTGGCAAGGTCTCTAAAATTCTAAATAAACCTCCTGTAGAAACCTCTAAACAATGTAAGACCTTGCCACTTTTGTTGCTTCATTTGGCTCTCGAGAAGCTATAAGCCATCATGATCCTTGTGGGAGACAAACTCTCTTGGCAACAATTAAGGTTACGAAACTTGCAATGCCCTCACTAATGCATGTAGTTCTTGTTCAAATGACGCGTATTTAAGGTGTGCTCCATTTAGCTTTTCACGAAGATATATGATTTGCTTGTTATATAGTATCAAAACAGCTCGTATTCCCATTCCATTTGCATAACATTCAATCTTAAAAGGATCAGTAAAAGATAGAAAGAGCAAGACATGGTGCATTGGTCAATTTTTCTCTTAATTCATTGAATGCTTTCTCTTGCATTTGCTTTCATGAATATAATGTTCTTTTTACGATGGTGAGGTTATGCTATTGAATGTCCTAATAGCCCTACTGTAGAAACTAGCAAAATAATTTGAAGATCTTACCTTCGATGCATTTGCGGCCGTTGCCAATTAGCTTGTCTCTTTTATAACTTTGTTTTGAACTAGAGATGCCTGAAGCTATCATGATCGAGCAGACTTCTTTGCCATAATTAAGGTTTCCAAACATCCAAAGACCCTATAATTACATGTTGTTCTTTCTCAAATGTCGCGTATTTAAGTTGTGCTCCATTTAGTGTTTCATTAAAAACATGATTAGACTTTTTCTTTTTTTCTAGTATCGAAACAACTCTTATACCTAGTCACTTTCATTATATTCAATCTCATGAGATCGATCAAACTTAGTTGTGGTAAGACGGTGCACTGGTTAATAATTCTTCAAATACATTGAATGCATTTTTGCTTTCATTTTCGTTCAAAGTCACGGTTCTTTGAACACATTCCTTCGATGGTTTGGCAGAGCCTCTAAAATCCTAAATAAACCTCCTGTAGAAACCACTAAACAATGTAAGACCTTGCCTCTTTTGTTGCTTCATTTGGCTCTCGAGAAACTATAATTAAGCCTTCATGATCCTTGTGGGTGACAAACTCTCTTGGCAACAATTAAGTTTACGAAACTTGCAATGCCCTCACTAATGCATGTAGTTCTTGTTCAATTGACGCGTATTTAGGGTGTGCTCCATTTAGCTTTTCACGAAGATATATGATTTGCTTGTTATATAGTATCAAAACAGCTTTTATTCCTATTCCATTTGCATAACATTCAATCTTAAAAGGATCAATAAAAGTTAGAAAGAGCAAGACATGGTGCATTGGTCAATTTTTCTCTTAATTCATTGAATTCTTTCTCTTGCATTTGCTTTCATGAATATAATGTTCTTTTTACGATGGTGAGGCTATGCTACTGAAAGTCCTAAAAGCCCTCCTGTAACAGCCCATTTCCTATTCCAGTTTTCGAGGTGCCTTCGGCTCAAGATTCGGTTGTTTGGTTCGGTCTTAGAGCCGTTGTGACCCTTAGGGGTATTTTGGTCTTTTGGCTCCCCGGGCAGGATTTGTGGTTTTCAGGGCTTCGAGGAAGCTCCTTCCTTTGTCGAGGCTTGTTTGTTGGTGGCTGCGAGTCCCGAGGTGTTTGGGCTAGTCGGTTGGATGCTCGTTTGTGGTTTGGGCTTTGGCAAAGTGATAGTTGGTTGTGTGCTTCCTTTGGGATTCGAGCCCGGGCCCTCAGTGTTGATTTGGGAGTTGGATTTAAGTGAGTTTTATGTATTGGAAAAGATTGCTTCAGTCGGGTCTCGAAGGAGGAAGCCGGGAAATGGGATTTTAAGGTTTTAAAAGTGGATAAGGATGGATTTTTGGATAAAATCCCTATTTTCCTTTTATTCCCATTTTTCTTTTATTTTCCCATTTTCCCTTTTATTTTCTAAATTCCCATTTTTTTTTTTTTTTTTTTTTTTTTTCTCTCTCTCTCTCTATCCCCGAGCCCCCCACCTAGGCGAGCGCCCGCCCGGCCGAGCCCCTAGCTCGCCTGACCCGCTTCGCCAAGCCCAGCCCGAGCAAGCGGCCCTTGGTCGCCGGTCGCGAGCCCGCGCCGCGCGCCGCCGCTCGACCATCGTCGCCCGACCACTGAGTCGCCGCTTGATGCTTGCGTCGCCAGCCCACGCCATCGCGCAGTGTCGCCCAGCCCCTGCTCGCGTCGCCCAGCTCGCCCGAGCCTCGCCCATCTCGTGTGCCCGAGCCCTCGCCCACGCAATGTCCGTCCACGCTCGAGTCGCCCCGCACAGTGCCAGGCCGCCAAGCCCTCGCGTCGCCCGTGTCATCCGCCCCCATGTCGGCCAGATCGAGCGTCCCCGTAGCCGTGGCGTCGTCGTCGCTTCGCGCCGTCGCGCGTCCCATCTTGAGCGCGCGCGCGCGCTGAAGCGCCGCGCCGCGCGCACGCCTTGTGCGCTTCGCACTCCGTCCGCGCGCGCCCAGCGTCGTCTAGCGCTAGCGCGCGCTCACTCTGCGACCAGCGCGCCCAGCCGGCCAGCCAGATTTGCCCTAGCGTGCTGCGGCTCGTTCAGCGTGTCGCAGCGCGCGCCGTGAGTTGCTCCCGAGTCGAGCCCTATTTATTTTATTGTATTTAGGGCTATCTTATGATTATTGATGTGTTTGCTTGGCTCGTTATAGGTTGCTCGGGTTCGATCGCAGTTAGGTTTGTTGTGTGTTTTTGCCTTCCGACCAGGTAAGGATTTCTTACCGGAGTTGTGTGGGCCCTGCGATATATTATGTGATTGTTGATTGTATGCTTGTTGTGTTTATTGACATGTTTGGTGATAAGTGCTCTAATTTGAATTCCTGACTGACATGATTTCCTATATGTTTCTCATGTTAGTCCATGCTAGGTTGTTCCTTTCTGGCATGCTCGTATCTGTTCTTGCTTCGTAGTATCATGCTAGGTTCGTTGTATTCTTATTGAGCACATATTGGATTGATTGGATTATTTGCTGATTGCTATTTCGTCCTCAGCGTATTTCGGCGGTACGGTTGTTCCTTGAGTTGCCACCTGATAGGGCAAGGACGGTTTCCTGGTGTAAGCCTACCACGACCCGTGCCTTAGCCTCAGGTGCGGTGGTTCAGGCTGACATAGTTCACGTGTCCAGGTCTCACACCCCTATGTCAGTGACACCGATTCGAGAGATTTAGTTAGGCGTGGTGGACTGGACATGGGCGACTTGCCACTAGACCCGGCACCCCTCATAGTTCTGCGAGAGCACGCGGTGCGCGCGCACGCTCATTATAGCGCCGACCGGAGAGCTCCTCGAGATCTTGAGCCAGTGCACCTTTCGTCGACAGTAGACAGGCTGAGGCCGAGACTTGTTTCTCGTATAGGGCGTATTGTGTGGTGAGTTATTTTCAGACTAAGACCCTGAGTTGGCATCGAGGCCCAAGTGTGGGCTAAGCTATGTGCTCTATTCTGTGTTTATATTCATAGCTTGCATACCTTTCTGCTAGATGACCATGTATATAGTATTGTACCCCGGTTGGGGATTCTTACTGAGTAATTCGTTACTCACCCTTATTATGTGGTTTTCCACAGGTAACCATGGTGCAAGACAGGATGGCTGGAGGAGGAGCTGTGATCATGGAAACCCGTTGTTCAACTCTGAGTTTTATGTTTATGATTTAAATGTTCTCTGAATGCATGTAGTTGGGCACGGAGCCCTAGGGTGTTTTTTGAATGTATTTCCGGATTCTAGCATTGTTGTAACTATTGTAAAGTTTGTATGTTTTAAATAAATCTCTGATCAGAGTAAGTTTTGTAAATGTATTTGTCTTGGAACAGGTGCTTGGAAACAGGGACAAGTTTCAGGAAATTATGTTAACTTTTTAAATGGATGTTTTATGTTTTGTTTTTACTTAGAATCCGAACACCCTATTGCGAATTTTCTGTAGATTTGAATGCATGCATTGAGGTAACGACCTATTTTAGAACCCTTTCGGGTCGGGTTGTTACAGGTTGGTATCAGAGCTCAGAGTCATAGATTCTGTAGACTGACATTTTGTTGTAGGTCGTTTTTCCATGATCATCAGCACTCCGACAATCATCAGGTACGCCTAAGTTTACTATTTTAAAGAAAGGGGTAAGAATTTACAATACTTTTCATCTAGTGTATGCCTTGTGTAGTGTTGTGGAGCGGAGACGAGCAGGTTCTGACTCGTTGTAGGTTTGGGCTTAGAGAGCCATCATGCCAACTTTCAGCAGTGCGAGCATTGTTTAGCAGCTTGTTGAGGTATCCAAATAGATTCGGATGCCCTGGGACGTCGTCCCCGAGGGAGGCTGTAACGACCCGACCCGAATGGGGTTCTAAATAGGCCGTTACCTCAATGCATGCATTACAAATCTACAGAAAATTTGCAAGAGGGTGTTCGGATTCTAAGTAAAAACTAAAACATAAAACATCCATTTAAAATCAACATCAATTCCTGGAACCTGTCCCTGTTTCCAAGCACCTGTTCCATGTCAAATACATTTCCAAAACTTACTCCGATCAGAGATTTATTTAAAACATACAAGCTTTACAACAATGCTAGAATCCGGAAATACATTCAGAAAACACCCTAGGGCTCCATGCCCAACTACATGCATTCAGAGAACAATTAAATCATAAACATAAAACTCAGAGTTGAACAACGGGTTTTCCATGATCACAGCTCCTCCTCCAGCCATCCTGTCTTGCACCATGGATACCTGTGGAAAAACCACAGAAATAAGGGTGAGTAACGAATTACTCAGTAAGAATCCCCAACCGGGGTACAATACGATATAATCACCATCTAGTACCAAAGCATGCAAGCAAGCGACTACCAACACGGATCATGGCTCAACGAGCTCATAAAACAAGATCCGAGTCATTGGAAGTCTCTTTCTTACGGCCTGGTGGGATTGGATACATCGACCAATCTGGACATCACCGAGGTATCTCGTCACTCGGGGAATACATCGATCCCTAGAATGTCCTCAAGGGCCTCCTTGCCCTTGCACTAATCTGGACTTACGGGAGAGTACCAGAAGTCGCTCTAACGGAAGGAATGGTGTACTCACGACATTAGCCCGGGAGCTCTCGAGCCGGCAACTAACGCGCGTGTGTGCGCGCACACCGCATGCTCCTCTACAACCCGGCGTAAAATGCGGGGCCTAAGGGCAAACTACGGGCGGGCAGTGCACATGCCTATGACTCGGAGGCGGTGTCGCGATCACGATGCGCGAGGCCCTCAACGTCATCTGTGCAGCATGATTCACCGACCTGAAGCTAAGAACCGGCCAGGGCAGGCTTACATCGATGGCAGGGTTCCGCTCTAGCAGGCTACAAACTAGGCTATGCCGAAGTGGGTAGCTAAGTCCACAACCGGCGGGTCGGGGTAGCAAGATACGTCATGCTTCGCACACTTTACTCCCGACACGAGCTCATCGGGGACAAAGTACGTTATGTCCGCTCAACCTCTGGATGATGACAAACCCTACAACTCTATCTAAGAGTACAGAGAAAAAGCAATGATTCCTGACTAGCAAGCAAAGACCGACATCATCACACTACCTAGCATGATACTACGAGCTTAAGCAGGAATCACAAGCATCTTTGTGAGAACAAACCTAGCATGGCACTAACATGTAATATCAAGCAAACATGGTAGCAGAAAACAATCAAAGCTGCTCTATTATTATCATGGTCATAACAGTCAGCAAACAAGCAAGGCATAATCATGAAAATATCGCAGGGCCCACACAACTCCGGTAAGAAATCCTTACCTGGTCGGAAGGAAACAACACACAATAAAATAACTGCGATCGAACCCGAGCAACCTATAACGAGCCAAGCAAACACATCAATAATCATAAAATAGCCCTAAATACAATAAAATAAACAAGGCTCGGCTCGGGAGCAACTCACGAGGCGCGGCTGACACGCGAACGAGCTGGGTGCACGGGCTAGGCACCCAAAGGAAGTGGGTGGCGTATGGCTGCTGGCCCACAGCTCTGGCTCGTATTTGGGCACGAGGCGCTGGGCGAGCTGCGTCGCGGACCAGTCTTTGGGGCGGCGACGCTGGGCGCGCGGGCCCGAGCGACACGACGCGGGGGCGCGCGACACGGGCACGGGGACGCGCGACACGGGCGCTGGGACGCACTATCGAGCTGGGCTCGGCACAGGGCGACGCGGCTCGAGGTTGGGCGACTCGAGCGCGGACGGACACGAGCTGGCGACGCGACGGCCTAGGCGAGCTCGGGCGACAAGAGCAGGGGTGTAACGGCCCAGTTTTCTATTTGATTTCCCAGGTGTTTTCGGGACATTATGCGGATGTTCGGATGGGCCGTTAGAGCTATTTTAACCCTTAGGGGTATTTTGGTCTTTTGCCCCGATCGGGGTTTTGTGGATTTTAGGATTCGTGGTCACTCCCGCCCTTGTCGAGGCTTGATTGTTGTTGGTTGCAGGACCCAAGAAGTTCGGGCTAGTTGGTTGGAAGTTTGGAGGTGATTTGGTAATTAACAAAATTATTGTTAATTTAAGTGCTTCCATTGAGATTTGAACCCTTGCCCTTGATGGTGATTTGGGAGCTTGGTTTAAATGAGTTTTAATAAGGAGAAAAGGTTGCTTCAGCCGGGACTCGAAGGAGGAAGCCCGGGGAAGAGATTTAGGTCAAATACATGCTGACCAACCTCAAACTCTAAATCCCGACGCCGAACATCGGCGTAACTCTTTATGCGCTCTCGAAATTTGTCAACATACGAGCTCGATCTTACGTGCGGCACCATTAGTCAAGCTGCAGCAACTCGGGACCCCAAAACACGCTGTCACCAACCTCTTCCCGAACACAATGGATCGGCAACGCTTACCATACAAAGCCTCGAATGGAGCCATCTGAATCATCGACTGATAACTGTTGTTATATGCAAACTCCATCAGATACAGGTACTGGTCCCAACTGCCCGGGAAGTCCAACACACAAGCCCTCGAATCACGGTCAGACACAATCCTCACAGGCACACCGTGATAACGAATGATCTGCTCCAAAAACAACTGCACCCACTGTTCCACGGTGTAAGTGTCTCTACCGGGAATGAATTGTGCGCTCTTAGTCAATCGATCGACTATCACCCAAATCTGAGAGAACTTCCTCGGAGTCCTCGGCAAACCAGAAATAAGGTCCATGGAGATCTCTTCCCATTTCCACTAAGGTATACTCAGCGGCTGCAACAAACCATCTGGTCTCTGCCTGGGTGCCTTCACTTGCTGAAAAGTGAGACATCGACTGACAAACTCCGCAACATCTCTCTTCATACCCATCCACCAGAATGTCTGCTTAAGATCCTGATACATCTTGGTACCCCCGGGGTGCCAAGCAAACGGAGAACTAAGGCCTCTGAGAGCAACTCTGTTCGCAATCCTGCAACATCCGGAACACACAACCGGCCTCTATACGTCAGCCCACTGTCTGGTGAAATTACGAAATCAAAATCTCTGTCAGCACTAACTCTATCAAACAATCTCTTAAGTGCGGGGTCACTCAGCTGATTATCAATAATCCGTTGTCTAATCAATGGCTGGACTGTCAACTGAGCTACTCTGGCAGTAACCTCACCCAACAACACTGCAATCTCAGCCCGCTTGAACTCTCTCCGTAATCTGGGCTAGGAACTCAACAATACCGTGGAGTCCTACGTCTTCCTACTCAAAGCATCAGCTACAACATTTGCTTTGCCCGGATGGTACAAAATCTCGCAGTCATAATCTTTCACCAACTCTAACCATCTCCTCTGCCTCATATTTAGCTCCTTCTGAGTAAACAGATACTTGAGGCTCTGGTGATCGGTAAACATCTTAATCCGCTCACCATACAGGTAATGCCTCCAAATCTTCAGTGCAAACACCACTGCTGCCAACTCCATATCATGAGTCGGATAGTTCTGCTCATATGGCTTCAGCTGGCGGGAAGCATAAGCAATGACCTTCCCGTGCTGCATCAACACACAACCTAACCCAAACTTGGAAGCATCGATGTAGACCACAAAACCATCTGCACCCTCCGGGACTGCCAACACTAGTGCTGAAGTCAAACTGCGCTTGAGCCTGGCAAAGCTCTCATCACACTTACTGTCCCAAATAAACTCGACACCCTTCCTCGTCAGACGAGTGAGGGGCGAGGCTATGTCGGAAAAATCCTTAACAAACCGACGGTAGCAAACTGCCAAACCCAAAAAGAAACGGTTCCTACGAGCAGACAACCGAAGGACAGAGAGCTTCACATACACTCACTGTCTTGCTCCACTAAAGCCAGAAGATCTAATTCCCACGGGGTAGCAACAGGGGTTCATCACGGACTGAAACTCCATATACCAACGGGCAACTCTCAACTTTCCTGGAAACAGGAAGACAACCAACAGGGCACGAACCATTCGCCCCACGAGCAAAACTGACTTCTAGCAATTCCAATCCGCACCTTGGACAACACCAAGCATCAACTTGTCACCATACCGGAACCAATCCGGACTCTACTCCAAACAAATACTAACTTGCTAGGCTACCAAGACTGCCAACAACTCACCCGAGGCTACAAACTACACGGCTTCAACTTGCCAACTGAAACTCACTACCTGGGCCTGACTGAGCTCTAGAGAGGCTCTCCACAACCTAGGGTTCTCCGACAACCCTCGACACCCACTGCCAACTAACGAACTAACAGCCAACTGCCTGAACAACAACAACTCCTATTTCCCAGCATCATAGCCATGCTAGCCAACTCCAACTCCTTGAAAACCAAGAGAACCCGAAACGCTACCGAATGCGTCATCCTCCTACTCAGACGTCAACCACAACATAACTTCTACCCAAGGAAGGATCCGAACAACTCTCTCAGTCATGACGATCAACAAGAAGATCCGCCAACCAAGCTTAGGTCCACTTAACAAATCTTACCTAAGCAACAACCTGATACCACGAGCATGGTACCCTTACCACCTCGCTAAAGCCTTACCACATCCTCCTGAAGTCCAACTTTTCCAAGAATTGAGCACCAGATCCCCAAAGCAAACCCTACATGGATCTGAAACTCTCGCCACAGAACAAACCACACAAAGCACACTTGTGTGCACAACTCCCAACCTTCATTTAGCGATCCAAGACTAACAAATGCTTTTCCCAAAAGCCACACTAGCTCCTGGCAGAGATACAACCAATCAACGGAACACCCAAAGTTCCATCTCCACACGATGCTCGAAGCTGTTGCAACCTTGCTCTACCAAAGCATAACCATGCCAAACCAAACTTACTTTATACCAAGCCTCTACCAAGGGTGCTTACCCATAAGGCATCCAACTCCTCTCACAAGGCATCCTACTCACCTCATAGGCATCCAACTCATGGTCCCTCAGCAGGTCTCAAACTTGCTTCTAGGATTCTCAACTGTCCCCAGATTTAGGCACTCGAAGGTAGTTGACCGCACTACCAACCACAAAGATCTCTTGGCCTTAACACTAGCGTGAGATGCACGTGGACTAACACTTACCAACCGTCAACCTGCTTGACTTACTCAACCTCCAGTAACACTGGGAAAAGGCTCCGGCTCCTCTCGAACATCCTTTCGCTTGAAATCTTTCGATTACCACAGAACTAGCCCTTTTTTTTCACGACCTACACAGGTGCAACTACCATAAACGGATCCAAGGCTAAAGGAGTGCGCTAAACTCCGAACGGCATAGAACCATCTGCTATGCCCATGCCAAACTCTGGCCTGAACCAGATTCAGTGCCAAAGCGGCACCCAACCAATGCACCTCAAGTGCCACTACTACCAAATCCACATCTTACTACAAATGGGCCAACAAGGTCACAACCTCAAGTGACACGAACTCTGGCTCGGCATACAAGGGCTCAACTCCAACAACTATGCCTAAGGCATCTCATCAAGCTGAAGGCTCACGGCCTACTCTTGCATCTCCACATGATGCTCAACAAACTCTAGCCGGCTCTCTCAACATGTAGCAACTAGCTCTACTCTAGGGCTTACCAAAAGAAGAGTGTTCAATTCTACCAAACAACTAAGGACACCACCAACGGATCCAGTCCGAAGGGAACACTGTTTGCTGCACCCTTAACCACAGGGTTCCGGCTTACTGGCTGCAAACAACAACACTTCACAGAAGCACAAAGATGCCTCATCAACCTCCTCGAATGCTACCAACTTTGCAACCACTCTCTGGGCAACCAAATAATCTAACAAGGCTCAAGATCAACACTTGAGCTACCCAGGCTACTCCACACGGGGACCTGCTCCACAAACATCCACATCAGCACAACCATAGCTAACTCCTCTCTTGGAGTGGCATTCCAAGGCAAAGCACCTCCACCCTCTCACTAGGGGAAACCAACAACTGGGCCACAGTTGGCCTATGGGAGTCCAATCTCTACCTCCCTCTGGAAAGATGTCCCAGGGCATCCGAATCTACCTGGATACCACAACAAGCCACAACATACATCACACACTGCGGGAAGTTGGCATGATGGCGCTCAAAACCCAAACCAATAACGAGTCAGAACCTGCTCGTCTCCGCTCCACAACACTACACAAGGCATACACTAGATGACAGGTATTGTAAATTTTTAACCCTTTTTCTACAACAAATAGTAAACTTAGGCGTACCTGATGACTGTCGGAGTGCTAGTGATCATGGGAAAATGACCTACAACAAAAGGTCAATCTACTGAATTTATGACTCGAGCTCGATACCAAGCTGTGTGAGGACCGGCCGAATGGGGCACTAAATGGACCCTTACCCCAATGAATGCATTCAAAGTAAAGGACATTAAACAGACATGATTTCGGATTCCAATTAAAACAAAACATTCAAAATAATCCCTTTAAAAACTAGACAATTTCCTGGAACACATCCCCCTGTTTCCAAGCACTGTTCCAAGATAAATACATTTCCAAAGTATACTCCGATCGAGATTTCTTAAAATCATTCAAAACATGTCTAGATACAATAATTTGGAATCCACAAAATATTCAGAAAACATCCTAGGGCTCGTGCCCGCTACATGCATTCAGGGGAAAATAAAACATAAAGAGTCATAACACAAAATCGAGTTTGATGATCGAGCCCCATGATCACAGCTCCTTCTTGACCATCCTGTCTCATAACTTGGTTACTGTGGAAAAACCACAATAATAAGGGTGAGTAACGAATTACCCAGTAAGAATCCCCAACCGGGGTACAATACGATATACATGGTCATCTTGATGAGCGTATGCAAGCTATGAGTATAAACACAGAATAGAGCACATAGCTTAGCCCACACTTGGGCCTCGGATGCCAACTTAGGGTCTTAGTCACGAATAATATCACCACACACCCAATACACAAGTCGCCCTATACGAGAAACAAGTCCGGCCTCGGCTGTCTCTCATCGTCGACGAAAGGTACATTGGCTCAAGATCCCGAGGAGCTCTCGGTCGTATTTGTAATGAGCGTAAACATGCACCGCGTGCTCACTGCGCAGAACCATGGGGGTGCAGTCTAGAGGCAAAGCGCCCATGTCCGATCACCACGCCTAACTAAATCTTTGGATCGGTGTCACCGACATAGGGGTGTGAGACCTGGACACGTAAACTATGTCAGCCTGAACCACCGCACCTGAGGCTAAGGAAACGGGTCGTGGTATGCTTACACCAGGAAGCCGCCCTTACCTTAACAGGTGGCAATCAAGGGCTACTGCCAAACATGCTGAGGACATGCCGGCTGTTGGGGACGAGGCAATGCCAAGTCATCATCCCGACCGTTGGGGCATTTAACAGTCTGCCACCCTCACCCAAGATTGCAGGGCCTACTGGTAAGGTTAGCTAATCCCTCATGGGGTCCAGGGACGGAGCACTGTCTCGACGTCCCTGCCATGGATGCAAGGTACTTTATGCATCAAGCCCGGATGATGCTATCTACCTGCAACTCTAACCTGCCTTAACAATCAGCAAACAATTCCATAAAATCCAATACGTGCTCAATAAGAATACAACGAGCCTAGCATGATACTACAAAGCAAGGAAGATCACGAGCATGCGGAGGAAACAACCTAGCATGGATTAACATGAGAAATAACCAGGAAAATCATGCTAATCGGGAATTCAGAATAGAGTACCTAGCTACACATGTCAATAAACACAAACAAGCAATCAATCAGCAATCACATATAATATCGCAGGGTCCACACAACTTCGGTAAGAAATCCTTACCTTGGTCGGGGACGATTTGACACGAAAACCTAAGTGGCGAACGAACCCGAACTAGCTATCGAGAACCTATCAATCACAACAAAAATCACACAATAGGCCTAAATATAATAAAATAAATAGGGCTCAGCTCGGGAGCAACTCACGAGGCGCGACGAACGCACCAACGAGCCGATTGCACGAACGGGGCTGGCTGGGCGCGCTGGGGCGCAGGACTGGGCGCGTGGGCACCTCGAGGGCGCCGCGAGGGCGCAGGCTGCGCGCACGGGCGATGCAGGGGCGCACGGCGAGGCTCGGCCGCGCAATCGCGGCGGCGGCGCGACACTTGTCTTTGGGAGGGCGCGTGGCGCGCGCACGGTTCGGTGTGCGGTGAGGCTCGGCGGCTGGGCTACTTCTGCGCGCGTGCGACGGGGCAAATAGGGGCGATGGAGAAGAAATGAATTCGAGCGATTGGAGAGGATTTGACGGCCGATTTGTTGATGGACGAACTCCCCTACTCCAGCTGCACAAAAACCACCCAGCGTTTCACCTCGACTCGGCCGGAAAATGGATGTCGGAAACAGGGGAGAAGGGGAAGGAAAAGAGAAGAAGAAGAAGAGGAAGAAGATGTACCTGCTGCTCGGGGGGAGAATGGGCTTCGAATTGGAGAAGAGTAGCTCGGAATTGGCTGGTCGGCGAGGGAGAAAATCGCGAAGGAACGCAGTCGGTTGGAGAAGAAAATCGCGAAGGAAATGGGGAAGAAGACTCGGCTGCTCTGTTTTAATCCGAACGCACGAAAACACGCTTATATACAAGTTGGCGCGATTAAAATCACAAGAGCTCTCAGTGGCTCGATTGGCAGCGACGCTTGCCTAGCTTCCCACGCGACCCTGGCTCGAATCTCACTCGACGCGCTATTTAATTCCATATTTATTTCCACATTCTACCAACCCCAAATGTCTTCACCAAACTTCCCGATCCCATTCAAATCGTCTCATAATTTTTCCGGCAATTAGCAAATACATAACCGGCCCTCCCGGCCTGACCAAATTTCCAAAATGCTCCTGGGCCTCCCGGGAAGACCGAGATGAAATTTCCGGGCCGTTACAGCACCTAACAACTAAACATTCTGGTAATCATAAACAAACATACAAACAACAATCACAGAAAATATCGCAGGGCCCACACAACTCCGGTAAGAAATCCTTACCTGAATCAGAAGACAAACAAACACACAAGGGGACTCCCGAGTTGCAAACGAACACTAGCTGGCTAACGGACCCTAACAAACAAACAGTAATTACATCACTAACAATAGGCCCTAAATAAAATACAACAGAAGCTTAGCTCGGTCGGAAGCAACTCACACAACTCGGCCAAGCACCATGGGTGTCTCGGCTACAAGGCACACGACAGGGAGCTAGCGTGCGGACTGGCTGCTCGCAGGCGTGAGGGGTAGGCTCGGCAAGGGTGTGCAGCACGGCGAGCGACAGAGTGCTGCTGCGGCACTGGCAGGCGAGCGGCGCGCTGCTGCCGCCGCGAAGCCGGGCAGACGCAGCGCGCGTCGCGCGGCGCGCTGCGATGGGAGAGCGGCGACGGGGCCATCAGGCGGCTGCGGTCGAGTGCGAAGGGTCTGCGACGCGGTTATTCAAGCGATCGCGAGGGGCTGCGATCGGGGATGGGAAGGCTGCGGGCGAGCGGGCGATCGCGAGGGGCTACGATCGGCGATGGGGCGCTGCAAGGCTAGGCTGCTATGGCGCGACTGGTGGGCAGCGGTGGCGGTGCGGATCGGCGAGGCGAGCGTGCGTGCGGCTGGATGTGCGGATGAACGGTTGCAAGGGCTGCAATTAGGTCGGAATGGAGATAAAATGAATAGAAATCGAAAGAAAAAAAGGAAAATATGAGAGCTTACCTTCACGGCTTGAAAGATCGGAGACGGTGCTTGGAGATGGGATGCGATTTGGGAGCGGGAGAGGAGCCAATTCCAATTTCCTGCAACAAATGAGACAACCCCCAAACCCTTAGCTTCTAATTTCACAACAAATCCCAAGCAACTACGGGTTAAGCAAAACACCAACGAAACAAGAGCACAAACTGCTTACCAAGCTCAACTGGAAACACCTCTTTTTTCTAGCTGCCACAACCAAGACAACCCGGGTTCGATCCTTGGCTCGAACACCTTTTTCCTTTTTAATTTCTGATTTGCAAACCAAGGCCACAAACCTCACCAAACACTCCCGGGGCAAGGACCTGCACACACAGTAAATCCCCAACCTCAGCAAAGGACTCAAACAGCCTCAACGACCCAACCAAATTACCAAAATACCCCTAGAACATACCTGGAAGATCGGGATGAAAACCTGGGCCGTAACAGTTTGCCACTTCGCAAGTCTCTTGTTGAACTTTTTTTGGCTCCAAAGATTCTTCAAGCTTTCATAATCTGTGAGGATGACAAAGTCTTTTTACAACAAGTAAGGTATCCAAACTTGCAAAGTCCTCAAAAGTGAATGTGGTTCTTTCTCATATGGCACGTATGTGAGTAGCGCTCTATTTTGCTTTTAACTAATAAAAAGGATTGGCCTTGTGTTGTGTCTTTGAAATAGCTTTTATGGCTATTCCATTTGCATCTCAATAAATCTCAACTCGTCGGTGAAATTTAGGTGGAGCAAGACAATGTGCATTGGTTGGTTTTTCTTTTAGTTCATTGAATTCATTCTCTTGCTTTTGATTCCATTAGAATTTGACATTGTGTTTAACATGTTCATTCTACTCTAAGGCTATGCTAATAAAATCCTCAATAAACATAGTATGGAAACTATATAAGCGATGAAGAATGTTACCTCCGTTTAATTTGCGGGTGTTGTCCTCACTTAGAATATCTCATTTGGAGCTTCATTTGGCTCTCGAGAAGCTGTAAGCTTTCATGATCCTTGTGGGTGACAAACTCTCTTGGCAACAATTCAGGTTACGAAACTTGCAGATCCCTCACTAGTGCATGTAGTACTTGTTCAAATGACGCATATTTAGGATGTGCTCCATTCAGCTTTTCACAAAGATATATGATTGGCTTTTTTGATAGTATCAAAACAGCTCTTATCGATATTCCATTTGCATAACATTCAATCTAAAAAAAATCAATAAAAGTTAGAAAGAGCAAGGCATTGTGCATTGGTCAATTTTTCTCTTAGTTCATTGAAAGCTTTCTCTTGAATTTGCTTTCCTAAATACAATGTTCTTTTTACGATGGTGAGGCTATGGGACTGAAAGTCCTAATAACCCTCCTGTAGAAACTAGCTAAATAATTTAAAGATCTTACCTTCGTTGCATTTGCGGCCGTTGCCAATTAGCCTGTCTCTTTTATAACTTTGTGTTGCTCTAGAGATGCCTAAAGATATCATGATTGATCCGTGTGGATGCCAGACTCCTTTGCCACAAGTAAGGTTTCCAAACATCCAAAGACCTTACAATTGCATGTAGTTCTTTCTCAAATGTCGCGTATTTAAGTTGTGCTCCATTTAGTGTTTCATTAAAAACGTTATTGGACTTTTTCTTTTTTTCTTTTTTTTCTAGTATCAAAACAACTCTTACACCTAATCACTTTCATTATATTCAATCTCATGAGATCGATCAAAGTTAGTTGTGTCAAGACGGTGCACTGGTTAATAATTCTTCAAATACATTGAATGCTTTGTTTTCCTCTCATTTTCGTTCGAAGTTCAAGGTTCTTTGAACACATTCCTTCGACGGTTAGGCAAAGCCACTAAAATCATTAACAAACTTCCTGTAGAAACTACTAAACCATGAAAGACCTTGCCTCGGTTGCATTTGTGGGGGTTTGCCATTTCGCATGTCTCTTGTTGAGTTTTTTTTTGCTCCAAAGATTCTTCAAGCTTTCGTGATCTGTGTGGATGAAAAATTCTTTTTACAACAAGTAAGGCATCCGAACTTGCAAAGTCCTCACAAGTGAATGTGGTTCTTTCTCATATGACACGTATTGTGAGTAGCGCTCTATTTCGCTTTTAACTAATAAACAGGATTGGCCTTGTGTTGTGTCTTTGAAATAGCTTTTATGGCTATTCCATTGCATCGCAATAAATCTCAAGTGGTCGGTGAAATTTAGGTGGAGCAAGACAAGGTGCATTGGTTGGTTTTTCTTTTAGTTCATTGAATGCATTCTCTTGCTTTTGATTCCACTAGAATTTGTCATTGTGTTTAAAAAGTTCATTCTACTCTGAGGCTATGCTAATAAAATCCTCGATAAACCTCGTATGGAAACTAGCTAAGCGATGAAGAATGTTACCTCCGTTTAATTTGCGGGTGTTGTCCTCACTTAGAATGTCTCTTTTGGAGCTTCATTTGGAAGCTATAAACTTTCATGATCCTTGTGGGTAACAAACTCTCTTGGCAACAATTAAGGTTACGAAACTTGCAAAGCCCTCACTAGGGCATGTAGTTCTTGTTCAAATGACGCGTATTTAGGATGAGCACCATTTAGCTTTTCACGAAGATATATGATTGTCCTGTTATATAGTATCAAAGCAGCGCTTATACCTATTCCATTTGCATAACATTCAATCTTAAAAAGATCAATTAAAGTTAGAAAGAGCAAGACATGGTGCATTGGTCAATTTTTCTCTTTGTTCATTGAATGCTTTCTCTTGCATTTAATTTCATGAATATAATGTTCTTTTTATGATGGTGAGACTATGCTACTGAAAGTCCTAATAACCCTCATGTAGCAACTAGCAAAATAATTTGAAGATCTTACCTTAGATGCATTTGCGGCCGTTGCCAATTAACATGTCTCTTTTATAACTTTGTTTTGCTCTAGAGATGCCTAAAGCTATCATAATCGATCTGTGTGGATGTCAGACTCCTTTGCCACAATTAAGGTTTCCAAACATCCAAAGACCTTACAATTGCATGTAGTTCTTTCTCAAATGTCGCGTATTTAAGTTATGCTCCAATTAGTGTTTCATTAAAAGACATGATTGGACTTTTTCTTTTTTCTTTTTTTTCTAGTATCGAAACAGCTCTTATACCTAATCACTTTCATTATATTCAATCTCATGAGATCGATCAAAGTTAGTTGTGGCAAGACGGCGCACTGGTTAATAATACTTCAAATACATTGAATGCTTTGTTTTGCTTTCATTTTCGTTCAAAGTTCACGGTTCTTTGAACACATTCCTTCGATGGTTAGGCAAAGACACTAAATTCCTTAATAAACTTCATGTAGAAACTACCAAACCATGTAAGACCTTGCCTCGGTTGCATTTGTTGGTGTTGGCCACTTCGCATGTCTCTTGTTGAGCTTTTTTTGGCTCCAAAGATCCTTCAAGCTTTCATGATCTGTGTGGTTGACAAAGTCTTTTTACAACAAGTAAGGTATCCAAACTTGCAAAGTCCTCACAAGTGAATGTGGTTCTTTATCATATGGCACGTTTGTGAGTAGCGCTTTATTTCGCTTTTAAGCTTTATTGTTTGAACTTTATGGCAAACCTTGTAGGAAGTGGTATTAATGAAGGACAATCATCCTCTAGGCCTCCTTACTTTGATGGGTCAAATTATGGTTATTGGAAAGTTAGAATGATGATATATTTGAAATCCATTGACTATAAGTTGTGGTTTAATGTTATTAAAGGTCCCAATATTCCCATGAAAAATGTTAATGATGAAGATGTGCCTAAATTAGAAGATGAATGTGATGAAGATGAATTGAAAAAGCTTGCTTTTAATGCTAGAACTATGAACTATTTATATTGTGCCTTAAGTTGTGATGAGTTCAATAGAGTATCTATGTGTTCTTCGGCTAAAGAAATTTGGGATATTCTTGAAGTGACATATGAAGGAACAAGTCCTGTTAAAGAAACAAAAATTAGCATGCTTGTTCATAATTATGAATTGTTCAAAATGAATGAAAATGAATCTATTACCGAAATGTTTACTAGATTTACTAACATCACAAATTCTTTGAAGGGCCTTGGAAAAGAATATAGTACATCTGAAAATGTTAGGAAAATTCTTAGGTGTCTACCAAAGAATTCAGAAGCAAAGGTGACGGCAAAACACGAAGCAAAGGATCTCACCAAACTCTCTATGGAGGAACTTATTGGTTCTCTCATGACACATGAGATTACCATAAAAGAGAATATGGAAGATGAGTCCAAAAAGAAGAAGAGTATTGCTTTAAAGTCTATCACCTTGGAAGTTGACTCCGAAGATGAAGATGTTATTGATGAAGATCATATTGCATATTTTTCACGCAAGTATAAAAACTTCATCAAGAGGAAGAAACAATTCAAAAAGAACTTTTCCAACCAAAGAGAATCAAAAGGAGAAAAGAGCAAGAAGGATGAGGTAATATGTTATGAATGCAAGAAACCGGGTCATATAAGAACGAATTGTCCACTCCTCAAATCATCCAAAAAATTCAAGAAGAAAGCAACGAAGGCTACTTGGGATGATAGTGATGAAAGTGAAAGTGGAAGTGATGAAGAAATAGCAAATTTTTGCTTCATGGCTCATAGTGACAAAAGTGATGAACAAGATGATGAGGTAACTCTAGAATCTCCTTCTTATGATGAATTATTTGAAACTTTTGAAAACATGCAAAATGACTTAGAAAAGCTTGGTTCAAAATATAATGTGCTTAGAAAGAAATATAATACTCTTACTAGTGAAAATAAGACTTTACTTGATGAAATTACTTGCTTAAAATTGCATGAGCATGATATTGTGAAAATTGATCAAATAGATGTCTCTTGTGATGAACATGCTTTAGATTGTGATGAGAAAAATATCTTACTTTATAAAGTTAAATTTCTTGAGCAAGATTGTTGTGAAAAACATAATTTGATTAAGTTGCTCAAAGAAAAGGAATTAAATGTTTTGCATGAACTTGATAGGGCTAATGAGTCTATTAAAAAGTTAACTATAGGTGCCCAAAGATTGGATAAAAAAATTGAAGTAGGAAAGTCTTATGGTGATAAAAGAGGTGTAGGTTACATTGATGAAGTTTCTACTCCTTCAACTTCTAAAACTACTTTTGTTAAAGCATCTCCTCTTGTATCTAAGCTTAATATTCCTAAAATTGTGTCCAAACATGATAAATCTAGCTTTGGGCACATATGTCATTATTGTGGTGTTAAAGGTCATATAAGACCCAAGTGTTTTAAATTAAAATATGCTCATACTACTTCAAGAAGAAAATTTTCTCTAAAAACAAAGTTTCACAATACTCCAAGAAATAATTTCTCAAAGAAAATTAGATTACACAATTTTATTATAAGAGATAAATCATTGCATAATGTTGTATGTTTTTCATGTGGCAAGTATGGACATAAATCTTATTCTTGTTACTTGTGTAAATCAAATGTGGTAAATGGGATGCAAAAGTAAAATGGATTCCAAAGTTTAAAAATGCTAACCTTCTAGGACCCAAACAAGTATGGGTACCAAAGGATCAAACTTGAATATTTGTGTTTGTTGGTTTGTTTGAAAGCCTCCAAGAAAAATAAATGGTATTTGGATAGTGGTTGCTCAAGGCACATGACGGGAGACCAATCCAAGTTTGTCAATCTTTTAAGAAAGGATGGAGGCTTAGTAACTTTTGGTGACAACAATAAAGGTAAAATAATCGGTAAGGGTAGTATAGGTAATGCTTCTTCTACTTTGATTGAAAATGTACTTTTAGTTGATGGTTTGAAGCATGATTTACTTAGTATTAGTCAATTATGTGATAGAGGAGTTAGAGTTATGTTTGATAAAAAGAATTGCATAATTGAAAATGCTAGTGATGGAAAAGTTTTATTTGTTGGAAATAGAGATGAAAATGTGTACACTATTGATTTGAATGATTGTCCTATTAGTGACAAATGTCTTTCGGCTTTACAAAATGATTCATGGTTATGGCATAGAAGATTAGGGCATGCTAGTATGCACTTAATTTCAAATATTTCTAAAAGTTCCTTAGTTAGAGGTCTTCCCAATATTAAATTTGAAAAAGATAAAGTTTGTGATGCTTGTCAAATAGGTAAGCAAACTAAGTCATCTTTCAAATCTAAAAATGTGATCTCTACATCTAGACCTCTTCAACTATTACACATGAATTTATTTGACCCTTCTAGAATTGCTAGTTTTGGAGGGAATTATTATGCTTTTGTGATAGTTGATGATTTTTCAAGATATACTTGGGTTTTGATGCTAAAACACAAAGATAATGCTTTGAAAAGTTTTGCTAGTTTTGCAAAAAGAGTTCAAAATGAAAAAGGATTTCTTATTTCTAAAATTAGGAGTGATCATGGAGGAGAGTTTGATAGCATTGGTTTTGAAAACTTTTGTGAAGAAAATGGTTTTTCACATAACTTCTCCACTCCAAGAACTCCTAAAAAAAATGGTGTAGTTGAAAGGAAAAATCGTACTTTACGAGAATATGCTAGATCTATGTTGCATGAGTATAATTTGCCTAAGTATTTTTGGGCGGAAGCCGTTAATACCGCTTGTTACGTTTTAAATAGAGTTTTAATTAGACCTTCTTTAGATAAAACTCCCTACGAGCTTTGGCATGAAAAAGTCCCAAATATTGGGTATTTCAAAGTTTTTGGATGCAAATGTTTTATTTTGAACAACAAAAAAAAACTTGGGAAGTTTGATTCTAAAATGGATGTTGGTATTTTTCTTGGTTATTCTTCTTCTAGTAAAGCTTATAGAGTTTTCAATAAGAGAACATTAGTTATTGAGGAATCTATGCGTGTTGTATTTGATGAATCTTGTGAAAATATTTCTAATGAGGCTATATGTGGTGATGCCTTAGAAGAAAATTTTGGAGATTTACTTGTTAGTGATAAAGATAAGGAAATTGCACCATGTAAAGAAGAAATGAGCTTCAATGATAAGAATGAAGAATGTTCTTCATCTATGCCTAAAGAATGGAGGTATGCTCCATCTCATCCCAAAGACTTGATTCTTGGTGATCCCGTACAAGGTGTGAAAACTCGTTCCTCTCTTAATTTATTTAATCATCTTTCTTTTGTTTCTCAAATTGAACCAAAAAGTTTTAAAGATGCCGAAAATGATGAATTTTGGATTTTAGCTATGCAAGAAGAGTTAAATCAATTTGAAAGAAGTGAAGTTTGGGAATTAGTCCCAAGGCCTTCAAATGTTTCTAATATTGGGACTAAATGGGTTTTTAGAAATAAAATGGATGAAAATTGAAATATAATTAGAAAGAAAGCTAGACTTGTAGCTCAAGGTTATTGTCAAGAGGAAGGTATAGATTATGAAGAAACTTTTGCACTCGTTGCTAGATTAGAAGCTATTAGAATGTTATTTGCTTTTGCTTCTTATAAGAATTTTATCTTATATCAAATGGATGTAAAAAGTTCATTTTTAAATGGTTATATTTTGGAGGAAGTTTATGTAGAACAACCTTCCGGGTTTGAAAGTTTTGATTTGCCTAATCATGTTTATAAGTTGAAAAAGACTCTTTATGGTTTAAAACAAGCTCCGAGAGCTTGGTACGATAGACTTAGCAACTTTCTTCTTAAAAATGACTTTAAAATGGGTAAACTTGATACTATTCTCTTCATTAAGACTAAGGAAAATGATATGCTTTTAGTGCAAATTTATGTAGATGATATTATTTTTTGTTCTACTAATCCTTCTTTGTCTGAAGAATTTTCTAAGTGTATGAAAGCTGCTGGGGTGTTGGTCAAACCAAAAGACATCACAACGAACACGTAATGTCCGTACCTCGACCTGAAAACTGTCTTGGGGATATTCGAATCCCGAATCCTCAACTGGTAATACCCCAACCTCAAGTCAATCTTAGAGAAAACTAAAGCTCCCTGGAGCTGATCAAAAAAGTCATCAATACGGGGCAACAGATACTTATTCTAAACAGTCACCTTGTTCAACTCACGGTAGTTGATGCACAAGCGCATCGATCTGTCCTTTTTCTTAACGAACAAAACAGGTGCTCCCAACTAGGACACACTCGGACGAATAAAACCCCTGTCTAGCATCTCTTGCAACTGTACCTTCAACTCTCTCATACGATACAGAGCCTTTGAGATGGGAGAGTTTCCGACTCAAGCTCTATAGAAAGGTCCACCCTCTTGGTGGAGGTAAGGCTGGCAACTCATCTGGAAAGACGTCTGAGAACTCTCGAACGACAGGTACCTGGTCAATCGTCTTCGGCAAACTACAATCACCTGACAACTTAGCTAGATAACCCCAAGCTCCTTGAGCTAACAAGTGCTGGGCTTTCAATGCTGAAATCAAAGGTGGACACTCTCCGCTCTAGACACCGCAAAACTTAAAACTGGGCTTGTTAGGTGGCCTAAACACTACTTCTTTCTGGTGGCAGTCTATCAAAGCATGGCTCTCTGCCAACCACTCCATACAAAGGATTACATCGAATCCACTCATCGGTAACACTAAAAGGTTAGCTGCTAAAGACTCTTCGGACACCTCAACACGAGCACTCCTAACTCTCCTTCTAGCAGCATACTCACTCCCAAAGGAGTCGCAACACACAGCTCGAACCCTAACGGTTCGAGTTCCAAACCAGCTAGTCTAACAAAGTCTTCAGACACAAAAGAGTGGGTCGAGCCCAAATCAAACAATACAAAGGCACAGTGATCTAAAACAAGTAGGTTCAGATTTTGGTGTAATACCCCTCCTTACCACACTTATAGCAAGCGCTGGGCGATGCTTCACATAAACAAAAGTGAGCTCTATCGCACGAGTTGCACTAGGGCGGCTACCTGAATCCATCCTAGGGTTTGTGCTGTTGGGGTCGGCGCTGATCCTGACCTCTGAACTGTCCTAGTTGGTGACCCTGTTGTCTGCCAGGACGAGAACTACTAGAAGCCACGAACTTCCTCTTCTGGCCTGCCTAAAACTGGACTGGTGCATCAACTGGCTGCACGGGCGAGTACTTGGGATTGTAAATGGTGGCCAATTCCACCGCTCTATCATAAGAGTCAGGAGCAAGTGCTCGAACATCCTGAGCAACCTCCTTCCTCAACCCGATGACAAATTTCTTAATATTGAGCTCTTCTATGGCAATGAGCTCGGGGGCGAAGTAACTGTACTTCGAGAACTTCTTCTCGTAAGCTGCTATGTTGTTAGTGCCTTGTTTCACATTCGAGAAGGCCTCTGCCATCTTTTGTTGTGCCTCACCACTGACGTACTTGGCTTGAAACTTGGTTCTGAAGAACTCCCAGGTGGCTAGTGGGGATCCAGCTAGTCTAGCCTTGACGTTGGACTCCCAGCACCACATCGTAGTATCCGTCAACACATGGGCCGCACATCTCAGTTTTTGGACATTAGGGAACCCCATCACCATGAAAATGTACTCCTACGAGCTAACCACTTAACGACCACTAGAGGGTCCTCGGAAGCATCGAACTCAGCAGACTTCTACCTAGTGAAGTCCTTCAACCACTTGCCGAACTCGACAGCTCCTTCGACGACACCCGTCTCGTCGGCGACTTCCTGCTTATCTTCCCACCTTCTAGGGCTACCTGCGGCGTCTGCTGGATCAGTTGAGTCAGCTGGGCTATTTGTGCTCGGGACTCCTCCCTTTGCGCAGTAAGTTGCGCCTGGGTCTCAACCCTCTGCTCAGCCATGAAACCGGACATCATCTCCCAGATGGCTGCTGCAAACTCCGCTCCTGAAGTCGCTCCTTGAGGCATAGCTGCCTCCACCCTCTATCTGGGCAGGTCAACTGTCGGGGCCACTAGCGGCTGGTGGATGGGTCAACCCTGGACGAAGTCTCGTCACCATCACGGTTAGCAGTACCTGAAACACCCGCTCCACTTCGAGTCACTGCCATACTCGCGAGCTGTAACAAAATCACAAAGGTTAGTCCACTCTAGGACACTCAAGCCAACATAAGATAATGTATGTATACTAGATGCAGTACTGTGTCTAAAACCCTTAACAACCACTAAGACAAACTTGACGGCCGTTGGAGTGCTGATGATCATGGGACAAATAACAACCTACAAAAGTTGGTTAGTCTACATAATTTATGACTCTGCGCACTGATACCAACTGTAAGAACCCGACCTAAAACATGGTACTAAATGGATTCTTACTCAGCATGCATACTAAAAACAGTAAAGAATTTAAAAAAACATCACTCAGTTCCTATATAAATTCGTCACAACCTGGAACCTATTCAAAAGCATTTATTTCAACTAGTAAAAGCAAAGAGCAACCCTAGCTAGAGTTTATTTCAAATTCAACACATTTAAAAACCATAAACATTCCAAGTATTTAAAACAAGACCACATAAAACTCAACCAATAGTAAAAACATCCAGAAAACCCAACAATAGTTTAACATGTTCCAACAGTAAAAATCCTAGGGCTTCGTGCCTGATACAACTGCTACCAACACATATCAAACCCTTGAGTCAACCAAGCGACTCTTGAAACATCAGGGTCTCTTACCATCGGCCTAATGATCAGCTCAACAACTGATCTTGAAACTGGGACATCACTGTCCAATACTGGCACCTGAAGGTCCAAACATTTAGGACACGAATGTCCAATCAACTAGGACACATAAGTCTAGCCATCTGGTGACCAGCTCTCCTAACTGGTCCAAGGCACTCAGAAGAGTACCCGGTGTCTAGCTCTAGACTCGGAAAGAAATGGTGTACTGTAAGCATTAACCTAGGGGAGCTCTCCTTCTTATGCCTAATGCCCGTGCGTGCACACCGCATGCTACTGCAAACCGTGTAAGGACGTGGGACCTAAACGTGCTACACCTGTCCAGGTACGCATGTCTACGACTCAGAGTAGTGTCACTCAACGAACAGCAGTGTGAGGTCCTCAGCACTCGACTGAAAGTAGCATAAGACCATCGCACAACTACTGCTAGGTTCCGCTCTAGCAGGCTACAAACTAGGCTTATGCCAATACAGGAGCTAATCCGTACTAGCTACAGGGCAGAAGCATCATACGTCGTGCAACTCGTGATCCCGCCCCGTGGGGACAAATTACTTTTTGTACATTCTCAGCCTTTGGATGATGACAACCCTAACAAATCTATCTAAGAGTCCCGCCCCGTGCCTTAACAAGCCAAACATGTTCAACAGATAATAAAGGAAATGCATGCCAGAGAAAAACCTAGCATGGTACTAACATGTCACGGGGATATCATACATGCTAGCAGAATAGGACAGGAACAATAATCATAACATGCTCAAACACAAACAAGAAACCTATCCACTATCATGCTCATAACAGTCAAACATATAAGCAACACTCATGATGAACGCAGGGTCCACACAACCCTCGGTAAGGAATCCTTAACTGAAACAGCAAAACGAACACAAACAAGTTGCTCCTTGAGCTGCAGAATACCAAGCCTAGCTACAAGTAACCTATCACACAACCGACATACTATTACTAACCAAACTACTAAATAAACTAAACAACTAAACCGAGATAAGGTTAGAGTTTACCGAATCCCGAACGGGTGCTCAGGACAACCACTTGGCCAACAGGTTCTCTCGGCAAGGCTAGGCAAAACTCTACTCCCGACAAGGTAGTTCTTGGCTAGGCACCTCAGCAACACAACCACACAGAAAACAATCATATACAACGAGTTAACAAATGACAACAACAACAAATAACCTCATGATGAGGGTCTTACCCAAACCGAAGCTCAACTCTACAAAGGGGATCTCAGCAGCCAAGAGAATGACCCGAGCGTGTGCGCAGCAAGGTGTGCGGCAAGGCTGGCTCGACGGATAGGCTGGGCGCGCGAGGCACTACGGCGCGTGGCTGTGGGTCTTCTGCTGGGGATTCCCCGAGGGTGCATGCGACTCGTGATGGCGTGTGCAGCGCTGGCGTCGACGCAGCGTGGTTGGATCAGTGGCTGCTACTTGCGGCTATGGGCGTGGCTCTCGGCTACGTGCTGTGTGGATCTACGAGGTGCAGCGGCAGAACGCGAGCGGCTTGCCAAGGGCGTGCAGTTAGAGCTTGGTCTGCGAGTGGGATGTGAATGGTGATCTCGACCAGCAGAAGGAGAAGAGAGAAGGAGATGAGATCGATTGGGGAAGGAAGGGAGATCGGCAAGGGAGAGGTCGCAAATGAGAGGAACTGCGATGGAGCTTCCCAGGATGGCTTGTTCGATAGGCAAGGAGGAAGAAGATGGTGGTTTGCGACAGGGAGAATAGGGATTTTGCGATCTCTTCTTTCTCCAAGAATGAAACATCAAAACTCAAAATTCCTTTTTCTTTCAATTACACTTAACTCAAAACAACCAAGGGTCAACTGGATTAACAATCGAATAAGGGCGTACCTTTCTCTCCCGGCTCAACCAGAGGTACTTCCTTTTTGCCAACAACTGCAACCAGACCAACTCGGGTTCGAGCCCTGGCTCGAACACCTTTTCTTTTTATTTTATCTTTTAAAACCAAGGCCACTAAACCTCTCACAACACCTCTGGGACAAGGAACCTGCAACAGAAATAATTCTCCAAGCTCAACCAAAAGACTTAAACAGCCCTAACGGCCCACCCGAATAACCAGAAACTAACTGAACATACTTGGGGAATTGGAACATAAATTCGAGCCGTTACAAGAGGTCCTCCCTTGATTTCCCAGCAACAGCATAATTAAATCCTAATTTGTATATTAAGCCGAACGACCTCCAACCTCACCATAGCAATTCCCGGCCTTGGCACCTGAAACTAAAACATAAGCAACAACTCAAACACGAGTGTGACGAACCCGACCCAAAACATGGTCCTAAACCGGGGTTCTCACTCAACATGCAAGTTAAATATGATAACAAGCGGTTTAGTGCTCATATTTAAAAACCTTTCAAAACATATGAGAAGGGGGAACCCTTAAAACATAACCAACAGTTTTCATTTAAACAATCCAACGAAGTAAAACAACCTGGCCAGTATTTATAAAAATATACAATACAATTTAAACAGCTTTTTAAACAATGTTCCCCTAGGACTCCTGTCCATCTACATGCTGAATAAACAATGCAATAATAAATGACAGAGTGGCGGCGACTCCCCATGATCAATCAGCTCCCTCCGCTAGCCCTCCTAGTGTTGTCCCAAGCTACCTGAAAGATAAATAAGGGTGAGTATAAACATACTCAGAAAGAATCCCCAACCGGGGTACAATACGATACATCAGTCATCTAGCACCTCAACATGCAAGCAAACAGCTACCAACACAGATCATAGCTCAACGAGCTCATAAAACAAGATCTGGAGCCATCGGAAGTCTCTTTCTTCCAGCCTAACTGGGATTGGATACACTGACCAATCCTGGGACATCACCGAGGTATCTGTCACTCAGGGGGAATACACTGATCCCTAGAATGTCCTCAAGGGCCTCCTTGCCCTTGCACTAAACTGGACTTACGGGAGAGTACCTGAAGTCAGGCTCTAAAGGAAGGAATGGTGTACTCACGACATTAGCCCAGGGGAGCTCTCCGAACCGGCAACTAACGCGTGTGCGCGCACACCGCATGCTCTCTGCAATCGGTGTAAATGCGGGGGCCTAAGGGCAAACTACGCGGGCGTGCACGCATGCCTATGACTCGGAAAGCGGTCACCGATCCGCGATGGCGAGGCCCTCGCGCTCATCTGTGCGACCGATCCACCGACACGAAGCTAAGAATCGCCAAGGTAGGCTTACACCGTTGGCGGGGTTCCGCTCTAGCGGACTACAAACCAGGCCATTGCCAAAGTGGGTAGCTAAGTCCACAACCGGTGGTCGGGGGTAGCAAGATACGTTATGTTGCGCACACTTTACTCCCGACCGAGCTAAATCCACCTTGGCGACCGGGGAAGCAAGATACGTTATGCCGCGCACACTTTACTCCCGATCGGTGGGGACAAAGTACGTTATGTCCGCTCACCTGCGGATGATGACAAACCCTACAACTCTATCTAAGAGTACAGAGTAAAATCAATGATTCTGGCTAGCAAGCAATGACCGACATAAATCACATTACCTAGCATGATACTACAACTTAAGCGGGAATCATAAGCATCTTTGCGTAACAAACCTAGCATGGCACTAGCATGTAAAATCAGCAAACATGCTAGCAAGAAATCAATCAACCGCTCTATCTCTAACATGCTCATAATGATCGGCAAACAAGCAAGGCATATCGAGATATATCGCGAGGTCCACACAACCACAAGAAGAAATCCTTACCTGGAACAAGCAGAAAAACAATTACAAATCATAATAAATCAACGAGCGATCCTCGAGCCTCTAATCGAACCCGAACAGCCTATACATCAAATAAAGCACCCAAATCAAAAACATAAAATAGCCCAATTAAATCAATAACCAGCAACCAATAAATCCGGGCCCAACGAAGAAAAGACTCGGGAAATACCATCCGAGTAGCCATAAGGCTCGGGCCAAGCCAACACACAACAAGCAGGCTGGGCGCAGGGTCGGGTTTGTGGCGCAGAGAGTCGCTGTGGCGTGTGGCTGGGCGGAGGCGAGGGCAGCGCGCGCTGGCATGGCTTCCAACACAAGGGGCGGCCATGCGGGCGCGAGCTCGGCAAGCTGTGGAGGGCGCTTGCGGCGACGAGCTACAAGGCACTCGGGCTGGCACGGCACGGCACGGCATAGGGCTGGGCGACACGGACCAGGGCGAGCTGGCTCGGGGACGGCTGGGCGCGGCGACACGGCCGGGCGGCTCGGGCGATCTTGCCTGAGCGGCGCTACTGGCGAGCTGGGCCGGGCGAGTGGGCGGCAGGGGGGCTGGGTGCGCTCGGGCATGGGCGACCAAGGGGGGGCTGGGGTGCTCGGGTTGGAGGAGAGAGAAAGGAGAGAAAAAATGAAAAATGGGGATTTTGGGGATTTTGGGAAAAATGGGAAATAAAAGGAAAAATGGGATTTTCTTTTTTTTTCTTTTCTTTTTCTCTTTTATTAATTTTCCATCCTTATCCAAATAAATCCAATTTTCCAAAAATCCTCAAAATCCTTAAATCCCATTTCCCGGCTTCCTCCTTCGAGACCCGACTGAAGCAACCATTTCCAATCAACAAATCTCACTTAAAACAACCTCCCAAATCAACACTGAGGGCCCGGCTCGAATCCCGAAGGAAACTCCCAAACAACCATAACTTTGCCTAAAACCCAAATCACAACCGAACTCCCAAACGAAAAGCCCAAACATCTCGGGACTCGCAGCCACCAACAAACAAGCCTCAACAAAGGCAGGAGCTGCCTCGAAGCCTTGAAAATCTATAAATCCAACCCAGGGAGCAAAAAGACCAAAATACCCCTAAGGGTCCAAACAGCTCTAACGGCCCAACCGAACCACTGAATCTGAACCGGAAGCTCCTCGAGAGCCAGGATAGAAAACTGGGCCATTACAACAAGTCTAGAAACAACCCGAAACCCTGGACAATTACCAAAATGCCCCCAAAGGCCAAATTACCAAAATGCCCCTAAAGGGTCAAACAGCCCTAACGGCCAACCAAACCACTGAATGAATAACTGAATGTACCTGGAGACCCAAAATGAAAACCTGGGTCGTTCCACTCACCATCGTTAAGCTCTAGCTGCCAAGACAAGCAGCCCTGTCGCAAGCTCCTCTGCCCATCGCCCACGTGGCAAGCAGCTGAGGCCTCAAGCTCATCGAGCCTGCCCGCAAGCACCAGCTGTACCAGCCTCATTCCTAGCCCCGTGGTTGCTTGCTCACATCACCCAGCCCATCCGCACGCAACTCCACACGCAGACGCCGCACGCTCAGCTACCCTCTCGCCCGTGCTCGCTCGCTCCGTCTGCTCGTTCCCTCTCACGCCCTCGTGCACGCAGTCGCACACGTGTACAACCTGTTGCATTTAGCTGATTCGAGCCCGCCACACCATCTCGTCCACGGCCGCACGTTGCTGTCCGCTCGCCCGTGTCTTTGCCTAGCTGCCGAGGACCTTAGGCCTTTTCGGTTTTGGGTAAAAACCCTATTCCCGAGCTTTGTTTGATGACCTTATTTGGTTGTTTAGGTGTTGAATTGTAATATGCTATTTTATTTGCTAGGTTGCCTGCATTGACCCTATAGCTCGAGATCGTTATTGTTGTCTATTTCTTATTTCAGGTAAGGGTTATTTGCCAGGGTTGTGTGGACCCTGCACACGACAATGATATCTCCTAGTTTGTGCAAAGTTGTCCAATTATCTTTGTTAGTGGATAGGTTCGTGCGAGTTTCTGGATCTTCGCCACATTAATATTGTGTTCTGATCCTGTATGTCTGTTGATCTGCTCTTTGTATGTTGTATGCCTTGTTTCATATGTTGTTGTTAAGTATGTTAGTGGATAGGCTTTATCTGGATTGTTTGTTAGGGCTTGCATGTAGAATGATGCATTCTGTTAATGTTCTGTTTCTACTGAAATTCACTGTTCATGTTGAACCATGCTAGTTCTATGTTAGGTAGAAATAGGTGAATTCTGTTAAGTTTACCCATGACCAACCCAGTGTGTGTTGTCCAAGGTTGGCACAGTTGTGCTGATTAGATTTGCTCAGGACTAGCCCAGTGTGTTGATGTCCCCTGTTGGCCCATTGTGTTGACCAGGTATGAGCCGGACTAGCCCAGTGTGTGTTGTCCCTTTGTTGGCCTAATGTGTGCTGACTAGATTATCCAGGATTGGACCAGTGTGTTGCTGATCCCGGGCTAGCTTAGTGTGTGCTGCCCGAGTTGCTCAAGACCAGCCCAGTGTGTTGTTGTCCCCTGTTGGCCCAGTGTATGCTGATCAGGTATGAGTAGGACTAGCCTAGTGTGTGCTTTCCAGGACTAGCCTAGTGTGTTGATGTCCTTTGTTAGCCCAGTGTGTGCTAACTCTGTTTGCTATAGTGATAGAGCTTCCTAGATTACTTAACTGTTTCTCCTGTTTATTAGCCCAATGTGTGTTGACCCTGTCTAGCTATGACTATAGACCTTTGATGTTGTACATCTGTTGTTATACTTGTTGAGACTGCCATGATGCTTGTGTTATGCTTGTTTGCTAGGTTGCTAGAGGATTTGTCTTGCTTATTATACCCCGGTTGAGAAATCCTTACTAAATGCAATTGTACTCACCCTTTCTGTGGTTATTCCACCAGGTAACTTGGCACAACATCGAGGTGGCTAGAGGAGGAGCTGGATGATCATGGGAAAGGCCGCTGCATCTTCTTGTACATTCATATTTATGTTGTTGAACAGTTTGCTTGGAACTTGTAATGTTTTTAATTACACTCTGGCCAGATGCCAAACCATTTTAATGTTTTCAGCATAAGATGCTTTGGGATTGTTTCTATTATTTTATAAATGAATGTTTTCAATTCAGTCTTAATCCCCGTATTTTAATAATGCATCATTGAGTAAAGGCCATTTAGGACCATTTAGTGTCGGGTCTTTACAAATGGTCATCATCTTCTCTTCCCCTTGCCCTCTCTGTTTGCGACTCAGCCCTTCACCGACAGTTCCTCCGTGCGGCAGCTTCGTCGACCTCTAGCGCCGTTGTCTGCTCCCTCCAACCACAGCGCGCAGGAGCGCTAGCTTGTGGGTGATCCCTTTTTTATCGATTCATGAGCTCGCCAAAGCTCCGTTTGGTGAGCTAAAAACTCCGACCAAGCCCCTATTGCCTCGTTCTCATCAAGGGTAAGCACTTCAACCCTTAGAACATGTTTTCCAACCCTTTTCACCAGGATTTCGGCGAGTTCCAAGCTTGAAACCCATTTCTTCTTTCTCAGTTTTAGTAGATAGAGAGCTCTGTTCGTAAATCTGATAGTAGATACGTGCTCAAGGCATCGAGAGCTTCGAAACAAGGTAAGGCTTGCTAGTTTTAATGGAGTTTTCTGGCAATGAGGTTTTTGGAACCCGTTTCTTGTTTCCTAGTTTCGTAGAGCTAGAGAGGTTCGTTCGCGATTCTAAGACCAGTTCCATGTTTAGGGCGACTAGACAAAGAGAAAGAGGTATGGCTCGTCCCTTTCCGTGGCGGCCCGCTGCTGGTCGTCGCTGCCACCACCTTTTTCTTGAGACATGTCGTTGCGCCCGGCGACATGCAGTTAGCTTAGTTTTCCATGCCTGTTCATGTGGTAAACTCTGATTTAGCTCGTTATTCTTTGTTTGCTCGTTTTGATGACTTTTACTCGTGTTTCTATGTTTAGGTGATCTCAGGTTTCATCATTTTGGCTAGTCGTTTAGCTTGTGGGTTCTCGTGGTGTTTCGATCGAGTCGTCGGGAAGGTAAGGAGCTTCATTATGATCCGGGTTTGTGGTTTAAAGGATGTGAATAGTGGCATGATAGGATTTACGAGAATTGAAAGTTTGATGGCTTGTCGCATATATGCTTTGGTGTTGTTATTCATTATTTGAACCTATTACTACTCATGGTAGCATGAAATCGTGTATAGCTCGTAAACTGTTAAATCTCTATTGTTGTGTATTTTGTGATCATATCATCATTTCCCGATTTGAATCCTTGCTCATTTATGTGATGAACTGCTTATCTGTTTAACCTATTGATCAACTAAATGGCCTTGGGTTTATGCATGATGTATGTTGATTGATTCCATCTATGTTTGACTGCATACGTGCTGCCATGATTAGACTCTTGGTTTCTATGTTTGTTGCCTAAAGGTTTGTCCGCATATGTTGTGCTTGGGTTAGAATAGTTAGGCCCAGTTATCGTGTTGACCACCTAGAAGAGCTAGCTTACCCATTTTAGGGTTTGAGATTGCTCATCCATATCTTGTTGCTATTATGACTCGCTAGTGCCCCTTAGGAACCAAGCGAGGATATGGATCCTCTTTGCTTCGAGACGCGTGGTTGGCTTTTACATCCGACCAAGGGGTCGGACCTCATCCACGTGTCACCTTGTGTGCGGAACAACGGATTCCCTGGTTGTTGAGCACATGTTGCAGGTCGCACCAACCCTAGGGTGGGCGGGTGCACTCATCTAGGCTAGGCTAGATCCTGTGTGACTCAAGTGCTAATTATATCTTTCCGTTGTACTCGTGGAACCTCATATGTTGTATGCATGGTTCCACCAGTTTACCCGCCCAGTACGTTAGAGAGGGGGCTAGTCATGCCTTGCTTGACCCTGAGACTACTAGAAGAGGCCATTGGGACAGATGAAGGCGTGGAGGAATGCATGTCGGTGAGCCTGCAGGCAGGTCGGTCCTCCCGCATGCTAGGGGTTAGTAGTTGGCGCCCCGAGCCCAAGGTATAGGAACCCTATCGTTTTCCTCACTCATGGCTCTCTCGGGGTCAGGTGACTTTATTGGCATTGTGTATGCCCTTGCTGACTTGACTTGTGTATCGTTGTCCCGACCCGAGGTTTAGGAATGTTGTGTGTTTCCTTCACTCGTGGTCCTCCCCAACAGGTTCGGGTGACTTTATTGACATTTGTATATGCCCTGCGGATACGCTAGGAGAGTTGCACAGCGGGAGTGTGGTAGGTCCCTGATGTAGAGGCTACCCCTAGGGTATTCAGGTATGTCTCTATTGATACGCTAATTAGAGTTATGCAGTGAAAGCGTTGTGGGTCCCTGACGTGGGCTAGGCTACCTAGAGTCACTAGAGTATGTCTTTGCGAGCACAACATTGTGGGTCTGTAACGGCCCAGTTTTCTATTTCGGTTTCCCAGGTATTTCCGGTTCATTATTCGGATGTTCGGATGGGTCATTAGTGCTATTTTTAACCCTTAGGGGCGTTTTGGTCTTTTTGCCCCCGATCAGGGTTTTGTGGATTTTGAGGACTCCAGGGTCACTCCTGCCTTTGTCGAGGCTTGATTATTGTTCGTTGTAGGACCCAAGAAATTCGGGCTAGTTGTTTGGAAGTTTGGAGGTGTTTTGGTAATCAGCAAAATTATTGTTAATTAGAGTGCTTCCTTTGGGAATTGAACCCTTGACCTAACGGTTATTAGGAGGCTTGATTTAAATGGGTTTTATTAAATGGAAAATAATGCGTCAGCTAGGACTCGAAGGAGGAAAGCCTTGGGAAGGGATTTTGGACCACCCAAAACCTATTTTATTTAGGAAAAAGGAAAAGAAAAGAGAAAAACCCTTATTCTTTCTCTCTCTCTCTCTCTCTCTCTCTCTCTCTCTCTCTCTCTCTCTCTCTCTCTCTCTCTCTCTCTCTCCTTGCCGACCTCACCAAGAAACCCAACCGAGCCACACCGAGCCACCAAAGCACCGGCAAGAGCACCAGCCCAATTTCACTGCACAAGACAAATGGCCGGCCGAAAGCGGCCCAGACGCCCCAACACAACCCCCTACACCGCCACGGCCGGCCAAGCAGCCCAGACGCCCCAGCACAGCCCGTGCATCGCGCCCAGACGCCCCGCCAGCCTGCTCGCGTCACGCCCGCTCGCCCAGTCCGTGTCGCCTTGCCAACCGCGCGCGCCCGTCTCCTTCCGCGCCAGCGCGCCCGTGTCTCCGTGCCAGCGCCCGTCCCCTGCCGCGCCAGCGCGCCCAGCAGCGCCCAGATTGCTCGCCTCTTCCGCCCAACCTGCCTGCCCCTTGCTGCCGAGAGCCTGAATTTTGCCAAGAAAGTTGGGCCGAGACCTTGTGCCTTCTCGGTTGGTAATTCCCGAGCCTCCACTCTTTTGGACCCTAAGTTGATTGGCTGTTGTTATTTAATTAGGATATTTTTATTAAATGCTTAGGTTGCTCGGGTTCACTTAGAAGCTCGGGAGTCGCTTGGTTGGCTTATGGTAGTTATTTTCCGCTTGCCCCCAGGTAAGGATTTCTTACCGTGGTTGTGTGGACCCTGCGATGCTATCATGATTGTTCCTTGTATGCTTGGTTGTTGTTATGAGTATGTTAGCTATTGAACAGCTTGTGTTTGAAATCTTGCTAGCATGTTGCTTGTTGTTCATGTTAGTGCCATGCTAGGTTTGTTCTTCCAGCATGCCATGTCTTGTGATTGTATGAAATTTCCAGTGGGTAGGTTACATGTTTTCTCTTGCTTCCAGATCGTGTTGCTCTTGTGTCCCCTGATATATTCTGTTAGTTCCATGCAAGGGTTTTAATTATCTTGGCATACCTTGTTCTATTTTATCCTGTTAGTTCCGTGTCAGGCATAGGCGGGTGATGTATAGTGTAGAAGACTGTAGGGGTAACTAGTTTAGGTCCCGCTCGGGTAAGACCCAGATGGACATCCGGAGGTGTAAGACCCTGATGGGCATCCTAGGTGTGTAAGTCCCTGATGGGCATCACTGAGTTGGAGGTGTAAGACCCTGATGGGCATCCTAGGTGTGTAAGTCCCCGATGGGCATCACCGAGTTGGAGTGTAAGACACGATGGGCATCCTAGGTGTGTAAGTCTCGATGGGCATCACCGAGTTGGAGGTGTAAGACCGATGGGCATCCTAGGTGTGTAAGTCCCGATGGGCATCACCGAGTTGGAGGTGTAAGACCTTGATGGGCATCCTAGGTGTGTAAGTCCCTGATGGGCATCACTGAGTTGGAGGTGTAAGACCCTGATGGGCATCCTAGGTGTGTAAGTCCCAGATGGGCATCACTGAGTTGGAGGTGTAAGACCCTGATGGGCATCCTAGGTGTGTAAGTCCCCGATGGGCATCACTGAGTTGGAGGTGTAAGACCCGGATGGGCTTCCTAAGTGTGTAAGTCCCCGATGGGCATCACTGAGTCCTAGGTTGTGTAAGACCCCGAAGAGCATCCAAGTGTAGAACCTAGGATAGGTTGTAGATGTAAGCCCTTGAATAGGCTCGCTCTAGGAGTAGCTCATAGCCTAATTCAACAGTTTTGCTCTAAGTCATTGTTCTATTTGCATGTATACTAGGGTGCTAGATGACTGATGTATCGTATTGTACCCCGGTTGGGGATTCTTACTGAGTATGTTTATACTCACCCTTATTTTTGTGGTTTTTCCACCAGGTAACTTGGGACAGCACCAGGATGGCTAGCGGAGGGAGCTGTTTGATCATGGGGGGCTGTCGGCACTCTGTCGTTTATTGTTTGCATTTATTTATTCAGCATGTAGGTGGACAGTAGTCCTAGGGGAATGATGTTAAAGTTGTTTAAACTGTTTTGAATGTTCTTTTATAAATACTGGCCAGGCTTATTTTACCTTGATTGGATTTGCTTTATGAAAATTGTTGGTTATGTTTAAAGTGTTCCCCGTTTCAAAATGTTTTGAAAACGTTTTAAATATGAGCACTTTACGAAATCCTTCAACCATTTACGAAGCTCATCGGCACCTTCCGCCATACGCCTCAAAGGCTGGCTCTGCTCATGAGTGAAGTCTTCTTTGCATACTTTGAACCAAACGAGTCAGCTGCTCGATCTGAGCTCGGGACTCTTCCCGCTGCGTTGCCAACAAAGCCTGGGTCTCTGCCCTCTGGCCACTCAACAGGTCGACCACCATAGACCTCATAGAATTAGCAAATTCTGCTCCTGGAGCAGTCTCACGGCGCACAGTCGCCTCAATGCCTACTCTGGGCTCAACAGGTGGAGCTACAGGCGGAATGCTATCAGTCTCAGCTTGGGACGATGTCCCTGCGGTGTCAGATCCGATCCTGACACCTCGGCCTCCTCTCGGGCGTCCTCTTCCGGCGCGGGTAACTGGCATGCTGGCGATCTACACCCAAACCAATAACGAGTCAGAACCTGCTCGTCTCCGCTCCACAATACTACACAAGGCATACACTAGATGACAGGTATTGTAAATTCTTAACCCTTTTTCTCAACAACAAATTGTAAACTTAGGCGTACCTGATGACTGTCGGAGTGCTAGTGATCATGGGAAACGACCTACAACAACAGGTCATACTATAGAATTTATGACTCGAGCTCGATATACCAAGCTGTATGGGACCAACCCGAATGGGGCACTAAATGGGCCCTTACCCCAATGCATGCATTCAAAGTAAAGGACATTAAACAGACATGATTTCGGATTCCAATCAAAACAAAAACATTCAAAATAACTCCTTTAAAAACTAGACAATTTCCTGGAACTCGCCCTGTTTCCAAGCACTGTTCCAAGATAAATACATTTCCAAAGTTTACTCTGATCAGAGATTTACTAAAAACCATTCAAAACCTGTTCAGATACAAAATGCTGGAATCCGCAAATATTTACAAAACACCCTAGGGCTCCGTGCCCGGCTACATGCATTCAGGAGAAAACAAAACACACGAGAGTCATAATACAAAAATCAGAGTTGGAAGACTGGGCCCCATGATCACAGCTCCTCCTTCGGAGCATCTGTCGCGCACCACGATTACTGTGGAAAACCACAAAATAAGGGTGAGTAACGAATTACTCAAGAAGAATCCCCAACCGGGTACAATACGATATACATGGTCATCTCGATGAGCGTATGCAAGCTATGAATATAAACACAGAATAGAGCACATAGCTTAGACCACACTTGGGCCTCGGATGCCAACTCAGGGTCTTAGTCCGAAATAATATCATCACATAGTCCAATACATAAGTCGCCCTATACGAGAAACAAGTCCCGGCCTCGGCTCACCTCATCGTCGACGAGAAAGGTACACCGCTCACAATCCCGAGGAGCTCTCGATCGGCGTTGTAATGAGCATAAGCATGCACCGCGTGCTACTGCAGAACTATGGGGGTTCTGCGAGTGTCCGGAGGCAAGCCGCCCATGTCCGATCACCACGCCTAACTAAATCTTTGGATCGGTGTAATCGACATAGGGGTGTGAGACTGGACACGTAAACTATGTCGGCTGAACCACCGCACTGGGGCCAAGGAACGGTCGTGGTAGGCTTACACCAGGAAGCCGTCCTTGCCTTAACAGTGGCAATCGGGGCTTACGCCAAACATGCCGAGGACATGCCGGCCCGCGGGGACGAGGCAATGCCAAGTCATCATCCCGACCGTTGGGGCATTAACAACTGCCACCCTCACCCAAGATTGCAGGGCCTACCGCTCGGGTTAGCTAATCCCTCACGGGGTCCAGGGACGGAATGACTTGCTCGACGTCCCTGCCATGGATGCAAGGTACTTTATGCATCGGCCCGGATGATGCTATCTACCGCAACTCTAACACGCCCTAGCAAACACAGCAAACAATTCCATAAAATCCAATACGTGCTCAATAAGAATATAACGAGCCTAGCATGATACTACGAAGCAAGGAACAGATACGAGCATGCTAGAAAGGAACAACCTAGCATGGATTAACATGAGAATTAAATCAGGAAAATCATGCTAATCGGGAATTCAGAATAGATTACCTAGCTACACATGTCAATAAACACAACAAGCAGTCAATTAGCAATCACATATAATATCGCAGGGTCCACACAACTCCGGTAAGAGATCCTTACCTTGGTCGGGGACGATTTGACACGAAATCCTAAATTGCGAACGAACCCGAACTAGATACCGAGAACCTATCAATCACAACAAAAATCACACAATAGGCCTAAATATAATAAAATAAATGAGGCTCAGCTCGGGAGCAACTCACGAGGCGCGACGAACGCACGAACGAGCCGATTGCACGAACGGGGCAGCAATAGGGCTTGCTGGGCGCGCTGGGGCGCGAGGCTGGGCGCGCGAGGGCGCTGGCTGTGCGCGACGGGCTCGCAGGCGATACAAGGGCGCGAACGACACGGCGCTTGGGCGAGGGCGCGCGCGCTGGCACGGCTCGATGGGCGGCGAGGCTCGACGGCTGGGCTGCTTCTGCGCGCGAGCGACGGCGAACAGGGGCGAATAGGGGCGATTGGAGGGAAGCGAATTCGAGCGATTGGGGAGGATTCGACGGCCGATTCGTTGATGGAAGAACTCCCCTACACTAGCTACACAACATCCACAAGAAGCTCACTTTGTCTCGGCCGGCAACGGCGAAACCAAAAACAGGGGAAATGAATTGGAAGGAGAAGAAGAAAGAAGGAACTTACCGGTGTTGGGCGATCGGCGAGGGAGCTCCGGCGAGGGTGAGGAGTTGCAGTCGGTCGAGGGGAAAGGAGAAAGAAATCGCAAGGGAGAAGTGAGTCGGTCGGAGGAAAAATCGCGAAGGAAGAAGAGAAATGGGGAAACTTTCGGGCGAGCTCAGCCTTTATACCAAAGGAAGAAGAAACACACATAAATATTAGGTCGCACCCTAAGATTACCAAGAGCGTCTGGTAGCTCAAGTGGCAAGGCCACCCGTCTAGCTTCCCAAGCCGCCCTAGTTCGAAACTCACTCGATGCGCTATTTAATTTCCTTTTTCTTTGTACTTTTTACCAAGCCCAAACATCTTCACAAAGCTTCCCGATCCCATTCAAATCATCTAATAATTTTTCCGTCAATTAACAAAGGCATAACCGGCTCTGTCGGCCCGACCAAATTACCAAAATGCCCCTGGACCTCCCGGGAAGACCGGGATGAAATTTCCGGGCCGTTACAAAAATACACTTACTCAAACAAATGAAATTCTAATCTTTCGAAATAACACAAAATCATTTTTTTATAAAGTTACAATGTGAAAGTAGTTGATAAGCGCCAAACGTTGGTTGAATTTTACAAAGTTAGAGGTCTTTCTAAGATCCTTGTAAAAACTCACAATGATAGCTAACTTAGATCACACTCAAAATCTAAAATGGTTACTCTTCGATCCTAAGACAACTCACTCCAGAATTAGTTTGATCAAGACTAATCCAATGAATTGATTTAACTTCAAACCTAAAGCAAGATTTGAAAGAAATGAAACACCAAATGGGGTTCAAGAAAACACAAGTTTTTTCAATCATAAATCTGTCCAAAATGATGTATTACAAGCCATTTTAAAGGAAAAATATTTGTGCATGCCTTGGAATACAAAAAGAACTCAAAAAGCTATTAAATGCATTTTGTAGAAAATAAGGCCTATGAAACCAAAACTCAATTGCACATTAATTGAGAGGTTTAAATGTTGGACAAAAGGGTAAATAAGCTTTAAATAGACCCAACTAACTCTTCTAGAAGGTCTCTTGCAATTATGAGCATGGTTGACAAGCTTTGAAATCAAAAAGTTCTAAAATATGAAATCTGGAAATTCCTTTATTTAAAATTCTGCATTGTAATTTTTATAAGCTTCTTGGAATATTTTTTTTCTTGCTTCTTGTAAGTGCTCCTTCATGTGAATAAAATAAGTCAGTAGTTGAATTCATATCATCCCCCTTTCTTTAAAAGGATTTGTCCTCAAATCAAAATCTTTATGTTCTTTTTTGAACAGTTTATGCTTGCTGCCATGGATGAACTTGGAAGCAAATTTGGAGTATTTCATCTTAATAAACAAGTTGGCATTGTGCATGCTGTCATTCTTTACTTTGGAAGGAAGCTTGATACGAATCAGACAACCGATCCATTGCATTTACCTGAAGGACCTATTACAAGGAGTAAGGCGAAGAAGATTCAAGAGGAATATATATTACATCTTCAAAAGCTTGCCAATGCACAGAAGAGACAAAACTTTTTCATCCCGAATTTATTTACAATATTAGCACAACAATTGAAGTGAAGATGGCATGAGAATAGTCATTTTATTTTGGAAGATGACAACATGGTAGAATTTTAAATAAAGAAATTTCTAGATTTCTTATTTTGGGACTTTTTTATTTCAATGCTTGCCAACCATGCTCATTATTGCAAGGGACCTTCTAGAAGAGTTGGTTGAGTGTATTTAAAGCATATCTACCCTTTTGTCTAGCATTTAAGCCATGAAATTTACTTTTGGCTTCTTACTTCATATTTTCTAAAAAATGCATTTAATAGCTTTTTTAGTCATTTTGTATTCCAAGGCATGCACGAATTTTTGGCCTTTAAAATGGCTTGTAATACATCATTTTGGACAGATTTATGATTGAAAAACTTGTGTTTTCTTAGACCCCATTTGGTGTTGTCCTTTTTTCAAATCTTGTTTTAGGTTTGAAGTTAAATCAATTCATAGAATTAGTCTTGATCAAGCTAATTTTGGAGTGAGTTTTCTTAGGATCTAAGAGTGACTATTTTAGATTTTGAATGTGATCTAAGTTAGCTATCATTGTGAGTTTTTACAAGGATCCTAGAAGGACCTCTAGCTTTGTAAAATTCAAGCAACGATCGGCGCATATCATTTGGTATCAGAGCCTCGACATTCTTGAGGTGAACTATCTTTACTTTGTGTTAGTTTGTTATTTATTATTGTTTTTTTTTTTCATCTCTTTCAATTTTCAATTCAAGAAGCACATTTGTATTCTTAGAAGTACTTTGTAGAATTCATTTGTATTGCTCTTGATTCATTAAAAAAAAAAAAAAAAAAAAAAAAAAAAAAAAAGTCAGGAGCAAAAAAAAAAGCTGTAGCAAAAATAAAATAAAATAAAATTATAGCACAAAAAAAAAAATCATTGAAAAAAAAGTATCAAGGATCCAAGGCACATTGAAGTTCTTGTTTTTTTGTTTATGTTTTATTTTTAATTAGTTGCTGATCCTAAGTTGAATTACGCTAGTTTATTTTGTGAAAGTTGATTGTTGAATTGGTTTTATATCAAGTTTAAAGCAAGATTGCATCAAATTCTTAGACCAGCCCTTACATCTTTGACCTAGTACCAAAAGCCTACCTTTGAGTGTTAAACACGAGTGTCCCGAGTGAAATCTTTGTGAGAAGTGTGGAGAGGTCTATTTTGATATTTGCAACATGTAACATAATGAGGAAAAAGCACCACAGGTTCCGGATGTTAATGTTGCTATTCTTCAAGTCCTTCAAGGTATGATGGAAATGATGAGGGAAGATAGAGAGGAAAGGAGAGCACATCAGCGACGAGGAGAACGAGTATTGCAAGATGATGAAGGCATGTTAGACTTGGTTGGACAAGAGAGACTAGGTGGAGGAAGAGGTCATGCAAGGGGAGGAAGAAATAATCATGCAAATATCATGCAACATAGAAGGATAGAAAGAATGCATGAAGATAGAGAAGCTGGAGTTAAACTCAAAATTCCACCCTTTAGTGGAACGGCGGACTCTGAGGCATACTTGCAATGGGAAAGCAAAATATAACATGTGTTTGATTGTAATTCATATAGTGAGAACAAGAAGATGAAGCTTGCTATTGCCGAATTCACAAACCATGCCGGTGAATGGTATCAACTTCTCAAATCCGAAAGAAGAAGAAAAGCGGAGGATCCAATGGAGACATGGGAAGAACTTAAAGAAGCTATGAGAAAGAGGTATGTTCCCAAACATTATGAAAGAGATTTGAAAACTAAATTGCAAGCATTGAGGCAGGGAACAAAAAGTGTGGCTGAATATTATCAAGAGATGGAGTCATTGATTGAAAGAGCAAAAATACGAGAAGACGAGGAGGACACCATGTCTACGTTTCTTGGAGGTTTAAATTGAGAAATTGCTCATCCGGTTGACAGGAATCCACCACCTTACCTTGAAGATATGTATCATTCTGCCATAAAAATTGAAGCTCAATTGAAGGAAGAAAGGGAACATTCGAAAAGGTATTCATCTAAAACTCATACTTTTTCAAATTCTAATACTTGGAGCAAGGATAGTTTTATACATAGGAATGAATCAATGCAACAAAAAGGAAAGTTTGTGGCTGCCAAAAGAGTAGAGGTCGAGAGCTCCAATACTAAAAAGAATGAAGTTTCAAAGGACGTAAGGGAGAAGTATAGTTCTATTCAATGTTGGAAGTGCAAAGGATTTGGGCACATGAGCAAGGAATGTGTCAATAAAAGAGTTATGGTGATAAGAAATGGTGTAATTGATTCGGATGATGATTGTGAGGAGCATGATGAAGAACTTGAAGCAGAATATGGAGCACATGATGATGAGTACATTGAAGAAGGTAACTTCATTTCTTTGATCACAAGAAGGTGTGCAAATTAAAGAAGAAAAAGTTGAAGATCAAAGGGATAACTTGTTTCATACAAGATGCTTGGTTAAAGGAAACCCATGTAGTGTGGTAATTGATAGTGGAAGTTGTACAAATGTGGTGAGTAGCTTTCTTGTTAAAAGACTCCCACTAACTACTCGTCCACATTCGAAACCATACAAGTTTCAATGGTTGACCAACAAAGGAGAGCTTAAGGTAAACTCTCAAGCTCTTATTCCTTTTACTTTGGGAAGATATAAAGATGAAGTTCTTTGTGATGTTGTACCTATGCATGCGGGGGATATTTTGTTAGGCCGACCTTGGCAATATGATAGACAGGTCACTTTTGATGGATTGAGAAATAAGTATAATTTTACTTTGAGTGGAAAAAATTTACTTCCATTGTCACCATATGAAGTACATTGTGATCAATTGAAATTAGAAAAGAAAAGAAAAGAATTTGAAGAACAAGAGAGGAGAGAAGAAAGTAAGGTAAGAGAGAAGAGTGAAAAAAGAGAGAAAAGTGAGGGGCAAAAGGTGAATGAAAATAAAGAGAGAAAAAAGAGTGATTTTGAGGAAAAAAAAAGAAAGAGTGTGAGTTTGGTTATACAAAAAAGGAAGTGAGGAAAGTTTTAGCTCAAGAACCAAAAATTGTACTTATGTGCAAAGGGATGTGTTTGGTAAACAAGCCCAAATCTAAAAATGTTTTGCCAAGTGTTTTTAAGTCTCTTTTGCAGTTATTTAATGACTTGTTTCCACATGAAGATGCACCTATGGGATTACCCCCTCTAAGAGGAATTGAGCACCAAATTGACTTCATTCCTGGAGCAACTCTTCCAAACATGGCTGCCTATAGGACAAATCCAACCGAAACCAAGGAGATTCAAAGGCAAGTGGAAGAACTCATGGATAAAGGCTATGTTAGGGAAAGCATGAGTCCTTGTTCGGTTCCGGTTATTTTAGTACCAAAGAAAGATGGCACTTGGAGGATGTGTGTTGATTGTCGAGCTATCAACAAGATAACGGTAAAGTATCGATATCCCATTCCTATATTAGATGATGTACTTGATGAATTACATGGTGCAAACTTGTTTTCAAAAATAGATCTTAAGAGTGGTTATCATCAAATTAGAATGCATGTAGGAGATGAGGGGAAAACTTCTTTTAAAATGAAGTTTGGGCTTTATGAGTGGCTTGTTTTGCCATTTGGCCTTACTAATGCACCAAGTACTTTTATGCGATTAATGAATCATGTTTTGAGAGAATACATTGGGAAATTTGTTGTCGTATACTTTGATGACATCCTTGTTTACTCAAAAAGCTTGAATGATCATGTTTTGCATGTAAGACAATTTTACTTAAACTTAAAGAAGAGAAACTTTATGCGAACTTCAAAAAGTGTACTTTTTGTCTAGACCAAGTTAATTTCCTAGGATTCATTGTTGGAAAGAATGGAGTGCAAGTTGATGAAGAAAAGGTTAAGGCTATTCGAGAATGGCCAACACCCACGAATGCAACCGAGGTAAGATCTTTTCATGGTTTGGCTAGTTTCTATAGGAGGTTTATTAAGGATTTCAATAGCATAGCCTCACCATTGAATGAACTTCTTAAGAAGAATGTGAAATTTGAATGGAAAAAAAAACAAGAAAATGCATTCAATGAACTTAAAGAAAAATTGACTAATGCACCTTGTCTTTCTCTACCTAACTTTGATAAATCTTTTGAGATTGAATGTGATGCAAGTGGAATAGGTATAGGGGCTGTTTTGATGCAAGAGAAAAGGCCAATCATGTTCTTTAGTGAAAAGCTAAATGGAGCACAACTCAAATACCCGACATATGACAAAGAGCTACATGCACTTGTTAGGGCATTGCAAGTTTGGCAACATTATTTGTGGCCAAAAGAGTTTTTCATCCACACGGATCATGAAAGTTTGAAGCATCTCAAGATCCAAACAAAGCTAAATAAGAGACATGCGAAGTGGGTAGAATTCATTGAGACATTTCCGTATGTCATTCATTACAAGAAAGGTAAGGACAATGTGGTGGCTGATGCATTGTCAAGAAGGTATGCATTATTTTCTTCTCTTAGTGCAAAAATTCTTGGTTTTAAACATATGGTTGAGTTGTACAAGGTTGAGAAATCTGAATTTCATGATGTTTATATGTAATGCTTAGGAGGAAACAATGTTCATGATCATATTGTATTTGATGACATGCTTTTTAGGAAAGGGAAGCTCTGTATTCCTAAGTGTTCAATTAGGGAGTTACTTGTAAAAGAACCTCATGGGGGAGGACTTATGGGACATTTTGGAGAATTTAAAACATATAACATGTTGAGTGAACCTTTTTATTGGTTGAAAATGAGGAAGGATGTGAACAAAGTATGCAAACAATGTTTCAAATGTAAAGAGGCTAAGTCTAAGACACAACCACATGGTCTTTACACACCTTTAGATGTTCCTAGCGAACCTTGGGTTGACATTAGCATGGATTTTGTTCTAGGATTACCAAAGACTGAGAGACATCATGATAGTATTTTTGTTGTTATTGATAGGTTTAGTAAGATGGCACATTTCATTCCCTGTAGCAAAACAAATGATGCTACTAACATAGCTAATCTTTTCTTTAGGGAAGTGGTTAGATTACATGAAATTCCCAAAACAATTGTGAGTGATAGAGATGTAAAATTTTTAAGTCATTTTTAGAAAGTTTTATGGGGAAAATTGGGAACCAAGCTTTTGTTTTCTACAACAAGGCACCACCAAACTGATGAACAAACTGAGGTGGTTAATAGAACGTTAGGAGCCCTACTTAGATCCTTAATTTCAAAGAATCTGAATACATGGGAAGAGACTCTACCATTTGTGGAATTTGCATACAATAGAGCGATACATAGTACCACTCATTGTTCACCTTTTGAGATTGTGTATGGCTTTAATCCTTTAACTCCACTAGATTTATCACAATTGCCGCCTAATATGTTTACTAGTGATGTAGCATCTTCTAAGGTAGAATACGTAAAGGAATTGCACAAAGAAATCAAAGAAAGGATTGAAAAGAAAAATAAGAAGCTAATCACTACCAAAAATCATGGGAGAAAGCAATTGATTTTTAAAAAGGGGGATTGGGTTTGGGTTCATCTACGAAAAGAAAGGTTTCCGAGTCAAAGGAAGTCTAAACTACAACCAAGGGGAGATGGTCTTTTTCAAGTACTTTAACGAATAAATGATAATGCATACAAGCTAGATTTCGAGGTGAGTACAATGTAAGTTCTACTTTTAATGTGGCTGACTTGACTCCTTTTGATGTAGGAACTGAAGATCTTGATTTGAGGTCAAATCCTTTTAAAGAAAGGGGGGATGATACGAATCAGACAATCGATCCATTGCATGTACCTGAAGGACCTATTACAAGGAGTAAGGCGAAGAAGATTCAAGAGGAATATATATTACATCTTCAAAAGCTTGCCAATGCACAAGAAGAGACAAAACTTTTTCATCCCGAATTTATTTACAACATTAGCACAACAAGTGAAGAAGATATTGAAGTGAAGATGGCATGAGAATAGTCATTTTATTTTGGAAGATGACAACATGGTAGAATTTTAAATAAAGAAATTTCTAGTGATAAGGATCATGGAGTTCCACAAGTTTCACTTGGACCTATTACACGATCCAAAGCAAAGAAGATTCAACAAGCATTCATTCTTCACCTTCGACAGTGGATAGCCTCAATTCAAAATCCATTTCATGTGCTAGAGACCATTTCAAGGGAATAGGAACCATTTGATGCTTTGGAAGTCAATGTATGCAAGATTGAAGTTGTCCATAGAATTAATGACATTTGACTTGATTTAAATGTCTTAATCATTCCACAAGGAGAAATACAAATGTTAGAGTTGGCAACACAAACATCAATTTTCAGATTTTAGGAGCTTTTATGCAATTCTATGTTTAAAATCTTGTTTTTAATGTTTTAGGTTATATTTTGCAACAATGGCATTATGGTAATTATGTTGGTTTCTTTATTTTAGGTTTAACTTTCATAGGCTATAAATAGCCATGAAGTAGGTTGTAAAACTCAGATTTTGATTGAATGAAAATTAGCTCTCTATAAGAGATCATTTTCTTAGAATTTTAGGGCATGTTCTTTGTCTCTTTTTCTAAGTTTCCCTTGCAATCTTGTGATAGAATGCATTTGAGCCATTCAATCCAGCCTTGATCAAGCTTGATTGTGGAGTGACTCAATCTAGACCAAGATCTTTCATATCTTGCTTCTAGATCATTGATCATAAGAGGAAATCAAATTCTAGCATTTTCTCTTGGTTGTTCCCAAATCTATAAGGAGGTGTTAATCTCTTAATTCAAGGGTTCTTGCTTCATCACAAGCTTGGATCTTTAGGCTGAGAATTAGGGTTGCCTTATCATTTGGTATTAGAGCATAGGTTGCATCTTTGTGGCCGGCTCTAGATTGATTTTATCTTTAACTTTTAGCAATTCGTTCATCTTCTTGTTCAGATCTTGTTTCTCTGTTATTCATCATTGTTGGATATATAAAAAATAAAAAAAAGGTTCATGGTTCGATCTTGAATTATTCTTGTCCAATTTGAAACTGCTGCATTGAGTGCTTATATTTTCGATTGTAATACCTCGATAACGATCGAATTTGACAAACTGTTCTTTTGTAAAAATTTAGATCAGTGTGTTATCTTTAATCCTTAAGAAGACGACTTATTCAAATTAGTATCGTAAAGCATTCGCTTGTGGGTTTCTTTTTCAGTGTGTAATTTACACGAAAAAAAAATTGCAAGATATTTATCTTTCTTTTCCATCAAATTCCTTGTGGCCTACTCTAGATTTGATTTGATTTTATCTTGTGGCCAACCCTATATTTGAATTGATTTTATCCATGTGCCTACTGTTGTTTCCAGTTATAACACCTTGCTAACGACCGAATTTGTCAAACGTTCATTTATTTGTTTTCTTCTGAGTGTTCAATAAATCCAAAAAAAGAAAAAAAAATCTGAACATTTATCTTTCTTTCTATTTCGTTTTGTTCTTGATTTTGTTATTTCATAATTTTTTTTGTCTTGGCTAATTTGTAAGGCTCACTATTACAAGATTTTCTTTATCCATATTAGCCTACCTTTATCAAAATTTAGCCACTTTCCCAAATAGCCTACCTTTGTGTGTGATAAACACGAGCGTTCCGAGTGTAAAATTCAGTGAGTTGAGTGTGTGAGGTCCTTCATATATATTTTACTATTTTACAACCATGAATCAAGAAGGGAGAGATGGAGAGGAGATTAGTGAAGCTAGGTGGAAAGAAGCTCAAAGTGGGGTCATTAATCGTTTAACTCAAGTGGTTAATGCCTTAAGCGATAGGTTGGAGCGAATGGAAGTAGCTTTAGGAAATCCTCAAGGGAGGGAGGATAACTTTAATTATGAAGGAGTTGAAAATGAAGATGGAGAAGATAATGTTAACCTCTTAGCGGGATACAATCCACGGGGAGGGAGAGTTTTAGGTCGAGGGGGACGAGGAGGAAGAAGAGGGGTTAGGGAAATTATAGCACCTAGAAGGGTCGAAAGGGAGAACCAATATGAAAGAAGAGTAGGGGGAGTAAAGCTTCAAATTCCTACTTTCCATGGGAAATCTGATCCGGAGGAGTATTTGCAATATGAGAGCAAAATTGAGCATGTTTTCGATTGCAACAACTTTAGTGAAGAAAGGAATTTGAAACTTGCCGTTGCTGAATTTTGTGATTATGCCAATATTTGGTGGGCTTCTTTGAAATCCGAATGGAGGACAAATTTTGAAGAACCAATTGAAACATGGGAGGAGTGGAAGACACTAATGAGAAAAAGGTACATTCCTAAACATTATTCTCGAGAACTCAAGAAAAAGCTCTATACTTTGCAATAGGGATGCAAAAGTGTAGAGGATTATTACAAGGAAATGAAGGTCATGAACAGAGCATGCATTAACGAAGATGACGAGGATACAATGGCTAGGTTCCTTGGCGGGTTGAACCGACAATTGGCTCATCAAGTTGATAGACAACCTTACTTTGATATGAAGGAATTGTTACACCTTGCTGTCAAAATTGAAGGACAATTAGCATGGGAGAAAGAGAATTCCAAGAGGTACTCTTCTTCTAAGTGTTACTTTTTCTGCCAATACTTGGAAAAAGAATGCAAATAATGTTAAGGTTGATTTGAAGCCAAAAGGAAAGTATGAGTTTGACAAAAAGGACAATGCCGAAAGTTCTAAAGGCAAGGAGAAAATGGAAGGATATAAGGAGGTTCGAGAGAGAAATAGAGATATCAAATGTTGGAAATGTCAAGGGAGTGGACATATTAGTCGTGATTGTCCTAACAAGAGAGTCATGATCATTAAAAATGGAGAAGTTGTCACTGATGGAGAGGACAGCGACGAAGACGAGTTAATTGATGACAAAGAAAATGAGAATGAGGAGAAATTGGAAGATGGGAGTCATTTGGCCCTTGTAACAAGAAGACTCCTTACCACTCAAATTAAGGAGAATGATGTGATGACCAAAGAGACAACTTATTCCATACACGATGTCTCGTTAATGGGACTCCTTGTAGTCTTGTTATTGATAGTGGAAGTTGCACCAACGTCGTAAGTACATTTTTTATCAAGAGGTTGCAAATTCCAATTGAACACCATCCTAAACCATACAAGCTCCAATGGCTCAATGATAGTGGGGCAATGAAGGTAGTTTCTCAAGCTTTAATTACCTCTTCTTTAGGAAAATATCAAGATGAGATTCTTTGTGATGTGTTACCTATGCTCGCTAGAGATATATTGCTTGGTAGACCTTGGCAATTTGATAGGAAGGTCATGTATGATGGTTATTTGAATATGTATTCTTTCACAAAAGATGGAAGAAAAACAACTCTTGTACCTTTAAGTTCTAATGATGTATATATTGATCAACTGAAGTTGGAGGAAAAACAGAGAGAGTATGAAGAAAAAGAATTAAAAGAAAAAAAAAGAACTGAGTGAGAAAATAGAGAAAAATAAAAGAGAGAAAAAAAGTGGAAGGGAGAGTGAAAAAAGTGATGAAATTGAAAAAAAAAGTCAAAAAAAGTGAGTTGTTTTGCTAGAGTGGGAGAGGAGGTGAGAAGGGCAATGTTTTCCCAAAAACCAATCTTTGTGCTTATGTACAAGGAAGGGTATTTGGCTTCTAACGATAATACTGTAAAGACCCGACCCAAAAAGGGGCTCTAAATGGGCCTTTACCCCAATGCATGCATTCAAAGTGAAGGACAATATGCAAATATGATTTCGGATTCCAATTAAAAACTTAAAACATTCAACATTCAAACAGAAATCATTCTGATTTCTTTTGAAAACTTCTCTCTCCAAGCACTGTTTCAGACAAATACATTTCCAAAGTTTACTCGATCGAGATTTATTAAAATCATTCAAAACCTTCCCGATATACAACAATGCTGGAATCCACAAAACATTTAGAAAACATCCTAGGGCTCTCGTGTCCCGCCACATGCATTCGTGGGAAAATAAAAGACAAGAGTCATAATATAAAAAGTCGAGAGGCGGCAATGCAGATTCCCATGATCACAGCTTCTCCTTCAGTCATCCTGTCTCGCACCTTGGTTACCTGTGGAAACCACAAAATAAGGGTGAGTAACGAATTACCCAGTAAGAATCCCCAACCGGGGTACAATACGATATACATGGTCATCTAGATGAATGTATGCAAGCTATGAATATAAACACAGAATGGAGCACATAGCTTAAATCCACATAATCTTCGGATGCCAACTCAGGGTCTTAGTCCGGAATAATCCACACCACACAATACGCCCTATACGAGAAACAAGTCTCGGCCTCAGCCTGTCTACTTTCGATACGAAAGATGTACTAGCTCAAGACCCGGAGGAGCTCTCCGGTCGGCGCTGTAATGAGCGTAAGCGTACACCGCATGCTACTGCAGACCATGGGAGGTACCGGGTCTAGTGGCAAGTTGCCCATGTCCAGTCACCATGCCTAACTAAATCTCTGGATCGGTGTCACTGACATAGGGGTATGAGACCTGGACACGTGAAATATGTCAGCCTGAACCACCGCACCTGAGGCTAAGGAATCGGTCGTTGTAGGCTTACACCAGGAAGCCGTCCTTGCCCTAACAGGTGGCAATCGGGGGCTCTTGCCGAACACCGAGGACGAGGACGTGCCATTGCCGGGACGAGGCAATGCCAAGTCATCATCCCAACCGTTGGGGCATTTAACAGTCTGCCACCCTCACCCAAGATTGTAGGGCCTACCGGTCGGGTTAGCTAAACCCTAACGGGGTCCAGGGACGGAGTACTACCTCGTACGTCCCTGCCAAGGATGCAAGATTCTTTATGCATCGGGCCCGGATGATGCTACCTACCCACACTCTAACCTATCATATCAATAACAAACAATCCAATACAATCCAAAACGTGCTCAACAGATACAACGAGCCTAGCATGGTACTACGAAGCAAGAACAGATATGAGCATACTAGAACGGAACAACCTAGCATGGACTAACATGAGAAACAACATAAGAAATCATGCCAGTCGGAAATTCAGAACAGAGCACCTATCACTATACATGCTGATAATCACAAACAAGCATACAAACAGCAATCACATGCAATATCGCAGGGTCCACACAACACCTGTAAGAAATCCTTACCTTGGTCGGGAGGCTTTTACACACAAATCCTAAGCTGCGAACAATCCCGAGCTAGCTAACGGAACCTAGCAAACACAATAATAATCAACATCTATAAGCCTAAAAATAATAAAATAGCAGGCTCGGCTCGGGAGCACTCACACGGCACAGCGACACGAGGCTAGGCACTGCTGCCAGGCTGGTGCGGCTTGGCTGCGCGTTAGCTGCGTGCTGGGGCGAGCGCTAGGCGCTGGCTGGGCTCGGGGCAGGCGTTGGGGCACGGCACGAGCGAGGACGCGCGGACGCTGGGCGTGCGATGCGGACGCAGACGAGCTGCTCGAGCGAGGACGCGCGGGGCGATCTGGCGTGCTGGCCTGCGAGCGAACTAGGCGACCTGCTGCGACGGCGAGCTGGCGATCCGGGCGACTTGGCTGTTGGGCGTGCGACGGGCGATCTGGGTGCGACAGGGCTACCGATGATGGAGCTGGCTGGGCTGCTGCGCGAGCAGCATGGTGATCTGGGCGCAATCTAGCCGGGCGATGGAGCTGGCTGGTGCGACGAGCTCGACTGCTGGGCTTTCCTCGGCTGGCTGCACCAAACACACACACACACACAACCCCTTTTTACATTCGGCCAGCAAGAATCCATAACGGAGAAGACGAAGAGACGAAGGATGTAACGGCCCGAAAAATTTCATCCCGGTCTTCCCGGGAGGCCCAGGGGCATTTTGGTAATTTTGGATCGGGCCGACAGGGCCGGTTATGTAATTGAAAATTGCCGAAACAATTATGAGTCGATTTGAATAGGATCGAGAATTTTGGTGAAGACATTTGGGCTTGGAAAAAGGTAAAATTAAATAGGGAATTAAATAGCGCGTCGAGTGAGATTCGAGTCAAGGACGTGTCACATGCTAGGCCGAGGGCGCTGCCAGCCGAGCCACCGCGCGCATTTGTTAATCTAAACGCGCGATCTATTACTTAACCCTTGTTTCGTGCCTTCGGGTTTAAAGCCAAGCCGCCCGAGGCTTCTTCCCCGATTTCTTCTTCTTCCTTCTCTTTTCTTCTTCGACCGACCTGAGCTCCCTCTCGCGTTTCTCCCTCGCCAACCTCCAATTCAGCCGAGCTTCTCTCCCAAATTCGAAGTCGATCTCACCCCGAGCAGCAGGTACATCTCTTCTTCTCCTTCAAAATTCGAGCTCTTCTCCTGTTTCGGGCTTCGCCATTTCCTACGAGTCGAGGTAATTTGAGGTATGGGTTTTGTGCAGCTAGTGTAGGGGAGTTCGCCATCAAAGCATCGCTCGTCGAATCCCCGTGGATCGCCTGGAATCGAGCTCGTTTTCTCCGATCCCCTGTTCGCCCTTGTTCGTCGAGCTCGCGTGCACAGAAGCACGTCCTCGCCTCAGCGGCCAGCCGAATCGCGTCGCCCTAGCCCTTGCTCGCCGAGTCGTGCCTCATCGCCCAGTGCAGCTCGCGTCCGCGAGCCCAGCACCCAGCTCTGCCGCCCATCTGCGCCCACTAATGCGACCCAGAGCGCCCAGCTAGCCCCGTTGCTGCCCCGTTCGTGCAATCGGCTCGTTCGTGCGTTCGTCGCGCCTCGTGAGTTGCTCCCGAGCTGAGCCTCGTTTATTTTATTATATTTAGGCCTATTGTGTGATTTTTATTGTGATTGATAGGTTCTCGGTAGCTAGTTCGGGTTCGTTCGCCGCTTAGGTTTTCGTGTCAATCGTCCCCGACCAAGGTAAGGATTTCTTACTGGAGTTGTGTGGACCCTGCGATATTATATGTGATTGCTGATTGATTGCTTGTTTGTGTTTATTGACATGTATAGCTAGGTACTCAATTCTAAATTCCCGATTAGCATGTTTTTCCTGACTAATTCTCATGTTAATCCATGCTAGGTTGTTCCTTTCTAGCATGCTCGTACCTGTTCCTTGCTTCATAGTATCATGCTAGACTCGTTGTATTCTTATTGAGCACGTATTGGATTTTATGGAATTGTTCTTTGTTTGCTAGAGGCGGAGTTAGAGTTGCGGGTAGATAGCATCATCCGGCCCGATGCATAAAGTACCTTGCATCCATGGCGGGGACGTCGAGCAAGTCATTCCATCCCTAGACCCCGTGAGGGATTAGCTAACCCAAGCGGTAGGCCCCGCAATCTTGGGTGAGGGTGGTGGTGATCGTTAAATGCCCCAACGGTCGGGATGATGACTTGGCATTGCCTCGCCCCCGGCGGCCGGCATGTCCTCGGCATGTTTGGCAAGAGCCCCGATTGCCACTGTTAAGGCAAGGGCGGCTTCTCGGTGTAAGCCTACCACGACCGTTTCCTTGGCCCGTGCGGTGGTTCAGCCGACATAGTTTACGTGTCCGTGTCTCACACCCCTATGTCGGTGACACCGATCCGAGATTTAGTTAGGCGTGGGATCTGGACATGGGCGGCTTGCCTCTAGACCCGGCACCCCATAGTCTGCGAGAGCACGCAGTACACATGCTACGCTCATTACGGCGCCCGACCGAGAGCTCATCGGGATCTTGAGCAGTGTACCTTTCGCCGGCGACAAAGATAAAGGTGAGGCCGGACTTGTTTCTCGTATAGGCGACTTATGTATTGGACTTTGTGGTGATATTATTCGGACTAAGACCACGAGTTGGCATCCGAGGCCCAAGTGTGGGCTAAGCTATGTGCTCTATCTCGTGTTTATACTCATAGCTTGCATACATTCATCGAGATGACCATGTATATCGTATTGTACCCCGGTTAGATTCTTACTTGAGTAATTCGTTACTCACCCTTATTATTGTGGTTTTTCCACAGTAACCAAGTTGCGAGACAGATGGTCAAGGAGGAGCTGTGATCATGGGGCCCAGTCATCCAACTCTGATTTTGTGTTATGACTCTTTGTGTTTTATTTTCCCCTGAATGCATGTAACCGGGCACGGAGCCCTAGGATGTTTGTAAATGTTTTGTGGATTCCAGCATTATTGTATCTAGACATGTTTTGAATGATTTTAAGAAATCTCTCATCGGAGTATACTTTGGAAATGTATTTATCTTGGAACAGGTGACTGGAAATAGGGACAGGTTCCAGGGAAATTGTTTAGTTTTTAAAGGGGTTATTTTGAATGTTTTGTTTTAATTGGAATCCGAAATCATGTCTGTTTAAATGTCCTTTACTTTGAATGCATGCATTGGGGTAAGGGCCCATTTAGTGCCCCATTCGGGTCGGTCCCTTACAGTTGGTATTAGAGCTCAGAGTCATAAATTCTGTAGATTGACCTTTTGTTGTAGGTCGTTCTCCCATGATCACTAGCACTCCGACAGTCATCAGGTACGCCTAAGTTTGCTTTTTGTTGTAAGAAAAAGGGTTAAGAATTTACAATACCTGTCATCTAGTGTATGCCTTGTGTAGTGTTGTGGAGCGGAGACGAGCAGGTTCTGACTCGTTATTGGTTTGGGGTTAGAGCGCCATCATGCCAACTTCCCGCAGTGTGTGATGTATGTTGTGGCTTGTTGTGGTATCCAGGTAGGTTCGGATGCCCTGGGACATCGTTCCAGAGGGAGGTAGAGATTGGACTCCCATAGGCCAACTGTGGCCCAGTTGTTGGTTTTCCCCTAGTGAGAGGGTGGAGGTGCTTTGCCTTGGAATGCCACTCCAAGAGAGGAGTTAGTTGTGGTTGTGCTGATGTGAATGTTTGTGGAGCAGGTCCCCGTGTGGACTAGCCTGGGTAGCTCAAGTGCTGATCTTGAGCCTTGTTAGATTATTTGGATGCCCAGAGAGTGGTTGCAAAGTTGGTAGCTTCGAGGAGGTTGATGAGGCATCTTTGTGCTTCTGTGAAGTGGGGTTGTTGCAGCCAGTAAGCCGGAACCCTGTAGTTAAGGGTGCAGCAAGCAGTGTTCTCTACGGACTGGATCCGTTGGTGGTTTCCTCAATTGTTTGATAGAATTGAACACTCTTCTTTTGGTAGCCTAGAGTAGGGCTAGCTGCTGCATGTTGAGAGAGCCGGCCAGAGGTTGTTGAGCATCATGTGGAGATGCAAGAGTAGGCTGTGAGCCTTCAGCTTGATGAGATGCCTTAGGCATGGTTGTTGGAGTTGAGCCCTTGTATGCCGAGCTAGAGCTCGTGTCACTTGAGATTGTGACCTTGTGGCCCCGTTGGTAGTGAGATGTGGAGTTGGTAGTAGTGGCTTGAGGTGCATTGGTTGGTGTGCCACTTTGGCACTAAATCTGGTTCAGGCCTGAGTTTGGCATGGGCATAGCAGATGGTTCTATGCCGTTCGGAGTTTAGCGTACTCCTTTAGCCTTGGATCCGTTTATGGTAGTTGCACCTGTGGAGGTCGTGCAAAAGGGCTAGTTCAGTGGTAGTCGAAAGATTTCAAGCGAATGGATGTTCGAAAGGAGCCAGAGCTTTTTCCCAGTGTTACTGGAGGTTGAGTAAATCAAGCAGGTTGACGGTTGGTAAGTGATAGTGCGCGTGTATCTCACGCTAGTGTTAAGGCCAAGAGATCCTTGTGGTTGGTAGTTGTAACGACCCAGGTTTTTCTTCCCGGTCTTCCAGGTATGCCCTAGGGGTAAATTGGTAATTTGGTCGGGCCGTCAGGGTCGTTTGTGTCCTTTCCAGTTACTAAAATTATTGGATGGTTTTATGTAGGTTTTTGGAGGGGTTTGTGGTTTGGTTTGAGCAAGGTTTGATGCAAAAGTAAAAATAAAGGAATTGTGCTGCAGCCGGGGTTTGAACCCGGGTCTCCTGGGAAGCTTGTAGAGATGTGTGCCAATTGAGCCATTAGGTGCTCTTGTTACTCTTTCTGCATCACATCTTAGTTAACCTTGGATTTTGGAGTTTTGGTGCATTTGGTTAAATGAAATAGAATTAGGTTATTCCATCTTCTTCTCCAAAACTCCTCTTGGCCGCACAAGCTCTCTCTCCATTGCCTTGCCGAATTCTTCTTCCCTTGCATCTCCTTGGGTTCGATCATCATCATTCCGGTAAGTCTTCATCCTCTTCATCTCCTCATTGGTTTTTGATCTTTGGCGAAGGTAAGATGTAGTGTGTGTGTGTGTTT